>CM073770.1:74746278-75369718 GCA_037158775.1 Hetaerina titia
ACCCCATTCCAATGCACCGCCCTTGTTTGCCCAGCGAAGCGTTTCCGCCCTCCCCGAAAAAACTCATTCGCCGCACCCCATTCTTGACCTCCCACCCATCTTCAGTCACTCCGCCCCCCCTTCTGTCTCTGCCATTCATCCATTCCCGTCGCTCGGACGCCCTGAGGCGACTCCGCTCCCCATACCGTTCGTCATATCCTCCGGTGCGTCCTCTTCCACATTCCCTCCTCTTCGCACACCCACCACCTCCTTCTCCTCCCCCTCCAACTCCCGTCTCCTTGCTTGTTTCCTTTTCACCGACAATATGATAGAAGGGGGGGGGGGAAGAGTAGTGTGGAGTGAGGGTGGAGGAGGTGCCACGCAGAAGACACGACGCCGGCGGCCGGATCAATGCTTGTCCGTCGCCCGCTGCAGTCCCATTCCTCGGGCGGGAGGTCTCCAGGGGGCGACGGGCCACGGTGGAGGAGGGAGGCTTGTTGGGGCGTGCATTTGGCGTATGGTCGCGGAGGGGAACACTCCGTTAAGCCAAGGGCAAAGGGTTGCTCGGAAAGGGGAGTGGGAGGTAAACGAAACCCCCGTGGCTGACGGTGACGTGGCGGAAGGGCACACACAGAAACCCTCGTGAACTATGAAGGTACGATAAACGGTGTGGCAAAACGAAAATCTTCATTTTATGAATAGAGCGGGTGATGGGGGAAATTTCAAAAAGAGAGAAGGTGGAAGGAGGAATAGAGAGAGGTAAAGAGGTGTTGAAGACTGCCATCTAAAGCAGAGTAAGCGGGAAAGAGAATCAATTAACATTTTGCAGAAGCTTGTCACAAGTCCACGAGGAGGATCGTGACAAAACCGAAATATACTCAGATAATATCTATATTATTAATAATTATAACGTATAATAATCATTATGGCGTCATAAACTCCTAACGCTCAACAGGGCAGCAATCCGCAGAAATCACTTAATTGCATGCCAGGCACGGAGTGATATTTTTAAAGTAATTTTGCTTGAAAAAATCTGTATTTTGCACATGAAATAAAATTCGCGACCGTTGAAGCCAGAGCATCTGGTATGGACATCCCCTCCGGGTTGAAATGAAGAGGAACATCGGGAGAGAGGGGCGAGGGAAGAGAGAAAGAGACAAAACAAAACCGAGGGGGACGGAGGCATGGAAATGACTTTCTAGGGGTGTTACCGGGGAGCCACGGGCCATTGAATCCCCAAGCGCTATCTGAACGCGAGGGGGAATTCGAGGGAGGGGGTTGGAGGGAGTTGTGCGCGGGGGTACAACATTAAGGGGACTACGAAATGAAGAGGGTCGCGGTGGACGTCCACCCCTTCACTACATCCCCGTCACGTGCCTCAACCCGACTCTTCCGTGGTCCCCAGACTTCATTTGGTGTATTTGCATTCACCCCACCGGACAAGTCGAGGCGAGGAGTCCCTCCGGAGCAAAGTGCCTCGCCGTGCATCGCCGGGGCGAATGCCTAACGTCCGCCAAATGAAGGCCTCGACTAACGACGGCGCGAAATAACGAGAAAATCTTTATCGCGATGCTTCTCCCCGTTTGCGCACGGTGAGGGGAACCTGACCGACAAACGACTACCCCACACGTGCGTGCATACCTCAGCAGATTACGCCACGAGACGATAATGAGCAAACGGAGTGGGGTGCGGCATGACCACGGCACGTAATGGGATCGGAAAGTAAAAAAAAGCAATCATAGATAGCGCAATGAAATGGTGCGAATTCCACGGAGCGCTGTGGTGAATACATTCCAATGACTTTGAATAAAGTCCCTTGAATATGCACCCGAATGGTTAGTGTGACAAAGAGAACGAAATTACCCCTGGTCACCGCTCCAATGGGAAACGATGGGGATGATGGATAAGGAGGAGCCTTTGCACTTGCAGATCACCCAAGGCCATGTCATTTCCATAATGAACGTGCCTGTCCGCGCAGTGCAGATCATTTTCTACACATTAGTCACACTTAACGAATGCGTACAAAAAGCAAACAAAATTTTTACTATTAATCATTATTATTAATACTGATAATTAATCCATCAACCTTGCAAATCAGAATGCCGACATTATAAAAAGTGAAGCAAATACGATAAGTCATGTCAAAAAAATCAAGTTGGAATAGCGCGAGGATATATACTACGAGAATATGTACTACAAAAGGAAACAATGTATTCACAGTAATGTATACATATAGACTTAATTATACACACAAACCTATAGCACTCAAAATCATTAAACACTTTGGAGTATATCTTTATAAATGTCCTTATTTATTGAAGGTGTATATTTACACATTAAAGGCTGGTGCACACACCCTTGCGGGTGTCTGTGGGTATTATAGAAATGGCTTGTGTAAAGTTGGATTTATTTCTCATCTGAAGCTACGGAAGAAACGGAGACACGAAGCTTTGTAAATGTCGGGCTATGTTGGAATGATGACAACCAAATGGAATTGACCGCACTACTGACAAAGTTGTTCGACGAAAAGGAACGAGAAAGATAAAAGTTACATGGAAAACACTGAAAAGATCAGACTCATTGGACAAATTTTGAAAAGTTTTCTGATACAAGTTGAAGAAGTAGAAGTGAAGTAGGATTTGCACAGCGGAAGATTCGGGAATAAATAAAGGCAGACAATAAAAGGGATAAATATGAAGATATGAAGCGATTATCCAATATGAAAACTGACAACCAGAGACCTGCAACGATCCATTTTAAGGATGGTTGGCCATCGGTGAGCGTACAGAGCAAACAACACATTTTTGACGAAAATGATCAGAAAGAGACGAATGCCTTCATCATTTTCCCATTTCCCAAAGCTACAATTCAATGTACCATCCTGCTAATTTTTATACACCGAGTCAATATATGATGTAGCACTTATTACTTGCCTTGCCACACAGTATGCTAGTTTTAAAGTTTTTTAATCAAATAAGGAACTTATTTAGACTATTAAATCAATTTATAGCTTTGAGAAACATACATCTAGAATCGACATACGAATTAGTCTCTGAATATCAATATGAGCAACTGGTAGGTTTCTTCTATTGCTAATTATTTATACGTTTAATATTTCTCCGAATCCATATCCCTTCTAAAAACGTTTATCGTTCATTAATAAAAATAAACATACCGTAAATAAATAGATAATTTAAAATTAAACTCTTTTCGTCGACGAATGTATGAATTTGAAAACGTACGCAACGCTCATAAGAGACAATGGACTTTCTACAAGCCGAGTCATAAAACACCTGGAGAGCAGAGCGTTTAAATCTCCGGCTTAGTCCATGAGTAGTCCTCCAATTAAAAGGAATTCGCGATGGTGCATTGATGAATGTGATGCTCATTACGCTATGTTCCTGTAAAAGAAACGACGGAAATGAGAACGTTCGTTAAGCGGGAAGTGGAAGGAAGAGGACAAGCTCATTAGACGGTACGAGAAAGGGGAGGGATGTGTCAACACTTAAAAGGATGCAGAGTCGGCATACGCCGCGGTGTTATTAGGTAGGCTAATGTTCACGTTGTCTTACTTCCTCTCTTAATTTCGAAAATATTTTTAATTTCAGCATTCTGCACTTTGGTAATGACGATATATTAATCGTATTCCGTCTTTTTTTATTGTCTGAAAATTGATATTTTGTAACTACGCAACGCAAAAACTAATATATTTTAATGATTAGTCGTAGAGACGATACTATGGAGCAAAACAATTATGCTACGTTTTCTCGACCATGGAGTAGTTGTGGAAGAAAGAGAAGGGGATCGGAAAGATGCCCGTACGTATGAGAACATAATGAAGAAGCACTCACTACTGAAGATAAACCCAAACAAAAATTCAAGATCGACTAAAAAAGCACAGAATCTAGCAAGAATAATAGTAAACCGTGGGATCAAAATTTGGAAAAATTTGAAGACATTTGAAATGATAGCAATATGCGTAGCAATTTATGCAAATAAACGCTATAAGGACTCATTTACTGGCGAAGTGGTCACTGGGAAAACACAAAGAATAAAAACACTTAAGGGAAACTGAAAAGACTGGATTGGATTACCTTATCACACAAAGTTTGGCACACAATCGAGTGCACGATGGGTTTAGCTGATAGAACTGAGTGGGTAGCTTAGGTCAAACCATTATTTTGAATAAAGACGCGGATCTTCAATAGCATCACACGGGCGAAGCTTTCATTAGAAAAAAAATCCCCAATGACAGTGACGATTATTAAATAATTCTTATTTAAAATATTCCGTACATATCTCTAGGCATCTGCATCTTCATACTACGCAGCAAGACTTGTGGCAGACAAGGGGCGTGTGAATTATTGAGACACCTATCATTAAGATAATTTTATCACTCGATCATGTCAATTTGTGGCCAATAAAAATAAGTGTAACAGCAATTTGAAAGGTTTTGCCTCCTGTCATCTACTATTATGATCGCCAATTGCTGATAGGAAAAAAGGGTTTCTTGGTATAATTGAAGTTATCGTTGTTTCCCATAGCCGTCTTACCTGCCAATAAATTCCGTCAGCTCCAGCATTTAACTCGAGATATATGTTTCCAATAGTTTTTGATTCCCAGGACTTACAGGTCATTGTCCTGCTTCGAGTGGCTCTTTGCACGGTCTTTTTAATAATCGTGTGATGCCTTCCGTTACCTCACGGCAATTTTTACTCACTCGGGTGATTCGGAAAGAAGATTGATTGGAAGCGGAGCGTGGTTATCCACCCGCTCGAGGCGCCATAACAACCCGAGACGGGTACCATATCTGAGGAGGACAGGGACTCCGGAAAATATTAATACGGAGTCGATCCCTCGCTGTTATTGGGCGCCAAGCACATGGCAAGGGGAGGAGAGGGTGGGGTAAACCGCGGAGGTACGTGACCCGCCAGAAGAAACTGGTCTCCCTTGGCGATCAATTTTCGTGAACCTTCCGACTGACTGATCTGGAAACCTTAAGAGAGAAAGACCTCCCGCGCGAACACACACGTAAATTGGAGCCCCCTCTACCCCACCCCCTGAAGGGAGACCGAAATTCGTTCCCAAGCGCCACCGAAGGAAATGGACCCCCCCCCTCAAGTGACCACCCACCTCCTCCCACCCTCTCGGTCCTAATCCCTCGCCCTCCCACACTCCCGGTCGCATATACGGGTGGATGAAATCATTCGTCCCACTCCCTCCCCACAATCGCGACACGCCAATCTCCCGTCCGATTTCATCCGAATTGCATTTTTTTATATAACATTCCGGCATTTTGGGGGAGGTCCCTGCAAATCCTTTCCCTTTCAATGAGAGTCTTTTCGGGCTCGATCTTAGGGGCAACCACCCTTCCTCCCTCCCCCCCCCCTAATAGTTCCTTTCCTCCCCCGCGGCCGTCACGGTTTCAATTCTTCATCCCCTCCCCTCCGCCCCACCCCAATCCTCTTGCAAAACAATCAATCGCCCGTTTCCCAACCCGAAGACGTTTTCGACTCAAACTGCGGCAGCTCTCCCTTGGCCGCCGACTCCGGCGAGGGAGACACGACAAATGGCTCGCCGCTGAAGATTTGACGGCTCTACTTAGCGTCCCCTCCCGGATTGGAATATTCCTGGACCGCGGATATTCAATTACGGGGAGCGAAGGGCGACATGAATCACTTGGCCGAGCGCGTGCGCGGACAAGTTGAGCTCCGTCCGTTTCATTTTTCACGGTGCTTCGGCACAAACGCGCGGAGGACTGCTCCACCTGACGGAACTCGTGGATGTGGCGCGATGGACACCATTGTGTTGTGCCTGTGCGGGGTGTACTGGGGCGAGAGCTAACGGGTTTGTCTGCGCGATCCCCTCAGTTGCACCTTCAGAAAAACGACAGCGCAACTCCCACATTCTTCTCGTCATAACCAAGAGACAGTTGACTAAAGATTTAAAGGACCGCTGCGGTCATTTGCGCCACGAGGATGGAAGTGACCGGTGGAGTTCGTAAACTTTATGGGAAATAGGAAGAAGGATGGAGATGAAGGAACCTTTACGGCGGCGTCAGCTGACGTGAAGTGGAAGTCACCGAGGGAAACATGACCAAAATCCGATGGACTGACATGAGCGGAAGTACGAGGCACACGATCGGGAACAATAAAATATCCGCCTTACCGAAAATGGCTTGGTACTCAACCGTGGGAAGATTAAATGATCATCATTAGGAATGACCCGAAACCTAATTATGAACAGATGTTATCTGCTCATAGGCTTTCCAATTGTGAGGCGCAGTGTCACCGTTGCATTAATACGCCCCTCTTTCACTACGGATTGAACTTAAAACATGTTTCACCTGATCTAAAAAACATACTCTAAATTACACACTCATACGTCCCCTACCATTAAATTAGCTCGTTTGCGACCGGAGTTCGTCGAAAATTGAAAATACTCATTGTAGTAATTACGCCCATAGTGTAATGCGCTCCGGACCTCGATCCGTGCCTTACAAAAGGGCCGGAAACGAACGCTTATCCTCGCATGTAAGACTAGGGCTGTAATGGGTTTAGGCTCAGAAATGGGTTCGGCGGAATGGGGGAATCCATTCCTCGTATGCTACCGGAAATGTACTCCTGTCATGCAACCGAAGGTAATGCGCACCACGTTACACTAATAAAAGTGAAAGGAGTCTTAGATTAAATGCGGTAATTTATGCAGCCCCATGCATCTCGCGGAGGTGACGCAATACAAATTGAAAGAATGCTCTCGAACGACAGAGTAGGATCAAATTAAGTTTTCCGCAGCTGTGATCACTTAGGCAAACGTTTTTAGCTACTGATTCCGTAGGTCAAGGTGGCCCGAGTATGAGAACTTCGCCCATTTTATTCCTGTTTTTCATGCTATTCTATTAGCAACGTATTAGTTTTTTTTCATTGCCTTCCGAGATCAGAATTTTGAAACTAGATCACTGGTTTTAGCTTACTATATTACTTTTAAATTATGGCATAGCCATTGAAGAACTACAAACACACTTTTTCAAATGTCGTGTTACAAAAATAATGACCTTTTTTTTTAATGGGTCTACCCAAATTTATGCCAACACTTGAACCTAACTCCTTTAGAGAAGGTGTAAGACGAAAGGCTGCCAAAATGATTTTTCTCCGAAAATTTTGAATGGACCTGTTGATTCAGTCATCATCTACGTGTTGGAGATATTATCGCCTCTAAATAGAGATAAAGACATACCCCACTTTCTCGAGATCGATTCGGAAGGGTGGAGTTTAATAAGTTTGAACCATTGACATATATTTTACGATTGCCACATGGCCCTGACATTTTTAATGACTAATTGAAATGCTTTAAGAAAGTTACCATTTACTTTCTTCGTGGGAAAAACATGTTTTGGTATTTATATCGCATCGCCTTTTTATTTTATTATTTATTTTGTAGTTCGTATGACACAAGCAATTGGGTTTAAATGTACGAGTTGAATTGAATTATAATAATTATTAATAACAACGAAACATTTACATAAAAAAACGAAACAAGCGCTTTAGTTACTTACTTCATTTAAATTTAAATATTCCAATAAAAACGTACGAAAAACACGCTCAGCACATGATATCCACGATGAAAGGAATTAAAGAAAGAAAATCTATTTTTGAACATAGGGAAAAATTAAAAAAACTATATCACTTTACAAAGGAATACTAAAATATTCTTTCCTCTTTTCTTTCATTAGTATGTACTACCAAAAAGTATTGACCTCAACCAACCACGTGAAAACCGTATGTTGAACAAAACAATTATACGACATCGAACTTTCCTCATTTTTTTAATCTATGCATGCATCCCTAAACAATCGGCGATAGATGGATGAAACTTTCCCCGAGCATAACCTTTGGCGCCCGCACCATTATTGTACCTAACGTCAACGATAAAAGAAATACTGGAAGGATAGAAAAGCAGGAACCGTATTTTAATGCAATAATGCCTTGAGGAAAATGCATGCCACAGTAAGTCCCTTCGCTTGGTCATGACTTTCACCAGATAATCTGACCGATGGGCACACAGGTTTTCCACAGGATGTAATAACCTAAAATATATAAATTACAGATAATTACATGTTAGACACGGCGGCACAAGTATTTTTCTTTAAAAAGATTTCAACAAGCGGCTCTCTCTCTCCGGGGAGCTAAAAGAGTGAAGTGCTCTGTGAGATGATTTAATGCCCGACAATCTACTTATGTATGCGTTTGGCCAGGTGGAAGCATGCATGTCAACTCGAATACTCCTCTCCTTTGCTCTATGCCCTCTGAGTGGGATTAGATTTGCTAGGGACTTACTTCCTTACATTTACTTTCAATTGATATGATAACGCTGAATTGAACACTTAGCTCAATATGAACGGAATGACCTGATGGATAAAATAACGTGTTTGGACCAAACAATTCTGTCGGGAGGTTCAGGGTTCGAGAAAAACAATTCATTGCTGTCTCTACCACCGTAGAGACGAAATTCTCGTCATATTCCCCGGTTAGCATAAAAATATTTTTTTCAACATTCAATAAATTATAAAAGTAGATGTATATGCTCATGATAATCGGTGTAACGGAAGTTGAGAGAAGAACTAGGATACTAATTATGCGCAGAATTAAGATTAAAATATAAACCAAATGTATTACGTTGATCCAGGTTCTAAATATGCTAAAACATGTGTGAAAAAATAATACATTAGTATTGGCTATACCGAACAACTGTAATGTATGTAAACTGGATGGTCTGTAATCATATTTTTTATATACCCTTACGTCACAATTCAAAGTGCATGATCAGGTACGAATAGCAATGCAAGTCACCCAGGAAAAAATGTTCTGGACTATTTACCCCAATCATGAAAAACTTGGTTTAAGGTTACGAAAGTAACCGAAAACTTTTCCTTTTTTACAGTCATTGTTTTCAAAATTTTCCAGCGGCATGGATCTGTTGGAACGAAACGATGACAAACCGAATACTATTCGGCTGCGTCTCGAGAGAACCCAAACGGAAAGTCTATATTTGGTAAATCGTACTTTGACCTTCCCTGGGGGGCTTAATATTTGTCTCTTTTACCACTTTACATGCCATTTATTTTTTCGTAATGTCATCTGTTGCTTTTTTTTTAGTTTGGCACAAAACAAGCTGATCATAATTTTGTTGACACGACGCCAACGTGAACTCTGGAGAGCATTCGACACGACACAATTTATAAATTATTTATTAATATTTCCATTAGAAAGAGCTTCAGGAGACTCATGACCTCACACGTCACGTCAGGCAATTTTGCGTCAACCCATTGTAGTTAAACTCTGGGTAAGCTTAATATCTTTTTTTTAATACTTTGGAATTTCAATTTTTTTAAGTAATTGATTTCTTTCTGAGAAACCGACGATAATATCAATGGTTTCAAGGTTATTCATCCAAAATAATCTTTTAATTTCTTTCTAAATTCAAACGCAAGATAACGCTATATCTACGAGTATGTACCCTGTCCATGATGAAGACGAACCACCAGATTTCACGCGCTGAACTTACGCGTCGCATACAGCCAATGTCATCTAACGGGGATTCTCGGAAGTTACACGACGACTCGGCCGTTGATCGTAGTTGAGAAAGTGTCCGAGAGGTGCCACTACGACTCAGGATAGAGACCCAGCTGTGACACACCCGGAAAAGTTAAGAAAATAAACAAACTTAACTTTTATTACAAAAGACGATTACTTGAGGAAAAAAACCTGTTTACAGAATAGTGGCTACAGGGGCGAAAATCGGTGTCTCTCGCAGCATTAATGTTCGTCAGAATGTTTTTCTAAATGTATAAAATTATTTAAAATTATTTTTTTGCTAATTATTGCGAGAATATTTAGTATAAGTGCTTTCCACACATTTTCCTCAAACTCGAGCAATGCAACATCTTTCATAATCTCATCTTCTATTTATAAGCCCACACTAATTTTGATGTTTCCTTTAGAATACAATCAATCTTATTTGCAATGTTCAAACTTCATTCGCACTGGGCGGGAAATTAAACAACAGAATTTACCTTGCATAAAAATATTAATTTTAAAGATTTTACGCACTGCATAAGGTTTAACGATAATGTACGTACAAAACTAAGAACGGGTTACCTAAAAGTAAGTGTTGATTGTAATTAATCAGTACACGAGAAAACTCTGTATACTAAGGGATTGATATTTCTGTCTGCGTTAAAAAGAGGAATTATCTACACCAACAACATATTAAGAAAGCGTATGCACGTTATTTTAACGTCCAATGGAACAGGCCATGTTCAGATACATATTTTCCATGATTTCATTACACAACAGACTTACAATTGATGATGTGTCGTGATGGTATTCGATCTCGCGACTTACTGAATAACATTTATGAGGTGACCACTTACATTTTTCAGTTTTTAGTCTATTTTATTTGGTTAATTCAATATCCTTCGGAGGTCTCTGGAGACATGATGGACGAAAATTGGAGTACCATTGGAAAACGAACGTTAAATATAGAGGAAAAGCGCGACAAATATTTTGTTACCGTTAATTTAATGTATTGTTACAGTTGAGTTACGAAGCAACACTGCTCCAGTAATAACGACATGGAGCATATTGTTTTCAAAATTGCGTCATTAATCGTTACATTACGATGTAATTGAATTGCATGGAGGACAATTCACAAGCCTCGTAGCGAACCCACGCGTCTTGGGTTTAAATTTTTTGGTTTGAACAACGCCAACACTGATTTACATAACTCGTGTTTTGGTAAATCAACACTGTTCCAATCACTTGAGAGCATCTTGACCGACCCTGAGAGGCTAATCAGGATTACAACGGACTGGGGCCAATTGAGACGTTTTGAATCTCCCAAACACATGGGAGATTCCAATAAATAAGAAAATAGAAGATTCAATGGATTTGTCGACAACTGTTTTTGCCCTTTAAAAATATTTTTGCACCATGAATAAAGTAGCAAGCTTTGGTTGAAAACTTTTGATGGTCTGGTGTTAAATAGATAGGAAGCCGACAGGTGTGAACTGCTTGGTTCCAAGAATGGTATGGAATGTAAAATAGCAATATTAATGTTCACTGGTACAATTGGGATATCGAGTGAGGAAAATGGATTGATTGGAGAAAATGCTAAGTTAAGAGTTATACAAAATTCGTGTAATATTTATTTTTGGGAAAAAATAATTGCGAAAATGAAATACAAGGTAATTGTACATCAGGGTATTACCTTGTTATTAGAAAAACTACCATTGGAGTCCAAGTCATGAGGCAAAGGCCAAAATAAAATATTAGAAAAAATACAAGCATTTAATTTTACTATTCTAACGTCAAGGTAATCAATTAAATACTTAACACATCGCTAATTTCACCATCCAGATAGAATTAATGAGTATCCACTGAAAGACTGTCAAATTAATTTTAACTTTGCAAGACGCGTGATCACAACATAATCAAAGATAGAGAAACGAGCATGTTCCATAGCCAGGTGTCATCTGCCATTTCTTTCACAAACACTTAAAAAATGTCCAAAATATTTTCAATAAAATTATTAAAGTCTGGCAAAGTAGACACTCGTTTACTTGTACTTACGTTTTTTAAACGCATAATATATTTTTAAATACAAGCATATTTTGGCATATTCCTCTAGACATTCATTAATCGACACAGGTTTCGTCACTTACCCCTTACTGTCATTTCCCTTGGTAGTGTCATTGTGTCGAAACCTGAGTCGGTTAATGAATATAGTAGGAAAACTAATGTTAAAGGTAAGAGATGAGTATCATCGTACACAAAACAAATGTAATACGGGGTTCATAAAAGAGGAGTTCTAACTTAAGCTTAAACATAGGAGGGCGAAAACTAGATCGGGTGGAAGTTTAGCTCTGGATCAAAATGGTCAAAGTTGTAAGGACGTAAGAAAATGAATTGCATTAGGTAAAGAATACTATATTTCAGGAAAGAGGGGTGGATGGTAGTGGCGCTATGTAAGAATGTGAAGAAAAGACTTTAAAATTTTGACAGGGAGTGTGGTTTTGTACGGTGAGAAAACATGATCGTTGAAGCAAGGTGATTGGCACAGGTTTAGAGGTCTTTTGTATGTCGATGTACCGTGGTATGGAAAAGGTAAAACGGACGGAAAGGAAAATAAACGAAGTGCTGAGCTTGGTGAAGGAGGGGAAAGAAGTTTTTGGTGAAACCAAAAGGAGGCAGAAAAGATGGATGGAGAACATTTTGTTGGGCAATGGAATGTTAAAGACTGCAATTGAACGTTGGGCAAGCGAGGTGGATGGAGGAAAAGGATAGGTACCTGTATGTCGGAATGAATGATAGGAGATAAAAGAATGTTTGCGGAATTGGAGTACAGTGTAGTGTTGTGTGGGGTGTCGGGTTGTTTTGTGACAAAGCTAAGGAATGTAGCGCTTTTCAGCACATCTAAAACCTACCTTAAACGGTAGATTACCAAATATACTGGTATGCATTTTTTTCGAAAATAATTGATAGATTCCACTTTCCATAAGTTCTATACTACAAAATCAGGTCATGCGACAGTAATAAAAAGGGAGAAATTAGTCAGTGGTGAAACTCAATGATTTCGTAACCACAAAAACAAAACGTCGAAAGCCCTAACATATTAAAGCACATACCCAGATTTTCCGGATAGTTGACTTAATTTCGTTTGTGTCCCTACACTCGTGTGACGGACTCATTGTGTAGATTTTTTGCGTAGTGTTATATTTTATGTAGAGATTTTTAGTGAAGACCCGAAGCATAAAAGATGACCCATAACTCCTTAGCTTTATTGACATCCTGCCCTGAAATCCGCCTCTTGGGCGAGTGTCAGTGTGTATTCTGGTGTGTACCAGACTTAATTCTTGCAAATAGGATTAACGGACTGAGTGACTAAATTAGACTTTCCTTCGGTGGTAGCGGTGGTAGTTTAGTGTCGGTTCGATGGTGAATAGAGAAATCACTGGAAGACATTGACAAGGAGAAGGAGGAACTAACTATGCAAACTGAGATTTCAATACCCGCTGAGTACCGCAATGGAAGGAGTCACGGAATGAGAGAAGTGCAGAAGAAGATGATGTTCTGAACGAACTTAAAAAAGCGAAGTAAGACGTCAACGCATGAAATTATGAATGCACCTCAGAAGAGAATGGCCTGGATGACAGCTTCAAACCAATCCTGAGCTGATGATGTTGATTAACGAATTTAAATTGTCAATGAGGAAAGCGTTCTTCTAATCGCAGTGCAATCTCAACGAGCACTCTATTCAACGATATCTTCATCGATTCCTTCGGGATAAGCAGCGCGAAGGAAACTTGCTCCTACAAAAAACAGCGGCGAATCTGTGGAGAATGCGAGTCCGGGATCAAACAAAGCGATCAATCTCTCTCCCTCCTGTCGCAAGTTAATGAATCCAACCCCCCGTGGCAACGCAAAATAAAGCGACTGGAAGCATTCCTAGAAAAACCATGCATCGATGGCGCGGCTGGATCGGACGGAGGGCGGCGGACAGACGGAAGAGATAATTCGGAAATTGCCGAGCGAGCGCACTTCACGAGAGTGCCTTGTCAACCGGTTGATTACAAAAAAGAAGACTCAAAGCATGACGCCTATATTAAATTCATAAATAAAAAAGAAACAAGAAAGATAGTGTGCGTATGCGTGTGATGGGGTGGAGATGGGGGACAAACAATATTAAAATCCCTCGTCAACCTTCCCACCCGAAGAAATGGGACACCCATGAACGTGACCCGAAACACATCCTCCCTCCCCCACAACAGCGCCCTTGACATTTCGGGGTGAAATTGCTCAGAAAAGAAATCGATACATGTCTAAGGGTATACAACCGTCCTGGGACAATTCGTTAACTCAGGAAAGCGTATGACTACTCATATATTATGGAATCTATTTAAACATATGTAACCGCCGCTCACAAACAATACCGCATGATCTTGAATAATTATTATAGTGGTTAGTAGAAAAATGTATACCACAACCCACAAACCGAACCGTATGGCAGTGGTGCACAACGATTTCCCATCAAAGGGGGCACGCAACAAATTTTTGCGAGCTTTTGACCACACGAGGAAAATTATAGTAGCTAAATATGAAAATTATTTCGTAAATTTTCTTTCATGACCATGTTATGTACATTAAGCAACAAAAAACGGACGTATTTAATTAAATGTAATAACAACGTTATTAAAATTACCGGAAAATAGCTAAACTATTGTTGGGTAATCTACCGGTTAAGGTAGGTTTTTGGATGGACAAAACTATCAAATAAACATTTTGTGACTCCCCACCTAGCAAACTAATCTATATCAGGTCCCTCTTCATCTCGGTGTACTTCTTTCCTCCCTTCATCCCGTCCAACATCCCTATCCTGTTCCTGCCCTTACCTCGCTTGCCCAACATTCTCCCCTCTATTACCCTCTTCAACATTCCACTACCGCTCAATACGCCTTTCATCCATTTTTCCTGCCTTCATAGGATTTCTCTCAACAAACCCCTCTCCTCACCCACCGTCTCTAGTACTTACTCATTTGTTTTCCTTTCGGTCCATTTCACCTTCTCCATTCTTCTCCACACCCACATTTCAAAAGCCTCCAATCTACGTCTATCCTCCTGCTTCAGCGACCACGTTTCCGCGCCGTACATAGTTACGCTCCATATCAGAGTTTTTACGAGTCTTGTCTTAACATCCCTACTCAACGTCCCCGTCATCAACTCCCTCCTCCTTGAGAAAGCCTCCTTGCCTAGCGCAATTCTTCTCCTTACGTCCCTACCACATTGACCGTGTTGGTCCAAAACACTCCCGAGATACGTAAACTGTTCTACCTGCTCTATTTTTTCCCCGCCTATTTTAATATTTAAATTAATCATGTGAAATTTTTAACATCGAATAATTACAAAAAACAGCATCGGTCTCTGGCCGAATGAATACCAAAGCAGACCTTGGATTGCATACCACCACGGTACCATCTAAGTTAATCAAATATCACTTCATGAAATTATAAATTTCTTGATATTGAAGTTTTGATTTTTTTTAAAGATAAACGCATCATCACAGATCTGAAAAAAAAATGTCAGAACTTTAATGTTGACACCTCACTCCGTAAAACGCTAACGCATTTCATGACAAAAGCATTAGTATAGACAGAATACCAGTGATGGTCCAATCTCGAAATAATGATATTATTCTACGCCTTTAGAATCAATCATGAATGTCTTATCATACGTACAGTAACGTACTCGTACTCGTATAACACGTACTCGTATAACTCGTACACATAACAATGATAATACTACTTTCATCACTCTTCCCAAGAGCATTGCTTTGTTTTATTTCACTAACAGGTAAGCGAAACACGCCATATGAGCATGAATCACGACACATTTCGTAGGAAAGATGAACAATTCAATGTTTACGTTTTCAAAGTGTATTCAAGGAAGTTCGAAAGCATAACCGAGGGCATTTTAAGCTTAAGTACATTCAATATTTATCATTCCAATGAAATGAGATAGATAGTAGCCACCAATGCTTTACGAAGCAGATAAAGTGGGTTGACTCTTGGTTGTCGGAACCTGTGAGGCGTGAACTGGATGCATATTACTTGCAACGGGAGGCGCATGCGCATACTTGGGCATTTCTTGTTAGAAGAAATCGCATTTGAATTCGTGAAAAATGGAAAATATCTTTACAGATAGACCAAATCGATGTTGACTGTATCGGGTTCAAATTGCTATACCGTAAAACGCAATTCTTGCGATAAAAAACCTTAACAAATGGACGGAATGGAAAACACCCGAAAAAGTACTACGACAAAAAACTTTATACCAGGTGTGTCACTCGATCCCAAAAAAGCCCACTTTTGAGAGGTGTAGCTGTGTAAGCAAATTAGGAACCCCTTTTCTCCCTGGTCTCTCACGACCCTTCGCTACCTTAATTGTCCTTGAATCGATCCAAAACAATGTTAATGACCCGGCCGTGGAGTGCCCAACGACGCACCCATTAACCTGAATGCGACCTCACTCCGATCGGCGACAGAAAAATCACGCCCACCTCCGGGGCAATAGGACCCCTCCGTTGTTTCGATTCGATCGAAAAGGCGTCCCCGAAATGAAGAGAACATTACGCAACAGATTTCGAATCACAGCAGCATTCTCGAGGAGAGCAGCACACCAATAGCAACGGCGCGCACACTCCGAAGACTTTAAAGGGTTAGTTAAAGCCGCAGCACGTTTTACCATTAAATTCCCTTCGAGGCTCCGCCCTGAAGCGTCCGCCCGCACGTCTGAGGACTGTTTATTTTCCCTCGGTGGTCGCCGGGTATATATTTGGGAGGTGGCTGGGTGGGTATGGGGGAGGGGGAGCGGAGAGTTGGAGAGAGAGGGGTGGCGGAGATATGGAAAAAGAAAACGAGTCAAGTTTCCCCCAGTTTTATGTCTCCGAGGCCTCGCGTGCGTGCCTGGCCCCGAACGAGCGTGGTGTCAGTTTTAGGAGGGAATAGATCCCGAGATATACATACGTACATTTTTTGTTACCCTTGTAGCAGAAGCGCCAGGGTCCGTGATGGCTGCACACAAAGGGGCCGCGGGGAACTGGACCGCTGGCCCGGAAAATGGAAGTCCGATGGGGGAGAAGGAGTATAAGCGGGGGAAGGAGACCTTGCGCACTTTATGGGTCGCAGGGGGGAGGCTGGGGGGGGGGTTGGAGGGGAGAGGTGGTGGACACGACGGAAGGGAGGACGATCCCCGCGGCTGGGTGCTCGGGAAACTCTCGGTCGGTGGGCCTCGAACCTCGCCGCGCGAAGCAACGGAAATCCATCACTCCAATCCCGAGACTGGCCGACTGCGGAGGTCTCCCATTTCTTCCTGTTCTATGATAATTCTTTTGGGTCTTGATGATCCACCCCCTCCCCCTCAGGTGCATCTGACGATGACACACATAATCTAAACTATCTTCGTTTGTCAATAAATTATTTCGTGGAATTTCAGCGCATTTTTTTTATCCAACAAAAAGGAATTCTTTCAAGGGGCGCCCGAGACTATTATCTTCACCCGACTCTACTTCCCGGTTATTGCTCTGCATGAACATTTCCTTTCATATTTGTTCTCCAAAACAATTCCTAATTAACCACTGAACCAGCACACACTCAATACAAACAAGAATAAAACCACGGACATCGTCTGCAGAAGAATAAATAAAGATAACTTAAGAAATTAATATTATCTTTGCTTTCTACAGAAAAATGTGTGTGCGCAAATAAAGATAAGCTTTAATCATAGTTAGAGAAAGACGCTGGAAAAAATGGAACAACTTTTATACAGAAGGCAGCAATGGAAGAAGCAAGTAGAATAGGAATGGGAACTAGGAAAGTATCGGTAATAATAGATACCCAATATTCATCATTATCACAGCTATGACTTAATGTAGCTTTAGGTTTCGAGCAAATAAATTAATTTCTTATAATCAGATCTTTTATGCATGTGCCATTGTAGAGCGATGATGATTAAGTTTTTGACAATGCAGCCATGCGTACCACTTGCCTTCTACATTTCGCGTTATACGAGAAAACAATGAGATGGCGATGCCTGACATATCCGTAAAACTCATGGCCAAGGAGTGTTTTCATGAAACAGAATGAAATCAGTTTAATAGATAAGTGAAAACAACAAATTTGCTCGTAAAATGAGAAAAAATCCTCTTGTGTACCAATGATTAAATGTTCATACAAGTGATCATCACAAAATATTGGGAGCGTCTCGAGTGGATACTGAAGGACTCAACCCTGCAGAAAGCAGCATACCTAGAGAACCAACTCACGACGCAAGTCGTGATCTAGACATTCCTACGAAAGACATAATTTATGAAATGTGTTGAGTAGTCATTAAAACCAAAATCGAACAAGATATCACAAACGGTGTTGAGTCCTATTGTCTCACATTCGACTCCACGACTGTTGCGTGCATGTGGCAACAAATTCACGAACATTTATCCTCAATGTCAAGTGTGCATACCTTGCCTATGACTTACAATGACAACGGCGAACGATAATGCATGGATATAGCGACGAGCAGGTGACATAAACACAGCTGAGACACGTGATAGTGTGAAAGTGTTTGTCCTTGCTTTTGTTAAGGATGTGAGTTTCATGAACGCGCATAGCAGATTAGTATTCCGGGAGAGTATTGTCTGGGCATGCTCCAACATTTCCCCTGGTCAGTTATCAACACCCTTCACTGAGAGAATCGTGATAATTAATAGCTATCCGGTGAACCCCTTCATTGTCATAACAATGAGAGAGTTTCTTAAAGTCGCTATACGTAGGTGTTGCCGAGTAGCGGCGCTACGAATTCACGGCGAAACCGCTCGTCAGATTTCTCGGCGATTCTCCCAAGGAAACGTTTGAGCCCTCTCCTCTCCTAAACTAAAATTAAATTCACGATATGAATAACAATGGAGGTTAGAGCAAGAATCACAAAAACTAAGAAAATAGGACCCAAAAGGAGTTTTTTCCTGAGATAAATAGAGCCCAAAACTTCCGTCTTCGGGCAACAAAAGGAAAACACATTGACCTCGGAGAGTAATGGTAGGAAAAACAGCTGCTATCATCGAAAGCTCTTCTAGCATTGATTGTTACGTGCCGTATCGACATATTTCTTTTGCTACTGCATGTTGATGCCTGTCCGTATTCGCCTGATGACACCTGGGTGATAATCAGCCTGAGCAATATTTTCATTTTTACACATTGCCTCGCAACAAAAATGTTCGGTGTAATTTTACAACGAAATATTTATTCTAAGGGATAATGTGCGAAATTTCTGATGGTGACATTGGAAACTGTACATTATATAATGGGAGAGGAGAGATTAAATCAATTTCTGACCTTGGTTTAGCCCGCGTTGCCAAAAAGTAGGACATCAATGGTACCAATGTGATGATGCTATAAGAAACATATTCTAATTGGAAGTTCGAAGGATGAGATTACTACAAATACCACCTCTGATGACACAAAACGAGTCCATTACCAAGGAAAAAAATTCAGAACATCTTACAACTAGTGGCAGAGGATCCGAATTGTCATTATTCTTATATTATCTATCGGCTTAAAGGGAATAACTACATCTTGCAGCTCGCACGGATTTTCATCACGACGAACCAATCACAAAAGGCGAAAGAGTGCCACGCAGACAACGTCTACACTCGTAAATTTAGCCGCAACACGCTGGAAGGAATATGCTGAATAATTCAAGTCGTAAAAATGACTTTATTTATCCGTACTGGGAATATGAACTTCGTGGATTTCCGCTTACAGTGAGATGCCACGGACGACCAGCCTATCCATGATTCAGATTTCCAGCGCATCGCATGTTGCATTGAACAAATATTCCATTCACCATTTACCATTTATCATTCACCTGCACTATTTATCAGAGCGGATCTCGATCGAAATGGTGATCCCTGAAGAGTCTCTGATTTTTCCATGAATTCGTGCAATGAGTAATGGCTTTGCAATACGGTCACAGTGTTGTAAATTCAGTCAGGTGAAACCAACAGAACCTAGGGAACCATTGGAATTCTCAACAAATTTTGAAGTGACTCGAATAACATATACCAAAATGTCATCTAAATGGCATTCAAATAATCACAATAGGGCACGAAAACACGAGATATAAAAATCGAAGACCAACGAGCGAGTATAAGAGCTCTGCCGGGAAGGTGGCCCTATTTCGTGGGAAGTTCCTAACTACGTATTACCACACGCTATCCGAAACACTAAATGGTCCGTCCAACTCGCGTTTGGGGCAACGGTGGGAACGATGGCAAACGTAACCTCTGAAGCACCTATAAATAAACGGACGCGAGGATGAAACTGTCGCCGGTGATGGGAAGAGGGATAGCATAAATTTTCACTTCCCCTGAAATGAGCGAGGCGCAATACTAACTTCTGAGAAAGATAAAAGGAGGCTGGGGATGCAGTCGCCAAAACCACCAGGGAGTTCCCAGAAGGATGACACGAAAGAGGCCTTTGATTCTCCCCTCCTTCCCAATCCCCACCCACACACACACGCGCATACGCACACCGCCTTCTTACTCCAACAAGCCCCCACTAAGAAACACGCAAGACTTCGAATCCCTTGGATGCCATAAACAAACCGACCCTTCCTTCTCCGCTCCTCCGAAGGCTAAGGCAAAGTCAATAACCGATCGGAACTTAGGTTCCCAACCCACCCCAGTTTCAACTCACCCCACTTAATCCCCGCTCTCCTCCCTCACTTTCCCCCGCCCTCCTCCTGCACGGGTCCGCTTCCCGACACAAAATCGGGAGACGAAAGGAGGACGAGGGTGCCCACGCACTAAACCACGTGTCCCCTTGCCGACCACCGCCTCATCCCTTACAATCTTTCCTCGGAATTCCTCTCATTCCTGGTTCTATAAGTTTCGATTTGAGAACCGTCCTAGGGGCAGAGACCAATCGCCCTTCTCTGCCCCACCTCCGTCACCTCCTATCCCTCGCCCGCTCTCCTCTGCCTCATACCACACGCCTATTTTCTCCCGTCCGCCACCCACGCCGTCCCTACGAGTTGGTAGAAGATACGGGCTCCGTTCCGTTGAAATGGATTCTCTCCCCTCCCGCTCCTCCAAACCAACTTTTCCTTTCTCTCCAACTAAATCCTCATCTCTTCCATGCATAAATAATGTAAAGCGGCCGGCCACCCGACCTCCCTCTTTCTCTCTTCATCCCGAGAGTATTTACTCCACCTTAAGCCAACTTCTTGTTTTCAAGGCTGCGAGGATTACAAAAGGATTTGAACGCCTCCCCTGGATCTTCTTCTTAACTACAGTTTCGCAAGAATTCTACAGCAAAAGGTGCGGCCAAATAAAATATAATCAAAGGTGTGTACAAGTACTCATTTAGTCAAATCATATTTAAAGTCTTTGTTAAAAATATTTGTCACCACATGCGGGCAAAAAGCACTTGGCACGAAATTGTTACAAAATTGATCTTTCATTTAAACTTCATAACTAGCTATTTCCTGACGATACTTTGATTGGACGGAAATTTCATTCATTCTGCCGGTCTTCCATTAGCCCATAAAAAATTCTAGGAAAATCAAAGCTAAATAGCTCATATTTATTTCACTGATGGGAGGCGAAATAGAGCACGCTTTCTTTAAATGTATAAATGACACGTTTACATCTTAACTAATATGGCTTTCAAAACAAAAGAAGCACTTACACGTGCATTTATTAGCGAGTATTTATTTCTTATTACATCCCGCGATAATATGAATTTACTTATAACATCAAGCCATACGGATTCAGGATGCAAGTGACCTTAGCTGGCGTATTGCTGCATAGGAGGTTTCTTGTCAAGCCTATGAGATTAAAGTTACAATTTATCAATTTAGTACTTAATACCCAGAAGGTATTCACGGTATCAAAAGGGCGGGCGAAAGGCTCATAGTAGTGCCATATAAAATATGGAATATTATGACTTTAAAGGGCAAAGTGCAGGACATTAAGGGGACAATTCGGGCAAAACATTTTTCATAAATAAATTTGTCCATCGGTAAATCATCAGCTTTTATGATCTTGTTTTGACAATTCTCTTAAGGCCTCTGACCTGAAAGTCGTAAAACACAGACCGAAAAACAAGGCATATAGAGGAACTGGCAATTTATCACAAAGTGCGGCTATATAATCCATAACGGTTTGAATAAGCTTTCCCACCATAGTTAGTTCTCAATGGCATGGCTACAAGACACGTTTCAAAACCTTGATCGCTGAAACTGCAGTCGAAGTCGAAAATTGCGTCAAATTATTAAGACAGTTTCTATTACATACTTCCTACCCACAAAGTTAAGTCCCCTACATTAGTAATTTAACTCATTACCAGCACGAGTCTGGATTCCAGTACAACGTCAATAAAAAGCGAGCTGTACCTCAATAAATTAGAAAATTTGGTCCAACTTAAATCCGAAAAGCACGTACTATATTCATGCATGTGTGTACTGAAAAATACAATTGGAAAAAAATCAGGGTAAAACAGCAAACAAATTGTAGTTTTTATCCGGAGTCGCAGAGGTTTTATATTCCCAAAGTCCAGTATGCAACGAATGTGAGACGTTGTATCAATAAACCTCACCGATTCCTTTCCTCTTCCATACTGCCATTTCCAAGATCATTTCTCGATGTTTTCCTCTCATTCCCAAACGTAAATCCAATCCGCTGATCCCGCAATTTCCGTTTCGTAGAAATCGAAGGCGATACATTTTTGTAATTGACTTCCTGACACGTTCAATTCCGCAGCTTGCAAACGCAATTACCTCCTTCCCCTCGAAACCTCGCCTCTATCTTCCTCCCAAATGACGCCGTAAGCCGTCAGACTCCCCCAGCCTCGAGACGTCTCGCCCCCAGTCTCTGCTTCTGTTCTTGAGAAGAGCGATGCTCTCTGCACTGGCCCATTCATCAAATTAATGATTGAACCCCCACGACAAGGCCAGGCATCGCCTCCGAAGAAGTTGCAACTGGCGGAGTGCATCAGGGACAATGGACGGAAGAGTTGGTGCAGGAGAACCATGGGACACTGGCAATGACGTATGCTATGAACAATTTATTCAGTGCTGCATATTCCTACTTCCGAAATAATCCTTCCGTCAGCGCTTCGCCATCTTCGGCATTGAGGTCGTGTCGTGTAAAAGATTAATCCCGTTCATCAAAGAAATCCGGAATGAATCACGACGTCAAATCAACACTTTCCTGTTGAAAATATTTGTCTGTGAAATTTACATGTACTATAACCATAGAGTAAGGCTATCACTCTGTGTTATAACACGCTTGGCAAGTCAACGTCACGATTCCAAACTCATTTGAATCTTACGTACATCTGATGGTTTTATTATTAAGACAAGGCAAATGGTGTAAAGTTGAGATTAGTTACGTGAATTCTTTCATTCTTGATTCAAGGGGAACTATCTCGTGGGATATGAAAACATTTAAATGGTATGAAGAAATCAACATCATTATATTGTGCACCAATCGCGGTGGCGGGTTGAAGCACCACACTGTTAGTACATATTCCTTATTATAACACCCTCTGTACTTCGTAATTCGAATTTTTTACAACTCACACTTTCTTTCCAACCAGTTGTAGTCCTCTGCATCTGCAGGACACAAATCCAAAAGCAAGCAATCTACACAGACCTTAATTCGATATTAGTAAACGGGCTCAGGAAAACGTATACTATTTGAAGAACCCTTGAAAATACTAAGGTTAGTACCTACCCGAAGAATTTTTCCCTTCGTTCCAGTTACTCTGACATCATTACGTTTATTTGTTTGACTGGGAATCGCTACCTGAAGTTCTTTTGGCAAATGACATTGCTGCAAAGCAAATTCCCCGATGACGAAGTATTTCCACGGAAGGTTTACCCTTCGTTGGGAGAAATTGGTACTACTTTACTTGACTGCGCCATCACGTTCCTCCCTACGTAACCCCTCAGACACAATTTGCCACGAGATCTGCGGCAAACAACCCCCCTTTGTGATGCAATTTATCTCTTTTGTGCTCACCTCATTCCCCACGCCAGGCTCCTCCCTTTTCCACCGTATCCTATTCCTCCCCTGGCAACAAAATCCCCCCCTGTATCCCCACTTCCTCCCTCCCCCACGTTCCCGACTTCCGAACCCCTCTCCGTTCCCATTCGCCAATCATTTCCAAACTCCCTTTCGAAAATCCTCATACCCGATCATTATCTCTTTCCCAAAACCATTCTCAAGAAGAGCGTACAACTTCATGACAGCATTGGTACAAGCACGACTGAAGATTTGAATTGATAATATAGTTACAAGATAAAATAGGAGAAGGGACGAGATGCTTACTGCTGCGACGGAAGCGAGATGCATGGAAGATTGGTCGGATGGCGCACAAGTCCGTCCGAATGGGGAGGGGGGGGTGTGTGCGCGTCGGCCATATTTGCTCATCCCCGTGCCCATCCTTAAGCGACGCCTAACCCGTCGAGCACACTCGTGACGTGACGTTTCGCAGCGGCCATGATCGATGGCTCCACGCCTCTTTTGCTACGATGCCCTAGCGCCAATTATGGTCACCCTTGCACGCGTCCGAACGCCAGACGCCCCCGTCGTTTCATCCCCGTGGGAATGACTGATAACCCGTGGGGCGAAGGAAAGAGTGGTAATTAAAAGCGTCGGAAGGTCGAGAGCGAAAACGGCGACTTGGGATTGAGAGGGGGAGGAGGATCCGAAAGCGAGAGATATCCTCTACGCATATATGGGTACGACGAGAGGACGCATACATACTCGCCGGAGAGGATCCCAAACGATGGACCGTGACTTTCAAGCCGCCCACGGGACATGAGTGGATGGATCGATCAATAGCGAGGGGCCGGCTGTCTCCCACTACAGCTGAGGGAAGCAATAGACGCATGGGAGGGTGGAAGGAGGCTCGAATTCCTCCGACGTCTCCCTTTGAAGAACCCTGCGCACCGAAGGAAATCCATCCAGGCATTAGGCGGGTCAACTCTCTCGAGACGAGGCACGCGTTTCACGGGAGCAGTCGCGCAAAATCACTCGTGGACGAACTCTGGTTCAAAGGGAGCGAGGCTCAAGTCAACCGTGGGCACCGTGGTTTCCTCCTCCGTCTGGTCCCACGCCCGCTTTGAGCACAAAACACCGCTGGCTGCGTGTGTCGCAGGATAAAGTCGAAATTTCACGAAGAGAAGATGCATACTTAATCTGAGATAATTCATATCGCAGATCATAAACTAAATGGAAAAAGAATTGGAACACTGTGTTTTCAGCCAGAGAGAAACGCATAAAGTATAAAATACCTAAATCAAATACACTGATCGACAGAAAAACGTGCATATTAACTTTTTCCCCCGTTCCCCAAATGTCATCCATTGAAGTATCTCTACAACATTAGGTTTTATGCGGATCATGTAATCATTTCACATAGGCGAATGCATTACCTCCTTGTCCGTTCGAACGAACAATCACCGCTACTCCTGTAATTCTGCCTCACTCTCTTCTCTTCCTATCCGTTCACACGCAAATTCACGCACCTTTCCTTGGACTAGTGTTTCTGCCGAACCATCCTAGAATCCTTACCCGATTCAACCATCAATATAGAGGTGAGAACTCGTGACTCCGCATGTACACTAGTTTCCCGATCTTTTGAAATGTCCACCTTAACCACCATCTTCCCTTCCCAGCATATCCTGCGCCTCCCTCCCAGACCACGCATTCCCTCCGCCCGAGACCTTCCAGTCTGACCTGAAGCGGGCCTCGGAGAAGGCCGAACGCTTAAACTTTCTGAAATGTGAGTGTCCTTTTATGTGTTAACTCTTTTATTTATTTTTGTGTTCTATTGTGCCGTCCATATATATATATATATATATATATATATATATATATATATATATAGGTATATACCTATATATATATATATAGGTATATACCTGTACATATAAAGTCACTTTCTTGAAAATCGAAAATCCCACGAACGTGCACAATAATGTAAATTGACTAACTAATCGACACAAACACAGAAACAGAAACACATAAAAGAGGGACTCACTGGGTCTCGAATTTTCAGTGGTGCAACCACCTTTCTCAAGAGGAATTAGGAACAGAACTCAGAACTCTGTTCCTAATTCCTCTTGAGAAAGGTGGTTGCACCACCGAAAATTCGAGAACCAGTGAGTCCCTCTTTTATGTGTTTCAGTTTCTGTGTTTGTGTCGACTAGTTAGTCCATTTGCATTATATATATATATATACACACACACCCTCCCATGGACTACAACCTTGTCGTGGTGGAAGGGCTTGTGTGTTCCGATGACCCCTAGAGCTGTGCTGGCGGGAGTAATAATAATTACTCCTGGAAGGGTCACCCATGCCAGATAGGTCGAAGGTTAGGAGCCAGACGAAAGGTAGTCCACGCAGCGTCTGTTCCTCAGTGAGGCGGCTGCAATGGCGTCTGACCCCAGTGGGGCGGCCATTAAGTGATGGTGTCACGTTAAAAACACTATTGAGGAAGGCAACGGGAAACCACCTCAATTATGATTCCCAAGAATATTATGATGGGCACTATAGATAATATGAGTCCTGGCAACTACGGGACACAACCCAAGAGGCCGTGTGTCGTGCCCGGCAGCGGGAGAGGCAAGGCTTCCGCGGTCGTCATCCCACGAAACCCTTGCGGGGAAGGAATAACTTCAGCAGGACAGAAGACTCAGAAGAAGGCGAAAGTAGTTAGAATAGGAACCTGGAACGTCAGGACAATGTTGAGGAGAGGCAAATTAGAAAATATTAAGCGAGAGATGGAAAGAGGTAACATAGATGTTTTAGGCCTCTGCGAGGTGAGATGGAAGGATAGCGGGGATTACTGGAGTGACAATTATAGAGTAATATACAGCGGCGGGGATGAGAGCCAACGAGGGGTTGCCGTAATTTTAAATAAAGGGGTAGGAAGAAGCGTAGTCAACATAGAGCAAGAGACAGATAGAATTTTACTCGTAGAGATTAAAGCAGAGCCGACGAACTTGGTCATTATTCAGGTATACATGCCACCGAGCAACCACAAGGAGGAAGAAGTCGATAGGATGTATGATGAGTTAGAGGATATCATCGCGAGTGTTCCTGCAGGGAAACATTTGATAGTGATGGGGGATTGGAATGCGACGGTAGGCGAAGGAAGAGATGGTGGTGAGGTGGGGGACTATGGGTTAGGCACGAGGAATGAACGCGGGGAGAAAGCAATTGAATTCTGCAGGAGACAGGGGTTAGTCATCACTAACACATGGTTTAGACACCATAAAAGGCGTAGGTATACTTGGAAAATGCCAGGTGACTCAGAAAGGTATCAGTTAGATTATATTATGGTTAGGCACAGGTTTAGGAACAGTGTGATAAATTCGCAAAGTTTCCCAGGAGCGGATGCGGACTCTGACCACAATTTAGTTGTTATGAAATGTAATGTTCGTTTCAAGAAGATAAGGCAAGGGCGGCGGGTTAAAAAATGGAATTTAGAAGCAGTAAATGAATTAACGAGGAAGGAGTATCAGGAGGCTGTAGAGAAAATGATGGATGACGGTAAAGAACTGAGTGCTATCGAAGAAAAATGGGAATGTATCAAGAAAGGGATATTGGAAGCCGCTAAAGACACTATAGGAACCGTTAACGGGAAAAGGATAAGGAAACCATGGGTAACGGATGAGATGATTGCGAAGATGGATGAGAGAAGAAGATGGAAAAATGTAAACACAGAGTTAGGCAAAATGAAGTACAAAGAGTTAAACAATAAATTGAGAAGGGCCACAAATAAAGCAAAAGAAGAATGGTGGAAAACGCAATGCGAGGATATGGAAAGTCTACAGAAGAAGGGTGAAATTGGTGCTCTATACAGCAAGGTTAAGTTATTATCGGGAAGTAAGAAGGCAAGATCTGTGCTAACAGTTAAAGATAAATGGGGTAAGATAATAGTTGAACCAGGAAAAATCCAAGAGAGATGGAAGGAATATATAGAAACACTGTATGGTAAAGAACTTAGGCCGACAAGGTTAGACATAGAAAAGGAACATGACGTAGAAGAAGATAGCTTAGGTCCAGGCATACTCGACGATGAAATAGAAAGGGCATTAAAGGAGATGAAAGCAAATAAGGCTGTGGGGGTGGACAATATTCCTGTAGAAATGTTGAAATGGTTAGGGAAAGGTGGGAAAAAGGCCATATATGGACTGATTCGTAGTATCTATGAGGAAGGAATCTGGCCGAAAGATTTTGTGAGATCGGTGTTAGTTCCTATTCCAAAAAAGGCAAAGGCTTCGTCATGTGAGGATTACAGAACAATAAGTTTGATATCCCACGCAGCTAAAGTTATTCTCAGGATCATCAACAAAAGGATAGAGAGTAAGGCAAATGATTACTTAGGGGATGATCAGTTTGGGTTCAGGAAAGGAAGAGGTACGCGTGATGCCATTGCAGTAATGAGATCACTAGTCGAGAGGAATATAGAATACAATCAGGACGTTTTTGCCTGTTTTGTAGATTTCGAAAAAGCGTTTGATAGAGTGAATTGGGAAAAATTAATGCGTGTATTGCAGAAAATAGGAATGGATTGGAGGGACAGGAGACTGATCCGCAACCTGTACATGTCTCAGACTGCTCAGGTGCGAGTGGGGAACGGAGAGTCTGGATGGGCAGTGTTAGGAAGAGGTGTAAGGCAGGGTTGCCCATTGTCACCGGTACTGTTCAACGTATATGTAGAGGAAATGATTAAAGAGGCATGGGAAGAACTGGAGGTAGGAATGAAAGTCGGAGGGGAACTCGTAAAATCGGTTAGGTTTGCTGATGACCAAGCATTAGTTGCTCAGTCAGCCAAGGGGTTGCAAGCATTGTTGAGTGAATTGGAGGTTCAGTGCGATAAATATGGGATGAGAATCAATATTAATAAAACAAAGGTTATGCGATTTTTCCAGAAAGAAAAAGGCTAAGCTAAATATTAAAATAGGCGGGGAAAGAATAGAGCAGGTAGAGCAGTTTACATATCTCGGAAGTGTTTTGGACCAATACGGTCAAAGTGGTAGGGACGTAAGGAGAAGAATTGCGCTAGGCAAGGAGGCTTTCTCAAGGAGGAGGGAGTTGATGACGGGGACGTTGAGTAGGGATGTTAAGACAAGACTCGTAAAAACTCTGATATGGAGCGTAGCTATGTACGGCGCGGAAACGTGGTCGCTGAAGCAGGAGGATAGACGTAGATTGGAGGCTTTTGAAATGTGGGTGTGGAGAAGAATGGAGAAGGTGAAATGGACCGAAAGGAAAACAAATGAGGAAGTACTGGAAATGGTGGGTGAGGAGAGGGGTTTGTTGAGAGAAATCCTATGGAGGCAGGAAAAATGGATGAAAGGCGTATTGAGCGGTAGTGGAATGTTGAAGAGGGTAATAGAGGGGAGAATGTTGGGCAAGCGAGGTAAGGGTAGGAACAGGATAGGGATGTTGGACGGGATGAAGGGAGGAAAGAAGTACACCGAGATGAAGAGGGACCTGATATAGATTAGTTTGCTAGGTGGGGAGTCACAAAATGTTTATTTGATAGTTGTGTCCATCCAAAAACCTACCTTAACCGGTAGATTACCTAATAATAATATACACACACATATTTCGATGATGCGGAAGTACTCACAAGAGCAATATAGCATTTGGACGGCACAATAGAACACAAAATAAAATAAACAACACGTAAAAGAACACTAGCATTGTAGATTTTTTAATCATTCGGCCTACTCCGAGCGAGGCCTTCTTCAGGTCAGACTCTGACATGAAGAAGGCCTCGGAGTAGGCCGAAAGCTTAAAGAATCTACAATGTGAGTGATGTATATCAACCTACATACAAGTACAACAAAACCATCTATGATGTAGCACTTCTAAAGAATCTTATCACACATGAAAACTTTTAATCCGTACTCTGCAGAACAAGCATATGGCCCTTGTTAGTCAGATTACCTTGTGTTGACATCAGATGTGGTGCACGAAGACATTCTTGGTCGTGGTCTTGATTTTGGCACATGACCCAATCTTAGACATTGCTTTGGTTTTAGTAGATGCTTTGTGAGAATGGGATACGATCATGACAGCTTATCTAAGCTATAACAACACACGCAACGTGACAGTCAAAATGAATATTTTTACGTTCTACCCCACAAAGATTTATCTCTACGACAATGATCGAACACGTCGTAACTTCAAAATAAAAATGTGAAATGGTAAACAGAATTGAAGCAAATTTACAGACAAGATACTTCATTTCAAAGCTCCTCAAAAGTCATTTTTAACACGACAACCCATCCCCATTGGAAATAAAATCATCACGGCCGTCCTGAGGATAGGGCAGAGCGAGGAGATCGTCCCGATACCCCCTTTGGGAGAGGGGAAGCGAGATAAGGGCCATGAGTGGGAGGAGACGAAGGGACGGAACCCTTGGATAAACTTACAGATATCTCCCATCGACTCATAATTCACCCCGTGACTGCTCCATCCTCTTTGGCCATAGGGGGAGGCTCTGACGGGTATCACTCCGGATACGCTTCGAGACAATTTCAAGAGTGGCCTGAGATGCAGGAAAGGTCGACCGCTCCGTGGGACGTACCCTCCGGGAGGAAGAAACGCGATCCCATGAGAGGGAGTTGAGGGGGCTGATTGCGAACCCAGTCCGACGACGTCATTTCCCGGGTGCTTCGCCCCCGAACCGAAAATCCTGACGACACCGCCGCAAAAGAGAATGAGACGTCCTTCGTGTCGAGGATCGCACGTTGTCAAACCACGAAAACTTCCAAAACTCGCTTCCGATCCGTCGATTCAAAATGGCGTGCGAACGACAAAACACGGGAGCACGAAATGAGAGAGATGAATTGCCACTATAAATGACTGTCCACGCCGTGCCAGAGAAATGATTAATAGATGAGATAAGGAGGGGTGGCCAACCCTGGTAGGGTCCTCCTCTCAGGAAGTCACCCGAGGGGAGGAAGAAAGGGTACCGTGGGCGGGGGAGGATGCATTTGTCTAAGAAGGGAGGGAAGGACACTCCCCGATCGCGAGAGAATGGCTTCGGTGTTCCGTGGAGCCTCAGACGTCCTCGTCAATCGTCGAACGAAGGAAAAATGGAGGCGGATGAGATTGACGATAGTCTGCTCCCGGAGATGCCGAATGAAACCAAGCCCTCCGGCATCGAGTTTCGATACCGCGGGAGTCGTTTCGACTACCCTGGATCTCGTTAATAAACGACCACTTCGGAAGATGAATGGGCGAACTCTCAAGAATCGGGTTGGAGAACCCATGGGGAAATATTTACATTTATCACCTACCAAACCTATTTTAATAAACACAAGAACAAACAACTCCATAGTCTTCAAACAGCACGCTCAAATACATTTCGAGAGCGAAGCGAATTTCGGGCCTGAATCGATCATTGATAAAAATAAATGGAAAAAGACGGTACTCCAATAAATAATAACTGAACGAACGCTGGGAAAACAAGGTAGAGGGGAAAAAATAATAAGCATTTTGAAAGTAATTGAAGGAGCTAGGAAGTATGAAGCGCTAAATAATGAGTTATTGTACGTAATTTGTAGTACAGTGTGCAAGGACATTTTGTTGGGAAAGAGTGCAATAGTGTGTAGCCCCAGGATCCATCAAAACCTACAGTAAGACTTAAAAGAAATATCCTTAAATTAGCCTTAAAAGATTACAGCATGAAACAAAAAAAAGGACAAACTTGGCTTTCCCTGAATTTTCACGAAATTCAAATTTTCCAGATAGACACTTCTGTGAAGACCACGGTTCAGATAAAAAAAATCATTAACTCTGTAATTGTATTAATAGTAGATGAATATTATGGATGTGTTTCGATATAACTACGGTAAAAACACCTGGTGACCTTTACACGTAATTACACCTTTACTCCAGTGAATCGGAATTTTCATAATATTTCATGAAAGCTCCTCAGTATCCATTATTTGTAAAAGTAATATATTTAATTTCTCCCTAATTTTCAATATTTTCTCTAGCTTCCATTTGCGTGTCAAACTTTTGTTTCCTTCACTCACAAGATTTCAATTCCGGAAGGAAAGTGTGTATTCCAACGTTTAAATTTGTCAAAAATCTGCGATGGAAGGAAGACTCATTAGAAGACTGTCTCACGCAGAAATTTCGTGGCCCCCGCCAAAAAAAATTGAAATGAAAACAAATTAACTTAAACTGTCGACGAATTACTTCTCCGCTTTTCAAAACGTTCCCCTGCGGCTTAGCCGTTTGAGGACCCCATTCCGTGCCCGGCCACGAGAGCACTTGATGAGGGGCTGCTGAATGTGGATCGTGGAGTGTAATGGCGCCTTGATGAAATTCGTTACGCGAGCGAGCAATCTCTCACGCGGGAGAGGAGAGCGTGAAATATTAAATCAGCACTCTTTCCACCCCATCGGCACTATGCTTAGGGTTAAAGGCGAAGCATTACAACCGTACGCCGGTGAAGGCCGAAAAATCATTCGTCGCTATGAAAAAGGGGCGCTACCTTCTAACTGAAATAAAAATGCATCTGGTTTTAAACACATTCACTCCCTTAAGTCCCCAAGGACACGTTCTGACACTTGAAAGGTGGGCCCAAGAGTCTGAGATTCGGAATGAAGGAAGGAAAAAAATAGAAAATTCTGGAAAAGACAGTTGGGTTCGAACACGGAACATTTTTGGCACAAGCCAAAGAAAAAAACATGGAAATCAATTGTAATCTGGAGGCAGGAGATTTTACTTTTCGACTTCAAAGTAAGAAACTTCAACGTACAGCTGAGAGACGGAGACTAGAAATTTTTAACTTCCACGCAATTAGCCAATTTTTCCTCTATCGATTGGAAATAGGCAAAGAATATGCGTTCGACAGCAACTTTTTCGAGTTTCATTCGGAATTATGTGAGGCTTTAATAATAAAATCTACTGAAGCCCGTCACAGGTGAATCAGCATTATAATATGCATCAGCAAAGCCAAACGTCCCTATCAATTAGGGGATGAGATGTACCCAAGTATGCATTAATTATCGTCAATCCAAATTAACCTCTCCTTCATTCACAGTTTTGGGCAGACACTACTGGCCACTTGCTGAATCCAATCACGGCTTACTAGCGCCGTGCCAAATTACCCCCTGGGACATGCTACTTTCTCATGTCCCCTGAATCAATATGCGACGTCATCAAAACCTAATGGATTATAATCACTTATGAAACAAACTTTTTTTCGGCTACCGTAATAAATAAATCTCAAAAGTAGATGCATAAACGCCAACTAAAATACAGATACGCCCACGCAATATTTAATTCCTACGCGTATTTCGAGTAATGTAGAGTCATTTTTTACGACACACGCGAACAGAAAGACTCCTGCCCTGATGATATCTCCCCTTTTACCAATATCATTCACATCCGACGATTCTTTGCCCCGACCTTATTTCCCCCTATTTTTCTCCTCCCCTTCCAGTTTCGCCTGCATATATGTTCGCCCTTACGACTTCTAATTCCCACCTTGACTGTACATTAGACAAAACCCAAATCAAAAATAAATTGTTTTTGTAAGGCTTTAACGAAGTCTTTTACAGAGCTCACAGAAAAAGAAAATCTCACGCGTTTTCGAATTTTTTCCGTGGTACAGGCCACCTTTCTCAAGGTAGAGAGGCCACCCTGGAAGGAATGTCTGTTTTTGTCTCTGTTCGCTAGTGCTAACTTCATATATTATATATATAATTGAAATATATATATATATTTATATAAAAATATATATATTTCTATTTATATGAATAGAAGTATCGAGCAAAGGCCCAAACGCAAATAGTCACTGAAATCCTCATACAAACGTTTAATTTGTCAAACCTACGATTATCAACGACTCTTCAAAGGAATTGCGAGACGTTCTTGGATGGCAACCGCTCCTTAGGGGAATTAATTTTTAGTCTCAAGGGCAGGGAACTAGGATGGGAGACCAAAAATGGACATTCAATGTTACCGAAAAGCTCGCCACCAAACCACCACGGGGAATCCTGCTTCAAGTGCGGATCCGACGAAAAGAAACACGCCGGGGTGCAAGGAGAGAGGAGGTTCGGAAGGAGCACTGTTCAGAAATACATGGCTCTGCTTTTCTACAAAATGAGGGAGACCACTCCCGTACTCGAAACCTCCCCTCACCTCCTCCCCCAAATCCCACGGACTGCTGTGCAAAGAGTATTCCCGGAGTCTGCAGGTAAAGTTAGCACTGAGAAAAGGCCGCCTAGGAGGATGGGCATACGCACGAACTGGACGCCTGCCGAGTTCTACCTCGCCGAGATGAAAGGTTCGTTCCATTAGCATGATTGCCTGCGTCTCTTCGCCCTATTGGGGAAGCCAAATCCAGAGGAAAAAAGAGAACCGTGAGGGTCAGCGGCGTGAGGTCATGTGAGAGCAGAAGTGATATCACCTTTGACCCAGAGCGACTCAACGAGCGATAGCCACTCTATAATCACCAACATCCTAAATGTCGTTGGTACGTAGTAAAAACTTATACAGGGTGCGGCAACATGACTTCCTTTTTCCAAACGCTTTCAACGCTTGTAGCTAATAATATACGAACATATGTAATTCATGTTTGATGTTAAGAACACAGGTCTTCCTAAGCTGATTCGAACATCTCACAATCGTTTCAGCTTCGATTCACGATATTGCGAATGATGATTGTCTGTTCATTTTTTACTCCTCACCGATTATTTCTTTTCTGCCATTAAGGTGGGACTTATTCAATCGGAGTACTACATTTTCCTGGGAAAAATAAACAAAAAAAATTGCAAAAGCGATGCATGCATTTTTCTCAACAAATAAACTCATTATGACTTTTCATTAATTTTACATTCCACTCAGATGAAAATGATCCGACGAGATATGAGGTCGATTTCTTGCGGAAATTTTTCCAGCGAAAACCTTTTTAGCGACAGTCACTGCAATAGTCTTGACCATAAAGAGTTATCTTAACTCTCGGCTGTTTATTTCGCCGAGCCGTGCTTTTGACACGGACTTTATATTGCACTAATGGCAAGAGGAAGCGATAAAAAGAATTTAAAACGTTTCCGCAGACTGCTTTTTGTCGAAGGATACCTTTAGTACGTGAACGCTTATTCAAAAGAGAATATAATGATCAGACAAATGCGGAATCGAAAGCACGCAGGGTATAGGTGCATTGCTTTCTTGAGTCTTAACGGCGGTCTCTTTGGTGACTGGTTTTCAGATGCGTTCCGCGTAAAAAAAATCCTATATCTTCCCGTTATTCTTTACGAGTGAACCCTAGTATTTTATGCACTGATTTTTTTTTGCCGAACTCCAATCCCGTCTGTCTTCTACTCCGATCAACTTCCTTGCCTCCTCCTTAATCGCCGGTAGGTGCGGAGTGAAACAGGCATGCCTTGTTGCGGGAGGAAGACGCACACGTTGAATTTTTTTTTTCGTCTTTCGTTGGTATTCGAGTTGCATCCTTCCATAATGCGTGCCTTGCTAATGGATCCAAGGATTAGGTGAAGGGGAAAAAAGAGAAAGAGAGTGCTGTCACTCAAAAGGGCGCGGGAAAGAGAGAGAGAGGGATCTGGTTAATAAAGTGGAAGAGGAAGGAAGGGATGGGGGAGGACGAGTAAATGGTGGTGGGCGAGGGGTTGTGGAGGAGGAGGAGAGGAAGACGCTCCGCAAAACGTCGGCCTCGTCGAGAGGGAACTTTGAAGAGGCTCAAGTGAGCGAGGGCGGGCGTGAGAGGGTTACGACCTCTTCGTCGCGCTTACGAGTTCGGTCACGGCTCCGGGGACTTGCGCGATGGTCCCGAAAACCGGGGTCGAGCAGTCTTCAAAAAGGAAGTTTTAATTAAGGGACGCGATGGCGGGGGGGACAGTGATAAGGACGTCGACTGCAAAAAACTAACCCGCAGAGAGACATAATTCAGGTTCGCCGGAGAAACTATCTTCAATTTTGCTGGACGCTTCTTGCGAAAGAGAAACTAGAAACTCTCGTGGCTAATTCAAAGAGAGAGTTGGTTGGGATAATGCACCTGCCTCTTCATGCATGCTGAAGTCGCGAGGCCGGGCATGGGTGTAGGTAGCTAAATCCCTCTTTATTTTTATCCTAGGATGCCAGTACAGGACATGAATATAAAAAGAAAAATAAAAGCTTATTCGTAATTTTTTATTCCACTCAGAAGTGTGATTCCAACACTTTAATAAAAAGTAATTTCACTTATTAACCGTTTGGAAACAAAATCTACCAAGTGATTCAAATATTGTAAAAGTTCCTTCTTAGGTCCATGAGTTTATTCGCGACTTAAACAATATTTTCGCTTTTGCACTCCAAAACATCGAGTTATTCGCAATCAAAAAATACACCTAAGGAAGGCATTTGGTGAAACAAAAATAAGGTTACGAATCACACGACTAATGTCGAATACCGTTGCAAGTTTGCCGACAGGTTCAATAAATCACACTACCACCAGAGTAAGAACTGTATAAACTAGTTGATGGGGTGAATTTGCTAGCGATCTTAAGCCAATGCAGCTGCTTCTCTCGGTTATTTCCAGGAAATATACGACATTCCATATTCATCCGTAAGAGTTTGCTTCAGGAAATCAAAACCTAATTCCCTAAACCCTTCTCTTACAGCGGAGTTTCCCGAAAAACATTGTTTCCCTAATTACTCAAGCTATTAAAACACAAACACCGGCGTTAATTTGAAAATATCCCGTGAGCATATCGCCGTAGTAATATCATATCATCGTCTTAAAGTCTCCTGTGTACATGACTCAAATTACAGTTGAGAATAATGCATCATAACAAAGTAATTTCCTACGGTAAAAAAATATTTAATGGTAAAGAACTGGTGGGTATCTGCCAGGAAAGTCAAAGGCCACGGGATCGAATGCCAAGATAAACGGCTATCACACCGTCATACAATATGCCCTAACTAAAACACATTTAAGTCAAATTTAATAGCCTATTCCAGTATAAAACCTAACGTGATCAGAGTGTTTCGATTTAATTAACGCAGCCGCAATGAAACTCGTTTCAGCAGAGGAATCAATAAAGTACAATGACAAGTAAAGAATGCGTGCCGTATCGGGACATTAAAAAGGCTGCGTGATCACGGAAGTTTGGAGAGAGGTTGGAGAGCAGATTTTGGGCTACTCGTCGCGAAAGAAGAGTTTTTATGGGAAGTTTTTTCGAAATTCAAGACCGGAGTGTGATTCCAAAAGAATGAGTGGAATGCACAAGTCTGAACTTAAGGGTAATTCATTTAAAAACCTGATTCTCCAATGATTTCTCCTTAACCCTGATGGAGAAACGCCGAATGTATTGTCTATACGTATAATTATTTACAGAAGAAAACAAATTGGGTTTTAAATGAATAACTGTTTCAATCCACATAACGTTTCAACTGTTCTGTTATCACATTCAGATATATTGTCACGAATAAATTAACGAAATCACTAAAAATTAATGGAATGATCCCTTGCTGTTTCCATAACAGCACCAAGCGTACACCATTTCAAACCATCAGCAATTCACCATTTCAAAAGCCATGCGCAATGCAAACGCAGATGCACAGAGGTAAAATAACCTCGAATGGATTGCATGTTGAAAGTAAGAGAGAAAAATTAGGATTATAGATTCATCTGAATGCGGGTTCGAATAGTTTCCACTTCCGTAATACACCGCGAGGCAAATTGAGTTATTTAGGCAAGAGAGAAGGCCCCAAATGGTTCTAAACCATTCCCGATAAGTTGCTTCATTTCCGCCACAACTTCTCTCCGTTTTTGATGCTGATTTGTTTGAGGAAAGGAGGAAAATCCTTTACCAGGATTTTACATTTAAAACAGCCTTCGGGAGGCACATTAGTTGAATTTAATTGGACTTCCTGCCGATACAAGTTTAGAAGCAGAAATGCTCCTCATTCAAATCTTAAAATGCTGTTTTCTCCAACATCTGCATGTTCAACGGGAATTAGCTACGCAGACAAAGAAATACAGGGAAAACAAAATCCAAATTCGTCGGGAACACTACAGAAAGGCAACAGAACTTTGGGTACACATTCAGTCCTAATCACCAAGCATATTCAATTAAAGAAGAACAGTGAGAAAAATCTTCGCACTGCTCAGCCAACAAGACGCCCAGCAGTTTGAGTGTGTCGGCTGAGTCGCCATGGACAGACCACACTCGAGATCACGTAATTCCTTCATGTGTACGACACATGTCTTTCAAATGGGACCAACACAATCGCGACAAACCCAAAACAATCAAGCTGGTGAATGATTCTTAATTGAAAATAATTTAATTATTAATAGCAGCAGTCCACCGGTTAACGTTGGTTTTCGATAATTCCACAACTAACTAAGGATCGTTACACGTCTAAGTCCTCGTTTAAACACCACTAAATACCCTTAAATCCCACATTAAACGTTATTACAAATAATTTTTAGCTCTGCATAGTTTCTCCCTTGATTCATCCAAAATGCCCATTCTTTTTCTCCCTCCCGCTCGTTTCCCCAACATTCACCCCTTGAAAACAATACAGTCTAATAGAAACCTGAGCTAAGAAGCCTTAACTTCACACAATTCCATCTTAATGTGGAAAGAAATAAAAATACTTCGAAAAAATTTTACTATTTATCAATTGCGAAAGTTTCGCTTTGCATTTTTATCTTTTCGAAATACATTTTATTCATACATTTTGATAGTGATGGAATTAACAAAAACTCTTTACCTGGTTGTGAATGCGTGATTGCCTTCGATAATGGCGGATGAATATCCTGTGCAGGATAAAAACGAGAGAGGTAAATTTTGAACAGTAATTTGGTGGGGAAAAAGGTAATTTTCTTGGATAATCATCGACCAATGAAAACTGGTCACCTTCTTTTGCGTTATATGCGAGAAATTCTAATTTCCTATAGAAACAAATTAACCAAGCAAACATGACCAAATCCGAAGTTGATGAAATAAATATTTAAACAATTCCTTCCTGTTATACAGACGGCTAATTACTTTTCCCTTTTATGATACAGATGGCGTACATATTTGTGAGAGCGGATGCCGGAAAAAAATTCAGGAATAATTATTCCGGAGAGGAAGGACACGAGTTCGTAAATGCGAGAGTGTGAAAATCACCGAGGACACCACTGTCGCCTTTTTCGAGGAAATATCCGATTCCGGGGAAATACATGGTACCATCAGAAAAAAATGAAAATGTTCACTCATAATGAATATGTAATACTGCTGAATGCTTTCTGTTACTGCATTTGAATACAAACCGAAATACTGAAAACAGACGACGATAATGCAATTCACGCCCATTTATCCCGCCACGTCACGCTCAATTGGACGTACATTGGAAGCGTTACATGAACAAAACATTCCATGCGGAGCTCAGCGCTATACGTGACAATGGACCATTTTAGTGGGCAAGTCTCGTAACAAAAAATATTTGATTCACCGTGGGCGGAAAAGTTTTCGTGGTAGATGGCTCCAAAATATTAATATATTCCATGAAAAATTCTCGAAAAAATGTATATCTTTTAACTCTATTATTTTTCTACTTCAAAAGGGTTAGCAAATTAACAACATTTTTACGATAAAATGGAAGAGAGAACATAAGCAATGCTGCTAAACGATGAAAATTCATTGACAACGAAACCCTGATACAGAGTTATAATACTAATTCATTATAAAATAATGAATATAAAATTTTAATAAATAGATAGGCTATAATTAGATTCATTAACTCTTCAATCATCAACACACTTACGTGCAATATTTATTTTATTAAGAACACAATGTATACATCCACTGTTCTTCATTATCGTGCAACTAGTTGCAACGCTTAGGCGTCATCATCAGGTACCTAAATCTTGATATTACCTAAGGTACCTGATGATGACGCCTAAGCGTTGCAACTAGATGTACGATAATAAAGGAGAGTGGATGTATTCATTGTGTTCTTAATAACGTAAAAAATGAACATGAACTTCCACAAAGTTGAGCCTGAAACAATAGAAAACACTTACGTGCTCCTATGTTTTATTAATTGGAATGAAAATTGTTAAAGCAATAAATATCATGGTTGTTTCATATTTCAGGTATTTCTTCACCATCGATCGAGTATTATTGTGCGACAATCGAATAGTCGAACGAGGCACGCGAGAGAGCAAAAGAAAGAAGAAATCACCGATTTCACGCCGCGGAAGCCGCAATGCCAAATAATCATTGAGAACAAATCTACCAATATCATAAGACCTCAAAATCCATTTGCAGTTTGACTCTCGGCGATTCATTCATCACCTCCATTCGTAGTTTCATTTTCAATAACATAAACTGATTAATTACACAGGCCAACAGTGTTTTTGGTGCCGGAGCTTTTAATGTTGATTTAAAGAACAATTGGGGTGCTGAATCCAATTATGACACTATTTTTTTCCTATCAGCTATAGTTTTCAAGATATAGATATGTTGTTACTTACGTAAAAAAATCTTCTACATGATGATATGGGAATATTATATTAATAACACAGGCCAACAGTGGTTTTGGTGGCGGAGCTTTTAATGCTGATTTAAAGAACAATTCAGAAAAAAAGAATAATTATTCCACAAATGAAAGTAGAAGAGCTCTGGTGATACTTCATTCCCATTGATGAGACCAGATTGACCAGACCAGACCAGATCAAAGCCAGATTGACCTTGATCCTACAAGGTCAATCTGGCTTTATGGAGCAAAGATATGCATGCTGATTCTCTCACAACATGCTCACTTTGTTTCTCTCATTTTTTTTATTAGTAACGAGATGAATCAATTAACTGATGGTAACGAATGTGATGAAGAATATCTAAAAAACGAAGGAAAGTTACAACATGTCCCCGTGTATGTTGTCGAGTCCTAAATTTATAATTGCGCTCTTCTTGTCATTTCCTTCCACCAAACAAAAAATACTCATTTTGAATCAACTTCACTTCGGAGCTGTTCAAGACACCGGGCTTACCTTCTTCTATAATCACTAGTACATAATCTGCACATGCCTCATCAAGATATCCGTAAAATATATCTTAAAGAGTACGGGAAGAGTAGCGCATCTCGGGGAGTGGGTCGATGCGGTGGCAAATATACTGGCTATACTGGAACACGGACCCATAGGAACCGTATTCGAATCCTGAAGAAGGAAGATTTTTTCCTGATCCCTACTTGAAGTGATTCGTAGATAGCTCTTTGAGTGAGTACGCCGTCCGTCTGATGGGACGTTAAAACTGCGGAACCCTTGGCGCCTTCCGTTTAGAGGAGGCTAATGCCGACGCCGGGTTTCCCTCCGCCTTCCTCTATACCCATCCATCCCTAATGATGCAAATAACCTCGGCTGTAAGCCCCTTCCTTAATAGCTACTAAAACTACGGGAATTGCATCTCTCGTCCAATCACGAGAATCACTTAAACCTCAATCCCGACCTATCAGTTAGCATCTTTGTGATAATAACACTACATCTTCAAACAAAAAATTAGGAAATAACCAGTATTCAGAAATGAATCGTGATTTTTTGATGAAATGCCATATCAATTTCGACCTTAACTCCACTCCACAACAATCTATGAACACACATTTTCGGTCTCAAATGCATTACCAGCTTACATCCTCCGACTGCATCATGACTTAATGCATTCTCAACCTACTTCCTCCACGTAAAAAAAAATAAATTATTGACGGCATGGAAAGAGGGGAACTTATGTTATCGCGATAAACACGTATTCATAAATCTAAATAAATAGGGCTGCTTCATTCAGCTTTTCACTCGGCTCTCCCAACGACTGAGGCCTCTATATGCATTCATACCGTATGCAAATCGTTACAAATCTTCAATTAGGCACTTATTTCAAATATCGCATCCGGAGGATCACTCTTTTCGCCTTGTTCTTCATTTCCTTCATGGTTCTTGTCGTGTGATTTACGGGTCACTGGCATAGGAGGGATCCTTGTAAACCCTGTATGTGTGTGTGTGTGTGTGAATACAATTCACGAGAGTGATTGTTATTCCTTAACACACCCTAGTGATCGAATGGTTGAAAGTTTGTTTTATTTTGTACTATTAATATTGGCGTTTTTTGTGTGTAACTGAGGTATACGTGGGTCACTGTTTCTCAAACACACTCAAGTGGTCTAGGGTGTGTTCCCTATCTTTCCCCTTACTTGTAACTTTGTTTTATTCCCCCCATTTATAACCTAGTTTCAATCAAGTTTACGGTCTCGACTATCTCGTTTTCATTCTACTTAGCGCATTTACATGTTATTAAAGTCCCGATATGTATCAATGAATTCATCCTTTCCAATCGTTACTGTTTCCAATTAGCTCTTCTCTCCGAGGAGCTTCCTCATTAGTCGTCCTGATCTTTGAAGTTTGAGGGGAGGCTATAAAGACAATATAACCGCTTCACAGAATTGATTCTGAACACTGTGACTTAGGGAAATTAACTCATAATGTCTGAAAAACATAGTGTTTTTCCACGCCCATTTGTTGAAATAAATAACCAGTTTCGACATAACCACATAAATATAAAAAGTACCGAAATCATAGAAATCAGAAATTTCACGGTTTAAAAAAAATTAATCGCCTCGACCGGGACCCCAAACCTTAACCCTCGTGTATGTCCCGGGAAACGTTAACCCTAGTATTTCGCTGTTAATGATAAAAGCACAGGGCCGAAAATCTAGGAATTGGGGTTCGAGTCCCGGTCAAGGCGAATGATTTTTTTTACACCGTGAAATGTCTGCATTTCGGTGCACATTATTCCGTTACAGTCATTTCCTTGGCATCTCTCGCAGTTCTTGAAAACCGATATCTTTATCAAAAGCATTTTTGGTACCGATATGAAGACGTCGAAGCCGCTTATAATTCACAGAATACTCGTAAATATCCACGAACCTGGATGCAAGAAAATAGAAGGCTTTTCGTGCAGGATTACGTTAACGTCTGGAATTCCTGAGGTATTTCTTTGCATTGGGTTGAATTCGTTCCCATCGGAATCAATAGCGAGGAGCCAATCATGGCCGACCTCCGATAATGCGGACGTGACTCTCCCCCGCGTAAACATTTTAGTTTATACTCGTTACGAATACTTACAATTCGATCCCCCGAGCCGACAGTCCGATCTCGGAGAAGGATTGAAGGATCCCTAGCCCAGATTCCTTTGTAATGAATTCTGATTGGAGCGTCGCCGCCGGAACGATTACCGACGGCATCTCGAAACAGGTCCGCTCAAAACATTCGCGATGACCTCCGACGGGGGCAACGATGTAAAAAAACTTCGCATGTCGACGAGGGAGGGGGAGGGGGCAACAAAATTTAAGATTTAACATAATCGAAAAACCGAGAGCTCGAGATTCCTGACCAGCATTGCCACCGTTCTGCAATTTAGTACTATATGGCGCTCAGATAGCTGCATAAAACCACCGCGCTGCGGATTTAACACGTCAAATCTCCCGGTTGTAACCAAATTTAAAATAAAACTCACAACCGAGATTACAGATCACCAATAAGGCACTCAATTATATGGATTAGAGTGCATTAAAATTACAAAAAAATGAAAAAATCAATGGCATAGCAATTGAGAAACTTGCATTTTACCCTTCATTTTGCATAAATTGGTAATTGAGAGAAGGGACACGAAATGTAAAAGCACATTTGAGATTTAAATTATCACTCAACTCTTTAATAAAAGGAGGTGAATTAATGACCTTAGCCAAAGTATTGGAGTGTCCTTCGAGACATGGATTTCGCGAGGAAATCCATTTCGTTGCTTACTCAGAAGGACTTCTTGACTTCATAAAAGCAGTAGCCCGTGCACCTATTCTTATTTACAATTCCTGTTTTACCCCTAAGTAAAAGGAGGGTGCCCACTGCGGAGCTACAGTGGACAAGTATTGGATGATAAAAAGAGGCCAATAGGGACTGCAGAAAAATAGGGGAGTAGGAATGGAAGAGAGTGGGGAACATTGTGGAGGAAGTCGGGGCGGGTCGAGCGGGAGGGAGGGTCGTCGGGGGAGTTTAGCTGGGGAGGGTCGAGGCCGCCAGGGGGCCGAGGAGTGGGTGGGGGGTATCAAGGAGGGAGTGGGGTAGGGCGGGGAGGAAGGCATGGCGCCTTTGTTCAGCCACAGCGGTTTCCCCGGGCTCGCGAACCGAATTGCGACGAAATGAAATAAAAAAGAAAGGAAGTAGAGAGAGCGAATAAAAAAAAAGAATCGAAAGAGATCTGAGAAAGAGTTTCATAAAAAATAAGTAAATATCCATTGGAGTCAGATTAAAAACGCTCCTTCGGATCCCGAGTCGGAAACGGGGACGAGGGGAGAGCGAAAGGGGCGGATGGAGAGAGGGGAAAACAGTGGGAGGTGAAGGAAGATCGATGGATTCTGGGACAAACGAGGAAGAGAGAGAAATAGTGGAGGGAAGAGAAAAGTAGAGAGGGGGGGAGGAGTGTGTATCTATTACAAAAGGAAAGACTCTTCCTCCCGAGAACATCCAAACATTCCAGAAACTCCAGAGATAAAAGAGCGATGGATGGGGGGAGGACGGCGCGGGGGAGAGGGGGTGGGAAGTAAGGAGCCAGACAATTCCGACACCGTCCTCTCTTACCACTTACCCATCCCCTTGCCCACCCCCATCGTATCCCACCCTCCCTCCCACCGCCCTCAGGAGACAGGGAACCACCGCCCACTTCGCCGCTCCCTCTCTCTCGGAGACATTGCCATCTCCACACCCGCCCTCCTCCTCGCAGATCCGACTTTCTCGTCACCTCCCATTGCTTTGCGCGCACTAGTACGGAGGCTGAATTTCTCGGAAAGCAATGGTCGCATCGATGGGCGATGGGATCAGGGTAAGATTAGATGGAGTAATCTTTCCTCAGGAGACCGCGTTCTCTCCATCGACTCCCCCAACCGCCGCCAAAGGAACAAAAGTTGCGAACATTCCAATGAAATTATCGCTTACCAATCGCAATTGATCCACTGCGTGTTCATGTTAAAACGTTCCAGTCGAACGGGGGCCCGTGCAGACACAGAAATCCCCTGCTTAAAACTGCGTTTCAATTGATTTAGGCATAAAGAATTGGGTATGTTTCTTTACTCATCGAAAGTATCTAAATCGTCAAAGAAAGAGGAAAATTTCAAGAAACTGTAATAGTAACTTTAACGAAGTCACCCGCTAAGTCCCGGTCAAGGCGAATGATTTTTACTCTCTGAAATGGTTGCATTATAAAGAGGAAAAGTCGAATTTCAAAGACAATTTCGTGTAGTCTTACTGCCACGAGGAAAGTTTTCTTCCATATGAGCGAAAAAAGCTATTCCCATATTGGGGCAACGACTTACCATCCAAGTTACGTGGAACATATTTTTGGTTCCGTTAAACTATTAAATAGCAAACTATGCGCTTCATCGTTGTCGATATAGGAAGAAAGGTGGGAAATTATCAATAACGATGCCTGTTTCCCTATCCCTAACGTCCTACCAACTCCATAATTCGGACCGATTTAGCGAATATCATGACAGTCTCTAACAAACTGCTAAAATTAATAAGCGGCATTTTCACGGTCCTGGCGGGAAAGCAGCTCGATTGTGACCCAGGTCAATAAAAAAAAGAAATCACAATGCTTACTCGATACCCATACAGTAACCAAGATGAGATTTCTATCCAGCGGACCCGCGAGCAATTGCGATAAATCACCTTGATCAACTTCCAACTATTCCTGCAACCGAGCCCATAATCGCATTGCTTGTACGAAGAGAGAAGCGAATTGGTTACGGACATCATTTTTCGCGATCACCATTTATATTTTACCTACGCACTTCTAAACGGTTTTATTTTCTGTGTTCCAGCCCATAACGTGGCAAGTCACTTACCGAGGGGTCTCCCGAGAGTCACCATGCGGTGAAGTCTCCTCTACGTTTTCTTTAGCTACTTTCCCTCATGGGAAGATTTCCTTGAGGATTGAGCGTTTCCCCACTGCGCAAATCATTGAATCCATGAAATAAGACAACACTGCAGCAAATAAGCGTTTCCTTAATCTACGGTTTGGTGGCTACCCCTATTGACTTATTGCCAATTCTAGTGCAAGAATATAGGGTGATGGAAGTTGTGAAACTAAGAACTCGGGCTAGGATAACTTGTCCAAGTACTAAGAAAAACAAATACGGAATCTCTCTCTTTTTCGGATCGCCAAATGGCCTTTCCATCAGGGAAAGGGACGTTCGGTTTATGATTGCGTGCGAATGGTTTCAATTTACAACGACGGCCTACGGTTGTCGACCAATAAAGATGTAGTAGCTGATATGCCGCAGGGGACGATAGAATTGATATTGATTTAGATGTTATCGCCGAGACGGATGCTTCTCCTAAGAATGCAGAGGGCTTTATAAAAGACGGGTTGAGATGGAATTTATTGGTGAGGACCTCTCGTGGCCTCAACGTTGTCACAATAAAGTCTCGTTTTTCCATTTAATCATTGGTCCTAAGGCAAAAAATAAATAAAAAGAATCCTCCTCTCTCGAAGTTTTTCCCTCTCCACAGGAGTGTGTGCTTTATTTCCTATGATCGATATTTTAGTGTGGAGAAAAAGAGAAAGAGAATTGAAACATACGAGGTGTGTTCAAAACAACGAGAATTTTTTCATTTCGCGGGTTTGGAGAGTCCGATTGTCAAACTTTTTTTATCATGTTGGTATACGAGATTTAGATGTATTCGTACTTTAGAAGGCCCATTCGAGTTTAAAGATTTATTTTCACACACTTTGACCCGATCTGACGATTTAATCTTGATAAATATCCACCACTTTCTAGGGTAGGTACTTAAAAAGAGTGGCCATCGCAGCGTGGAAGGCAATCTAGGAGTATCTACCTTAAGACGAATGATTCCCTCTAGACTTCGTGACGAGTTGTTTTGGCAGTAAAGGTATGAGGTTGGAAAAGATATATAAGAAATAATACTGAAATGGTTTGAAATTTTTCGACTTCATTAAAGTTTCCCTGTACATTTTTATTATGGGTCATGCGTCAAACGAACGGTAATACATCAGTGTTCACCGGAATGGAATGAATCGTCAGTCAATGAAATACTAATTTATATACTTTCCCTCTCATTCCAATAATTTAAGATTTATCATAAAAATCTCTTAAGTTATCACGCACACAACACTATTTCATTCCATTTAAAAGAAAAACCTTTATTTCTTTTACAAAAGCTCACCGTGCATCTTTTTAATTCTCCAAATGCTCATCAACGCTGAATTCTTGAGGGCTAGGGATAATTAAAGTTCTTGATTACAGAGATCTCAGTCGTTTTAATGAAATTTGCATTAGTAAATTCTGTGAGTTGTGCCCCCATGAATTAAGTTATGGTATTTTTAAATAGGGTACAATTTATAAACACCACACGGCGGTCATCCTTGAGGACTTTTAATCACTCAGTAAAATATGAGCATATCAACATAAGCCCTCCATTATAAACTTGCTCCCTCTGTCTCCATAATTTTTTTACTAGGTAATCTACCGGTGAAGGTAGGTTTTTGAATGGACACAACTATCGAATAAATATTTTGCAACTACAAACAAAACCCAATCCAGCAACCTACTCTACATCAGGTCCCTCTTCATTTCTGTGTATTTCTTTCCTCCCTTCATCCCGTCCAACATCCCTATCCTGTTCCTGCCCTTTCCTCGTTTGCCTAACATTCTCCCCTCTATTACCTTCTTCAACATTCCACTACCGCTCAATACGCCTTTCATCCATTTTTCCTGCCTCCATAGGATTTCTGTCAACAAACCCCTCTCCACACCCAGCATCTCCAGTACTTCCTCATTTGTTATCTCCATAATAATCATCATAAATATAATATAAATGATAATTGATACTACATATACTAGTGCACATAATATTATAGTAATTCATATACGAATACGTATATAATAGTATCAATATTTACCATTTCGATTTTTGTGCCATAAAAAATTGTTACTTCCACCTTATTCTCAGGAATTCCTTTCTGTAGATCCCGACGACTGATTTTTTTTTATCAATACCCTAAAAACGTATTTGTCCGAATCTGGACTTTTATATACTCCCACTCACAGAATTCTCATTAAAAGAGATCTGTTCAGTCAAGCTGCGGAAATATCCACCTTTTTATCGAGACGAATGCGGCCAAATTATAGAGCACTGTGGGTACACTCAATTAAATACTCCTTTGATTACTCATATATGGATGCCAAGAGGTTCGGGAAAATTATTGAGACCAGGATTTTCTCGATGGAGATACCTGTCATCATTACGCTGGCTATTGAACTCATGAGCAGTAATAAAACAGAGTTTAATCATAAAAAAATTTTCCAAGCTTAATTATTGGACATGGCGAATAAAACAAATTGCCTCACCCGAACTCTTATCGGTGGTCTCAAGCACTGTTACTACAAGGAATACAGTAGCTTATTAAATTAGCGAAAAAATAATGAAGCAAAAGCTCAAGTTACTACTTCATACATCAAACGTGTAGAAACAAATGCCTGCAATTCTTATTGAGGTCAAAGAAACGTGCCAATTCTAAAACAATATTTATATAACAACGACCATGGTTTCGATGCTAGGTTTCTGACATATTGGTTTAGATGCTAGGTGCCATTTAGTATGAAAATAAATTCGTCAGATTGCCTATATTTTTCCCTTTCATGGATTAAATAGCCGATTCGGACTTTTAACTAAAGAATATTTATTCCGAAATGATATGGCATCAACGGATAAATCTCACTACACCAAGTGTCACCAATCCGTAAAAAATGCAGAAATGTGGCCCCTGCTGATTGCTGCAAGGAGTTGCAGAGAGAATAATCCTAATTCATAAACACCTTATTGCTCTTCAATTTCTACTGAACACCAGTCCTCTCAATATGCATCGATTACTGCCCAGGCAAGATGGTGATTTTTAGAGTGCTGTCTTAAAATCACTCGTTTTCCTTCTCCCCTTTTCGACCTTCATTTCTCGCCGTCGAATCTCACTGCAGAACTTGAAGACCTCTTCGCCTATCATATATCTCTGCCATCCTTCTATTCCCCCGTTCCCTACACTGGATTCCATTGCCCTGCCCTGATGGAGAGGCAGTTTCTCCATCAACTTCTCCATATAGGGCTGCAAGAACCCCTCCATTTGACCCGCAGTTTCCGAGTTTGGGAACCGAAGGCAGGTTCGGAGTGGTCAGGGCTAAACCCAACCACCAAAGTGAACCAAAGGAATGCGCCGGAACGCGTATAAACTTGAAACGAAATTCCTTTATCTGACTTTACACCGAACCGCAGGGAAAAACCAGATGCGTGCTATCAAATGACTACTCCGTTTCACTCGAGTAGCAATTAAAATAAATAATGAAAACAAATTTAAAATTAAGATTAAGATAATTCGTAAGTTTTTGTTCTTTTTCATGGGGATGTGGAAAACCTTTTTTGCAGATCCAGATGCATGATTCCCACAATCGTAGCTGCCATTATGGTGCATATGAATGGTCACAAATTGGTCCCAAATTTCGCTATCAATGGAAGTAGAGCAGCTGACGAAAGTGAGGACTTGGCCGGTGGCACGATATTTCATATCCATAACCTGCCAACCCTCGATCACGGTACAAGTATTATCAACAATCTAAAATGGTATCACACAATTGACCGAAGAATCAGAAGACAAATCGATCCGACCGTGAATAATAGTGATTTTTGTACTTTAAGAAAGAGCATCTAGAATATCAGATACCTAAATATTATCTATAAAACAAAGGTTATGCGGTTTTAGAGAAAAAGAAAGACTAAGATGACAGTAAAAGTAGGAAGGCAAAAACTAGAAGTGGTGGAACAGTTTACGTATCCCAGAAGTGTTTTGGATCAAAATGGTCAAAGTAGTATGGACTTAAGTATAATAATTGCGTCAGGAAAAGAAGTTTTCACAAGAAGGAGAGTATTCATGATAGGGACGTCGAGTATGGATGGATGTTAAGAATAGGCTCGTTAAAAACTTTGATATGGAGCGTAGTTTTGTACGGCGGGGAATCATGGTCAATGAATCGGAATGATAGGGATAGTTTGGAAACTTTTGAGTGTGGGTGTGGAGAAGGATGGAGAAGGTGAAGTGGATAGGAAGGAATACAAATTAAGTGCTAGGTACGGTAGGGGAGAAGAGGAGGTTGAGGAAAGAAATCATAAGGAGACAGGAAAAATGGATGCAAAGCATATTGATTGGCAGTGGAATGTTGAATACTTTGATAAAGGGTGGAACATAAGGTAATAGAGGTAAGGATAGGGAAAGTGTGTTGGGCGGAATGAAAGGAAGAAGGAAGTATACGGAGTGAAGAGCTGCTTACATTTGAGTAGGACGCAGGGTTGTGATTTGTTAGGGGAGACAATAGAATTATTTGGAAACTTGTGTCCTTCCAAAACTTACCTTAACCGCTAGATTACCTATAACAATACACATAATTACACCAATGTTAGATCGGATAAGTTAGTCTCCCAATCCGCAGGATTTTCCTCACACCTCACAGTATTTCTTACTTTCAACGCTCTTTATAACATTGTATATCGAGGATATTTCTCGACTCTTGAGGTTTTTATTCATATTTAGCAGGTATGTGAACCCAGAGACTTAAGAAGTTAGCTCAGGGTCTCCGAATACGATCCAGAGCAATAGTAACCCTCTCACGCATTTGTGGTAGTCGAAAAATGATGTTTATACTGTGTCTCAACGAATTCAGCGAAAATTGCGTTAAGTTGCTTTTCCTGTCGCCTCTTATTTATAAATTATATCCTTCCATGTCCGACTGAAATTGAGTGTGTCCTCTTCGGCTGTTTAACATCGAATAAAATGTGACCATCTTCGTTCCTCTCAAGAAACTATCCCATGCAAAAAATTAGCAAAAGAAGTACTTTCGTTATGCTTCGTCATTCGTGACCAGCCATACATTCGTGAGAGAATATATTTTATGGCTTTTTTTGTGTTTCACCGCTCAAGTATCTAACAAAACGCATTCATAAACACCCAACGAGTTTCAGCAGGTAGGAGTCGCCACCAGAGGGCATAATAAGAAGCAATTAAGTGAAAACAGGACTTCATACACCTGAAGCGGTCAAGCAAAATACATTAATGATGACAAAAAGTGAGAGAATTCAAAGTCCTTCACCCCTTAAGAGGACAAGTTTCAAAGGACTTATCAATACATCTCCCCACTTTAGACTTGCAAAAGATTCTGAGGGAATTCACCGTCGCGAGATGCTCATCTTGCCTTGGGTAATACGCATACATAATAACTACGCATAATTTATGGTGGCTCAAAACTTCGAAATTTCACCCAAAATATATTCTTTACGCAGGGCTCGATGGATCATTTTCGCAACATATTAGACCTGCCGACTAGGAATACACGAATGTAACAACATAAAATCTTTTTCGGAGTTCTACATGTAGTTCAAAACGACCGCTATTTTACACCTTCAGAAAGAAGTCTTATATGTCCGGCACCTCCTCTTACTTTCTATATCGACCAAATCCCTGATAATACTAAAAGTAAGGATCAAAATAATGAAAACAGCACTTGGGTAAATAATAGTGATAGTTTACGTAAGTGGTCGTCGGGAATAACGTTTAATCTACAGAAGACCTCGGCTTCGCTTATAAGATCCGGGAGCGAGAGACATTATTTTGCAAGAAAACACTTAGGTCTAATATGCCGTTAAATACGAAGTTCCGGCCGTGTGTCGATAATAAACACGGTACAGCATTATGCGTAAATAACGCCCCATAAGATCGCAGATTACGCATCAAAACCTTTATCTCGCTCGCATTAAAGGAGATTTTCGACAATAGCGATGATTTCACCACCACCTTTTAATGCGCAAGGCTACGCTGATGCGTCGTAAATAAAAATTCCACCTCGTAATGCCCGCAAAAACACATTTAAGAAAGAGGAGGGACGGAGGCGCCGTTTGCCGAAGAGTCCGCCGCCCAAATGACGACTACTCGGAACCGGTCGGGGATTTGCTTCCAAGAGAGGGAAAATAAAATGCGACACTTAAACATTTTTGGCGCTAAGATTTTTTCCCGTTGGTGGGTGAGTGATTTAGCCTTAAAGCATCCCTCCCATGGACCGTCATGTTGATTTGGAACACAGCCAATTCTCGCTCCTTCCAAGGCTGGAGAATCCACTAAACCACTGCCCAAAAGGATAAGCATGCACGCATAAGTTAAAGAAACAAATATGCAATTAAATGTATACGCAAAACGATGGGGAGTTATTGACTGACACATATTCGTGTATACACGTCGGAAACTTCACTCAGTCGAAAGGATAGCACAACAAACTTTTCATAAATATAATTTTCATATCGTTAGTGTACGTCTAGTATGTAAGAACAAGCGTTCTAACTAGGAGGTTAAAAATATCTAGCAAAAGTAATCGAGCATCATATAAATTTTCTTGAAGCATCCACCGAAGTTTGATTCTTTCATCAACTTGGGCAGAAGCATAACTTGAGAGAGAAGAGATTCGACCGATAGAATCGAAGAATAGCTCAAGCAAAGAAGATATCCATGAAGAAGAGCTATAATTATTGATTTCAATACGTCTAAAGAACCTAAGGTTGCACATATGGAAGCAGTTCGCCAAACCGTTCGTATAGAGAATAGCACACTACAGATCAGAAACATCGAAAATTGGAAAAGTGGATCAAGGAATAATAGCAGCATTTAAAACATGTTGCTGGAGGAGAGATATGAAGATAAATGGCCAGAGAAAGAGAGGTACGAGGGAGTACAAGTATAATGAGAAACAGACGAGGAAAGGACCGCATGGAGAACTAACTCTAAAGCAAAGAACTAGATGGATTGGACCCATCTTGAGGCAGAATTGATTTATTAAAAAAAATAATATTAGAGAAAATTGAAGGGAAGATCCCACGGGGCAGCTCACGATGTAAGTACATAGGGCTTACTAAGAAGGAAATAAAATTGAAATGCTATGGCGGGGTGAAGGAATTAAAACTGAAAAGAAATGACTGAAGGGCTACAGTAAACCAATCTTAGGATAGAAATATTGATGAAGGTGATGCATCAAAGCTTATTTGAAATATTTCAATTCATTTTAACGGTGTTATATTTCAAGAAATATGAATTAAAGCGAACAACATTAACATTTTAACACAAAATCCAGAGGTAGACAACAATGTTATCTAGAATATTATTTCTAATATATTGTCTCGCGACAATGAATGGCAGGAGACCGTGAAGGGAAAAGAATCCCCAAGACGAAAAAGAAGCACGAAAAATTCAAGTGTAAAGGAGATACCTGTGCATAGACTGGTTATGGACCTCTCCTTGCATTCATTAGCGGGACCGGAACACGATTTTTTCACGTTTCAGGCTTTTCACTTGTTCAATGATACTTCAATGTGAAGTCTTTTTGTGATTACACATTACTAACGAGAGCATAAAGAAAACTGCTTGGTACAAGGTTTATATAAAATGTATCGATAACAGTTTCTCCTGACGTATGCGATAAGTACTGAATTCAGACCGTCAGTTAAGTGTTCGCATGATTGCAGATCGTATTGGCATTGATAATACGACAGTGCACACCATTATCACCGAAAATTTGGCGATGCGAAAGATCTGCGCTAAATTCGTCCCGAAGGTCTTCACGGACGACCTAAGGAAGAGTTGAGTGTTTGCTTGCGAAGACTTCTGCAACGGTATCGTGACGATTCCCAAACACCCTTAAATTCCCGACTTCGCAGCATCAAGACTATCTCATATTCCCAAAAGTGAGATCCTTCCTCAAAGGACACCAACATGTGACCCTAATTACCGTCAAAGAAGCTTGCACTTGCACCCTAAAGTACCTTCCAGAATCTGCCGACCAGGGAGCTTTCGAGTCGTGGAAAAGCCGCTGGCAAAAGCGTGTCGACGGATACCCTTTGAAGAATTTTGAGACATTGTAGCAATATCTGAAATAAATGTATTTTTCCCGGTACTTTTCGTACACATCAGGTATATAATTCTCTTATCGGGCACTTTTTAGTTTACTATCAACTTAGGAACAATGTATGCTGCACATATAGACCTCCGTGAGCTGTTTTCTGAGCTTTAAGGGCTCCACATTCTAACAGAAAAGGTGATACAACACTCACATAAGTGATGATTTTCATTATATCACTTGCTTAGAAAATTTTTAAGGCCTTTACAAAATTAAGTACATCAATAGCTACAGCCTTTTGCACTGTATACAAATTTAACGACTTGATAACAACTGATACTCGCGTTAACGGTGAATATGCTCTCTAAGGTATGAATTAAACATGCATTAAACTTGGTAATCTAAAATTATGTCTAATAAAAAATGTTCCTATGATTCCCTAATACTGGTGGACAACGATAATGTATTTGAGGCTTTACTTGAATAAATGTACTTAATAATTAATTATATTTCTTTAGCCAATTAAATATTATATCATTATTTATTCATAAATCATTATATTCATGTAAATAATATCATAGTTAAGTACTCTTCACACATTGACCTGTACAATGTCATTCAGCAGGGTTCACTATGAAACCTATGATTTGAAAAGGCCACTTAGATATTCTAAATATATATTTCCTATATTTTATCGACGATTTCTCAAGTATAACATCAAACTATATGAATCAATGCAATGAATGAAATTAAAACTATTGAGAAATACAGTGAAGCATATACGAGATAAGACGTGTAAAAGACAGATTTAAAAAGTTAGTACACATATAGCAGCTGTATCATAGTATTATTATAATTTCCGAGTAAAAGTTATGGTTATGATTGCTATTTTCTAATACGTAAAAAAAATTCTTACCAAAATTGCAAAAGTCATGATCGAATTATGACTATTAATCCGGCAAGAATACGAAGGAGGGGAACGAAAGCCGCCCTTCACGGAAGGACGTAGATAATGGCTCGTATTTACAACTCTTAAATATTTCAAAATGTGGTGCGAATAAGATTACAATTGATGCCCCTGGGTCCATTAGCACGGCTAAATGAGGGTTAATATTCGAACATATTTCAAAGGGTCCCATGAACAGCAATTTTCACGCTTCAGAAATATCGACCCTGTTTAGTAAAGCTAACGAGAAAAAACTGGAGAAGGAGAAAATAACTCTCATATTTCAGATAAAATGTTGGAACACGCGATTGATAGTTTCGGAATTAGTATAATAATTCAATCACGAGACAATTAAATGAGAATTGAGGAAATTGGGCTTCTTTCCCCTCGGATGTCGGAGGCAGCTGCGCAAAAAGATTGGCGAAGAGAATAATACACACACCCCCAATCTATCCCTATCAAGAGTGGACATAAATTAGATTAATCCCTGATAAACTCTTGAAGTGCATTAATTCTATCGTTACCCCGCTACTTCTTCCCATACCCACAACGCCTCAACAGAAAATGAATCATGATAAACTTTGGAGAATGCGAGCATTAATCGTATGGTTACGTTCTCAATAAGCCTCCGCCCCATACCCTACTTCGCTGTAATTCCATAAATTAATTTCGCCCACGCTTCCAGCGTATTGGGAAATAGGAAAAGGACCTGGACCTCTGGTCAGGACCCATAAAAACATCCATGCAATGACGCGGGACGCATCGCATATGTAAGGATGAAAGTCGAGGCCTCGGAGAGGAAAAATGATCGAGGCAAGAGGTTCCTCACTCCACATCCGTGAGCTTCTCGACCCATGGCACGCGCTTGATTTACCTTCTCTTGCTCCGTATTTCACAGAGCCCAAACGTTTTTTCATTCGGGTGAGTAAAAGGCGACTACACCCTCTCATCCAACCTACGTACATGTATAATAATAAATACGAAGGCCGAAACGCGGACCAAGCCAGTTGCCCTCGAATTCCTAGCACGCAGGGCCTACGATCACACTTCATCCACGGATAATGATAAGGGTTTCGGGCACCCCACGTTTAGGCGTGCCTGCGTATTTGTTTACGGCATCTAATAAAATATTATGCTTTGGATGAGAAAATAACATCGTCTAAGGCGAGGGGCGGTACTATTCTTACGGAAAGCTTTCTCCGTGTCACGTCGAATGGACATTCCCACCCTGAAATAAGATTTCTCAATCCAACTAGACCGTGGGAAGGAGAAGATATCCTGCCTCATCCTCGAGGGTTTACTTAAAATGCAAGTTGAATCGGTCAAGAAATAATTTCCTCAGAGTTAGATATCAAACTCGAGCAAACACATTGTGGTTCAGGTATCTGCATGCAGCTTTGTAGAACGTATTACATTTTTTCGTGTTTTGGTACACCACCAATATAGAAAACTCTTCGCTATGAGAGGACGACGACCTTCACGATGACCATGACACTAACCGAGTATAAATCCTATCTAATCAAGATGAACCCTTTTCAAAGAATAGCAAGATCAATAAACATACAACAGGGTCAACTAAAAAGGGTTAGTTTGATTGGTGAGGGTAAGGCTTTCCCTCATGCTGAACATTACAGCTTGCGAAATTCACACATTCAGGGTGGCAATTCGCCACCTGGGGTTTCCCTGTAAAATTTATTACCCGAAAAATCACGTAAAAAGGGTTAATCTTGTACCATCCAGAAGCGTCAACCCGACAGGGTGGATACTCACTCAATGGATTCTCATTCTCGATTTTTCTCCGGAGTGTTAGGAATCTGATGACGTATTTTTCATGTGAATAATTGTTTCACGGCTCTCTGGTACGACTGAAGTCGGTCCGAAACACTAGTTTTGGTTTTTGCCAGGGCTTGCACGCGCATTGACCTCCGGCTAACAGGAACTTATGCCACGGCAAAAAGAGCGTGGTCGACTAAAATGCCCGATTCACACACCACTATATAATCGACTTTTCAAAAATATTCGTCCCTTTTCCAAAAATTTCCCAATTTTTCGAATAAGTTGAGTAATTCTCAATTTTTTCCTATTGAATGGACCACCCTGACAGATTTTAATCCGGGACTCCCCCTTCGGTAGCCGAACGCTCTACTGCCCCACTACGCCCATTAAATAAATATATATGACGGGAAAATTTTTGGAATACTAAACATAGGCATACATAGTTTTGGAATACTAAACATAGCATTCACCTGGAAACGAACTCTGTTGCTGACACCCAAAAGGAGCACTCGATTGAGCGTGATGGTTACAGATGTAGCTTCACAACCTACCCGGGATAGCAGACCCGGGATAGGGTTGGAATTCCACGCATTGATAAAGTGCTGTCACGTTACGTTATGACATCTTTTCAATCGTGTTTGCAGCCCAAGGATGCGTGAGAACTAAAACCTGTTAACAAACACTGGAATAGCTCGATACTTTTACGGAGCGAAATATAGGAAGGGTTCTGCATGAAAAACGCTGACGGGACGTATTGAAAACGATACATTCATCTTCCTCAACAAACTTAATTTTTCAACCATTTTAAGCTTACAATCAGCGTTGATAAAATAATGACAGATAAGCAATTGATATATAAACAATAAATGAAGCAAATGACTGGCTATGAAATGAAAGTACGTATGGATAACTCAAGAAACATTTTCAACTAACTTTCCATCAATTGGTGAAAAGTCCTGGCTTTTCTATCGCGACCAGTTGAACAACAGGTCTCCTAATAATGCCTAATTTACGGCCAGAGTGGTTGTGAACAAGCTCGTCCCATTCGGATTCACAGTGAAACAAAATGCCCAGTCGAAACCAATCGGACTGAACCCGGGACAACTAATCCGTTCTTCTAAAATAGAAGCAGAATTAATTTAAGATTCATCGATCATCCTGGGTAATGCCTCGCCTTTGCTTAGTTCGAATAATTAAAATAAATTGATTCACATTCCGTATTCTTCGTACAAATATATTTAATATACGGTTGCCATAAGGGCCTTTTCATTCAAGTGCATTCTATATGTAAAATTGTGCACCTTACTTCTCGTACGAGACGCTCGACTAATAACGATCCCAGGTGGAGAAGGCAAACAAACATCCTCCGGAAGCAGCGGGATAGAACACGGAGGATGCAGAAACGCTGCCGGGAGAGAGAACACGCAAGAATAGTAAGAACTGACAGAGAGCTCTCCTTTCTAAGGAGAGGATTCCAATAACATACTTGAAACCCGACCCAAGCACGAATTGTGATCTCTAAAATGACTCGGCTACCGCGGGAATTCGCTTCGCGCGCGCCCATCTTAGCAATGCACGCGGATGGCGGCGGCGTGGACCACCGTCGTTCCCTCGAGAGGACTCGTCGGGGACGAGCGGGAGGGATGTCTGCAGAGGGCGTCGTCTCCTTCACGTCAAGCGCACAAGACAAAGGACGCCGAGGTTTCCTGAGCAAACGGTCGAAGGGGGAGAGGCATTCTTCGGGTCTCAGCCGAGAAGCCCTCGAAAGACGCTCGAAGAGTTCGACGGAGGGAAAGGAGGGGTCGGGGGAGATACTCCTTTGAATTTTTTTAAGAACACACCTTCGTCCCTCCCTTCTTCCTTCGCCCGCCCTACCACTTCCTCCCATCTCTTCTCTTTCGTCTCCCTCCTCCCCCCCGCGCACTCCCTCCATCTTCCTGGCTCCTACCGAAGCGTCTACACCTTCCGTTCCGTGGTCCTCCTCTCCCCGTCTCGCGACCCACCCTCGCTTCCTTCTTCCCCAACCTGGCTTTAGACACAGGGTGTAACCTTAGGGTATCAATTTCGATCCTAAAACAGGTCTTTGTTTTCAGGCGTTCTTTCTCTTTCTTAATTCCTCACACCATAGCAGGACGACCCGGTAAATCCGGTGGGTAACACGGTCGCCAGCTAACCCGAAGGTCGTAGCTAATTCCGTCCTGAGGTTGAAAAACGTAGGTCTTGAATTTTAATTAACTATCCTAATTTGACCTCAATTGTCGGGAGTATTTTAAAAAATTCATTAGCACTGTTGTAAACACGGTTATCTGGCAACATTTTTCTAATAGTACTTAAAGGATTAGAAGCAAACGTGGGCCCCTCAAATCAACCCGCTTGCAGCAGCAACCACGCAAGCACTAGCACATTCTCGGAATGGATAAGCGGCGGCTTGCGGGATATTATGTAGATCGAGATCGTAAAAAAGTAATTAGGTCCAAAAGCTGCAAGTAGTCATTCACGCCCTGGGATCGTTCCACAATTTGAAAAGCTTAATTTAAAATCTAATTATTCAGATCTAGTTCGGGTGAGAAACATTTAGAGGTTCGTCCATGCAATCATCATCATTTATCATGACGTAAAATGACTGAACAACAGGTCCTGGGGAGGTAGGATTTATTCAATTCACGTATCGCCTACGCTATCTATACATGCCAGCGCTGAAACTACTAGCGAATGCAGTATATTTCTGTAATAATACGTAGGAGGGACTTAATGAGCATACCTTGCCCATATGGCGGGCCCGCGGATGAGGGGAGCCGCCATTAATTTCGTAATTTATTTCATCCCATCACCCCAAAAGCTCACAGCCGGATTCAAAACCTCATCGTCGTGTGTCCGTGGCAGGCGGGAGTGATTCTTAATTTCTTACTCCCTAGCGGGGCGAAGGAAAAGAAAATCTTTTCGATTCATTGCACAGGACGAGCCCTCCAGTTCCCCGCCTCTAACCCCATCCCTCTTGCCTTCCTCCCAAGGACCAAGGCAAACACCCACGCCCCCCAACTTCCACCCCCTCCTCTCGTCGACTCCTCAAACTTCTATTCAATCTCCTTTCTTTTTTCACGCCTCAACCCCTCTCCCTCTTGCTCTTCCCCCGTTCCTCCTCTTTCCTGAATTTATTACACTTTTCTTCCTTTCGAGTCCTGAGAATTTAAATACAGTAAGGGTATGTATACCCTCCGGTGTCACTTTGACACACCTTGAGCGGTACTATGTAAAAATATTCTAATTTATTAACTTTAAAGGATAGTTTCATAAAATGTAGTTTTTATTTTAAAATGATCCATAAAAAGGTCCGCCTTAATTTTATCTTGGTCGGAAAGTCTTCCGAGAGTTTTCTCGCACTTGCTGTTTTTAAACGTTTTACTAACTTAGTTCGAATCTGGTAAGTTTCATAAAATATTCGCGAGTATTATTTAAGCACTGGTTAAATGACGTTTACCTTTAAAGAGAGGAGTCATCACGCTGATATTGTATCCCATTTCGTCTACCAATGTATCCCATTTCGCCTACGTAATTGTCGTCTGCGAAAAGGGATCAAATACTAATTAGGTGAAGTCCATAAATTACTTAAGGCCATTTTCGGCTTTTTTACACTTATATCACCCTTTGTACGGATCCGTAGCATATGAATTTCCCCTACCCTTTTTTTGCCTAATTATTGGCGCTGTCCTTTATATCAAGGAGGTACCATTTAATAAAAAGAAGCGCATTTACGCTCTACGGCGACATTTTTCACTACGATTACTAACAGTTTAATCACGTGTTTTTCTTGACTAAGCACACCATCTTGAAATATTACGTGATTTTTTTTACATGATTCATATTAGAATAAGTACATACAAGATTAAACATATGTTTGGAAGTTCATTTAGTACGTTGTAAGTCTGAAACGACAGTCACATTAATGAGTATATTGTCAACTTCGGTGATTCAAAATAATTTAAAATCTCCTCTATAACAAATGGTTGAAATAATGGAGCAATAAACCTAACTTTCATTCCTTCGTTGAATCATGGACATTCCTCTACATCCCAAAAGCCCCAAATTCAACCGGAATACACACGTGCAAGCGCCCATATCACGCCCTTTCCCTCTCTCTCTCTCCCTCCCTCTCTTCCACACATCATACTCACAATCCAAATCATTAGCTTGCACTGGCTAACCCCGGAGAATCCAAAAGGGCATCGCATTTCTTTTTCACCCCTCTATCTTTTCAAAATTACACTAAACCCGGGGCGGGAATGGGGCGGATGAAAGCGGAACGGTGGCACGAGTGGAGAGGGGGGGGTTGTGTGGGCGGTTGTGGGGGGAGTCGAGGACAATGGCTCGGTGGCGGGTATGGAATTTTTTTCTTGTGTTTTCATGTTTTTTTTCTCATTTCCACCGACTAGTGCGGGGGCGCTAAAATAAGGTTTCCTCCCTCAAACCTTTGCTTACTCTCGCGATGGAGGCGTCGCTCTAGAGCGCGAGAAACGAGTGTAAACAAAAATAAAAACAAATGCGTAACGATCAACGTGAAGAACAAACGAAGCCTCGCCTTCGGAAAACAGGGAATGATAATTGCTCTGGGAGGGAAGTGCATTAATTCGTGGAACGGAAACTTTATTTTTAGGCGGGCTCGCCAAGCACAAGTTACACACAGGGACTTGAATGCACTTCTGAGGAGAGGAGCGCTCCGACCGACGTTTCATTTTTAATAAAAATGTCCCGCCCCACATGAATCGCGAGTTTCCTCTTTCCTGTCTCCACTTTTCCACCGTTTATCTTCAAAACAAAACTTCCCGCACGATCATCAACGTTTGCTGCTTTAATTAGTCATCATAAGTTTCATTGCTTATTGCTTTCGTGCAAAACACAAACTCGTAAATGCCAAACAAAAACTATGTGAATGTTACTCACCACTCTTTCAGATGAAAAAGAAGTCCTTGGTTATCAAGTCAACAGAAAATAAATAAGTAACGCATCGTAATGCAAACCACCTTTTCCAGTTTACTTTAATCTGACAATATTATTACAATCCATAAGCCAAATAGGAAATTTCTCACCGTACTTACTTCTTTTAAAAAATTGAAAATTCATTCAAAGCCACAACGCATAGAACCAAACCAGACAAATGGAATCATAGCTTGCAATTAAAATTTGAGTAATAAGTCAATATAAAAACGTCTCAATGGAATTAACGATTTTTTACAATTTCTTTCTTCAGGAATTCAATCACAAGATGTCTAAATGCGGCGAATTAAACTTGAAAGGACAACCTAAAACTAACATTTTAATAATCCTGAGGACCGTTACCAGCTAGATATTACTAATTAGGAATTAAAACACATTAACATAAATATCATGCAGTCTCTTTCGAGTTAGGCAAGGTCATGAGGCCTGACATTAGAATACTAAGGAAAATTTACTCCTTTTTTTAAATTTCTTCCAACATACCCTTTCTTTGAATACTTCTTGCGTCTCTATCACATTCATGCACTGTTGAATACAACATCTCCTATTCCTGAGACTTTCCAATATTCTCTGTCTTGATTCTCTTCGAGCACATTAACCCATATATCGTATTAAATCTTTGACCTATAAGACTATTTCGACAGTTAAACAGCTCGGAAAACCCTTGTTGAAAAAGAACGATAAACATTCCCGTCTACCACTAGGAAAAAGCTACATCTAAATGCTTGTAAGGCATCCGTCTAATTGAAGCGATTTAATTAAATTCATATAAACGCGGTGACGCAGGTTCGTCCCATTGTATTCATTAAAATCTTTACCTCTACCCTGTGGGAGCTGTATCGGGGAACGATGAAGTCTAAAACACAAAAGATATCCAATTTATTAAGTAACGTTGACGATAAAGGTGGGAACGAGAATAAGGCACCCTCCATAAATACTCTATTATGGAAATTTCACTCCTTCCCTCCTCCTTTGTAACACTCCACCGCACTAGGGCGGACCAACCTCAAAAAATGACGTCACCTAGCTTCCAAATGAGCCATTTATAATACTCTTCCAGGAAATCACTGCGTATCGTGAAATCCGTCCAATTCTTCGAATTCTCGTTGTCTACAAAACGCCATCGTATGGCCTGCTAGCTGAAAATATTATTATTATTATTACGAGATATTAAAGGTAATATACCCTTTAAGGCATATCCTGGATGATCACCCGGTCCAACCACGGGTATATTTCAAGGCCTCGCCTAACGATACACAACCTGACACTGCACCTGTCCTCAATTCCCCGTACTTTCTACCTCCCTTCATCCCGTCGGATATGTCTTCCTTCCCCTATGACAGTCATTGAAAATAAATATTAAAAAAACCAAAGAGTGCATTTTGTAGTACTCCTTATGAGTAGGTAATACTACTCGTATATTGTTCAACATAGCGAAACGGATGTCACGACCATGACCGGAGGGTTACGCTGCCTGTCCAGAAGACGACGCATAGTTACACGAGTCCCCTGCCGAGAATGACCAACCACATGGCCCTCCATTCACCGATTTTTCAGAGAATACCAATTAATGGGAAAACCTGATTTCATCCATTCTGCTGGTGCCATTCCATCATCGAATCTAAAAGCATTCTTATTTTCCTTTCGTGAGGTATTGGATAGCACTTAAGAAGCCAACACGGTCAAAGTAGTAGGGACGTAAAGAGAACAATTGCGCTAGGCAAAGAGGCTTTCTAAAGCAGGAGGAAGTTTATGACGGACAAGTTGAATAGGGAGGTTAAGGAAAGACTCGTAAAAACTTTGATATGGAGCGTAGCTATGTACGGCGCGGAAACGGGGTCATTGAAGCAGGAGGATAGACGTAGATTGGAGGCTTTTGAAATGTGGGTGTGGTGAAGAATGGTGAAGGTGAAATGGACCGAAAGGAAAACTCGGAGAGGAAGTACTCGGTATGATGGGCAAGGAGAGGGGTTTGTGGGGAGAAATCCTATGGAGGCAGGAAAAAATGGATGAAGGGCGTATTGATCGGCAGTGGGACGTTGAAGAATGGAATAGAGGGGAGGATATTGAGCAAACGAGGAAAGGGCAAGAACAGGATAGGGATGTTAGACGGGATGAAGGGAGGAAAGAAGTACACAGAGATGAAGAGGGACCTGATGTAGATTAGGTTGCTGGATTGTGTTTTGTTAGGAGTCACATAATATCTATCTGGTAGTTGTGTCCATCCATAAACCTACCTTAACCGGTAGATTACCTTATAATTAATTAGGAAGCCATCACTTTCCCATTGTCATGTCAGATCAAACATTTGCAGCTCAAGTCTAGGGAGCCATTTAACGGAGGCACACACGTAGCGGCCCCGCAGCCGTCAGGCTTTCCTCCCGCTCGCTTGCAGCGAGGGATTGATCAAACGCGAAAATTAGCACCCTTCTCCCCCACCACCTACGTACACCAACAAATCCCACGGCAAAAGGATCAAAAGTGATCTCGAACGGAAAAATGCGCCGCCGATGTATATTCATAGATGGAGAATGATGAAATGACGAGACTCACCGAACGAAAGTGGGGGAGGGGGCCACCCACCCCATCTCCCGTCCACTTCCTCTACCCTGCTCCCTCACTACTGACGGCGCCCACCGCAAAATCAGATTGAAGCTCGTGTGGTTATGCAACCGGGACGGCTTGGACGTCGGGGTGGTCCGGCCAAGTCCCGCTCCGGGCTTTGTGCTCGGAGCTCCACGCTTGATTTGACGCCTGGCAGTGACACGCTCGGACGACGGCTTGCCTCCACACGGCACCCAGGGGGACATTTCGATGGTCGCTCCTCGTCGTCGACGGGGTGCGGTCTGTCCACCGAAGTAAGCGGTTATTTTCCGGAGATGGCTTCGAACCGAGCGAGGTCGACCTCCGGGATACTCTGAGAGAATTCACCGGAGGCACGTCTAGGAAATGAACTGCACGATAAACCTTACATATTCTATAATCAGTTAACGTTATGATTGAGGGAGTAAATATGTCGAAAAAATTATATGAAATGTCCTTTTCAGAGTGATTCGGAGCTATTCACGAGCTTAACCGACTTACCCATCGCATAAACTGAGGAATATTACTGTCGAAGCCGAGAAAATAATCCAAAGTCAAACATTATTGCGACAGATCAAAGAGTACTGGTAAAATTATCATAGGACCGACCAGTTTCCGTTTAAAATCGTTCAACATTAATTTTAATGGCACTCATATTCCGCTCGCATTCGACGGAATTTCAGCACAATTTAATTAAATACATTGCTTAAAATGTAATATATTACTTCAATAATGTAGTACACAAATGGTATTCATTCATACACTTATTTAAACGAGCTGGCTTAAAATGGAGTGTTCATATTTTATATAGTAATCAAACTCAGATAAGCAAACAGCAATTATTTACCCTCGATGAATAACACTCAATTGCCATTCTGCAGCTACGATCCCTCCGGGCAGAGTGCCATGATTACAAATCTTGTGAATTCAATATTGGCACAGAGAAAATAATTCTAATTCTACACTTCAATGGCAGGCGAGGCAACAACCAGGAAAGAGTATATAAACTGTTCTAAAGATTGGTATAAGAATTTCCTTTATTTTACACCGACAATTGCACTTTAAAATAACGGAAATCCAAAAACATATTAATCGCCCATTTTTTAAGTTATGGTTAATCTTAAATATGTTCAAAAGCACTACGGCGCGCATTGTGTTTATCAGCATCCCAATCATCCAAGTTTGCGTACTCCGCGGGGTGCGAAATTCAAATTTTCAGTGCACGAGGCCCGTTATTTTCCCTGTTCTCCAAACGATTCACGTGCCCAGAGATGTCACCCGGACCTTAACCTTGGCCCTCCGATTAGTGGGTGAACGAAGTACTCACTGCGCTGGTACCGAAAGAAATAAGCATCACAGCTCACGGTAAAGAAAAATATTATCTTATCGAAAGGTGCTCTTAACCTTGAAGTAAAATATCCCATTATAATTGGTAAACCAGCCAAAAGCTCCCGTGAGATGTGCTGTGCATCTAATTTACATTTAGTACTCTCCAACCACGGGTCTCAAATGAGAATACAGAGATGAAGGGAAAAACAAGAACGACCGGCTATATTTTGACATTCCAGAGCCTTACTAACTTACTAACAATAACTGTGGAGTCAGAACAATGGTCAAATCAAAGAGGTCGACCAAGAAGGAAGAATTGTATATCAGTGAAATAAATGAAACAATGGATTTTAGATCCTGACAGCAAAGGAAGAGATCGGCTCAGGGAAGAGAGGCTAGTCGGGCCGCGAGCAACCAACGATGAGGTTGAGGAGTGAGCCATGAGAGACTCTCTTCACCAGGAACGCGAGCAGGGATTTAAAAACTTACCATCGTTCGTGTCGGGGCTCTCGATGTATGTATGTGCATCGTACCCCCTTCCCGAGGAGACGCAGGAGGCGCACACTTGAATGGGAGTGGAGGAACGCGAGGTGAGGCCTGGGTCGGGGTGGGCGTGGGCGGCCGGAGCCCGGCCGGCGGCCGCGTGGGCGAGCGGCTCTCCTCGGACAGACGTCGGTAGGATGTGGAGGGGTAGGATGATGTGGAGGGTGGAGTAGACGCGTGGAGATAGAGAGGGTGGGTAGTGGGAGAAGGGAGGACCGCCCGTCCGTCGGACCCAGAGTCGATTAGGGACGGATGCTCCGGGAAATTGGTAGCCCCGGAGCGCGCGGCTCGGCGTGACCGAAATTCTTCCGACACGATGCATAATTCACGGCCTATAATCCCGACGAATTACGAAGGAGTTCCACCCGCTTAGTTTGGACCACCTGTTCTTGAATAATGCTTTGGAAGAGGCACGATAACACTTCAACGGTCTCATCACGCACCAGCCCACGAGACAGGTAGCAAATGGTGATAATGCGACGTTATCTCACGAAGAAGTGCATTCGGCGACGAGATATGGTGAAGGAAACTGTACAAGAAATCTCATCCCCAAAATGAGAGTCCATTTTGGGGATGATGGGCCACGGATGCTTTGATTCATGACCTCCTTTAGATTTATGGCAGAAGGGTGTCTGAGAACATAAAAATTAAAAACTTCAAATATTTCATACACGCACCCTCCGTAATTACAAGTATCGTTCAGTCACGTACAGCAGCAGCGGGAAACCTCCATGACATTCGCTTCTTATGTAATGAAAAAATAAATCACACAAGATGTAAGCGTTCTCCATGACTGCAGACAGTCCTAAATATGCAGCTCCTTAAACATCCCTAGTTATACCGTTCGTTCCTTGAGGGCGAGGATAGGAGTTTTTATCAAAGGAAAGAAATTCACACCCGCAATGTTTCCACCTGTACTCTGACCATTGAGCTGTTCTCTGTAAGCTTAGATTTACGTAACGGATTTTTCCAACAGCATGCTTTCCCTCCTATGAGAAAGAGAGTTGGAAAAGAACATCAATGCATAAGTTTGATTTCAAACACGGGAGATATAAGAATGAAAAATAAAGATAAGTATATTGGAAATACGCACAACAGCACGTTCAAACTCTCAGTGTGAAGCAAGTAAGTATAAATTTAGTACGAACTTAAAGTATAGGATTCGATCGGGTTTCCCAAAAACCACTCGATTCGTGTCCGTTCGCGTGGCGTTCACCATTAAGGAAGAGATCCTTGTCGGTCATTCTCCCGTTCCCCGCCACACCCCTTCCGGGCCTTCGGCGGTGCACTCACGAAGGGCAGCCAGCGCTTGTCAACCTGGTTCCGCGGAGAAAGAGCCACTGGGCGCACCGACTCGCGAATCGCGTCGGGCGGGCGGATGTGCTCCTTGAAATTGATTCGAACCATCTTCACGGTGGGTGATTCGACTCGATTAGGAGCCAGGGATGGAATCCTCTCGTTTTCTCGAAGCTCTACCCGATCCATCCCTACGTCTTCTTCTCCTTAGCAACGACTGCCTTCTCACGTAATGAAAAGTTGGAGGGCCTCCAAATAGCACCCCTCAACGCGTCACTCCTTACGTCTCCTTCGGATGTGGCCAATAAATCCCGATGCAGGACAACTTACCGCGTTCGTGGCAATCCAACAAAGTTTGTCGCATTAAAAATCAACTACCCACTGCACATTCAAAGGGAGCGCAAATCGACACACCATTCGTTCTATTGCCTGCAGCCCTCCTATCACTGGCACTTAATTTTTTTTCTCACTTTGCCTTCTTTCACTTTACGTGATACACTTGCCACGAATGGAAACGGCAGTTGAATCAGAAGAGAAAAGCCTATTCACCAGTAGAGCACTACAGTAATGCCCCGGTTTGACCAACAAAACTCACTTTTCGTCTCAATTTCTTCTTTGAACTCTGTTACAGCAAACGTAAAAAGTTGCACTCGTGTTCATTCTCTGAGAGATTGAAGAATGCCAAGAAAGAAAAAAAATACTATTGAATTACTGTATAAACATTGCTGTATTTTCTGCAGGCAATAGTAATTTTTCCCTTTTTTACTTCCCAGTAGGAATTCTTCACCATCCAGCATAAGAGTAAGTATTTGCTATATGTTTTTGAAACTCAAATTGGAATGCCATTAGAATATTACGGGAAACAAAAGTTGATGGTGTAAATGAATTCTGAAAAATTCCATTTTACGGAGTTTCATCTACTACAAAATGATATTTTTAATACCTCTAATTATAATAATAGAAATAAAAAGTGAAACTTCATGCGAAAAAGGGAAAGCTGATGAGTCTGTAAATTAGCATTTGTATTGTAACATTACGATAAGCGCTCCTCATAGAGCAAAAATTTGCATACGCTTCAATGTAAAGCAAAGATAGGTCTCAAATCGTACGAAGTTATAAGCTAAATGATATGAACGAATCATGTCCATTTTTTGACAACAAACATGGTACAAATGATAATACACCGTCTGTACATAACTTCATTACTTGATCAATCAAATTACTTAAAAATATACTTGAGGGTAGGTTAATCTAGGTAATTGATCAAATCAGGAATAGATCCAGTGCGCATTAATGTCATATCGACAAAAAAAATAATTACAAATATATGAAATGTTGCAAACGGACATGATTTCTATCACTTGGAGCATTTTCCGAACCGTGAATGAAATTATGACCACCTTGATGTTAACCCAAATGAATGTGAGGTATTAGTCCCGATTTATTTCATCGATGCAAGAGTAACTTTTTAAAATATGTTAACAAATAACGTTATAGTGTCTCACATTAACTTATAAAACACCGGAAATATGTTACAAAAATATTGCCCGTCTTGAACAGATCACTTTCAATCCTTGCCAAACTAATGTACTACTAAAGTATAACTATCATGTAGAAAGCTACGCTAAGTAATGTTTTACATGAAGATTGCTGTTGTTATCAAGATAATCAAAAGGGAATTTGACGAAATAATCTTGTCTAGTGTAAACACATTTCTTGGCTAAGAGGTAATGATGAGTATAAATGAGATTAACTCCTCCGCTTCAATGAATTCCAAATTGACTCGTGCTCGTGTACACTATATTGACTTTTGCAATGCATTCTCCAAGTCAATAAAGTTGAAGATCGATCCACCATTCATTGCTATTTATTGCCACATTTTCATTTGCCTCGAGTAGTTCGTAGTCCGCGAACAAACAATTTTCGGTACAAGTTGCAGCGGAATTCTCTGAAGAATGATTAAAAATCTTCCTCATCATTACCTCGTTTAAATTCATGAGCCCAGCGGCTGCCATGCGGATTCCCTTCCCACTACATCCATTAAACGCTTCCTTTCCCAATACATCACTATTTCGGGCAGCGACACGGCACTCATAATTTTCCGAATACCATCCCTTCCCGAACCTTTTTCTCTCTCCAGACGCATTTGTTCCCACTGCCCTTGATCCCATGCGTTTGCTTTACGGTCGTTATCGAGACTTAAATTTGGCCGGAAGCAGAGGAGACTTTTCCGTTCCAATTTCACTCGTAACCGAGTCCTTAATCCAACTCGCCAACCCTCTCGGGCGGAGTAACGGTGCCAAACTCGAACCGTGGCCAATATTTTTAAATATAAAAATTTGTCGCGTATTTCCCCGAGCCACTTCGACCTCTCTCCCCTTTGAGTCAACTTCCCTCGAACTTCCACCCCGAGCCACTAACAAGTGAGTGTGATACGGCCCCCACTCTCCTTCATCCCCCATCGAGAAGCCCCTCACCCCATCCGCGACACGAACCGCTTTCCATTTACCCCACACTCCTTTTGTCTCCCCGACTGGGCCCGGGGATCCCCAGTGCCAATTCGTCTCATAATCCCCGATATCCCTTTATTCATCTCCCTCATCCTCCCGATCTCAACTCTCATCAACCAACCCGGGCTTCGTTCCTCCGTCTCGTCCTTTCTCTCTACCTCTCACCCCTCTCCTCAGACGACAACCACTCCTGCACTCCCCCACTCTCCGAGCACACTCTCCAATATCCTCCCCACACCTCTCTTTCTCGCACGCTCCCACACTCGCTACGGAGACTTCCTCCTCTCCCACCGATCTCACGGCGAACACCTTTATCCTCGTGCGGCCTTCCTCATTCCCTCAGGCGCCCTTAGAAAGGAAAGCGCGTACCCACTTCTCATCCCGTTCCACAGATCTCTCTTCTCCCTCCCTTCTACTCTTTTGCACGCGGCCAACAGCATCCCGTGTCTTCCTCCTGCCGACTCCCCCTCTCTCCCCATCCGACCCGCCTACGCAGGGTATCGATCGGACCCCAGACGGCCGTATTCTCCCTCCCCCTCAAACCACCCTCACTCCCCAGCACCCCCCTCACCACTTCATCCCCTACCAAACCCTAACAGGACGTCCTCCCCCACTCACAAATACACCCTCTCTCCCTACCACCCCAGTCCATTCGCACCCACCGCACCACGTGGATGGCCTCCACTCCCTCTCTTCCCGCTCTCCTACACACCTCCCTTACCCCTCTCCTCCTGCCCGCCGACGCCCCACCCCCGGGCACCCTAGACTGCTGGAATCCGACCTCCCCGAAAGGGATGTAGCGCGTGTGTGAGTACAGCCCCGCTTCCACCCCTCTATAGGCACACCCGCGCGCTCACGAAATCACCTAGGAGAGAGAGAGGGAGGGAGATGTACCTAACCCGAAAGTATTAAAGCGGAGAGATTTATTGAGCTCGTTTCCCCACGCGGAATCTGAATAATTGAATGCCACTGCACATCCCCCACGCCCAATCGCTTCGTCTCCTTGCCAAACGCATCTGCGTCGGTCCATTCACGTGATTCGCAAAACCGTATGCACACCGAGCGACACGAGACCTCCTTCTTTCTACCGTCGGAAGTGGCCTGCTTCCCTCTCCCTCGGAAGCATACCACACTTTCGCATAAATTTCACGTCTCCACGAGTCGGGGAGGGAGTTTTTGGCAGTTGCGTATGTCACTCGGTTTAAGTGGAGACCCTCCACAAGCGACCCTCCACGAAAGACCTCCCTCGAAGGCTTTCAGTCCGAGATGGGCTGGGGAAGGGAACCATTTTTCTGCAGGAGGTTAGGACGATTTCAAAATATACATTTTCGCCTCGAATAGATCAATTGACATACGCGTTATCGCAGATACTTTACAGGTGAAATAACATGTATCCCTTTAATCTCCTCGTTATCATTAAAATTATTACAGCATTCTAACAGTTATGGTAGATATTTTAATGAAATCAGGAACTAAATCTTGCTACACTTATTAGTTACGCTTAACACGGCATCATATATTCTTGAACACCCTGAAACTTCCTAGGGATTCCTCACAGGCAAGAAAATGCATTCAAGTACGCATAGTGGATGGCAAAATATTTACAACCCCCATCTGAATTTTAAAATCGCCGACATCATACAGATCAAGTTGGAGATCATCTCATTTACCGTGTCCCTGAAGCAAGTGAAATCGATACATTAAGGGTACAAATGGGACTGGTTCCTTTCCCTGTGATACTTGTGGTGTCTCAAAAATTCCTGAGAAAAGCGTATGAGCACAAATTAGCTAAATAACCTTCATATTAAGGACCCCATACCTCGTTCCATTTCAGCGAGTCAACATCTAGGAGTTTTGAAAAAAATATCAATTGCCGGGTTAAAACGAAGTACCATTTCAAAATCTCAGCTGCAGGGTTTCAGTCGATGTTTGAACGTGGAATTTAACGACGGCGTCGACTGCGTGAAACGAAGGAAATTCAAGAGGAGAGCGACGCTGGGTGCCGTATTCTCTGGACGAGCACTTCCAGCACTACCTAACGCGCCGTTTAACACGCCCCTTCACAGCATTCCCGCGCCGTCACCGCAGACACCTCGACTACTTAATTCTACCACCGGGCGGGATACCAACGGGAAAATAAAACCACCGGCTGCGCGGGAGCGCCTCTGTCCCTTCACTCGACCCCTCCCGACGCTCCAGCATCCCCTGTGACGCCACCACCTACACCTCCGGATCCTCACCACGCAGACGCTGGAAATCAATCACGTCATTCTTCCTCTCCAGGCTCTCGCCTCTCCCCTTCTCTCACCCTCTGGACTCCGCCATCGCCCTCTTCCTATTCCCTTTTTATGCGTCCATGCGCTTACGATAGTTACGACGTGGCGTATTGGCTCCGGCGGAACCCGGGTGGAATCTGATGGCGAAAAATTCCCATCCTATCACGATCCCATGAAACCAATTCACTTGGAATATTCAAGACATTTATCTGCGGCGAACGATACACTGTCCTGAGAGCGCGGTGTGGTCGGGGGATGAGTAGAGAACACTCTCTCACGGCCACAACAAAGCTGGATTTACAAATTTTTGGGATTGTTCCAGTTTAAATTTTCAGTTTTTTTTTCGAATGAACGATTCCCTTGAAGAGCGACGAGAGCAAACATTCTACGCTGTCGATTCTCTAATTGGTGTACGACCGGCAATAAGACCTAACGCCATATTAATGAATTCTAGTAACTTATGATTAGTACATACACCTTGATTATTTAAAAATAGTTCCATCAATTAACGAGTTGGAAACATCCTGCTTCGTCTTTTCCCAAAATCGAAACTTTAACATTTTCCATAAATTTGAAAATGTTTCTAACAGTGTTCTTGAGGCCTTTGGATTTATGAGGCGGAGTGCGCTTCCAAAATGAAATACTTTGGAGACATTTTTAATCATTTCCCTAAATTCTATGTTTTTCCTGGGTCTTCATTCAATGTCTCGGACTTTTTCAGACATTTCATATTCTACAGACTTCTACAAAGGGGCAAGTAACGCAAAATAAGCCGACCGTAAAAGCATTGGTTGACCATGTTTCTCTCTTAGAAATTAAGGAGCGCTATGATCGATTCAAGGCACCAAAATTTTATTTATTTACCATATTCCTCGGGAATAAGTTTAACATGTTTATGACTAGGGGGAGAGGACGAGCCTACAACTCCAGAACAGACAACAGACCCCATATGCATATGAACTGGTACTCGGCTCCTCTACAGTCCCTATCACCCATCCACCTTTTCCTATCTTCTTTCACAGTCTTTTCTTCCCCAAAACGGTTTTCGATTCGATTACCGCGAGGCCAGCTGCCGCATCCAGAATAAGAGAGGGCAAGGAAGGAAAGTAGACCGAAGAAACTGCGTCGATTGTGTCATGTCCTGTTACCAGCATCCTCTTCCGACGTGGATAAAACATCCATGGTGGCATAAATATTCATCAAGAACATCGAGGGGGCCATTTGTTTATGGGAAACATCCATAGTAATTGCGACCACCGCTCAGCTTCGAGACGGGACCCCGGCATCCGATTTTCAATACAGCAGAGCACATGTACATTATTCCACGTTCAAAATACATGTTCCACGCATCAGATAAAAGCTACGTCGATACACCTGATGGCAGCATAGACTAAGGCTATCCATCCATCGTAAACAAGGTCCTACTTGAAGATAAATCATCTGAAAAGAATTTACATTCACGTGCCGAAGTCAAGCGACCATGGTTCCCTTAAAGTTATTCAGTATCATTCCCGCGTCAAGGAAAGTCGATTATTCTCGATCCTTCTGACGCACGTACATAGATGAGTATTGAAATACTTCGTTCCGTAAGACTTGAGTGTACTTTTATGAAGTGTTTATAGCGCCTGGGGTGATTAATTCCTCAAACAAAGGATTCCATGTCCTTCTTTCAATATTGTGAATCAATCCTCGAATTTCAGGATCTCAAATTGAAAAATTTCAAGTTTCGGACAAATTAGGATCGATGGGATGATATACATTCACCTATACTCAGTTTGACTCCAAGCTCTACTGTCAAAATAAGGGATTATTGTAATTTAGATAAAATGCCTTACTGCTCCTCAACGATCTGCGCCTGCTCAGCCCCAATAGCAACAGAAATTTATTCATGCCACATACAATTTTTACAACTTACTAAACGTTAGAGGCCTCAACATTTACAGTTAAAAAATTCATGCGAAGTTTATAATTGAAAGTTGGACAAACACGGACTATATTATTTAAGGGGACGAAGTTGGAAATAAGTTTTGTTAAATAAAAATATTTTTTGAGAACCTTTTAAAAACCAAGCGTTTGTCTCAAAGTAAACTAGAAATTAAAAAATTTTGGGGGCCAAAAAAATATTTATGCAAAAATTGATAAAATTATTCACGACAAATCGTACAGTTTATACTGCATGAAGGAATTATTGTGGTTTCAGGTATCAAGTCGAAAAATCACACAGCTTGCGTGATTCTGATGGTTTCCAGAGGCGTTCCCTCTCCGGTCAGGAGCCGAGCGCCCTACATACTAGACTAACAAAAGCATTAATATTATTATCAGAAATACGCAAGTTTACGATGCTTGAAGTCAAGTTGTAAGTGGGTCAAAAATAGACTCTAAATTTCGAATGTACCAATACATTAAATAAGAGACATTATAAATAATCTCCCAGATTAGTCAAAGTTAAATGTTTTGAATTGGTTCAATCGATCGAACTCGATAGGCATTCGTTCAGAGAATATTCAACGAGTAGTCTTAGAAGCACCTGCGGGTTTCATACGCGATATAAAATTTCCTTTGGCAAAACAATAAGATGCTTTCACGCTAAAAAACCGACAATTATAAATTATAATTCAAACCCCTATATTAATATTTCTCAATTATTTTTCGAAATAAATGACACACGCATTATTAGTTAAGCCATGAGAGCCAATTCTTCACTCAATAATTTACCGGGGAGACATTATTTCTTTCAGATAAATTGTGCCGACCCCGAAATTCACCGAAAAAAGAAATTATATACAGAATTAGAGCATAAAAGTGGGTATCATTACAAAATACTGTTGCACCCTAAATGGACGGATGCCGTTGAAACTAGGTCGTCAAGTACCGAAACGAGAGGGGAAAATGTCAAATTCTTGAAACCTTGTCACGCAATATGAGCTTGAGGTGTACCTACCTACTGTACCGAACTCGGGACGTCTTCGCGTGCATCAAAACTATTTTATGACACGAAAGCGACGCGCTCTCGGGAATTCGCAGTCAAAAACAAAAAAAGGTTCATTTCCATGGAAATGCTGCAGTAGGCGTGGATATCCCTCCAGCTACACATACCAAATAAATATCCGTCGCTTTGTCAGACCGTGGGGCGGCACATCAGGCCCTTTATCCCTGGGACGGGTCGGAATGCTCTCGAGTCTACAAGACGATCGGAGGACGAAGAAAAAGAACGAAACAAAATTGCGACGAATCGAGGGTGGACGAGATAGGACGAAGAAGGGGGAGGTTGGAGAAAGCAGAAGTTGTGGGGAGGGGGGGTGTTGAGGGCGTCCGGTGGCTGGCTGTGGTTTAAAGGCAAGTAGCAAGATTCACGTCCTCGGTGGGGGGGGGGGGAGGACTGGTCTCTCTCTCTCAGCCATGGCCGATCACAAATGTCGTCATTCCACCTCTTAAGGGCGTCGTAAAAATCGCAAAGGTAATGGAGGAGGGGATGAGCCCCTGGATGAACCGGAAAGGGTGGGTGGGAACTAAGGGAGGGGGCAGAGATAGGGAGGGGGCTAAAGCTCTCTTCCTCCACCTCGGCCGAAGCGCGTGCCAGGACACAACAAAGGCGCAATAAACCGCCGGATTCCGCCCACATCCATCCCCTCCTGCACTCTCACGGCGGCGGTGGATGCAGTTGGGGGAATTCGAATCATTCCCCGCACTTGTCCACGGTCCACTAACCGGAGGATCGGGAGGGAGGGAGACGCCGCGCCGGTGGGGTCGGGACGCAATCACTCGGCGGAGAGGAATCTTCGCTCGCTCTTTACAGATCTATTTTTAGCTCAGAACTGCATCTTGGTCGAAGCACCGAACGATGGCTTGTTGATTACTTTTAATCGGTAACTATTTCCCAGGAAATTCTCTCGCAGCAATCATAGAATAGTCAGCAACTATTTCAACAGGTTTGTAAGAAGAACATGTCACAACGGAAATGGAATGGTTAAATATTCACTCATGGTAAGACCCTTATACGTACCATATATTTTTGACAGACAATTGCACAACTATCACAAGTACATGTATGTTAAATTAATCTAAAAGCAGTGGGAATAGGTTTCAAAATAATGAAGAACACTTAAGGATTATCTACACACACGAGATTCTGACTCAAAGTACTGGAAATATACGAAGAAATGTAACCTTCGAAAGGGGATTACGCGACGGTCGTTTTGTGGGTAATGTGGTTAATACAGCCGAGAAGAATGCCAAGGAGAAGTATTTAGCCCATTCGTGAGTCAGCGAACTTCTCATCTAAGGGCAGGAATTTTTCGAGATGGATTAAACAATTTCATGCTAACTGGCCGTTTAAGTATTCAAAGACTTATAGGTCAGTCTTAATGAGTACCATAAAATTCCGTTCAACAACACCTAGGGTAATAGTTGGAAATGTATTCCATGTTGAACCCTGCTGTTCAAAGGTTTATTGGCTTGTTTTCTTCACCCACAAAATGAACAAAGGAGAAGGAACAGATTCCTCATAGACGAATGGCTTACGGTCAGTTGGTGGGTATTCCTTAAGTATCATTAAGGTTTAACTTTTATCACCCATAGGATGGATGGTAGAAAGCAGAGAAATAGTATAAGCCTCGGCGGATCTGGCACACGGAACCACTCATTACAGTGAAAATAAGGGATTTAATCACGGTGCCATATGTAATCACACGAAGTAAGTACCATACCTAACGTAATTTATCAACGATCTTTTAAATATCGCGACTGCCTATAAGTTTGAAGGTGAGAACATATGCTGAATTATCGACTGAACTTAACGCTAAATTTGGAGGATACATTGGGAAATACGGATATTAAATTTTGTGTCAGCCATAAAACACTCGAGAAAAAAATTTAGTCCATTATGACATCACACGACGGCATAACTGAGCTGAATTAAATTTACGCGATAAATTTAATCAATTCCGAATGAGAACATCTACAGCGACTTGATATTGGAGGTTCTTTCGTTATTGCATTTACGCAAAGAAGTTAGATTTTAGGCCGTCGGACTACTTATTTTCATTGAATGTGAACATCCAACCGAGGTATCGTAAGCTAGGACATACAAAGCAGTCAAAACCAAGGCCGGATTCGAACCCGCGATATTTAACCCGACAGATCTCTACAAAACCCGTGCCGACATCAAGGAACGTAATCCTGGAAAAATAATGACATTAAATTGACCAAAAGGAGACAAAAACCATAAGACGATAAACCACGCACCTCCATTACCCAGAATGATAAAGGAGCTGAAGGCACGATTCCGTGTATCCGCCAATGAAACCCCACAGCTTTGTAGGAAAAGTCTTGGATCATTTTTCCCTAATACGTATCATCAAAAACCTAAAATCCCTCACTTCCCCAAGCAAAGAGGATTAAGAGTCGAGAGGAAGGCAATTACGACGTTCAGTGGCGTGGGGACGGAGAAAAAAAATCATAAAAGGATTGGCCCAAACGAGCGCGGGCATTTGTTGTCGTGGGTGTGTATGGGATTGAGGCATTCTTAGTGATGGGGAAAAGCGGCGAGACGCGAGAAGGAGGGAAAAAACCGGTGAAGAGGAGGAGAAGTAAAAAGCTGAGAGGGTTGACATAGAGGGGGAGTTTGAAAAAAAGGGTTGAGCTAGAGGGGGAGAGAGTGAATTAATTGGAGCGACCGAATTATGGAGCGAGCGGGGAACGGAGTCAGTATGTCTTCGCGGACGAGTCTCTTTCTCCCTACCACTAGGGAAAACATCGAGATCGAGTGAAGCCCGGAGTGAAGCATGGATACCCTTCAATGAAATGGACGGTATGGCATGAGTCGCAGCGGAGCTGGAAAAGCATTAGGGAGAGGGATAGAGAGATGTGCGTGGGTTTTTATTAGGAAAGTAAGATGGAAGAGATGAAGGGTGGGAAAGGGCATTTCCGGACGCCCTGAAGCTCCCTCTTCCGGATGAGGGAAGGGGAATTTGAAAGGGGAGCTGAAAAGGACTTCGCGGAGGAAGACGGGGGGAGAGGGAGACGAGTTTGAGAGGGCATTGGAAGGGAAACAATGGACCATTCAATGATGCTTTGGATGTGAGGCGATCCAATGGGACAGACAATAGAGACGTCGAAGCAGAAGTGGAAGGCGGAGACGAGTGACAGGAAGTGAAAAATATAAAAATATGTGTAAATAAACACAAACACATACCCGCTTTGTGCGTGTATGTGTATGTATATATATATACATATATATATATATATATATATATATATATATATATATATATATATATATATATATAAAGTCACTTTCTTGAAAAACCCACGAACGTGCACAATAATGTAAATTGACTAACTAGTCGACACAAACACAGAAACTAAAACATATAAAAGAGGGACTCACTGGTTCTCGAATTTTCGGTGGTGCCACCACCTTTCTCAAGAGGAATTAGGAACAGAATCTGTTCCTAATTCCTCTTGAGAAAGGTGGTGGCACCACCGAAAATTCGAGAACCAGTGAGTCCCTCTTTTATATGTTTTAGTTTCTGTGTTTGTGTCGACTAGTTAGTCAATTTACATTATATAAAATATATACATATATAAATATATATATATATGTATATATACATATATATACATAAACGAGTACGTCATGTACATATATACATGTACGCCAGAATATATTATAAAAAATATATACGTGTGATACATATACATATGTGTGTGTGCATATTTGTAATATATATATACACACACATATGGCGAACAAATATCTATTTATTATCCATTATTTTTTTTCACGTTGGAATGTGTGCTTGGCTAATGTGACTCCTTTCCTTCTGGCTGTGCGTGCCACTAAACTGCTCCCATCCTTTATGACTTTCCCTGCTATCCTTTCCTCTTACGAGTCCTCGTCCATTTAACCTTTAAGTGGGTGAAACAGCTCCCGAACGTGAACTCCTGGCCAAAGAATTGGGGCACGCGGTTGCATATAACCCTGACAGCTTTCAGTGTACTTTATGGCCCGGTAAGTTGAAAGATACGTGGTTCAACTCCCGGTCAAGGAAATAATTTTATACATGCGGTCTGCCCGATTTCACCATTCCCACCTCTCCTCTGTATCTCTTTTCAATGTGTTCATCTTTCTTTTCCTTATATCATGTGATACATGCAGGAGTTCCTTCTCTCCCTTGAGAAAGGTGGTTTGCCCACCGAAAATTCGGAATACATTTGAGTTTCATTTTGGTGGATTTTTGCTCGCTAGCGCTATCTCACTTCTTCCTTTACATTAGTTACGATTTTATATACCATAAACATAGCAATTAACCCCAAGGTCGGTTTGGTTAGTGATGTTAGAGTTTTCCCCGTACTAAGCCCGACGGCGTGTGAAATTCACACACATCAAGGTAGGGGGGCCAGTTCCATTCCCTGTGTCGGTTATGGTTTTCCAGGAAGATCTGGTGCCCGAAAAATCGCATAGCTTGGGTGGAGCTGCAGGTTCCCAGAGTGACTTTCCCCAGAATCGAACCCGGGACCCTCCAGTCAGTAGTCCAACGCTCTCTGCCCCTGGACTACCACCCCATATGTATATATATATATATATATATATATATATATATATATATATATATATATATATATAAATTCACTGATAGTCATAACAAACACAGAAACCAAAACACACAAAAGAGGGACTCACTGGTTCTCGAATTTTCGGTGGTCCAACCACCTTTCTCAAGAGGAATTAGGAACAGAACTCATATACACATATATATATACACATACACATATTCACATACATTTCCAGGAGTTGTGAAAGAACGGCAAGAGAGGAAGAGAACCGCCAACGACTGTTGGCTGACTGAATGACTGAAGGCACACGTCGCCCTCACCCCATGAGCCCCGAAAAGGATTGAAATCGAAAGGGTTCCGTCGTGAAGCGGGCCAGAGGAAGAACAACGTGGAGCGCGACCACGTGTGGAAACGCACGCGCGGTCCGTGACGTCGAGACCCAAGGTAACAATGGGGGGGGAGCATGAGGAGAACACGCTTTTCTTATTGTCGAGAGAACGAAGGGGGCGCGTGCGTCGGGGATGGTGGGAGGGGGAGACCGCGGGATCACTGAAGCCCATTAAAAGGGACGAGGGAGAGGGGCGAAGTTGGGGGGCGGAGAGGTTTTTAGGAGGGGGAGAGGAATGGATAGGTGGGGCATAATTTCACGTCTCGCCGCGGCTCGGAGGCAGATGGCGCGGGTGTTCCCGGAAACGGGGGAAGGGTTTCCAGTCGGCCGCCCACGACATCGTCCGAAGAATTACATTTAGCCGGCACGAGAAATAATTTTTCGCCACCGTTTCGAGGTCATTATCATTTAGCGTAGGGACAATAGGGCTGGTGGTGTGCGGAGCGTAGTAGGCACGCGTCATGTGACGTCAGACCGTGCCTGATGCTCAAAATTCGGCAATATTAAGTACTCAACATATTCATGACAAGTAAGAATCGCGTTAAAACTCACTTTTAAAAAAAAACTTGACAAGCTTAAGGAACAAACACTAAAAATGAAAATATTTCAACGCTCAAAGCACACCCTCGCCTAACCTCACCCTACGTAACGAATTCACTTCGTCGGAACCAGAGCGGATTCGTAAATATATACTTAATAACAACCTCAGTCAAAATACAATATAGAATTATAAAGAAGTTTTATTTAACGCTATACGCAATGGAGAAGGTGAAATGGACCGAAAGGAAAACAAATGAGGAAGTACTAGAAATGGTGGGGGAGGAGAGGGGTTTGTTGAGAGAAATCCTATGGAGGCAGGAAAAATGGATGAAAGGCGTATTGAGCGGTAGTGGAATGTTGAAGAGGGTAATAGAGGGAAGAATGTTGGGCAAGCGAGGTAAGGGTAGGAACAGGATAGGGCTGTTGGACGGGATGAAGGGAGGAAAGAAGTACACCGAGATGAAGAGGGACCTGATATAGATTAGTTTGCTAGGTGGGGAGTCACAAAATGTTTATTTGATAGTTGTGTCCGTCCAAAAACCTACCTTAACCGGTAGATTACCTAATAAATATACGCAATCATGGAAAACCCCATTTCTTTGACTATTACATTACACGAGTTAAGATTTCCAATTATTGTTAATGAGCCGATCGACCATTTAACCGCAATAAGGATTTAATTTTGTCTAAATTCATGAGAAATTAAGACGAGAAATGTATAGAATAGCGGTAGGAAACTTTTTTTTAATTTTGAAAGCCAGCATTAAGTTGGCTGTAACCTAGTAAGTCTTCTTCTAGTAGTATCTTCTATTAAATGTCATAAAAACGTATGCACATTTTGTGACATCAGTCGAGGATTATTATTTCATTGAATATTTTTTCAACTCTTGGATATGTTTACGGTTAATTTTAAGATTGAAATAAAAATTATAGAAGAAGAATAAATTAAAATTAACAAATTTAGAATTACTTTTTTTTGCAAAGTCTGGATTAATTCAAAACGATTACGCATAATCCCACACAGGACCCAAGATTGGGATCCGCGTCCCTGGTCTAAGCTCTAAAGGCAATATTTATAGATGCAGTTTATCTGGCTAAATATACTTATTTTACCTAGGAATAATATTTGACGTAGTATTTAATATTACTCCATAGTAAATAGTCCTGAGGATATAAGGTGCAAATTAAACCAGAGGGGGAGAATCCTGTCGTAAATCGCCATTAGCGCCGTTTCGGCGAATGAAAGTACGTAAAATTTAAGTTTCTTCATTGCTTAAAATTCCTCTAACAATACACTTTTACGCTGCTGCAGGAATTGTTTCCGTAGTCAACAAAATTTCACGCCAGATTTTCTTGCACGTGCTACAAAAAATGGAACACTGTGATGCAATCCTGATATTTTTTGGCTGAACACTCTTTCATATTTCAAAACTCTATTGGCGCAACTTTGGAGAATAAAAAACTTTCCTTTGCAGAGAGATTAGCTTCACATACCTTTCAAAAATCTTCGTTGAACACAGAAGGGATTCCTCGGCAGTGTATCCAGTGGACGAAGTACAAGGCACTGGCGATTATTCCAAATTACACTGGACAGTGGGCGAAGGCCTCACCTAAAAAAGAAAGTTTTGTCAATGAATGTACCCCAATCTTCCGCTTATAATAACTTAGACACTCTAAATAGTACTACAATAAAATATGGATATTTGTAATAAATGCAAATTTTTTAACAATCTATATCCGATTGAAGGCAAATTATATTCGAGGCTGCTTAATCTTTATTAATGTTACGTTCATTTTTTATTACAGAATGGTACATGCCCTACCAAACAACATAAAACTTGGCTTCGGCATGGTGAAAGTATCAGAGACCTGGAGGAGATTCGAAGAGGATCCCATAATCGTTAGGTAAGAGTGACGAAAAACACCCAACACAGTGCGAAAACCCGCCCTCATGACCCTTTGACAAACAATTGGAGATTTTCCTTTCGGATTGAGTCGAAAATACAAGCACATATGCATTCATAGTCTAGCCTAGTATTGAATAAATGGTTACTAAAAAATTTGCAATTTTCCACAAAAAAAAATTAATACGACCGGTTTCAATGTAACTACATCATCATCAGGTGAACTGATGCTGATTTAGTTACATTGAAACTGATCGTATTAAATTTTGTTTTGTGGAAAATTGCAAATTCTTAATAAATCATGATATTCCACCATATCACACCTGAAACGTCTCATTTTATTGGATAAATGGTATTACCATGAGGGGAAACCTAAAATAACCAACTTACCCCGGTTCTAACATACTATACATCATCACATTTTGTAAGCATCTCGGTTACATCTCGGTGAATTCAATGAAACGAATTAAATGGAATTTCTTGCCGAGGTAATATACAGCTAATGTCTCAGAAAAAATAATTCAATTTACTAATTTAAACAGAAGCATTAACTAATTTAATTACAAAAATGCAGAAATTTCACTGCGTAAAAATTATTCTCCTCGACAGGGACTAGAACCCGGAGCCACTCCATTTCCGAACGAGTACCTTAATACATTCATATTGTAGCCCCTATAAATTCACAGTGGCTCTATTGGTTAGGGAATTTGGCCGGGAAACGAGTGGATTCGGGTTCGAGTTCCAGTCAAGGCGAGTGAATTTCGCACTGAAAAATTCTCACATTTCGGTGCACCTCGAAGATGACTCCGTTAAGGTATGTCGTATTTTCCTTATCAGCACTATCAAAATTTCTACACACTATTGTAAAGATTATTTTCGTATCTATGCATTTAAATGACGAAGGGTTTGGTGGGGGAGCGGACTATCTAGTCTCAATCTCGCCCAAATTAAGACGTATAATTACTATTATGAAAAGTAACTGTCGCCGCATCGACCGCAGTTCTTTGAATTTGTAATTTAATAACACTTTTTAAGTGAATGTCTCTGGGTTAAGTGAAAGTTCTGGGAATGAGAGGAAAATTAACATCCCCCTAGCTTCCTGTTTTTTAGCGTAATCATTATTCTAATTATGCAGATTACCTTCAATCAATTTTAATATTTAGGTCATTAACTGTGATTAACCTCCTTGTCAAATTCCCGATGCGCAATAATTAACACAGGAGGTCTACGGCATGGGTATGCAATGAAGGTCTCAGGTTAATTTGTACTCGGCCAACAAATCAACTGAACACAGATCACGAAATATTGACATCTTGACCCCCCCAAAATCTCGGAGTGTAAAAGGACGCTTCGGTAGCTTAAATGGCTAAAGCACACGGCCGGACATCGAAGGATACGTGTTCGCGAATCCCGGTCAAGGCAAATGATATTTACACGCTATAATCGTTGCATTGAAAACGATATTCTCGAAACTTTTATTTCTCTCGATCCCAAATAAATGAATTGAACGTGATCATAACGGTATCTATGCTATCTACGCTATATGCTATTTATCTACGCTAAAACAAAATATATTTTGCCACATGCGATGAATTGAATTAAGTAAAGCAGTACTGAGGTTAGCGATACCTGTTGATTGAAAATATTTTACACATTTCAAGCAACTTTCTAATGCTTTATCGATTTATCTGATCCTTCCTTGAAGATGCCCGAAATTGCGACAGCGAGTCCCAATTGGAAAAAAAGTCCAAAAGCAATGGAGTGGGATTCGGAGAGAGAAAAGGCTAGCTACTTCGTAAATAAATAACACGGAGGAAAGAAAATTCATGGTTCACCTTAATATTTGACTCAAATTTAGACACAAGTTTTTCGGAGAAATTGAACCAAATCACGACTTGTGACTCAGCGGCAGCAATTCATTGCAGTCTCACCATCGTTTTCAACTCAGAGCGCCATAAATATCAGCTGGGCCATTACAAAACAAACACTGTTCCCGTGTCAAACAGCATCCAAATCCAATTCTGTGTTACAGCCTTAAATTCAACCTTCCACACATTTAGAATAATATATTTCCCTTCCAATCCTGCAATAATTTTACAGCTTTTACACAGAGCATTTGGGGGAATTGCCATCAAATTTGCGATCAGATGAAATACATTTGATTGAAAAGAGGTGATTCTCAAGTGTGGTCCGCTTCAGAGAGAGAAATAAATGGAAACTAGGAACGCTTCTGAGCCGTACGTATCTACGCCAAAAATATTTATAGACTACGCGAACGTTAAAAAGGAGCCATACAAATCACCAGCTTATTTATGGGGTCCAAGAAATACTGGCGGCGAGCAAAGGCGAGCTTTGGGTATCCTTCGTAACCTCCCGGAGATAATACCATTCCATCAACCTTGGGGAACGTTAACTCAAGGTTTAGAGCACCCTGGAGCCAGCCGCCCTCAACCGCACACTCTTGCGGCGGCTCGCCGAGTAACGCGAGAGCTGCAGACGGGGATTAATACTTAACCGACCGCCGTATATCACGCCCGGAAGAAACGATAGTCTCTCCCTTGCTCCCCTGGGGAGAGAGAGAGAGGTAAGATGAAAAAAATATATTCGCGAGCACGATTGCTGGCACTCTTTCCCCGCTAAACCCATCTGCGGAGAGCTCTCGGTTTCTTGAGGGCCGTGGTGAGTGGAGACACGCAAAGAAAGAGGGTGGGAGGAGTAGAAATTATGTGGAGACGCGAATGAAAATTAAGTGTCTCCGGGAGGAGGAGGCAGCTCTCTCTCTCTCGGGAGAGAGAGGGGGGAGGGAGAATGGTGTTGGCTGGGAATGGTGCGTCGACGGTGCGTCAACGTGAAGCGGCGGGGAGGACGCGTCTCCTCCGCTCGGGAGCACGGAGTGCCTCCACCCCTTCGCCCCCACGACGAGAGACGGGCTATTTCGCGTGCCCGCCGCTTCTCTTCAAGTGTCAGTGGCAGGAGGCGGCGTCGGCGCCGGGGGAGGAGACTCGAGGAGGCCCTGGGCGGAATGGATGGCAGTTCTCAAGAGTTAAGGGGAAAGAGGGCGGGCCGAGAGTACATATCGTGAGGGGATTTGAGGCGGTATCATATACATAAGTTTCTGGCGTGCTCGAAATTACAACGCGGAGTTTTTACGAGAAAAATGCTGGCAAACAAGTGCCGGCAGTAGCGTCATCCGTCGACGACGGCCACCTGCGCGACAAGCATGAGAGAATGATAGCGGGTAAACAAAAGACGCGGAATTTGTGCGCGCGTCGTTTACGTTCGTGAATGAAACCTTGCCTGCGAAGTAGTACTCCGTTTCTTTTCTCGCCGAGCATGCATTAGCTGTGTATCCCCCTCTTGTCATCAACAAGAGCAAATGCCATTTTTAAGTTTCAAAAGTCTCGTGCTCATTGCTAGAAAGTTTAGTTTCCGTCAGTTCTGACCGTACTAATTATACGTTTCGGATCTTCCTTTTCACAGCATCCGACTGGCCGTCCAGGATACATGAAAGGCCATTAGTCTTGTGAGCTTGCTTTTTATTTGGGGAGGAACACTTTCACCAGAAGATGATGATGTGTGGGCATAATTATAAACATAATAAGGTACCCACTTTGATACTGAGAGTTGGTTGGAGTTACAGCAGAAATGTTCCATTACCTCAAAAAGAAATCAGAATAAATTCGCACATCCATGCGCATGGCAGATGGAAGAAGAGAAAAAATTATCGGCCAAAATATTCCAGATAAGGAAATCGATTTTTTCACTGTAAATCTCGATCACTTTTATGATAGCTAAACTGATTATTGTTGCGGCCGAAACTACAGGTACCTGGATGTATATAGTATAAAACGTCTAGCCTAAAATGAAGATTATAAAAAAATTGAAAACTCATACGTGTATGAGATTATTGATTTGTTGCGAATATTTTCACAGCAATTGATATCTCCATAAAGATAATGGACTTGTGCCAATCTGAGGATGCCACACATTTTTTGTGAAACTTCCGCAATAAATTCATTTAAGCTACTGAATACAAAAAGCTAAAATGTTTTTAGAATTGTTCCAATTATAGCATACATATAAGCGCAAACTCTTTACTTTCCCGAGGTACAAATTCGATATTTTTCACAACATAATTTAAACAGGGAATCTTAATTAGAAAATAACGAGCATACATACAAATCTGCTTGCAATGCACAAGTTCGAAGGGATTTTTATTTTTTCACAAAACCGTTAAGACGAGGAAAATTGCGGCACCGTCAAATCAACGAGGATTTATATAATATTTGAGGCTTTTCCTTTCCCAGTCTAAGAATTTGAGGTCTTTAAATAATATTCCCTGACTTTCAATACTCGGAGTAACCCAGCAAGCAAGCGAGTGATTTGAAACGAGATCATTAGCGCCAGAAGACTGTCCACGAAGCACGCTTTATTTATAATTTAACAGACAGTTCACGGATAAGAAGTTAACAATAAGCTATACTAAACATTAAATTTTTCTGCAGTGGAAGAAAATTTCATTATTTCTTTGTGGTGAACTTTACAGAAACATAAATACTAAAACTAACACGGGATTAAGTAAGAACAAGATATTTTCAGTTACTTCCAAGGTGCAGATCACATTAGGGTGAAGTTAATAATATTTATTCGAAAAATACTGCACTTAACTTCGTATGATAGCTGATGAAAGAAGCCATATAAGATAGAATATGCCATAAGAAAATCAATAAAAATAAAGAACTGCACCTAGAATAATGAAGAAGTTGTCGAAAATGAATGTTTTCTCCGACGATTATTGTGACTTCCTCAGATGACAACAGACATGCCTAGGGCACCTACTTCTCGCTCTCGATAGCCAGACGCGAATTTGGATGACACTGTCATTAATCAACGTTTTATCCCGGGGGGGGGGGAATAAAAACTGAATATTAAACCCAACGTAGAAAAAGGAATGAAACGTTCTTGAGGACGGAAATTTGAGTACCACATTCCCGCCACGGAATTAGCACCTGTTTGCTCACCAAGCCGTGGCAACGTGCTCCTTTAAGCAGTTTTAAAGATGAAAAGCCATCCAAAAACAAAAAAAAAAGTGTACCCTAACACCAAAGAGCTCCTTTCAAGAGATTCACTCTTCAGTTTCCAAAGCCTGTAACCGGAGGGCGAGTAACGCTCTGAAAAGCGTTCGTCTTTTGCTGTCATTTTATCGAGAAGAAGGAAGTCCACGGGTATACGTGGGACTGCGCGAAAATTTGCTCTTGACAAACATTTTAATACGCCTGATGGATAGAATAAAAGCATTCAGTCATTAAAATGTTTTTTGCGGAAAATTATATTATAATACACAGGTGGAATATTGATTACGGATTCAAAATATTCCCAAAGAAATCTCACATGATAATTTTAACGAAAGATATTACTATTTTAAATAAATTCGGAAACAAAAGTCTCTCTCTTGATGCGGGAGCTCGTTGAGGGATTGTACCGGCTGGAATTATATGTTTCTGACATTTTTACTCGGAATCGGTTAGATTTGAAGTAATTGAACGTGCCATTAAAAATTCGTTGCCCGCAGAAATAAATATAGACGTGCGTATCAATAGTTCAAGTATACTTGTACTTACAAATGTATATTAAACAACAACACAGTAATTTGGGTTGAAGTATTTATTTCGATGAGCAATACGAAAGAATAGAGAATCAAGATATTCGCAATGCAAAAACATGCATTCTTACTTCCATGAATTACGTCAAGCTAATTGGGAGAAGATATATTTCAAGTGTCTCTCAGCCGAACGGATGCAAGACTCACGGATAGAATGCAATACCGGTAACATTTTGGCGTGTCCCATCTCCGAAGAAAATGTCAAATCTCCAATTTACTTGAAACGAACACTGGAAGCCACCTAAAGTCCTAAGAAAGGATACCCTGGAGACATGCGCTCTTGGCATACAGATATCACTTGACTGGCTTCAGAAAGCTCATTATGAATATAAAAAAAAAAGAAATGGAGAAGGTCGCTCGGCCACCACAAGAATATCAAACGAAGAGTCGATGTCAAAGTAATCCATTTCGACGCAGTCGTCGTCGGGCAAGAAGTTTTAAGTATACTCCGAAAGATTAAAAATACTTCATAACAAGCAAATTAATTAACTGTTGGTAAAAGCGAGCATTTAATAGAAATCGTATTTTTCACCGCGTATCATTACATAAGACGCACATAAATTGTGGCAATTATCATCATTACGAAAAATAATGGAATGTTCATTTAGGGATACTGCATTCATATTTTTTCATTATTTAAAACTGTACGAGTAATTGGCATAAATTACTAACTCCTGGATTAATTGATATTCATGAAATTACAAAACTTATTCCTGATTTTAGGTAGAATTAAAAATGACAATTGAAGAATAATTGTGATAGCAGCATTAAATTAACTCATGGGAACGAAAAATGTACTCTCAACTTTAATTCCAAACAACAGAAGATTCTCTTTATTTTTTACCCGACAATCTCCAGTTAATTAACTCTTATTTTTACATTAGTTTCATAAACTTTTGTCGCACCACCTTACTTTGGGTTGCTAATGATTACTGCTTTCGACCCTTACTTTGAGGTCATTGTAAGCTGTCGTCGGACTATTTTTATCCTTATGAGAGCGAATTTCTCCCATTCGCAGAATTTTCGAACGCCATAATAAGGTAATATTATTCCAGATCACTCATGCCATTTCCATTCAAAATTCCAGCAGAGCGATTTTCCGGCCACTGAAACTGGTTGGGAAACCGAATGTTGGCATGATGGAAAGTACCCTGAAGGTGTCAATTTAACACGTTATAAGGTTTAGTTTGGGATGACCTCTACCTTCGTTTGGAGTTCAACCATTGGTATGAGATCGAGTGGTGATGATACCCATTAGCTTGAAATAACGCATTTAAAAAGCATTAATAAACGTACAAACGCATTAAAACCTTACTCAAAGAATAATTACTACCAGGGTGTTATTCCTTGGCATTCGAGGTACCGCGCTGTCCTTTTCCTAGTTGAAAGTTCCTGGAGTGATGCCTATGACATCTCCGAACGGACAGAAGTTCCTCTGCCTCATCAGGGACACTTCAGACCTGAAGATGCCGGCGGGTTGAATTGAGTGAGTCTTTCCCTATGGATATTTATTTGGAGGTAGAGGCTATAATTTGCATGCCCACGTGAGAGTAGAGTTTCCCCTTCTTGCTTTTCAATTCTAATTTCCACGTTATCGGATAGTTTTATAAATTTGTGTGCATTTGTATTTTGGTTGATGGTATATGAATTTGTATGCGAGTGGGTTGACAAGGTTTTCGTATAATTATATACGCCTCTGTGTGTGTAGGTTTGTATGAATATATTGGTTTTGCAAGCGCTTTTATTATCTTTTGCGGGTGGTAACCTAACACCCTCCGCCACACGCCCTTGCGGTGGGTTCCGGGGTATTGTGTAGATGAGTCAACCAGAGGCATTGGCACGCGGAGAAAAACACTAAATTCAATTAACTCTGTAAGCGAAAACGCCGCAGAAATGCGATATTTAACATTGAAACCTGATATATAACTCTCCGATGCTATTTTGCTTCAAATACAACAGGACTATAATAAATATTTATTTTCGTATCATTAATAATTAATATCACAGTACAATCCGGATTTAGGCCTTAATAGTGTAACGTTTATCTATTTTCACAGCAAGTAATGAGTGTGTACGTAAAAGCAGTCATAAACCAGGAATTATATTTACTATCACTACGATACCGTCCCTGTCTTTCATTTTTTCCTACCTTTTCTTTATGTTCGAACTTCAACTTTTTACATAGCCGACGTGTGCTCATTATACTTCCCCAACAACATCTCGGTCACGGTGTTGGTATCTATGACAGTAGAAGGATCAAATTTTTAATATGATTGGTTGTCACCTGTAAACTCGAATACGTATTCACCACCAAATTTAATAAAAATACACTTTTGATGTACTGACATTGTTCATAAGACGTTATAATAAATTCCTCACCGATGCAACCAAGAAGTTTTCCACGCATGTTTCACATTACGTAAGAGGAAAGTTGAACTAACTGTAACATGTTAACGAAGTCCATTTGCACAAACACGCAATAATTTTTTACTAAAATTAAAGATTGTTTTCTGTCCTTAATTATATTTCTGATGGCCATCGTAAATTTCAACTTTTATTTTCCACCACATTTTCAAACAATCGAGCATTTTCTTGGACACGCTCAATTCCCGAATCCCTCTCCCCCATTCGCGTGAGGAGGAAATGGCGGGCGATGAAGTTGGCATTGCGAATTACATCCGCGCATCCGGGTCAAGTCCTTTGGGAAGCATTAAACTAGAAAGAATATGGCGAGCGCGACCGATTCCACCACCGCGTCGCGTCGTCTGCGACTGCTAAGGGTTTTCCTAGTCACGCCCAAATAAACCCTATGGCATTCGCGAGACGACGACTGCGACGAAGCCCGTGGGCTGGGATGAGGTAGGTGGAGGGGCCATTTCGCCGTAAACTCGGGCGTCTCCTCCTCCCCTCTCCTCCGGACAAACAAAACCCCTTCACGCCCGACACACCCACAATCCCAGCGAGACCCAACCTCCATCCGCCGTCCCCTCTCCCACCCTTCTCGCGTTCCGAGAGCTCGCCCTTCAAAACCCGCTAGGCATCAACCCGTGTTAATGTCAACAAACGCCCCGGCCTGCCTCCTCCATCTCCCCTCACCCGTCCAATCCCCTACCAACGCACAACTCTGCCCGCCTGCCGAGAGGGAAGATATAGCGAGGAAGAGAGAGAGCGAGAGAACTTGGCGAGGAAAAGGCTTAAAAAGAAACAAGCGGGATATGGCACGAACAGAAAGAAGCCTGCACGAGGTGGTGGGGATGGGGCAGACGGCGAAATGTCCCCCGTGACCTCCTCGTGCCCTCCACACCCCACCTCCCCCCTTCCCTGTCCCCTAAGCCAATCCCTTTCACTCCCCTCCCCGACTCCTCCAGATTCCCGCCTCCTCTCGACGCTTTTCGCAGTCACTTCCATCCTTGCCGCTCCAAGGAGCAGGCAGAACACTGGCATTCAATGAAGACGCGTACGAGATATCCATAGTTGTTACCATGTGCTCCTACGTCTCTGGTCACGGTCATGGCACCACGCGAACTCTTTTTGTTCCCATACAATAAAATTAACACTTGAAAATTGACCGAATCTTATTTCAAAGCCTCGTCACACGATGTGATTTTTTAAATTACAAAGATCTTTCAATTAATCATCGTAAAAGTTCAATTTCATTAATAAAAATGGCAACCAAATTCGTTTGATTTTAACAAAACTATGAAATATCGGTCAATTGAAACAATTTTTTCTCACTCGTATGTTGCTGTTTATTTGAAATCTTTCCCTGGACCTTAAAAATTTTCACGAGGACCACCGGTTGGAGAAGCCTGCTTTAGAGAATGTGCTCTTCGGTTCCACAGCTTAAGGCCGCCACCGCACTGCAGTGCTATGAAAAAAAACTGTCGTGAACGAATGGAAACTGTCCTTCAATTATGAGAAATCCTGAAGACACGAATATTGCGTGAACGAATCAACCTGCTACATAAATACACACCATATGACTTTAATTTGAGCACAGAATAATTCTAGTCCCAATTTAAATTTCAGGCGAGACCAAAATTGAATAATGACTACTAAAAATAATCCAATCAAGGTGTACTTTTTATTATCAGGTCAAAATTTTAAATAATAAAAATAAAAAACTTTTTTATCATAATATCAGGTCAAAATAATCGAAAAGGTTTTCCACATGAATTCGAAAAAGGTATCCAAAAACAAAAAGTTACCTAATATTATCACTAATTACCCTGATTCTTGGTGACCTATCGCCCATACCACATGTCCGTATGTAGATCGTAACTTTTATGATGCTAGTTACTCGTTAATTTATTTGAACGTTAAAATCAAGGAAGAAAAATAACAATTCTAATTTAATTTTCTCACTTAACGACAAAAACAACATACGATACCTTTTCAACGATACCTCAAGCAAAAAGCAACGTCCCTTTTTCAACTGCTCAACCCCTGTTTATGCAAGACTTGCTCCACCTTGATCAAGCTGTCTTGCAAAACTGTGATGAAACGTTTTAGCGAATGCCTTTTGCACTTTCCAGCTAGAGTCCAGGTGAGATTCGCGGAGGATTACGTACGATATCCATCCCATTTGCATCGGATTGACTCACTCATGCTACTAGCAGAAATTTGGCTCTTGGTGAAATAAGTGAAATGGTTCCAAGGTACCGCGTTGAGGGTGACTGAGAAACCTGGTTCACATGGCAGGATTTTACTTTTACTTTTGGGCGTATATTTTTCTCGCGGGTCCTGAAGCGGTTTGAGGAAGGTAATCATGAAAGAAAAATTGATTCGACGAAATTACATAAGAAAGACAAGAATGGAGTGCGCGAGGTGTACACTCACAGACACACCATAAAGCATGCAAGCTGCTGTAGATATTATTTCTTTGATTGGAATGATTTAGCATTTTTATTCGTAACAAAGATTTAAGTACCATTTCATTTTGATGTTACATGCATAGTGTGGAACCACTCCCTGCCACATACTCTAGTTATAGCTGGCACGGCACCATATAAATACAGACGAAGCGAGTTATGTGGTAAGAAATGGTGGAGAGCTGAAAGAGAAATGAAGATTCTGGCAAGAGTTACGGAATGGATATTTGCAAAAATAACACATGACAGCATAACATGCTGAAGAAACACTTAAGATGCCAGATTTCACAGTTTCGGTTGTAGTAAATCAAAACAGAACTTAATAAGAGAAGAAAGCTGAAAATGCGAGTGAGAAAGACGCTCAATATCTATTCGAAACGGGGGTTACTTTTCGTTACACTAAGAGTTTGATTTTTATTCAAACTTCAATTCCCGGAATTCCCAGCGATTTTACATTTTTGTTTATGTTCTGCTTTCTTTCCTTTTCGCAACAGCCTCCTCTCCAATTTTCGACATCGACATAAATACCCCACGTTATACCAAAAAGGTGTGTGGCAGGGGGTGCAAGCACCAGGTGGGAAGGGTAAGTGATAACAAGACATGGGAGATAAAGGGAAAAATATTCGTTCAAAAACTATCACATAACGTGCAAATTCTTTTTCATGCTAGAGTAAGACTTAATTCAAAACAAGGTTTAATTCATCTAATAAATTAGTTATTTGCTATGCGAAAAAAGGGAATAAAAATTAACAAAAGCCATTTATACGACAGGTCTCCATCGTAATAAGACAGGCCACGCAGAACTGAAAAACAAGAAGGGGAAATTCCACCATCACATGGACATGCAACTCATGGTCTCCGCCCCCAAAGACACAAGTAGGGAATGTAATACACCGCTGCAGGCAGCGAATTTATCAAAACCTGTTATGATTTAGTTGTCATGATTTGTTATTACTGGTATTCTAACAATCTAGTGGCTATCATTATTATTACTGGTATTCTAACGTTTGAGGAAGGGTTTGGATGGACACACGTAAAACGAATGACTATATGAAATAATATTTCCTTAAGCCGTACGGTATTAACCCTTTAAGGAAAAATTATTCCAAATAGTCAATCTTAAAAAGGTCGTAAGAAGCTCATTTTCACCTTTCCACACGGTTAACGACACATTTATTTGCCTATCCCAACAAAACACAACCTGATATCCGACACTAGTATAAACCCTTCTTTAATAATTCATACTTCCTTCCTCCCTTCATACGCCTATCCTTTCCCTATCCTTACCTCTCTAACCGGACCTTCCACGCTCTTATCACAGTAATCAACGTCCATCGCCAATCAAAACGCTTTGCATGCGTCTTTCCTGCCTCCTCTTGAAATGTCTTTCAACGATCCTCTCTCCTTCCCCACGACACCTAGCACTTCATCATTTGTTTTCCTTTCTGTCCTGGTTACCTTTTCCAACCTGCATCACACCCACATCTCAAAAGTCGCCATTCCCTATCGTCGTATCCCTAGACGCGTTGCAAAAAGCTGTTTCACGGAATACTTGCATAATTCATCATTCACTGCGATGATACGTATCCTGAATATTCGAAGGAATAAACTACCCTTCCCAGCTGTAATGGGGAAATGGTAAAGATATTGATGAATTTTGTAATATTATAGCATGAAATACCGCCCTTTCCAAACTAAATTTCAGTTAATCACACCTTGAAATATGTTTGGGCGTGAACAAGGATAAGTATACGTATTAAAAGCCTATCTAGGGAAGTACCTTAGGATATGATGAATGTGAAACTATAATACTGGCATGACCCGGTAGCTATATTGCAAAACTTCATGGGTTAATTTATGTCCGTACTAACTCGTCAAATTCACTTGTCGAAAATACATTGTCAGCGCCGTCTCCACAGTACTTATTGACGCTAATAGGCTCGTATGAAATAACAATGGCCGTGTTACCTAGAGATTTTCAGTCACGTTCACCACTTTTAAACATGAAATACGAATAATAAATCGACTTCACCCTCACTATCTTCTCGATCAATTTCATTCGGACCCTTTTTTTCTCCCCTCTTACCTTCTTACAGGGTTGGAATTTTATTGCTTGCGGGCACGTCACCATCTAATGATGTTAGCGCAAGAAGTAGCATGGTCTAGCTGAAGGGAAGACGATAAAATAATGAGAAAAATCTGGTGGTGGATTCAGCCCTCGTTCCATGAAAGCCAACGTACTAACACACAACGCAAACTTAACTTTGTACCTTATGTGCTGCTGTACACGCAAACACCTGGCGAAAGTAGCTTTTTTGGTAGGGTAGAAAACGAATTGAACAAGGGAATTTTTTGCGTGAAACTGCATAGTATACCAAATATTTTTAGAATGAATTTTAATGATCAACTGATCGTAACAATGAGGAAAAAAATCAATGCGAGAAACTGCGTCGAGACACACTAATTTTTAAATAGTAAATAATATTTCTGTAATAATTTTCCTCAAAGTGAAAGGAGGTAAATTTTTCCTAAAACCTACGAAAGAGGACATGACCAAAGATGATGAATCGACCCACAGTCTACCAGAGGGAAAATGCAATCTATTGATGACAAACTCCTAAAAAAGTTCTAAAAAAACTCCTCTTTTGCGGGCCACGTTTTGTGCCCAGAGACGTTTTGGCTTTGGGTATTTTTATATATGTACTATCATTTCCGAAAGACTGCCGGCAATCACCGCCGCGCCCGCTATTGGGAAAATATGAGATTGAATATGTTGGGGTTCAGCGGTTGTTAGGTACATGGACTGGGATAGTTTTGCGTCGCCCCTGAGAGAGAACGAACGATTTCACCGTTCATCAATCTCAAGGCACTGGTGTATGCCTAGAAATTTTTCGATATAATAATACCTATTTATACAATGAGAAGTCGATTTTCTTGAAATCGCTTTCATGTTCATCCCTTTAAAGTACGATTTAAATCATTTCCTCTGGTTTACAAATGATTTGGCATCGTTAGTAACCTAGGTGTATCGCTACGTTTTTACATCCTTCGATAATTGAAATGTTACACTAACTCAGGGTGTTCAATTAAGTGATCTTAGATCGACACATTTTCGGATATGAATCGATAGGCTCCCGTTCTGAGGAATTCCTTGACTTAAAATCTCGTCACTGGCGAACCTTGGCGCTTTTTTTCCCGCTCGAATGTTCAATCTTCACCCTTCGTCCCGCTTTACTCTCTTTATCTTCTTCGAACTCCTCCTCCAGTCCACTACTTTTCACTTCGGAGAGAGAAACTCATCTTAATCTCGTCCCTTATAATAAATATGGCAATAACTCAATCTATCCAGTTCCTTCCTGCCCACCCGTAATTTCCCCTCCGCGGTCATTTCCTGCGGCCCCAGCTCCCTTATCTCCGATCTTCAATCCCGCACCTCGCCCATGTTTACAAAGCGGAAGATGATGGAAGAAAATGCGCGGACGCTCTGCCATATGCATAGTCACGCCCGGCCCTCGAAGTGCAAGTCAAACAGAAAGAGAGGTCGAATGAAAGAGTGTAATCGTGCATCCCGGGGAGGGAGGAATTTTGAAGGAACAGAATTAATCGTTTTACGTCAATGTGGTGGGAGAAAATAGAAAGTAGTCGATCGAAATTCAAAGAAGAAGGATAAAAAATAGGACTTAAAAGAGACGCTGAGAGATGGTGGGAGGTGATGAAAGCGAGAACTTTAACCGGGAAGAGGAAGGAGGAAATAGGCTGTATGAACCAAAAGGGGGGGGGTTTATAAGGTACGATAAATTGAAGTTGGGTGTTAAGGGATCAAAGAAAACATGAATATACATTGAGAGGAAGTGATAAGAAGTCAATGACTATATTTAATAATTTGCATAGGCCATCAAAAAGCGGAATTTATCACCAAAATGATGAGAGGGGTTAGGTGGTAGAAGAGAATTCATAGTCTCAATCTCACCCCGAAATATAGACGAATACCTATATATACTTAGCACCTCGGCGGTTTTCTTCCTTTCTGTCCTCATCTTATTTTCTCCGCCACACCCACACCTCAAAAAGCCTCCAATCTAACCTCATTCCCTTGATTCAAAAATCAAGCCTCACATCCATAAAGCACTGGGCTCAATTTTTAAAGCCTTTACTCAGCGTACCCGTCACCAACTTCCTTCTTGCAATGGCCACTTTTGCTAACACAATGCTACTCCTAATGTGCACCCTAAATTTCCCTCTTTCTTCTGCTGTATTACTGCCAAAATACATCAACTGATCCACCAGACCTAGTTTACTCCTTCCTACTTAAGCATCTAACTTCATATACTATATACACTTCAGAATTCGCAATTTTCCCCGATAATCTCAGATTTCCCATGCCTTAACACCAGAATTTATTCCTCAAAATGTGAATATCTCGAAGTTTGTTACATCGAAGAAGTTCTACGAAGACTGAGCGGATTACTAAGCCAAAGTAAAGCGCTGAAAAAGCTAAGCGATAATTTGCATCGGCATCAGACATGCTTTGAGATGCGAAATGAGGCGATTATTGTGAGGTAGAGAGAACGAAAAATCCTAGAAGAGTACCTAGGATGCGATGCATGGAGCATGGCTTGCAAAACGAGAAAACGACGAGGTATGAGCATGCGAAGAGATTGTCTGATATGAATAAAGCGGGGAGCTACGTCAAACCAATCTCAGGAGTGATAACTATTGATGACCATGATAAATAGCAGAAAGGATACTTATCAGAGATGACCTTTGTCCATTCTATGCTTTTTTTGATGACCTAAAGTAAAACTAGATGGCAACCAGTAAACGAGCTCTATATCAGAGTTCCCGTTAACGGTTCAGACGTGTTTTCGGCCCACCACTGTCATGCAAAAGAGGGAGCAGCGCCTTACATCAAAATTGAAGGTAGGGTTTAATACTATCTTTTTAAAGTTGAAACCTAAATATTACATAATCTAAAGTTAAACTACAAAAAGCTTGACATAATTATTTACAATTATTCGGAAAGGCATGTAGTGACTTTTCATGGAATGAAGAACACAATGAATTTGTCCGCTGTTCTTAAATGAAAAATACATTGTGTTCTTCATTCCATGCGCATGAACTCCTCCGTCCTCCGTCACACGTATGCGCGGTATTGTGTATTTGTTGATGGAAAAAGGACGAATGATTTTTACTCTCTGAAATTGTTGCATTATAACTCATGGATACTAATCGATTTGAATCAAACGCAAGTACTATAATCAAGCGTCACCTAACGTTTGTCGCCAACTTCCCCTCAGCAGGGCACGTGGTCGATTAACAACATGTAGGCATTTCAAATTGAATCCGTGCAAATGCTGGTCAATACACCGACAATCCAATGCGACATACACAACCAGAAAAAAAATCCAACTCAAGTGGGCAATTTCACGGACCATTTTCTAAATGTAAATGGGACGGAAAATCACGCGCTTGGAGGGATCCCGACAACCAAGGCATTGATGGCGAATCCTTTTACCAGCTCCAAAAAAAATCAAATCTCCCTCCATTGCCACATTAATACGGCTAGCGGGTGCCGGAAAACCTGCTAGCGGAGTTATAATCCTTACGGGAGAGCAAAAAAGGATAGATGACGCAGATAGTCGCCGAACGGGTGGGTGGTCCGGCTATTCGTTTCGCTGCGGGGGCAAAGATTTTAAACCCGTCACAGCAGCCAACACAAACACACGTGCGCACACCAAACACGCACCAACACTCCCTCAATCTCTCCCTCCCTCTCTCATTATCGTCCACTCCTCCGCACACGCTTCTAAGGTTCTCTCCGCCCCTCTCACATCACCCTAGCTTCACCTCCTTCATTCCCATCTCACATAACATGAGACCACTCATTTCCAAATTTACACTCCCCCGCACCCTTCTCCCTGGTCACGGTTTCGTTCGGATGCCCGTATTTATTAGTATGCTAATCGTATCAGAGTCTAATGTCACCGTTATCATAATTTTTCTATCGTCAATATTTTTATCTTTGTCTTCTCGTCAAGTAACTCGTCAGGCAAACTCCGGTAAGCATAAAAATATTTCATTATTTTTTTTGCCGACGCTTCTGGTGTCCCGTTTCCTCCCGGTAAAAGCTCTTTCAAGCCCTCGGGTTTCACATAAGCCCAACTATGAGATTTCACGAAGGACCTGCGACAGAGACGTAACTTAAAACCGACAGCTTTAATTAAAGCCAAGTTAGTCTGATGGGTAACGCGTCGTGGGTAACCACCAGACAAACTTTAACAAATGTAAGAAATGCGTATTCATCTGAGTCGACGTATTTACACTACTTACTTGAAGGAGTACTTGCCAATATCATATTGTATTCACCTAAACGATTTTTGAGGAAAATTCAAAAGAGTCAAAATAGGCGGACGCAGACCATTTTGATAGGCGATGAAATGCTGAAGACTGTGATAGAAGGGAGAGCGTTAGACAAAGGAAGACGAAGAAGGAGAAGATGGCCAAGTTGGACGGGATGAAGGAAGGTAGAGTGCATGCGGAATTAAAGAAGGGTTAATTGTAGCCTGGGGTCGGGTTTTGCCTTGGCGAAGGCTAAGAAATGCCAGGGAGTGTTGCTTGTGTCCATCCGAAACTTCCCTAAAACAGTAGACTATCAAATAATAACAGAGCATTTTATCTTTTCCGGGACATAATTAGTACTCCGACCTATTCTCTAAACGTAGCAGTAGTTATCAGGGAAGGCGACCGACAACTGAGGTCATCTGCGCCATTAGTGATAGGTGGGTAATTTGGTAGGGGTATAGTGTTCACTGAATAGAGGAAGGATGGAGAGTTTCCCATACGCGGCATTTGCATATAGTAAGTACTCTTAACGATAGGCTCCAACAGATTCACAATGTAACGTCCCACGCGACGGACGGTGTACTCACTTAAACTTCTATCCACAAAGACTTAAAAATACAACCAACACAGTAATTCGATCCAGAGCCCTCTGTATAGGAAGCCAATACATTAACATTAACAACTACACCATCCCGATGCCCCTCTCTCAACGCTTCTCACGAAATTTACTAAAAAAGTCAGACGCATCAAATGTCTTCCTTCCCGTGGTTTTTAGGGATAAATGATAAATGCACTTTATTACCCAAATCAGGGGGTCAGACTATAAACAAAATATATGAGGTCGAGCACACTGATTATAAAAAAGATACATATCGTAAGTTCAGAATGGATCCCTTGGAATAAGATATTACACGTCCCGGGGAAATGCGGAAATGATACAATACGCCAGCCGATGCATTCGAGACTAGGGTCCTTCCCCTCGGCTATGAATAGGTAACAGGGGCGGGAAGGGTGCTTAGACCCAAGCGTAACCGTTTTAATGAGAGCACTTTAAAGTCAAGAGCATTAAGAATTCATACGTGTCCACTGCTGAACTCCGATCCATACCGGGCATCCCCCGAGTCTTCCAGCCTAATAGGGAACCTCGTGTTCCACAGTCGACTGCAGATAACTTGTTTTCGTCGCATATGCTTGATCTAGAAGAACACTTTGAACCCTGGACGCATTCAGGGTGATCGTTAGCTAAACTCATGTTTAATCATCGTTCGTTACATATCCTCATCATTAATTTTGCCCGCGGAGAGTATATTAATTGTATTTCCCTAACTCAGGCCCAAGTGCTTTATTCAGAATTCTCAAGCGACCCAACTTTAATCCGTACAATCGCTTTATATTTTCACCTAGAACTTCTATATTGTCGCAAATTCTTCTTCCCTTGTTTTTTTCAATTGATCGCGTTAAAAGACAATATATAACTGACCTTAGAGAATAAAACCACAACTTTAATGAGCGGGTGTAACTTTTTTCTTTGCCGCAGAGTATCTCAATTGGGATCGCATCCATCGCTCAATCCGCAATCATCCTTAAGTTCCCAACGAACCCAAGCACCCGAATATATTTACTTAAAGACAAATACTTTATGATTGATTCCATTATATACGAGGGTCATCCGGAAAGTAGTACCCGCTCGTGCCGCATGAAGTGCTGACGACGCGAGTAGCCGCTGGACGAGGTCAGATAGCTTCAGTGGCTTGTCTGCCTTCTCTGAGCCAAGTTGCGTGACGCTAGCATTGCCTGTGTTGTTTCTGTGATTGTTTACAATGTTTAAAAAAATTGAGAACGCCGCCAGTTGTGAAGTGAGGGCAGTGATTAAATTCCTCAATGCAAGAAACGTTCGCCCATGTGATATTCATCGCCAATTAAAGGAGGTGTATGGAGACAATGTAATGGACGAGTCGTCTGTTCGGCGGTGGTGTCGCAACTTCAACATGGGGAGGGGGAACACACACGACGATGAGCGTTCGGGGAGACCGTCTGTCATTACAGACCAACTGGTGAGCTCAGTTGACGAATTCGTGAGGAACGATCGGCGCGTCACAATTGATGACATATGTGAGCATTTTCCCAATGTTTCTCGAACAATTGTTCATGAAATTGTTAAACACCATCTGCATTATGCAAAAATTTGTGCAAGATGGGTCCCTCGCATGCTTACAGATGAGCACAAAACCAAGCGTATGGCTGCAGCACTGACGTTTTTGGGACGTTATTCTGATGAAGGAGACTCTTTCTTGACTCGCATAATTACCGGTGACGAAACATGGGTTTGTTATGCATCACCTGAGAGTAAACGACAGTCAATGGAGTGGCATCATGCTCATTCACCAAACAAACCAAAAAAATTCAAGACAGTTCTGTCCACCAGGAAACTCATGGCAACCATTTTCTGGGATCGACGAGGTGTATTGCTTATTGATTTTATGGCCCGTGGAGACACTATTAATGCCAATGCGTATTGTGAAACATTAAAGAAATTACGGCGGGCAATACAAAATCGGCGGCGAGGTCTATTGTCTACTGGTGTCATTCTCGTTCATGACAATGCCAGGCCTCATGCAGCTGGGATAACACAAAAACTTTTGCAGCAATTCAAATGGGAAACTTTCGACCATCCACCGTATAGCCCGGACTTGGCCCCTTCAGATTTTCATCTCTTTACAAAGCTTAAAGACTTTTTGGCAGGAAAAAGATTTGACAGCGATGAAGAACTTAAAGAAGGAGTGACCCTGTATCTCAATGAGCTGGCGGCGAAGGACTATGCAGCAGGAATACAGAAACTTGTCACACGTTATGACAAATGCCTTAATTTGCTTGGAGATTATGTTGAGAAGTAGTTTAAAGTATCCTCTTTCAAATAAAATTTTTTATGTTTGTAAATATTTACTTTTGTGTCTTTATTTCACGAACGGGTACTACTTTCCGGATGACCCTCGTGTATATATATATATATATATATATATATATATATATATATATATATATATATATATATATATATATATATATATATATATATATATATATATATATATATATATATATATATATATATATATATATAACTTTTGGATGGCGGAATAGAACGCAGAATAAAACAGATAACACGTAAAAGGACACTCACACTGTAGATGATTTAAGCTTTCGGCCTACTCCGAGGCCTTCTTCAGGTCAGACTCAGAGTCTCAGAGCCGAAAGCTTAAATCATCTACAGTGTGAGTGTCCTTTTACGTGTCATCTGTTTTATTCTATATATATATACACGCCCGACGGCGTGTGAATATTCACACATCAGGGTAGGGGGGCCAGTTCCTTTCCCTGTGCCGGTTATGGTTTCCCAGGAAGATCTGGTACCCGAAAAATCAACTAGCTTGGGTGGAGCTGCAGATGCCCAAAGTGCCTTGCCCGGGAATCGAACCCGGGACCCTCCGGTCAGCAGTCCAACGCTCTACCCGCTATATATATATATATATATATATATATATATTTACACGAGGATGTGGGTTGTATATACGATATGTGGGTGTGTGTGGAAAAAAAATATATATATATACATAGATATAAATATATTGTAAATTGACTAACTAGTCGACACAAACACAGAAACTAAAACAAGTTCTGTTCCTAATTCCTCTTGAGAAAGGTGGTTGCACCACCGAAAATTCGAGAACCAGTGAGTCCCTCTATTATACTATGTTTTAGTTCCTGTGTTTGTGTAGACTAGTTAGTCAATTTACATTATTGTGCACGTTCGTGGGTTTTTCAAGATAGTGACTTTATATATATATATATATATATCCCTTTCCATTAGGGGACACAGAATTTGCAATGACCCTGACTCCCTAGACAATTTCCTCATACATTTACACCATTCTCTCCTTAAACGAGGTTACCCTGAATCCCTCCTGAATAAGAGGATCCGTAGACATACTTACACTCCCAGACCTTCCACCACCGCGAAAAACCACCCTCTTTCAATTTGCACCACGTTTCTTCCTGGCCTAGAATCTCTGCGTTCTATCCTGAAGGACCTCTTTCCTATCCTCAAAAACCACAAGTTCACCACCATCCTTTTCCCCAAATGCCCCTCTGTCACTTTCAAACGCCCCGCCAATCTATCAGATCTTCTAAAATCTACCAATCCACTTCTTAAATCCTCGCCCCGTTCCAAAATCACTCCCAGACCCTGCAATAAACCTAGATGCAAAACATGTCCTATTTTCCTAACCAGAATCCCATCCCTCTCCCACCCGCTCTTTAACTCTCTCCCACCAATTCCCTACTCCTCGTGTACCTCCAGGAATGTTGTCTACCTACTCAAGTGCCAACTTTGCCCTGCCTTTTACATTGGACCGTGTACCACACCCCTTAATATTAGTATCAATAATCATCGAGCCTCATGCAACAATTCCTCCCTTATTGGTATGCTCCCAATCCCCAAACATGCCTCCGAACACAACACTGCCTTTGACAAATGTTTTAAAGTATCCGTCTTAGCATCCCTCCCACACTCAGACCCTCCACTGAAACTCAAAACATTAGAGCTAGCTTTCATCTGGCTCTTGGATTCCTGGAATCGCCCAGGTATTAATATTAGACAATAATTGCCCCCTTTATGCATATAATTTCATCCCCCTCCGCCCCCAACAACTTCCATATCATCCCCACCTTTTTTTAAAATTCCCGCGCCATACACTACCCCTCCAAGCCCTCACCTCGAATGCCTTTCCCATCTTTTTTCCCCCATTTTCCCCCTTCTCCTTCCTACCACTGCTTTCGGGCTCTCCTCTGCCTCAGTTCTGTTCCTAATTCCTCTGGAGAAAGGTGGTTGCACCACCGAAAATTCGAGAACTAGTGAGTCTCTCTTTTATATGTTCTGGTTTCTGTGTTTGCTATGACTATTTAGTGAATTATATATATATATATATATATATATATATATATATATATATATATATATATATATATATATATATTCAAACTTGAAAATCCCGCCATACGGCGCACAAATATTCATTCAAACAGAAATAAGTATATGGAAAGGGGATAGGAAAACACATAATAGGCAAAGACAGGACATGTGGGGAAGGCGGTTTTTGAGCAGATCACGAAAGTAAAAATATTTCCCTATCCGGGATTTGAACCACGGACCTTCCACTTTCCGGGCGGAAAGTGGAAGGTCCGTGGTTCTCCTTCCTTTCCTCTCCTTCCTTTCCCCTTCTTGTGTCCCGTCTATTTCTCCTTTGGTGGGTGAAACAGCTCCATAACGCCATCTCTCGGGCAATATGTATCGGAGCACTTCGGCGCTTTATAAGATCGCAGATTTCAAGGTATATCAGGTTTCCCTATTAGCTCAACTGGTAGAGCATCCGCCCGGAAAGTGGAAGGTCCGTGGTTCAAATCCCGGATAGGGAAATATTTTTACTTTCGTGATCTGCTCAAAAACCGCCTTCCCCACATGTCCTGTCTTTGCCTATTATGTGTTTTCCTATCCCCTTTCCATATACTTATTTCTGTTTGAATGAATATTTGTGCGCCGTATGGCGGGATTTTCAAGTTTGAATATGTGTTTGGCCAATGTGGCTCGTCTCTTCTTCTGGCTATGCGTGCCATGAAACGCACCGTTCCTATCCTTTATAAGATCGTATGAATGCTTTTCTACTATCCTTTCCCCTTCTTGTGTCCCGTCTATTTCTCCTTTGGTGGGTGAAACAGCTCCATAACGCCATCTCTCGGGCAATATGTATCGGACCACTTTGGCGCTTTATAAGATCGCAGATTTCAAGGTAAATCAGGTTTCCCTATTAGCTCAACTGGTAGAGCATCCGCCCGGAAAGAGGAAGGTCCGTGGTTCAAATCCCGGATAGGGAAATATTTTTACTTTCGTGATCTGCTCAAAAACCGCCTTCCCCACATGTCCTGTCTTTGCCTATTATGTGTTTTCCTATCCCCTTTCCATATACTTATTTCTGTTTGAATGAATATATATATATATATATATGAATATATATATATATATATATATATATATATATATATAAAATCTTGAAAATGACGCTCCCCGGCGTCGCACAAACACACAAACACTAAGATAATAAATATTACACACACAGAAACATAAAAGAAGGACACTTACAGTAGATATTTATATATTTATGTGTATATATATATTTCTATAAAGGATAGAGAGTAAGGCAAATTATTACTTAGGGGGTGATCAGTTTGGGTTTAGGAAGGGAAGAGGTACGCGTGATGCCATTCAAGTAATGAGATCACTAATTAAGAGGAATATAGAATACAACCAGGACGTTTTTGCCTGTTTTGTAGATTTCGAAAAAGCGTTTCATTGAGTGAATTGGGAAAAATTAATGCGTGTATTGCAGAAAATAGGAATGGATTGGAGGGACAGGAGACTGATCCGCAACCTGTACAACAGCAAGTCTCAGACTGCTCAGGTGCGAGTGGGGAACGGAGAATCCGGATGGGCAGTGTTAGGAAGAGGGGTAAGGCAGGGTTGCCCATTGTCACCGTTGCTGTTCAACGTATATGTGGAGGAAATGATTAAAGAGGAATGGGAAGAACTGGAGGTAGGAATGAAAGTTTGAGGGGAATTCGTGAAATCGGTTAGGTTTGCTGATGACCAAGCATTAGTTGCTCAATCAGCCAAGGGGTTGCAAGCATTGCTGAGTGAATTGGAGGTTCAGTGCGATAAATATGGGATGAGAATCAATATTAATAAAAAAAAGGTTATGCGATTTTCCAGAAAGAAAAAGGCTAAGCTAAATATTAAAATAGGAGGGGAAAAAATAGAGCAGGTAGAACAGTTTACATATCTCGGGAGTGTTTTGGAACAATACGGTCAAAGTGGTAGGGACGTAAGGAGAAGAATTGCGCTAGGCAAGGAGGCTTTCTCAAGGAGAAGGGAGTTGATGACGGGGACGTTGAGTAGGGATGTTAAGACAAGACTCGTAAAAACTCTGATATGGAGCGTAGCTATGTACGGCGCCTATCACTGAAGCAGGAGGATAGACGTAGATTGGAGGCTTTTGAAATGTGGGTTTGGAGAAGAATGGAGAAGGTGAAATGGACCGAAAGGAAAACAAATGAGGAAGTACTAGAGATGGTGGGTGAGGAGAGGGGTTTGTTGAGAGAAATCCTATGGAGGCAGGAAAAATGGATGAAAGGTGTATTGAGCGGTAGTGGAATGTTGAAGAGGGTAATAGAGGGGAGAATGTTGGGCAAGCGAGGTAAGGGCAGGAACAGGATAGGGATGTTGGGCGGGATGAAGGTAGGAAATAAGTACACTGAGATGAAGAGGGACCTGATATAGAGTAGTTTGCTAGGTGGGGAGTCACAAAATGTTTATTTGATAGTTGTGTCCATCCAAAAACCTACCTTAAACGGTAGATTACCTAATAATAATAAATAATATATTTCTATAAAAATATATTTTTCCACACACACGTGTGTGTAGGTCGCAGTAGTCCAGGGGTAGAGCGTTGGACTACTGACCGGAGGACCCGGGTCCGGGACCGGAGGGCAAGCCTCTCTGGGCACCTGGAGTTTCACCTACTAGCTATGCGATTTTTCGGGTACCAGATCTTCCTGGGAAACCATAACCGGCAAAGGGAAAGGAAATGGCCCCCCTACCCTGATGTGTGAATTTCACACACCGTCGGGCTTAGTACAGGGAGAACTCTACCATCGCCTACCAAACCGACCTTCGGGTTGATTACTTTGTCCATAACTACACATACACCCTTGTGGGGGCATTTGGGGCATTTTAATGTAGAAGTTAGTTGAAGCCCACCACCAGAAAACCACAGTAATCAACCGGAAAGTTGCTTTGATAGGTGGGAATTGAGGTCACTTAGCACAAAAGCCTTAAATTTACACAACAGTGTAGGGCGGGCCAGTTCTTTTCCCTATCACCTGTGGTTTCTCAGGAAGATCTGATACCAAAAAAAAAAGCTTGGATGAAGTTGAGGGTTTCCAGAGTCATTGCCTCCTAAATGAAACCAACGACCTATGGTATTCCAAACTTTTATAAAAATCAAATAGAAATTACTCTTGCTGAGTAACGTCATGTTCACTAAATCAGCAGCAACTTGCAATATTATTGACAGTTTTGCACCATCACTCTCCCTCAACATAAATACAATTCCGACCGGTAGCCATACTCGTATACACTTCCACCTGTAGAAGATGGTAGAGTTAGCCTAGGCAACACTAGGCTTCATTCATGGTAACCTCAACCCGTTGGGACTCGAGAGCCCTTCCGTCATCCAATAATACACCTGGAAAACTCAGTTAATATAAAAATAAAATGAAAAATACGATTTCGAATTTGAGGAAAAATGACATTCACTCCTGCCTCGTTGAAGTTTCTAAGATATATATCTTTGAAATTGACGCTCTCCGGCGACGCACAAATGATGACGACGGCGGCGCCGTCGAAACGTCAATACATTCTGTGTGTCCTTCTTTTATGTTTCTGTGTGTGGAATATTTTGTATCCGAGTGTTTTTATATATTTATGTATATCTTTATTTATGCGCATATATCTTTGAAGTTGACGCTCTCCGGCGACGCATATATATATATATATATATATATATATATATATATATATATATATATATATATATATATATATTATAATGAATATATATACATATATATTATAATGAATATATATATATATATATTCATTCAAACATAGAAATAGGTATAAGGAAAGGGGTTAGGAAAACATAAAAGGCGAACACAGGACATTATATATATATTCAAACTTGAAAATCTGCGATCTTATTAAGATTATTTTTTTAATTTTATTATTAATCTTATTAAGATCGCAGATATCAATGTAAATCAGGTTTCCTTATCAGCTCAACTGGTAGAGCATCCGCCCGGAAAGTGGAAGGTCCGTGGTTCAAATCCCGGATAAGGAAATATTTTTATTTTCGTGATCTGCTCAAAAACCGCCTTCCCCAGATGTCCTGTGTTCGCCTTTTATGTGTTTTCCTATCCCCTTTCCTTATACCTATTTCTATGTTTGAATGAATATATATATATATTTTTTTTTGCATCATTGGCAAAACGGCTTTGAAAAGGAACAAAATATTCTCAACCGCATCCTTAGAGCGTACGGCTTTTCAAAACCTTTCAGAGGTTTAATGAAGGGCAGTCAAGAAAACGTTTTGAACTCCGGAGAAGACCATTAACTTCATCCACTGCGTCCTCTTTGTCAACTGCACGCGATTTGATCAAGGAACCGTTTTAAATGGTATGCACACTTCTAAAAATGACTCTCGGCCAAACATGATAATTTAAGGAAATCATGCCACACCATTGTTCTTCAGTCCCTTATCTCTTGCAGCGATTGGTTCATGTTGCTCATTGATGAAAAATATTCAGAGGACCTTAATGCGGGAGTTTATATACATTCTAAAGCGAAAGTCCACATGATAAGTCGTTATGTCATACGTGCCCTCCGAGACGAGAGAAAAATCAATAGTGACCTAGCTTTGGCACTTTTGAAATGTTTTTGTAATCATGGCTTCGGAATCGCTTTAATAATCATTATTATCGAACGAGTTCCACTTACGTCACGATGGAATAAATTCTATAAATCGCCAAGCAAGGAACACTGACACTCTGGGCATACATGTCACTCAGGCCGTCTGCCCTAAGTGACATGTATGACCACATGTATTTGAAAAGTACAGCGTCATAGCTTATTGACAGTTTTGATTTTTCGCATTTTTTTACCGCCTAACCCTGAGATTACTTCTTTTTACGCACAGGTACACGCACATGTCACGAAGCGCGTACATCTAATGCGAACTTATCGCAAGGATCAAAATTATGATAATTTTGTGGAACTCAAGATTGATGACCTGCCTGATTTAGATTAAATATGCCACCGTAATAAAAGTGACAGGAGACGATTTTTTTCACCGCTGTTGACGCGAGGTATTCTCACGGGTCAGACTCGATCCGGAAGCCTTCCTCATCCATCCTCAAAGGCATGAGAGCTCATGCCTTGCCCTGACCACGTCGACCTTTCCATCTCCAACAAAACAACCAACCTCTGAAACCGGGCGGGCTTGCCCGAGGCTTTCAGGAGGTCATCGCAAAACCACGTCGGCTGCCACCGAGAAATGAGCCGCAAGTGCCTGCAACGAGAGGAATGCGACCCGTGCACCTCCAGGTTAAAGCCCCCTTTCCCTCCTCTTTCCTCCCCCCGCGAGACTCGACGACTCATGAATCAAGTCTCCCTCGTCGCAACGTGGAGGATGAGGAAGAGAAGAAGCGAGTACGACTGCCTTTCTTTCCCTACGTTCTCCAGACTCACACTGATCCTTATAATAATCCTCGTTCGGCAAATCGTCACTCATTAGGCCACTCCAAACTTCGGTCTCCTAAGTTGGAACAACTATAACAAACTCAAAGGGGAAGGAGGAGCTAGCCAATTAAGTGCCTTGGTCCGACTACATACGTTTTCCAAGATTGCCCTTCGCCTCCTAAACATCCAAAATAGTGTATTGCAGGGTCTGTCCCAAAAACAAGTAGAATGATTTTTTGCCTCCATTGCAGATGGCTGGAGTGGGGTGATTTGCGGTGGGAAAGGTAATGGGAGATCTTGGGAAAGCGATGATACCTGCGTCAGTTAACTGTGGGCATTTACAGTGTACGGATTGATGCTAGACTGGACCCCTGTTCGACGGTCATGTCACGAATTCCCGATGCCATTTTCCATGGAGCAATGATATGCGATAAAATTTTGCATTAAGCTGAGCAAATTGGGCTCGGAGACCATGACCATGGTGAAGGATGCTTATGCAGAAGGAGGAATCTCCCAAGTGATGATTTTCTGCTTCCACAGGTGTTCTGGGAAGGTTATGAGGAGGATGACAATGAGGAACGCCCTGGGTTTCCCTCAATAACACAGTATAATTAAAATATGCAAAAAGTGAGACACATGCTCAATTCCGATTGGCCTGCAAGTGTCAGGATGTTATCAGAAGAGTGCAACATTCCGAAAACCACAGTGCATTGAATTCTTACAGACGATTTAGCCATGAGATGGTCCCCAAGGTGCTGTCAGAATACTGCTTGTGTTACAATCTAGCCCTGGACCTCTTGGACCACTGTAAAAGTGACATGAACTTTTTAGAATAGGTGGTTACCGGTAACGAGACAATGGTCTTTTGTATGCATTCCAAGTTTTCCCCTTTTGAGTACCATTTTGGACCACTGGATTAAGTCAAAGAGGCCATGACCAATTACCTTAAAGAGGGTCCTGTTGATGCCTTAGAGGAAGCATACGACAACTGGCGGAGGCACTGGGATTGGTGTGTCGATACATAAGGGTGCTCTTATGAAGAATTTTAGCAATTTGTACTTTGATCTGTAATACATTTTTTCCCCAGATTTATTCTACTTATTTTTGGGATATAGTATACCTTGCATGATGCCTCAGTATGCAGAAATGGTGTTAAAGTACCTACATGGTGGATCACGACGGATATTAATTACAGATCGTTAAGATATGAAATTATTATCGGTAAACTACCGTTTAAGGGAGGTTTTCGATGGACACAAGCTACCTAAATGATACAGGGACAATTCCTTTGTCTCCCTGAGCGGGTGCTCGCACCCCCTGCCACACACCTTTTGGATGGATCTCGGGGTATTAATTTAGATGTCGACGTCTCTCTTAAGGTAACATACGCTGGCATCCAACCTTATAATAGGCCCCTCTTCAATTCTGCATACTTCCTTTCTCCCTTCATTCTGTCCAACACCCCTATCCTATTCTTGCCCCTTCCTCGTTTGCCTAACATTCCCCCTTTATCACGGTCTTCAACATTTCATTTACTTTCAAAACGCTCGGTATCCATTTTCCCTGCCTCCTTTGCATTTCTCTCTCCTCCCACACCATACTTAGCACTTACTCGTTTGCTTTCCTTTTAGTCCAATTAACCTTTCTCATTCATTTTTCTCCACACACATATCGCAACAGTCCCAATCTATGCCTATTGTCCGGTGTCAATGACCATGTTTCCGCGCCGTACAAAACCACGCGATATGATTTACGTAAGGGTAGATGACAAGACTTCAGGTCAAGTCGAGGAATATTTCACCTCCTAGAAAGCAATCGAGAGTACATATTTATAAATATTTTCTCTCTGTAAAAACTTGAATGCGAAAAATGGCGTCCTTTCACATGGCGGCGAAATACTCCAACAGTTCAATTATTCAAAATGTAATAACTGCAAAACCAACTCTGGTTGATAGATAATCGCATTGATGTTATCAGAAAAGATCGAGTTATTAAATTATCAGTTATTCTTAACATCTGGAACATATTTATCTATGTAGAGAAACGTTTTTCGCATGTAAGTAAAGAGTGACCCATTAGAACCCATGTTTAATTAAAGGAGAATTATAAAGGGAGTAGGTCTGGAAGCCCATGCTTCAATCACCGCAGTCGATTGAAAGATTTTTTCCATCTTCACATATCACTACATGCGAACGACAACAGAGGCGTCCGTACCACAGATCTCTTCCCAGAGCACTGTAACGTTACGTGTTTACCCATAATGGATTACTTATTACTACGCGGGAAACTGGTGATACCGAGAACCTTTCAAACTACCCTCGTATAGGGAAGCGATAGGAATATCTTAAGTAAGTGACTTCGAGGCCAGAGGCACCTTAAGGAAGACCACAGTGAAAGGAAAAGCACAGCTAGTGACGCATATGTGAAAGTCTAGTAAAAAAAATGAGATGAGGGAATCGTCGAGGGGGTAGGATAAAGGAGACCACAAGTCAAGGTCACCAATATCTGCCGCAAGTGAGGAAGGCTGCAAGGAAAACATCTTTTAAGAAATGAAAAGACCGCTAAAAAAAAGGCGAGTGGAGGTCAACATACAAACTATACAAGCCAATCTAATGATTATCTAGTGAAAGAAGAAATGTAACCATTATAATAAAATTCCTTTCAAAATTTCATGGATAAATTCCAGGTCTAGCAGCTCCTGTTGAATAGAATATCGAATGGAAAAGCTGACAACATAAATCAGCTAGATAAAATTAATTTCGCCCCTGAATACGGGGCCTAGTCCTTCAGCAGTGTCTACTTGACCTTTGTAAACATGAATTATTATTGCTGTGATTGTTTTATATGGAAAATAAACACCCTGATTCTGATTCGGACTCCTAATCGCTGACTATACCTTTCCTGTATTGGATTCATTGTACGATTCTTTCGCACGTTTCTCTTCCGTTGATGATATTCCGCAGTGGATATTATCACCTGGGTAATGGCCTAAGGAGGAATTCCCAATCCCTTGCCGTATTTGTACACACTTTGGACATTACGCCGTCGTGTATAGTGTTCACTCTTTTCATTTATTAGGTAATCTACAGGTTAGGGTAGGTTTTTGGATGGACACAACTATCAAATAAACATTTTGTGATTCCCCACCTAGCAAACTAATCTACTGTATATCAGGTCCCTCTTCATCTCTGCATACTTCTTTCCTCACTTCATCCCGTCCAACATCCCTATTCTGTTCCTGCCCTTTCCTCGCTTGCCCAACATTCTCCCCTCTATTACCTTCTTCAACATTCCACTACCGCCCAATACGCCTTTCATTCATTTTTCCTGCCTCCATAGGATTTCTCGCAACAAACCCCTCTCCTCACCCACCATCTCCAATACTTCCTCAATATAATGGAATTCAGAACGTATATGATTCCTTAATCATTCTCCGTGATATTGCATTAAAACTGTGCTCGCCCGTTCTTTCGAGCAAAAATTCAATAATTCTTTCTCTCCCAACTGATTAAATTCCCTCAACCCGACTGAAAATTCAAAGCGCTGCTCAATTTCGGGGAAATATGTACACAAAGGTTTGAGGGAGACTGAATGAGAAAATTAAGTGAAAAAATGAAAGGAGATAATGTCGACGAAGAGAGAGAGAGGCTAATATAGAAAAATACGGAAAGCACGCTTTGAAAAATGAGACCGCAGCTCCATAAAAAGAACACCAGCGAAACGAAAAAATTTTCCGCAGCGTCTGGAACGACTTCGCCCGATGGCATCTTTCATTAGCGCGAGGGACTTACCAGGCGTCCCATTTCACTCTTCTCTCCAGAAGAAGAGTAAAAAAAGAAAGGATCCATAAAGGCGTGAAATTAAAAAGGAAGTACCCCGGAAGAACGGTGGAAATATTAATTCTCGACTAAATAATTTCGTGGGAGTAATACATTTCTCTCCTTTTCACCGTCCTCTTTCATCTTCGAGATCCTTTCCATCGATTTACCAGCTTTATTTTTTATCCCTGCCTTCGCCTAAAAATCTCGTCAGGATGACGCTACCTACAACGGTCAAATTACACACTACTCTCATTTCGGCAGCCTACCTCACCGTTGTACATACGTTGCGTCACCTTGAGTCAGCCACGCATTTGTTTCAGACAACGGGATGAAATTGCGATGAAGAAGTGGAGGAGATATGACCATCCTCTTAGCTTCAAATGAGCTGCGATAATTCGTGAGCCATTTCAGAAAATATAAAGTTGGAACAAGATGCAGGCAAATTCCGGTTGGTTTGTGAAAACCAAACGGCATCCACCATGCTTCTTTTGCTTTATTTGTTGCCCGTCTCAATTTATTATTTTACTATGTGTACGTCATTTTGCCTAGCTCAATGTTTACTACATTCTTCCATCTTCTTCCCTCATCCATTTTTGTAATCATTTCATCCGTGATCCATGGTTTCCTTGTCCTTTTCCCGTTAACGGCTCCTATAGCGTCTTTTGCTGCTTTCGATATCACTTTCTTGACACAATCCCATTTCTCTTCGATAGTACTCAGCTCTTTAACTAACCCCTGTCTCCTGCCGAATTCAATTGCTTTCTCCCCGAGTTCATTCCTCGTGCCTAACCCATAGTCCCCCACCTCACCACCATCTCTTCCTTCGCCTACCGTCGCATTCCAATCCCCCATCACTATCAAATGTTTCCCTGCAGGAACACTCGCGATTATATCCTCTAACACATCGTACATCCTATCGACTTCTTCCTCCTTATGGTTGCTCGGTGGCATGTAAACCTGAACAATGACCAAGTCGTCGGTTCTGCTTTAATCTCAACGAGTAATATTCTATCAGTTGCTTGCTCAATGTTGACTACGCTTCTTCCTACCCCTTTATTTAATATTACGGTAACCCCTCGTTGCTTCTCGTCCCCGCCGCTGTATATTATTCCGTAATTATCACTCCAATAATCCCCGCTATCCTTCCACCTCACCTCGCATAGACCTAACATATCTATATTACCTCTTTCCACTTCTCGCTGAATATTCTCTAATTTGCCTGTCCTCAACATTCCATGTTCCTATTCTAACTAATTCGTCTTCTTCTTCTGCGTCTTCTGTCCTGCTGCTGTCAGTTTTCCCGCGCAAGGGTTTCGTGGGATGACGACCGCGGAAGATATATACATATACATACATACATATATATATATATCAGCGCATACAGACAGTATGCACGTATTGTAACGGATTAAGTACCAGCTATTTCCTTCGGTGCGACCTTTACCGAGTATAGCTATTAGGAATGAGCCATGAAAAATGTAACTTTCTGCTTATTCTGTCACGACTATCATGTGATCTTTCCCTAAAAAATGTTCAAAAGAAACAAAACAAGAGGATTCAAGAATCAAAAAATATTTTAAATTATCTCTTGGGAATTCAAGGGGCAGAGGCACGCCCGCATGGGGCATGTAATTTCCGTAAACGGATTAAATTCCAAAATAATTGCCAGAAAAAACTCACAAAATCTCGTGCATATGAAAAAGGGAATTTCTAAAGGACGTCCTTCAGAAAACAAAGATACCACAGATTCGTTTCCACATTGCTTCAGCGCAGTTTGTGGTGGAGGGTTTCATTTTTAATTGTTCGCATTAATTTCAACGAACTTTCTTGAGCGCGATCCAATTCTATTTATTTGAATTTTTCCTCCACTCTAAGAAGAGTCTGAGGGACTTGAGGGTACTTCTGGAAGGGCTTGACATTTCAGAGATGCTGAAATAGCGGGGCTGTGGCTTCGCCATCTCAAAGAAATCTCCATTTCGTGGGCATACAAATTGGAATTTGTGGAGGAATTTAACGTTTAAGGTTCGCCATTATCGAGACTCGACAATATCGATTCCTCCCCTGAATTACGGATAAAATCGTAAAAAAAATGTTACTCGTGATCATGAATGGAAGAATGTGGTGTGTCGTCTAGACACACGAATTGAAATTCGAAAATGATAACGAGGAACAATTGGTCAACACTGACCTTATAGACCTTCACCTTTGGGTAAATTTACTTTTTTTCTTCTTCCGGCATTTAAACACTTCATTTCTCTTTACAACTATAATGTTAAAACCAAGAGAACATATCCGTTTGCATCTTCCCGTTATGAAATGTTCAAAATACATGAGCTACAATAACTCCTAAATATGCTTCTCGCCTGGACAAATATAACTACCATAATAACTAGAATTGCTACCGACCACGTAGGTATAACCCCCTATAACCCCCCCCCCCTAACCTCTAACCACTACCAATCAATCATAGGTCATTCAACTTTGCTGGGAAGCAAATGGAATAGTATCCCTCGATAGCTAAAGTAGTCGCCATCGATGACTACAATTAAAAGAAAATGTTATGAAATTTTGTCTAAAGACGCAAGTGATACATGTATGTACTTTATGTGGTCTGGATTGTGTCCAAAAGCATTGATAGTGATTGCTTGAATACCTTTGTTATTTTTACATTTCCGGCAATTTGTGTAAATTTTGCATTGCTGGCACTTTTAGAATTGGTATTGTTTTTCATTTATATTAATGCACTTGTAGGTATTTTTTTGTGTTTTTGATGCTCTGCTCTAGTTTGTTCTGAACTCTGAAGATTAATCCTTCTATGTTCACAGTGAACAAGATATCCAAAAACAATAAATCATTTCGTATATTATTCTATCCTGTGCATTCGGCCCCCACCCTGATTCAACCCTCGCCGCGTCCAGACGTTCGAATGCGCCATTTCCACGAAAAAAGAATGCAAAAAAATGGCGAGACGAGCGACAGCCGGGGCAACAACGTTAAATTGGCTTCCGAGAAGGTTCGGGAACGAATTCTGTCCCACGAAGGATGTTATTTATATGAAAGACGCAATTACTCCAATAAAACTCGAGGGGTACGTGACCTCGCCGTTGCCAGAAATAAAGACGGGGGCGTCTACATCTATGAGGTGCAACTAAAGTCACCGCTAGCTATGGTGTGTGGCAGGAGGTGATTCCACACCAGGCATGCGACATTGAAAATGACTGCTGTTTCAATGTTAGTTTTGAACAGAAATGTTAAAAAATCCAAATAATAAAAATAATTTTCACGCGTAAAACAGTTTACATGAACTACGGTATCTTAAACGGTGAGTAAAATACTTCTCCGCCCAGGCGAGACGAGCCTCTGGTAAGGAGGACATGAAAATAAAAGGGTTAGATAAAATAATGATTGTAGCCTAGGCTGCTTAGCATAAAAAATTTATTTCCTAGGTGTTGTCGTTTGCAGCCGTAATGATCCATAATCACTGGCGGAAAAAAATCATATTTTGCAACTGTTGGCTATACAGTTGATCTCTCTGATTTTTTTTCAAGAAACTGTAACAGTAACTTTAACGGAGTCACCCGCTACGTGTGCATTTAAAATTTCAGAGTGTAAGAGGACGTCTCGGTAGCTTAATTGGTTAAAGCACTCGGCCGGATATCGAGGGATCCGGGTTCGAATTCCGGTCAAGGCGAATGATTTTTACTCTCTGAAATTGTTGCATTATAACTCTCTGATTTTATTTTCATCGTCTCTCCAACTGTATGTAGCACGAAAGGCCTGAGAGCACTTCACTAAATCATCGCAAAAAGAACTGCTTCGAATTGATGCCAAGAGATATCTGTATTTTCTCCGCTCCGGGTGCGACTCTCATTCTAGTTCCTCTAACATTCTAGATGTGCTAGCGAATACGAAGTCTCTTATGGTTACCTGTATTAAAATGACGTTTAAACCTTCAAACAAATATATCTGCTTACACGTTATGATTCTAAAAAACTTGGATTACTGTTAATTTCTAAATTTCGCTACGCAATTATATAAGACTATGAATTTCGGACCATAAAATAGCTTTCCGCTAAGAAGGAATTCAACCGGCAGATTTTAGTAGACATCAGCATCATCTACGGAGTTATAGTCGCACGCCGAATCACTCATTGTGATCCTAGATCATGATCATGCAACCGAATGGTATGCATCAATAGTGTTGGGCATTATCTCCCACACAATAGATGAACTCATAAATATGTAAACGCCTTTATTACCTGAGAGAGTACCTGTACTGGAAAGCCCGGAACTGCTAGGGCCACGTACAATAAATAGCCAGGTTTTAATAACATAAATGACCTTAATACCGTAACCCACTGCGTTCATCAGACCAAAATTGTTTTAATTCCCACATTTGATGGCATCACATGCATTTAAACTATTTTTATAATGACGAAAGAAAGCCTGTGGTTTTCAACTCGACAATGTTTTCATTACAACTAGATTAAATTATTTACCATCATCCTCGAGTGAATTAATCAAGTTACTCGAATATGCCAAAGTATTGAATCAAGTTGCAACAAAAATATTATTCCGCGAAAAACTGCAAGCTTTTTTCTCGTCATCAAGTTCATTTGTGTAAAAACTGTGAAGCGATTAATCCAACTCAAGCTGTGCAATTGGGAGTATCCCCGGCATGAGACGATCGCTCCGTTACCCCTATCATCAACGTAAGTTGACGACCCATTAAGGGAGAATTGCAAACGGCCCCCGACAGCCATTGCGAATTGCGTGGACAATCCACGCCCTGAACTCCTTTTATGCCTAGCATTATTTTCTACTCCAGTTCTTACCTACTACCATCCTTTGTATCATGTAAAAAACCCTATTCTTTTCCTTCCACTTCACCGCTTGCCCAACATTCTCCTCTCTACCATGGCCTTCGGCATCGCACTACCTCCCTAAACCTCCTCCATCCACATAATCTGCCACCTGCAAATTTCACCTGGTAACTTCACCTCTTTCTCCACTACACTTTAAACTTGAAACACCAAGCATTGTAAACTTCAAAAATATAAAATTTGAAACTGTCTTTAGCTTTCTTTCCGCCAAACATATTTTCTATAGTCTTCTTCATCTGGAAATCCCGATCCACAGCTAAACCTTTCAGTGACCAAGGCCCCGTTTCCAAAGCTACAATTCTACATGAAAGTCCATTGAATTCAGTTTTAAATGCCGCATGAAAACTTCCAAATGAAAAAATTGTGTACGATAGGTAAAAGTTCTGGACTAATTATTATCAGCGTAACTATTTTTGGGCAAATTAAGAACTTGTAAACGGACTCATAACTGGGAGAAACTGGCCCCAGGCTTCCTAAACACACAACTTATACATGCTTAAATCGCTACCTAGCCATGGTAGATGATGCATGCAAACATATGAAAATAATCATATTGGCATGGTTATCTCGCTACTCGATGGATATTTAATGATCGCGGCTAATAATCGCACTGATGGCATGGGCACGGAATCACGTATGACATTAGCCTCAATTTTTTCGCATGCGTTGTGTAGCGAGCTTAGGCGTCGGATCACTTAAAAAACAATCGCCATTACCACTGGCAGCAGTCAAGAGCATCACCGCTCACCGATTCCGAGGGGAGTACAAAAAACACCCGAGAAATCCCAGAGCGTTGAATTAAGTCCACGTTTGAACGGAAGACTTGAGCCGAGGCAGGGAAACGACGCAGGAGGCTGGGGAATGGAAATAGAAAGACCGAAGCAGGAGTACGTGTCTCGCCTTCATTCGGAGCGAGCGCATAAATAATTTATGAGATGAGAAGAATAGGAAGTGGCGACAAATCCCGACTCGCGCGCTGCCCCGCCCCTTCTCCCCGCATCCACCCCAACTTCTCCGAGCGGCGCCCGGAGAGAGAGCGTGAATGAGCGCGGGAAGACGACGAATCAACCGGCGGTGGGTGAGTGCGATGGGAGCCCGCAGCGATGCATGCATGTCGCACCGATCCACCACCACGTCGGAGGCGAACAACAAAACGACTTCGAATCGAGCCCGAGTGCCAAACCCCGGCGAGTCCTCATTTCACACGGCATGCGGACGGCCCTCGGCCACATTCCCCGACCTCCCCCACCTCGACCGCTCGTAATCAATGACCGTGAGCACCAACCATTGCGAGAGGGCCAACCTCTACTCTCGCCCGGTTTAGTCGACTTTTTACTCGATTTTGAAAATCAACAAAACAACCACTGGAGCTGAAGGCTTCCACTTTTCAGCATTCGAAAGTAGAGATATTCACCTCTGTATGCAGTTTGGTTTTTCATATTCCAATACAGGACCCTTCCTTGCTGTGTAGTCTACAGAAAAATGCATACAGTTAATGCAAAATCCAGTATGGCAAGACGACTAACTTCACTGAATATTCACAAAAAAGGACACGATAATATAAGCATTAACAGTGGCTATTAATTTGTTTGGTCTAGCTGGCATCGAAATTTCCTTAAATAGCCAACAATCCAGCAGCATCCCTCCCCCCCCTCCGTGTGTGATCGAGGAGTTCTCTTTAACTTTCCTGCCTTCGCCCCCAAGTTAATTGAGTTCGGTTTTTCAAGTTTTAAATCTGAAAGGATTCGGTGCGACACCGTATCTCCTCGCACGTTCCATCCCTGCTTTCGTCGGCCTTCCTTTCGCAATTTATTCTCGCCATTTGCGAATAAGTTTTCACCTTCGTCCTAAGAGCGTGGTAACTTAACTCATCCAAATATATTGCCATGCCCTCTATCCCTGCGCTCTTTTGTTTTCTTTTACTACAGCGGTTCACGAAGTCCCTCCTATGATGTCTACGTCAACTAACTACCCCGCTTATCGATCTGCATCATCTGCATTTCATTTGAAATGTAGCACATATCGCGATTACAACACAAACATGGTTGAGCACAGCAATTATTCACGAACCGATTAAATTATTTTGACTAATTTGACTATTTTTGACTAATTTTGACTATCTGCCTGTCCCTGTGGTAGCAGGGTAACGTCCTAGCTTGCCAACCCAAAGGTCGTGAGTTCGATTCCCACGTAGGTGGGATTTTCCCCATTTGGCGCTGGGGTGTACGTAATTGTTTCTGTTGTTACAAGTCCGATGTTAAAGTGCTGTTTTCGGATAAAAGTGAAATGAATAAATAATGCCATTTTCAACACAAGACATTCAGCCGAGTTATCATAATAAAAGAGTTCCTATTTCCCCTACCACACACATCTACGGTTGAATTCTCGACATAATGCAAATGCAATAGGGAATTGGGGACATATCATTTAAACAAAAATCGACACAGTAAGACTTAATATGGTGAAAGTGAAAACTCACTATTAATTTTAATTAACTATTAATCTTACCAAATTGATATATTAGGCAATGGGAAGCTTGGAACAAGTTAACGTCAATATCTTAGAAAGATGATTGTGGCATAGGTAGTAAGATTTGGTTTTGATTAGAACAATGTTTATTGTGAGGGTGAAAGAAAGAGAAAAGAAAACTTTGCACTTCCACACACTTTTAATATAACACGACCATGGTTTCGATGCGGCGCGTCATCATCATTGACCTGATGAAGATGCGCCGCATCGAAACCATGGTCGTGTTATATTAAAAGTGTGTGGAAGTGCAAAGTTTTCTTTTTCTCTTTCTTTCACCCTCACCATGAAGGAATTCCACAAAGTTAAGCCTGAAACTGTTAGCTTTAATGTTTATTGTTTTGTAAGACCTAAGCATGAATGAAATCTAAACATTCGTAAGACCTAACCATTAATAAACCACTTCAAAGGACAGCTACATTGACCACCACCACTAGTTAAGTTCCTCTAGCCAATGGAAACAAAGCTTGGAACCTTCACGTGGGATGCTCTTGAATTCCACAGCCTCATCGAGTTGATGCTTCATGTCAGTGCCATTAAAACACCTTCCAATTGAACCTCATCTTGATTCTGGGGATGAAAAATTATTCTTACGGAGGAAGGTCTACTGAATCGAGAAGATTAAGATTAGTCTTTTCTTCGTTTATAGCGTCCTGAATCAACATTATACAGCGATAAGTGAAGTAGTCAGTCATCTTGAGGGGCCCATCCGAGGCTTAATAAAAGTAAAGTTTGTTATTGTGCGATTAATTATTGTGAAAGCAGTCAATCGTCATCATAAACTAGCTGAACAGTTGGATCACTTTGGGTCTATTCATTGATCAATGGACACTAAACCCTTGTTTCCCAAAAGGTTTCTGAAAGTTCTCAGAACTGCCTCAAGGTAGTCGAATTTTTACATCAGATCACACACGACATTATTTTGTGTCCGTATTGTAGACTTCGTTGAGAAGAAATGACGCTCCGAAAATAGAGGAATGTAAGGGCAACTCATTAAAAGCTGTATGCGGCATAAATGGATTGCCGAGAACTAATGTTCCCATTCCACGAAGTGAAAAGGAGAAAAGAATTGTAATATTGCAATAATGTGAAAAGAAGGCCCTTATAAATATCCATTGTTCCTGAATGTTTAGTGGAATGGATAGATACGTCATTTCTTTTTACCTTAGACTGGAAATAGTGGGCATTGATATGCTAACTCCAAGAATCACACCGAGAGCTACGACTATTAATTCTACTCCAATTCATTCCGATGTTATAAATACCTAACGTTAGCAGGACGAATGACACGAAATAAACATTATCACGAAAGAATTTAATGATCGAAATCAACGTTTACAATGGTATCACATAATATTTGGTGCCTTTGTAAAAGTTTATTTAAATCATCGCCACGAATTTTCGAAAGAACTTATATTACCTATCACGGCAGGAGCCCACAGGAGAGGGTGCGGGAAATGAAGGCGTGAAAAATACTTAGAAGGCAAACGCACAGGCCTCTTTTGGTAGATACGTCATCGACGGCACTAATGCAGCCTCGGATTCCCGATAAGACACGCACACTTGGCTCGTCATCAGCTTTGAGGGGGGAGGAAAAGAGGCAGTTTCACATCGCCAATGCTAGAGGCAGCAAGCACCCAAGCCCGCCGCCTTAGGGACGCGCAATCACCAGACTAAACTCGCCGACATATCTACAACCACATAATACCCTCCAAGCCAACGGCAAGGTGTGTGGCTAGGGGTGCATCCACACCATTCATGCAGATCATGCCACGAGTTGCGACTGCACATCGTACAAGAATTACTACGGTTAGAAAATCTTGTCTTATTAGGTAATCAAAAGGTGCGTGGATAAATCTGGTAGAAAGGATCACCTGCATTAGCGTATTGAGCAAACAAAGGAATAAACTTGCCACCCCTAAAAAGAATTAAATTAAGCTAGAATAAAACGAATATCGATTAGATAAGGAAAAATAAAAAGGAAAAAATTACCAACACCATCGAAACCGAGTAATACATGTGGGTATCGGAATAATATCCATATAGGTACAACTTAACCTCCAAAATTAACTTCCCTGCGAGTGAAAACCTTTGTGTTGGAAATTTTACATGGCTCTGAGGAATTAAATTTAACATCAAAAACCAACATCGATCCCAATATGATATGAAAGCGACTCCCCGGTTAAATGTGGAGCACACAAATTCGTCCCGGACGGCAGATAGATCTCAGCATAAAAGAACAAAGATTCAAGTTCAGGACGAAAGGGGTACTTCGCTCTTCGGGAGAGAGTTTGGTGAAGCAACAGCAACGAGAGAGTTCCTCAAACAAGGCGCGTGAGAGACATTACCTTTATTATTATCGGTAATCTACCAGTTAAGGTAGCTTTTGATGGAAACAAGCTACCTCACGGTATTATGACAATTCCCAAGCCTCTCTTTAGAAAACCCAACCTATCATCCAACATTGAAATAGGCCCCTCTTCATTTCTACATACTTTCCTCCACCCTTCATCCCGTCCAACATCCCTATCCTACTCCTGACCTTTCCTAGTTTGCCTTACATTCTCTCCTCTATCACAGTCTTCAACATCTCATTTACTATCAAAGCGCTCTGTATCCATCTTTCCTGCCTCTTTTGGATTTTTCTCAACAATCCTCTCTCCTCTCCCACCAACGCTAGCACCTCCTTTGTTTTCCTCTCAGTCCACTTCACCTCTTTCATCATTCCCTACACCCAACTTTCAAAAGCCTCGCATCTATGCCCATCATCCTGTATAGACCATGTTTCCGTGCCGTACAAAACAACGCCCCATATTAAGATTTTACGAGCCGTTTTCTAACCTCCTTACTCAACGTTCCTGCTATCGACTCCCTCCTCCTGGTAAAAGCTTCTTTACCTACCGCAATTCTTATCCATATGTCTCTAATTCTTTTACCATTTTGATCAAAAACACTACCGAGACAGGTGAACTGTTCCACCTGCTGTAGTTTTTCCCTCCTATTTTAACATTTAGCTTAGCTTTCCTCTCCTTAGAAAACCGCATACCTTTTGTTGCATTTGCATAAATTATCATCCCAGACCATCACACTGACCTTCCAATGCAAAGTTTTCAACGGTTATAATTCTAATAACGCCAACTCGTCATTTTAAGACAATACAAAATATCTTCGGAAAACGGCAGCTCAAGAGATAGAGGAGATTTCCGCGCGCGTAAGCTAAGTGCGTAATGAAACGTCCATCGGATAAAAATCCTAGCTGAACAAACGGCCACGGATTATAAACACCGACCCACCAAACGATTACTTTCCGCGGCACAGTCAAGTCGATAAGGGAATCCCGCTTCCATGGAGATCGTGACGTTCCGAGGGGGCTCGAAAGCGTATTATGAGGCATGGAGGGCAAGGGGGGCGGCGATGAAGAGCAGGGTTTTAGCTGGAGACAAAAGAATGTCGATGTTTTCGCAGCTGCGACGCTGCCACTCATCTCCCCTCCAGTCTCGTAACAGTCTCTCTCCCCCCTTCTCGCACTCCAAGCCCGCATGCAACTTGTCGCACTCGACCGACAGTCAAAAGAGTCAAGGTGAAAACGACTTGCCCCGCATTCCATCCTAGGACGGATCTCAAGCGCATATATCACACACGCCAGCCCCCTGAACGCCGCTCCCCCCCCCTCCCCTTTCTGTGATCTTTGGACCGGTGGTACTCGACACGCGCGCCAATGTAACGGCGGGGATGCGTCGTCGAGCGGACTCGATGGCTTCGGCCGGAGTGCCCACTACACTTGGCTCCGCTTCTAACCCCAATGGTATACGATAGACAGGGGTGCCGCACGGACTTCGTGCCCTTCGAAGCCGATCGTAAAACGTGACGGAACATAAATTGAGCGTTTCGGAAGGTGGCGGTGACCTAAACGTTTAGGCACGGCCATAACAGTAGAGAGATGGGACAACAGCATTGGAGACTACACGGATTCTGTATCCAACTACCGGGGAATCCATATTTTCCGGATCTCTCCGAAATTCCTCGTCCAACAAATTGTTGAACGTGGAGCGGTCAAACTAGGACGCAAGTCATTCACAGCATCAATAATGAAAGTAATGATACCAGGCATGTTTAAAAAGAAAAGGGTGCTAGACATTACAAAGTGGATTTCTTCCGAATGAAACAAATAAATGTGACTTGGTAAATATTCACTGTTTACCCCAAGGTATCCAGGGAATTTTAACCATTAGCGTTTTTAATAATAATCTGACTGTAATAATACTCCAGGAATTTACTCTAGTGGTGTTCTTTAGAGGGAGACAGGTCGGGATTTATACAAGGTGTGATCTAAAAAAGACTGGACTGATTTTATTCTGCGCAAACCGTTCAACGGATCGAAACGAGACACAGTGCGCCATCTAGCCACACATCTGACGACTAAAACGAGAGGTGCTGCGTTTTTTTACGTCGAGTCGTTACGCTGCAGCAGCGGTACGTGTCTTAACCTCTTCGTCGCCGCGTGCAACGGCAGCAATGAAGGAACTAGAGGAACAGCGTGTATGCGTGAAATTTTGTTTCCAACTTGGCAAAAGTGCTACGGAGACATTTGGAATATTTCAGCAAACCTTTGTTAGCGAAGCTATGAGTCGAAGCAGTGTCCTGAGTGGTACAGTCGCTTTCAATCGGGCAGAACCTCGACAGATGAAGATTCGGCCTACCACTTCAACAGACCCCAACATGTCAAATTGGTGAACGATTTGGTGCGGGCCAATCGCCGATTAACTGTTAGGGAGATAGCCGAGGAAGTGAACATTAGTTTTAGATCCTGTCACTCAATTTTGACAGACGTTTTGGGCATGACGCGCGTCGCATCCAAACTCGTCCCGCGGACGCTGACTGATGAACAAGAGTTTTTCGCCAGAACCAGAACTTCCGTAATCCTACAGCCACCCTACTCTCCAGACGTGGCGCCATCAGACTTTTATTTGTTTCCAAAGTTAAAATCAGCCTTCAAATGGCACCGATACAAAAAATAAAAAAAGTAAAAATACAAAAACTATTTCAGTTGGAATATAATCAAATCTAACCTCCGCTCCAAGAGTTCCAGTTCAACTAACAAAAGAGGCGATCATAACTGATAAAAGGCTGTTGAACCCTGGAGAGCCTAGCTTACGTGCCCTTTCAGCAAGTCTGAGAAACAACGGCGAGGAAGAAAAACGTTAGCGGCCCAACCCAGCACCTCCCTTTTATTTCATTGCCGCTAAACAACTGCATACCCACTACCACCTCATTTAAGCTCACTACTCTCACTGCCCTCCTCCCCACCCGTCCCCCCCTAATTCGTTTTCCCCCGCTCTTCCAGCACGTTCCACGAAAGAAAAGCGAGCTGCTCACCCTTTATTTCTTTTGTCTCCCACCCCACCGTCTCCATCTGCCCTTGCACGGATTCTAAAAGGCCCCGAAAGATGATTCACCGGGGACCCGATTCCACCCCGCCACTTCGCACGAGTCATGTGGAACGTGTTGTTTGCGGAGATTCGAGCCGCCGCGACCGGGCGCCGCCGCCTGGAAGAAGATACCGAGAACCCTCTCTCTCTCCGGGATTCTATTGTGCGCACATCGAATCATTCTACGACTGTTTTTGCATATTTTCGTCCCAGTGACTACGCCATGTGACTAAGATTTAGGCCACGGAATGAGGAATAAGCCCAGCCACACGACACCAACAGCCACTTTGATATCCCATTCGTATCCCAGTAGTAGTCCATTTAATAACCGTTCAGGAATATTTGCATTTGGTTTTATCCAAATGAGCAACATTCCATGTTTTCGCATAATCTCAATTATTTTGATGGAAACATTTATTGCTATTTGTACTTTTCCATGAAATGGCAACTGAATGACAACGACGCATTTCGGGCTGTTGTTAGATGATGAAACGCTTCGCATCATTCATATGCTATACTTTGGAAAACAAATTGCAATAAATCGAGGAAATATTCAGTCTCAACGAAGTCAAGCCTGAAAAAGTCGATTTAAAAATCAAGATACTTCCGTTGGATTTCATTAGTTCAATATAAAATTTTGTTGATTAATAAATAAATCGTAATTTACTTTGGTCCAACATAAGCTGTAGTTAATTTGAATATAGCAGAATGCTTACACTCCAAAAGCATACCGAAAAATCAAGCAATGGAATCACACGAGCACCTAAATTGTTCTGAACTAGTTTTCTTCATGTTCCTTCAAGAATACAATATCTATAAACTAAATATAATAGTTTTTTAATACCAAATATTGATTTCTCCACTTCGTGACTTCGAGCATTCATATTCTTCCAAGGAAATTGTGGAAAGCACCGCAAGTTTTTTTCTTTGTATTCCATTCAATTTTTAAGACAATGAATGATTCCAGGGAGGAGTCCCGGATGCTCATAGGTTGCATAAACAATTACCTGCACGATGAAACACTTACTTGTTCTTCAGCATCATCGAGGGTTTAGTTAAAACATAATATTTTGCTGCCCGTCGGAAGTGAAATAACCTCGACCACAATGGGTATCTATCTCCACTGTTAGGATTTAGAAGTAACGTTCACACCAGAACAAGCACACTGGCACCTTTTCGTGTATAATCAGGCACCTCAGGTATAATCCAACGAAAACAAAACTACACGTTGCTCAATTCACAGAAAATTAATTCACTAAGACTGCGTATTTAATACCTTATAATTTATTCCAGAATTGTTCCATGCGGTTATTTTACTACTATTCATCGTTTGCCATGTTCGTCTAATGAATTATTGAATAAAGATATACACAGCCTCGCAATCAATCGATTGCGATACATTAGTTAAGTTTCAAAATTGGTTTCCTGCCGAATTTTATTAAACATTTAGTGTATTTCTTGATACATTTTCCCACGAGTATATCCATTTACACTCCTCTACCCATAATTCTGCCCATCTATGACATTCTATTCATTCTGTCTATTCTATGTTACCCTGAAAGCTCCCGCTAGGGTGTGTGGCAGGAGGTGATTGCACACCAGACTAATGTTGACACAAAATACTTTCGCCCCTAGTGCGGTCAGATAATGTTAATCTCCTTTATCGTTCGCTGAAAAAATGACACCTCAATCTATCAGTTCTACACTGAACCTATCGGTTCAAGAAGTTCGAATTGGTGCAAGGTATGGTGGGTATGAGATGAGACTAATATCAACGTAAATAGTTATTCCTTTCACTTCTACAGCTTTAAACGAAAATGTGACGGTTCGAGATAAACAAAAGTTTCAATACTTATGAATTGTGCTAAGATCGAATAAATATGGGAACTTTGCGTTCATCGAGACATTCACGAAGGAATGCCCGAGCCATTAAGGAAAAGCGATTTCACGAACAGAAGCCACTTGATGAAATCAATTGCCCGCAACGTAACCGAATGTTCTCTGCGATTCTGAAGGTTCAAATCGATTCTTAAGCAGCATTTAGTAAATGCTTATTTCGCGTGAAAACTGCTCTAACCACGCCCATCCAAAGAGCTTCACTTCCAAATGACCCAGATGCCCTTGGCCCAAAATACCTAACGCACGGAATACCCTTCAGTATTTTCATTCATCCGAAGAATAAAAACATGACAGCGTAAAAGCAACGACTCAGCTCAACGACTAACAAGATTTACTCCAAAAAGGGGGAGGGAGAGACTAATGAGGCAATATGCTTTTTCTTGATTTTCCGTAAATGTAGTTCAATGGTACAGAGAATTAACAAACACGATAACATGAAACTATCACGTAAACCGTTGGCCCTAAAAGCAGGACATGACGTCCCTCCTGAACTCGATATCTCGACACTGAGTTCTTATTGAGTACATAAGCAAACTAAATGAATAAGACCGGACTTTTTTGACAACCGCAACGGATTTTTACGGTGAAAATGTTGGCTGAGCATACGTGAAGTACTTGAGTACTCTAGTCTGGCTGGCCTCCCACACCTGTGCAAATGCTACAGCAGTCTATGGCATGCATCACTGATTGGTGGAAGGTCTAAAAGACCTGATGAAGATCCTAAAAGAGATGATGATAATAATAAATCTTATATTGTTCCACGGGATCAATTAATTTGACTACAAGAGGATTCAGTCCACTAGAACACAACAAGTTATACTATGCCCAAATGCCACGGTGCAGTGAAATCTCTAATCAAATTTATATCTATGTCTACATAATACCCCGGAAACCGCCCCGAGGGGGTGTGTCTTAGGTCATCAGTAATTCATTTTTATTTCATTAATTTATCCTTTGGAAAATTAGTTTTTCATATTTAAGTTTTTCCAATTAGTTTGGACTTCTTCTTGGTCTCAAATATCATCCACGAATATTAATTCAAATACATTAGCAATACCAGTTGGGAAATTTTTGCGTTCAAATCGTTGGTCCACCTAAAATTCCACCAGACAGTTGTAAATTTCATTTTTCAATGAACTTATCGTTCCATTTTTCCCAAGAACGATGAGTTCATTTGAAAAGAGGCATTTATTACATTTTTTTACACTAAGTAGCCTAGTTTGTGGCCATTATTCTCTCCCACTCCAACTGTATTGTAAACATTTTTTAGCCGTATGCGTAGATCAATACTATAAACTCAGATACTTTTAGAAATATGTTGGTTCGTATTTACTGTATTCACTGTTTTAAAAAATATTTTCGTGATTTGATTGATAAAACTTCTCCACCTGTTCCCAATAATTTCGTAGCATTTAATTTCATTAACACTTTACAATACAAGTACTTCGGTTCTTTCCGAGGTGCTACAACAACAAATTCAAATTTCAATCACGAGCTGTCAAAATAACCAATGCTTGTTCAGTTAATCAAGTACACTTTCAAAAATATTGTAAGGAAATCGCTCCTGTTCATTAAGAGTTGGAGCAAGAGTAAATATCTCAAATAAGATAATAATATATGAAACAACAGAAGAGTAAGAAAGCTGTGAAGAATTCAAGTTAATCCATGAACTGAAGTAAATTTAAAAAAAATCGTATTCGGTGATTCGGCCAAACAGATACAATTATAAGAATGGATTGCGAAAGTTATATTTCAAATGAACAATTACCGGAGAAGAGTTCATGACTACAAGTCACTACATTACTACCTGTATGACCAAAAAAAGTGTCAAACATGTCGAAATAAGACATTCCGAGTACTATTACGTTTAAAAAAAACAATTATAGTTTCCGTTGGTCCTTCTCTTTACGAAGAAAATTATTTGCACTTTAAGAGTTAAATACGTTCAAAGATTGGTTCACAGAGCCTGAGCTTCGTCTCCCAAATGGAACTCGTCACAGACTATCCGCCCAAAGAAGTGCGAATAATCTGTAAAGTTCTCAGGGATGGGTGCAAACCATACAAGTTACAGATTGTTTCACATTTTGTCTGAATAACCTTACGGCTAAGTCACTCAACACCCTAGGAGGGAACAGAAGAGAAAAAAAGAAGAAGGACGCGGTCCCTAATTATCATCTAACACTCCTTGCCCGAGGCGAGATCGTGGCTCTGGACCATCTCAACGTGGATGATTCAACGGCCGACTGATCTATTGGCCTAAACGGGCAGCCTGCCCCAAACGTTTCACACGGAGGGCTTTAAAGCAACCCCAATACTAAGAACATTCAAGAAATGACTGACTGCGTTCCCAAGTCGCTGCGGATAATGTCTTTCAATTGCCGGCCAACCATAAAACTCACCGCGTGGCACTCGACCACACAAATTGGCCTGAATAATTCACCGGGCGACCCCCCTGACTCGTTCCCTATAACTCAGCAGGCGCGGATGACTTTCACAGTTGACGGACCTCGAAAAGGAAACAATGAACAAAACCTTGGTCGATCACTTCGATTCGAAAAAAAAAGTTCGCCTTTATTGCTTCGCTTAGCAAACAAAAAAAACTAGTCACTCTCTGCACTAAGCTAATAGACCCGGTTGTGGCGACCTAGCGCTACCTACTCTTCCCCTGGATGCGCCGACGACGAAACCGGTTTCGAATCCGACCTGCACGGCATCCGGCCGCTGTGAATCCTCGCGGTACGACCGGTAGCAGCTGAAGAGTCGTCGATTACACGCCGTGTGCTCATTCTGCCTCGGAGTCGCATTTATATTTGCTCATGAAGCACAGCCGTCCGAGGAGAGAATGAAAACAAAACACGTTTTGCATTGACGTGGTCTAAAACATCCGGATTATAGAACCATTGCATAGATTTTATGCACTGACGTCCGACGGGGAAACAAAATTGGCAATGGTCATGCGCTCATTCCAAAATTCACTGAGCAGCTTACGAAAACGTCCATCAACAAAGGGAATGTAAAAAGTATTTACCAATGAATGGTACTCACAAACCATGTCACCTCTACGCTAATCAATGTTGAATTGTAATTTACAAACTGCCAACCGCCTAGTAATTATTAGACTGACATTGTAAATTTAACGATGTTTCAGCTTGAAATAATCTAACCAGTACAATCATTGCGATTCCACTTTATTCGAGACGTGCTTACCCAAATTAATGTTCATAAATCAATAAAAATAAGGCCGAATATGTAAACATTGATGGAAATATTCGAATCGGCATTCCAACAAGTTTCTTGTCGAGTCCAAGCAGTTCCTATTTACTGCTAAGTAAATGGCAATTACATGACAGAGTCGACGAAAAATATCACGGTGACGACGACGAATCGATGAGTCGAAGCTGACAAGTATAAATGCCCAAACGCCCAAATCAAAGTGATACCCTCATTTTAAGGAATACTGCGAAGAAAATGAGGTGAATAAACTTGATTAAGGGAAATAAGAAAGGACCACGAGTAAGCGACTTTGTCTCAAAATAGACCCATTCGCTGAGAATACCGCTGGTGAACTAACTTCCTATCCTCTTTAAGCACTGCGCATGGGAAATTTCTCGGAGGGAAATTCTCTCCAGATTTAGCTTTTGTTTTCTGATTGACACATTGCCGTAATCGATGAATTCCCATCACGAACATATGCTGTCTCATTTAAACACCAGACAAGATTCAATAAGATGGACATCAAATAGTACTGTTACTGAATCTTGGTATGGATATGTTCACATTACTTGTAGCTTCTTTTTTGATGGAAGATTGAAGCGTAAAAATTTACGAATTAACACAACTACAGAGGGAATACGGACACAACTATTACCGTTCAGGACAATAATAACAAAACAACTAGGCTTAAGGCATGCGGATATTGCTGTTAAAATATATACTGTAAGGAATGAATAAAATGTAAATGTGTCACAGTAATGAAATTACCGAACGACTAGCATGATTAAAACATGGTTAAAAAAACCAAGTAAAGTTCTGGTTTCAGAGGAATCCCCAAAGCACAAAGAAAAATTAATGATGAACAATGGAACGCGTACGTGCACAAAACATTCGCCCTAAACAACGACCATCGAATTCTTAACTGGGGAAAAAAATAATTCCTAGGGTTACGAACCAAAAAATTGAGAACATCACGGTCTAAATTGGCGTATGGCCGAAAATATCCCGTGGAGTAGAGCAAGGAGGGCGAAATGGAAGAAGAGCACGAAGCGTTGCTCAACGACGATCCGAAATTGTGGCCTTGGTCCCGTACGAATTAGTCCAGCTTTGTGAAAACATTAAAACGGTCGGCAGAGACGCGGTGATTCCAAGCACTCGAACATCGGTCGAATGCAAGCGGTCACGCCACGTACCAGGCAAAAAGACTTCACGAATAGTTAGTTACGCGAGCATGCTGAGGATTTGAGGATAACCAGAACACATTCAAGGTTTAACTGCTTCGATTCTGGAATCCTCGTGGACCGTATTTGCGAGAAAAATATCATCGAGTCCCAAGATAGCTCTTTCTTTCATCTCGAAATACTGCATGTTTCAGTTCCTTTGGGGGAAGGTAATTTTGATTCGACCAGCGTAAATTCCAACTTCGTAGCTCATCAGGCAAATTCTATGGAATTTTATTTTTACAAAATCTCTCTCCGAACTCCTGAAGGGAGGGAGCTACGACGATGCATTTTAATTCACCAGCCAAAGAGAGAAATTTGCGATTTGACCACGATATGTAGGAGACCATTAGGGAAGTAATTAATTTTCCAGGAACTTGAACTTATACGCCTATTGTTTTCCGCTGCTGTGGTGGTGAATTATGCGCTGTGAAATATACGCACTTCTAAAGGAAGCACATATCTTAGAAGCCTAATTTTTCAACTTGGGAAATTGATGAGTTTTGGCGACGCGACGCAAGTACTAACCTCGAGGCCCTCATAGATATTCAGTCCTTGTAGATCTTCGTTGTAACTTCGAAAGACTGAAGTATTATAAGAAGCAACATTATACCGGGTAGGCTTTCGAAGGACCCAGACATTACATGCTCTTTACTGGTAATCCCAGCCTAATGCTACGCACAATATCCTTTCACTAACTATTACAAAAACTCATTACTTTACGCCGCATACAGTTAATCTTGTACTTGCTATCTCCCTTAATTCCATCAGAAGGCCTATTCTTTTCCTCCCTCTACCTCGGTTTACCAGGACTCCAAAACCTTCAGAATCCCACTGCCTCTCCTGCATTCACTTGTCCAGCCTTCTTTGAAATTCTCCCAACAACCTTCTCTCTCCCCATACCGTGCCAAGAACTTATTGTTTTTTCTTTTCTCTTCGTTTCATTATGGGCCTTAAATATCCGCCCGCGTGCCGATTTTTGACGCTAAACGACTCCGAGCGGTGACAATGTCTTCCTTTTTACGAGAACATCCGAACAGAAAGTTGAAACTGGAAGGAGAGACCATAGGGCACGCTCTCCGGTAGTAGGGCTTAAATTGGATTCGAATAAACCTCGACGGGTGGCCTGAAGATCAATCTCTCGCTTTAAATCGAGTGCAAAGGAGGTCGGATCGCACTCCGGAAGATCTCCACGAGAGAACCGGGGCACCCAGCCATGGCAGGCGGTCGAGGGTATGAGCACCTCTAGACAACCCTCTCCCTTTCGTTCGTCCAGTCTCCTTGCTCGACGGAGACGGTTATCTGGGCGCAATTCCCCCAGCCCACGCTCCGGCCGTCTTTCCCGCCTCTGTCCCACCCCTCTTCCCCCGCCGCCTTTCCCGCCATTTCACGGGCCTGGTAGGCTCCTCCTCCCTCATCCACATTCCACACACACAAACACAAACTGTTGCACATAACAAAAAATAATCACCGACCGGAAGGTGGAAGGCCTGAGACAAGGGGCAAACCCGAAAGCCATGCTCACGAACGGGTCCTTGTCTGACCACGCAGCGAAGCGACGCCATGAGATTTTTTTCGAAAATGAACTTAAAAAAAAAGCACGCAAACCGGCTTTAAACGGACCGTTTCGAGATGAATCAATGGCCAATTAAGTCCCTTACGCGTCTCTCCCCCCACTGACCTCCTGCAAATGTATGCCCTGCACGCTACAGAACGGTAATGAAGGGGGTTTAAGCATTACTGAGGAAGGGATGGGAAATGAATTGGGCGATGAGTACGGGAATTTCTACTGTTGCTACTAGGGTATTTTCGCACAAAAAGGAGTGCCTTAGGCCCTTATTTATAGTCGAATCCCAACTCTGAGAGACTAAAAGGAATCCCCAGGGTCAACATTTTCTATGCAATGTTCCCGGGCTGGAAGTTACTGAGGAGCCCGCTAAGTCGAAAAACATTGTATTTTGAAGTGGGAGGCCCTTTACAGTTTCCCTCAGCTGAGAGATGACTATAAATAAGGACGTTAATATTTTGGCAACTATTACGTACTTTATTTTTATTAACTTTACGGGTTTGTTGCTTAACCAGAGATATAATTTGGAAAAAAATACGGGACTGGGGATGTTCTTCATTTTAAATATACAAGGAACGTAGCTACGGTCGTGAATCAATGTAAACAAAAGAATGCCGAGACGTTAACTTGAAGTTAAACTTGAAGTAAACTTGAAGTTGAAACTCAAGCTTATGGTCTCGGCATTTTTTTGTTTACGATGTTCTTCATATTTTAATCCACCCGTATAAAATATTTTTGATACAGAAAAATTATTTATCAATAGATGAGAGCTGCGATCACTGAAAATGACGGGCACCAGCGTATTGGTCCCGGCCGCGTTAAGTTTCGTGACATCGGCAAAGTTCAAAATAGAATTCGTTAAAAGATGACAAATAACGGCGGAAAAACAGTGCTCTCAGACTTGGACGAGGAAACACCTGAGAAAATAATACTCAATGCTAGTTGTACAAGAATAAGAGAGATAAAAACAGTGAGATGATAAGTTTGACCCGGGGAAGAAACAATATTAAGCATTCATTGGACAAAGGGGACTCGCGCCCGAAGTCTGACAAGTCCAACGCCGCTCGAATGGACAGCCATTACTGCATCAGTAGTCTTCACGCTCTCCACGCTTTGAGATTAGGCGCCGATAGTCTTCCATGGCCTCTTTAAGATTGGAAATACTGCTTCATTACCATAATGCCCGGCACTAAATAAAATGCATTAATGTTACAATTAGTTTCCGCAGCGAACAAGTTTTTCCCTACATGACCAACCCCTCCGACGGAAGACTGATGCCATCGGTTTTATTTCCCCTAATATCCCGATGCCCAATGACGCCAGAATCATGGCTTCTAAGACTTGTGTGAAAAGACGTCCGGGGAGCGATCACCGTTTCAATCGATTACGATTTCCGCGAAGCGTTTAAAATTCCAGAATTTATGCCCTTAACATACTTCTGACTCAACCCAAATTTTCCGCTCCTTTCATTGGCATTGAACCTACAACGCATCAAAAAATAAAGTCGATAAAAAAATAATAACCGAAGATAAAAGAGTGAAATAATAAATGTTGCATTTCTTGGAATATTGTTGAGTGAGATCATTTGACGGTTGTCAGGACAATAATCGTTAATATACAAAAACATTCACAGAAGAGAGATATGACATTATCCCACTAAATGCGTAACTACCTACGCGTAACTACGTAACATACCTTTATCTCGATAGCTGAGAGATAAATATAATTCTGGTAAAAAAACATTAAACAAATGAATTTTATAAGTAAAAAAATGGATGGAAAGCATATTGATTGGCAATGGGATATTCAAGACTGTGATAGAGGGGAGAATGTTTGGAAAACGAGGGAAGGGGCAGAAATAGGATAGGGATGTTGGACGGAATGAAGGGGGCAAGGAAGTACGTATTCGGAGATGAAGAGGGACTATGTTTTACAATAGGATGTTGGATTGTGTTTTGTTATGAGAGACAAGATATTTATTTGGTAGTTGTGTCCATCTACAAACCGGTAGATTACCTATAATAATAATATGAAGTACGCGAAGCTTGATGAGATTAGGACAAGGATTCAAAACCGAGACATACAGATAACAAATATTTGTATCACCCAATAGGAAGTTCACAGCTGGCGGCTGGAAAACATCTTTAGAAAGCTTACCCTTAAAATTCAACGTGAGACATGGATTCACGCAGTTTCTGAAATATACTGTAAGCTGTCCCAGGCAATAAAATGAACGAAATATCCGTCGTTACCATTCGTGAATGGGAGATAATTAGAAGGGTTCAACTCCCCACGAGGAGCCTGTTTTTTTTTCAAGTCCATTGTGACACGTCTCTTCAGTTCTCGCCTCATACATCAGAAAATGAATGGCCTCATTTTTCGTAGTGGGCAGTCGGCCGTCAAAATTCGCCCCTGCCCAAAGCTGACCACGCTTTCGGTTTGGGAAGGTTGACCGCTGGGAAACAAAACTCGTCCGCGTCCGACGGGCTCTGGGCCACGTTTAGGCAACGAACAAGACTTTCTTACGCGGCTGAGAACATCCAATACCGAACTCGTAAGTAACAAAACACGATAACGCTGCCACTAGGGACAGAGCCATTTTTCATTTAAAATTTTACTCCCCGCACGCAAAGAATAACAGCGTGATTGATTGCCACGCCTGGAAACTATTTTCGGAAAATCACGAAAAAATATAATCCTGTTAACTGAAAAGTGATACAACCTTTTGGAATAATCGATAATCACACTCCCGTCATGCCGAATGCAATTCATTTTTACGAGGGTCATCCGGAAAGTAGTACCCGTTCGTGAAATAAAGACACAAAAGTAAATATTAACAAACATAAAAAATTTTATTTGAAAGAGGATACTTTAAACTACTTCTCAACATAATCTCCAAGCAAATTAAGGCATTTGTCATAACGTGTGACAAGTTTCTGTATTCCTGCTGCATAGTCCTTCGCCGCCAGCTCATTAAGATACAGGGTCACTCCTTCTTGCGAGGGACCCATCTTGCACAAATTTTTGCATAATGCAGATGGTGTTTAACAATTTCATGAACAATTGTTCGAGAAACATTGGGAAAATGCTCACAGATGTCATCAATTGTGACGCGCCGATCGTTCCTCACGAATTCGTCAACTGAGCTCACCAGTTGGTCTGTAATGACAGACGGTCTCCCCGAACGCTCATCGTCGTGTGTGTTCCCCCTCCCCATGTTGAAGTTGCGACACCACCGCCGAACAGACGACTCGCCCATTACATTGAGGAATTTAATCACTGCCCTCACTTCACAACTGGCGGCGTTCTCAATTTTTTTAAACATTGTAAACAATCACAGAAACAACACAGGCAATGCTAGCGTCACGCAACTTAGCTCAGAGAAGGCAGACAAGCCACTGAAGCTATCTGACCTCGTCCAGCGGCTACTCGCGTCGTCAGCACTTCATGCGGCACGAACGGGTACTGCTTTCCGGATGACCCTCGTACATTCGGAAAAGCCATTGAACCAAAACCAAAGTAGGCTGGATAAAGACTAAAAAACAGCTTCTGGCGTGATTCGGTGGAACATGTTCATATTGAAATTAAAAAATAAACAACTTGACTTTTCCACATGTTTCGTTATGGTATAACATCTTCAGGTCACTCTGATATGCTATAACGTCTTCGGGTCATCTGAAGATGTTATACCATAACGAAACCTAGTAGGTAGTAAATAAAATTTTCTATGAGGAAAAGCCAAGTTGTTTATTCCTCAAGTTCAATTTCAAAGGTAAAGGCTGTTGAAATATTAATCATACATATACATACCACCCGCTAAGACAGACAAGTGTGAAAACGTAATAAATAAGCGAATTTCAGAAATACTAGGAACTCTTCCGTCAAATCCGCCTAATTTTTGGGTGAGTTTCTGTGGAATCTTATCGATACGGTATTTGATCTCTTTATACATGGACAGCGGGACTCATAAAAGACACTTTACACTAACCACACGAGTAACTAAATGTTTTTATACTCCAGGTGATCAGTACCTCCACACATAAGGGAATTAACTCGCACGCAGACCAAGAGATGGATGTGTCCTAAAACGTGAGCCAAGCAGAATATCACGGTATGGAAGCAGAGTCGAATGGAGTCCTCTTAAAAAACAATCATGGCCGGCGCTCTATTCACCTGAACAACGAAGTACGAACACCTTCCCCTCTCACAAAAGAGCGTCCTAGAGAAAGCGAGATGAGGAAAGAGAAGAGAGGAAAAGAGCCTCGCGAGGAAGGAAGAGATAAATACGCAGGGAATTGGAATTACAACACCTCTACTCCACCCGTGTGCCCAAGCGGGCGAAAAATGAAAGATCCAAGCAAAGATACCTTTGACGCATTCTCCATTCTCTATTCGGTTAAAGCGTAGCATGGATAAAGATCTCCCGGACCAAATTACGCCGAGCTGTTGCGCACGTGGACATACATTAGGAAAGGGAGAAGTAAGAAAAGAAGCAACAAAAGGAGGAGGTTATGGGGAAGTTATTCTCTCTTCTCCCACCTTCATCTCCATCTCTCACCCTCTCCTCCAATCTCACTTTTTTCTCTCTCTCACTATCCCCCGCCCTATCTACCCTCCTTATCTCGCGACGCTTTCCTGTTACCCCAAGAAAGGTTCACCCTCGCCCTGTCTCCAGACCCCATCGTCCGGACTCATCAGCTCCTACACCACCACCTAAGGAACAAAGTCCACCGGCCTCGCAATGCCCCGGGACTGTTCTCTTGTAGTAGGACCTTCGCTGGTGGAGGGATGCGGGGGTCCACTTGTCCTTTCCTTTCGCCTCGAAAACCCTCCTCCCTCTTCCCCCGCCCCTTTTGTCGGATCCTTTCCCCCCCGCCATCCGAACCTCATCAATTCCAAGCCACGACCGACCTGTGCGCTATTTTCCTCGTCCACAATCCACCCACCACTCTTTCTCTCTCCATAGCTGTGACCCTCACCCTCTTCCATGGCTTCTAACCCACAATCGCTCCCCACTTAGTCCGCCCACAAGAGAGATACCGCTGAGGGTAGAACCTTGACCTCGACCCGACACGTCCGCCGCCATCCCTCCTCCAGTGCTCCTTCCTGCCTTACGATCCCTGAGCGAGAGGACTTTCCACCCTCCCGTCCCCACTCACTCGCTGAAAAACGTGGAGGAGGTGAGGAGGGAGAAGTGGTTCTCGTCCTCATGTCGTGGTCTCTTTTGCTCGAAAGGAACTCGGGAGTTGGTAAGTTGTGGGGGGGGGGGGGCTCGGAGGTGGATGATTGTTTGATTGGATGACGTTGGTGAACTGCGAACGAACATTTGAGGTCAGTGAAGGGTTATGCACACACAAAACCTCATCACGACGCTATCTTAATCCGGATTTCAATCATTTTACATATTTCTGGTGGTAGAAGGCACATGGAAGGATTACGCAAAGAGTATGTTAGCGCACATGTACGTTATCTTAATAAGTCGCGAATGCCAGCACATCCCACTAGTCTGGGATGGTACAGTCCTTGAAAGGGGTCTTTCGAATGCCGATGTCCTTTCCTTCTTTCACGGTAGGCGGCCTAGGAGGTAGTTTCATGGAAGTTGACGGTAGGGAGATAACTAAGTCTAGGACTTGTTGTCGATGGGTACACAAGAGATTGTTTTGATGTTTGGATTGGTCGTCGACGCGACGCGGGGATTATCGTTAAATAATAATATCACCTCTACGAATTGAGCTCGGATTCTATCGGCACGGGAAGTCACCAACAATGAATAACCTATAACAGATCTCCATAGAAAAGAGAGGAGACTGGATGGGAGAAAATACTCGTATATGCAAACACGCATCCCTAGGACAGTCTGCCTATGTTTTGGCCTGATGCAATCTTGCAAGAGGGGCAAAAGATGAGGGGACAATATGCAGTAGAGGATACAATATACAGTAAAGTAAATAGAAGAAATTCTCAGTGAAAAATTACTAGCGTTCAGTGTGTTGAACGTGGATGGACATATTTCCAACTATTTCCTTTTGTTCGCACACACCATAGATCACGGCACCGCGTGATTGCGCCATAGTTAACTATCGACACATTAGCCGACGTTTTATTCAAGATCCCCTAGCTTCTACATTTGGACACCGAGAATGATGTAATTTGTATTACCTGAGCCTATTAAAACTTAAACACGTTTGAGAACAATGTCTTAAAAAATTAATCAGTCACATGAAATATCTACAGCTACATTAATATCCCGCGGTACACCAAAAAGGTGTGTGGCAGGGGGTTCAAGCACCAGGTGGTTGGTAAGGGATAAGGGAGGATAAGATGGAGGAAAGGAAAAGGGAGAAAAGCATTCACTTAACACGAGCAAATGTATTTTAATGCTGGCGGAAAACTAGGTTCCGAACAAGTGTTAATTTCACCAAATGGAATAGTTTTTTGTTACATGAAAAAAGAGAGAGATTAAAAAACGAATTAAAACCAATTATACGACAGTATAATTATCTGTAAAAATGTAAATAATTATTAGACCATACAGTCGCAATTGTTCTACCGAATTAAAAAAAGGATAGTTAAACCCATCATAAATCATGCAGGGAGAAGCACAAATTACCTGTGGCGAGAAGTAAGGCAAATAATAATTTCTATTACCATAAAGACGAAAGGAAATGTTCAAGCGAGTAACCCCATATTACAACCACAAATGCATTCCACTGAGTGACCAAATCATTCATTTCCTGCTAAACCAAAAGCTTCCTTCCTTTGTTTCTTTCGATAAAAATTATCCACTTTATTCGTAATCGCGGCTGTTCCTTGGAGGACTTTTATATCGTGACTTCTCGTCCGTTTTACAAGAACAAATAATTTTTTAATAACGGTTCAGAACCCTTGGGGGTGTGACAAGACGCATGAGTAAGAATGCACCACCGCTGAAAATATGGTTAGAAGTGAGAATTTTACGAACGCTAGGGAGGGAAAACAGAAAGTGACAGGATGGCATGGGGGGGGGGTGGAAAGGGAGGATGGGAGAGGATGATGACCGTCGAAATGACACGTTTCTGAGAGAAACTCATATTTAAAGCTTAGACTGAGCTTTGGCGATGGTTCGTACAAGAGATTGGGAACAGGGAAGTGGCAGTGCTCGTGAAATTCGGGAACACTTTTGAGTCCACAACAACTCTCATTCGAGAAATCATAAATCATAATGGTATTTTACGGCTGTCATGTTCGAAAATTAAGAATGACGCCACGCCAGAGTCACTGCCAGGAACGAAAAAGGCAAGAAAGACAAGTTTTCATCGCTTTAATGGAAGTACGACGATTCAAAGAAATGGAATGGAAATTGTAGTCTAAATTGCTCCACGTTTTATTTTCATTCATCCACACCCCACCCCGTTATTCTAGAAGAACAATATGTAACATGTCGTATAACAAATTACGTAGTGTCTAATGTGTCAAATGTCTACTTTTTGGCCATTGATTTTGATTACCTAGGTGGACTTTATAATTAAGTGTACATGAAGACAAACTCTCTATTCAGATCGCTTTCAGCAACTCGTGCACCAGTGTACGAAATATTACTTTCTCCTAATTTCATAATTAACCCCTAGATTACGCTATTCATCCCACTTGTGCAAAAATATAAATACTATAATGGAAGCTCATCCTCCGATAGAGTTACCAAATCTATAGAACCGGTTTTCAATTGTTACAGTTTCTTTCAAATTATTTCTTATTTTATTATATCTCATTTCTGCAAGCCACCGCTAGGATGTGTGGCGGGGGGTGAATACAAACCAGACTAATTCTGAACCAAATATTTTTACCCCTACCGCGGTCGGACGTTATGCTTGTACTGATCCCTTATCGTTCGTGGAAAAAAAGACATCTTAAATCTATCTGTTCTACACTTAATCTCTCTAATTTTTTTTGACATGATCTCTCCTACCGTGGCACGATGGCGGTAATAAAACATTTGCGACATCACTGCTAAAGAGAAGTTCTTCCAATTTATGGAAAATATATAATCTGTGCGGGTCGCGGTGGTCTAGTGGGTAGAGCGTTGGACTACTGACCGGAGGATCCCGGGTTCGATTCCCGGGCAAGGCACTTTGGGCACCTGCAGCTCCACCCAAGCTAGTTGATTTTTCGGGTACCAGATCTTCCTGGGAAACCATAACCGGCACAGGGAAAGGAACTGGCCCCCCTACCCTGATGTGTGAATATTCACACGCCGTCGGGCTTGGTACATGGGTGAGCTCTACCATCACCTACTAAACCGACCTTCGGGTTGATTACTGTGTTTATGGTTTTATATAATCTGTAAATTTAACCTTCGCTCCGTGAGCGATTCCCAGGCCAGCTGCTCTAATATTTTAGATACGCTCCTAAGTTTATCATAACAACGTTTTACAAATCTAGTTTCTCTACGGTGCACGCGATTCAATTCGGCAACTAATCCGACTTCGTGAGGATCCCATATACTTGCTTAATATTCTATATGAGGCCTAACCAACGAAAGATAACATTTCTCTTTAAATTTTTCATCACATTTACCCAGTACTCTTCTAGTAAAACGTATCAAGAGGGCGTAACTCTATAGCAACAGAGTATTTCATGCCTTGAGGAGAGCACAAAAACAGATACGGCAATTATTTCCAGCCGAGACGGCATATCTTGTGCTATGCCTCAGCATATTGGGACACTATTATTATCGCTATAACGATTGGAAATCTGAACTTCCAATAAAGCGGAAATAAGGTTCATAGTGTTAAAATTCAGCAAATATGCAGCTTTTCGGGGATTCTCATCGTTCTCGGAAACTTTAAATAGGACATGATGATATCTACAGATTTAATAGAAAAAAATGAACTCAACCGATAGAATCTAATCAAGAATGTCGATGTTTTAAGAGAAGCTCGATTTTTCCCAAGTTTTTGGAAAAAATTTGTCGGAAGTAAAAATTTATCATGATTATTTTTTGACTGTGAACTTATATTACAGGGGTACTTTTAGTTTATACTATAAACATGTTAATAAAGCTTAACTGTAAACTTTAAAAATAAAGGCATGCGATATTGGAAGGGAATATTGATTTTAGCCAAAGTGATTAGGGGATTTCAGGTGAAACCTGGACTAATTCAAATTCTCACAAATTTTGTTCCGCTAAATTTCAAAGCATAAAGAGGATATAAAATGATAAAAACTTGGAACATAAGCGATATAGCAACAATTATACAGAGACTAAACAAAAGTTGAATGAGTCAAAATATCACATCCCTAACATGTGGCGTTAATAACCTTCTACTGTATACCATGATCAATCTCTTTATGACTCTTAATTCTTTCACGTGGCCTCAAGTTGACGGACGCCCATCAATCCAAACAGCATTGCTGTCTCACACATGCGCAAAAACGTCTTGCCGATGATCATCCATTTCTTCAGCGGTCAGCGGTTTATGCGTGCCTCATGTCAACTGTAGTTCAAGGCTTGCGGCTTTTAGTATTTCCCCATCTGCCGGGGAAGAAATTGGATATGTACCCAGAGAGTTAGCACTGCATCAACTGTTCTGGTGTATCAAATATGGAAATTAACGACTAAATAAAAATGCCACCACCAGCGGACTGGGCGCTCTGTCATACCAAAAGGATAGCGTTTTGTAATATTGTGTATCTCCAAAAAGATACGGATAAATAATAATGCTACTGCAAAATATGGGTGTATGGTCATGGAAAGGTCACCGATCCATTCCCGTGCTTTTTAGCTTTACCGATTTGCATGAAATGTGTACACATTTAACAATTAATTTTTTTTAATTTCCGTTAATTAATTTAAAATTAATTTCCGTTTACATAATCCCTAGCGGTGAGAATTTCAACACTGAAATAACAAAAGATATAAATTGATAAATAAATTGACAATTAAATGACTAATATATTTGTCGTGAAGTTAAACTCGTAGATACGCTGTATCACAAATAAAACGAATATTAATCAGATTCCTTGATCCCTTCCCATGTCCCCATGGGTGAAAATGGACATACTACGCCTACTCTTTATAAAACTAGCTATCCCGACTCTTCATCCGCCACTCGTAAATGAGTAGTCTGAGATATGCATACGTAACAGAGAAGTCAAACTTAAAATGAACGTACGTACCTACGGTCGTGAAACAATGGAAAACGAAAAAGCCAAGACCGTAAACTTGATTATCACACAGATGAATAAAAAAAATTTAAGATGAATGACACAAGTTCACGCTCATTCACTCAATCACACGGGTGTGTTAAAAACAGGGACCTTTATGAATCACACGTACTCAAAATTTGGGGTTTATATCAAGTTTACGGTCTGGGTTTTTTCGTTTTCCAACAAAAAAGTCGCCTATTCCTCTAATTGCCTACTATTTTTGACAATAAGTTCATTGATTCTACGTTATTTACTTCGTAAAACGCATTTTCGAAATTTAAGAAACAAATTCTGAAAATACTTTATCTTCCTTTCTATTAGTGATCTCACCACTGCTATGACATTACGCGTGCCTCAACCCTTCCTGAGCTAAAATTGATCATCCCATAAGAAATCAATTGTGCTTCTCTCCATCCTCTTACTGATCTTAGCTGCATGTGAAATCAAACCTATTTTTCTGAAGTTCTCACATAAGGGTCCTTTTTTCGGTGTAGAAAAGATCCTTCCTTCAAAGTTCTCCTAATCCGTTAGCTAGTTCCGCGGGAATGTTGCCTACTTCCCAAGGCCTAGTTTGATTTCAATTCCCTTAATGATATTTCTATTTAGCCATCAAGTAAGCCTGGACCTAAGCTATCCTCACCCATACCACATTCTTTTTATATGTTTAAAATTGGTGGTCGAATATTTTTAATTTATAGATCCTCTATGCGTTCTTTTTATCTCTCTTGAATCTATTTTTCTTGGGACAATTAATAATTTTCCTGACGCATCATTAGTACTCCGCGCGCTTTTTCCTTTTTCACTCCCTGAGAACGCTTTCGTCTTCCTGAACAGAAAATCCATGTCATTCTTCCTTCATAATCTCTCGATGTCCTCACGCTGCATGCTCTACCACGCTTCTTTCGCCACATTAGTTGCCCTCCTCGGCTCATTATTTATCTTTGTGCACTTTCTTCTACCTAATTTTGTGATGTGTTCACATTCTTCCATTTCCCTCTCTCATTGGTCTCCCTAGTCATCTAATCAGTAATGCATGGTTTCCTTATCCTTTTCCTATTAACTATCCCTATAGTTTCGTTTGAGACATTCGATAGGCCTTTTTTTTCTCTCTCTCTCTCTGCCCTCTTTTCTACTGCGTTCCGGTACACCTTCCTTTTTGTCCCTGTTAAAGCTTATACATTCCATTTCCTCACCCGCCTTTCCTGTTTTATCCTCTTGGATCGGTCGTTACACTTCATCAGAACTAAATTATGATCTGAATCCGCAACAACTCCCGGAAAACTCAGCGAACTAATTGTGTTATTCCTAACTCTATGTCTAATCACAATATATTGCAACTGATAGCAGAGTCCCCGTGAATTTTCCACGCATAAAATAAAACAATACATAGGATTCCTAAACTAAAATTCACAAAACGAAAGTCCAAAAGGCTGTGGTTGAAAACCCTATTGTAATCTGACAATTCTAATATGGATGCATAACCTCAACTCCTAATTGTATAAAGAAGGATGACGATATCTCAACACTCACTGATACAAAAATCCATGGTGGCTCAAAATGCATAAGGTAGAGTTTTTGTTGGCGGTTACGAGCTAGTGCAGATTTTATTTCTGCCCCTATTAAAAATTAAGTACTGGATAACCAAATGAGTTCTAACCAGGCCGTGCATAAATTTGGTAACTTCATTTTTGGCTCATTCATTCCTTTGTATTGATCCGTAACGTACAAATCCCTTCTTTCCCGTCCTTATACACCAATTATCAGCGCTATCATTAATTTCCAACACGCAAAATATTTCTGATGAAAAAAAGAGAGTTCGACAAAAGTATTTTTCTCTAAGATTACCGATTAGCTCAATTACGTGGTCATAGAGAGAAAGTAAACCACTTTTAAAGGTAACTTGTATTTTTTTAAACATTCGACGGGATCAGAATAAATACAGAGAAACAAAACCAATATTTAGCAACTCTTCAAATAGCCTGATAAATTCTAAATAATTCTGAAGCGAGAGTTTCAATGCGTAAGGGTTGACACAATGCCAAATTTGGTGATCGAGGATAATCAAAATTATTTCTTCATAATCAGTGGCTGAAATGATGAAATAATTAACCCACCCTACTGCACTTTTCCCCAGCCCTCGTAAGGGAAAGTAATGGAATGACATCCACTCTCTTAGCCTCAAAAGTCATACGTAGTCTAAGGACAACCTGATATACGATTTTTGGAGAGCATGTATAGTTTAGAAAGGGATGTCTTTGGCATCGATTTACTAACGAAAGGCGACCACCGATTAATGTTCAGTTCAACCGCTACTCTACCTTTCTCTCCAGTGAACACATGTGCAGTGAATCTCATATCATAACTGCAATTCAGCCCACAACTTAAGTTGACGGCATTATTCATAGACTTTCATGCCCACACTACAGCATTATTAACTTGTTTCTGTTAACCTTTTCTTCATTTTTTCCAACTTCCATAAATCGCCTTTCACCGAACGGGTAGCCTTCACTACTCTTGTCAGTGACAGATGGAGTCGTAACATCCCCAAACGCATTCCCAAGAGGCAGCTAGCAGCGCGATATTTGGATGTACTCCAAAAAAGGGTTCTCCAAACAACGTTCAAATAGAGACTGGAATAACACTGACAAATACCTGTAGCCTCTCAGAACCCGGAACCGCGGGGTGAAACTGTATTACCCCTTCATGAGGATAATTTTTGCTCTCCAAAAGCTATCCTATTCCCAAGAATTTTAGAGAGTGGAAGAAGGGAAAATGTTCCGGCATATCCAATGAGAGCACCATTTACAGAATTCCTTTGAGTAAGGTTTCGAGGGAAGAGGGGAGAATTACGTAATGGTTCGGAGGGTATGTCGAACAGGTCTTAGAAGAAGTCTATTTTCACATAAAATGTCCGAGGGATTCTTCGATGTTAGCTACAACTATGACATTCGCATGCATGAATTCACTACGGTAGGTTACCTGTACATCATACAGTCCACATAATAAAATGTACGTGGAAGAAAAAAGTATTTTTTTTCCCGATCCAGAGAATGAAATTTCAAACTCCCCCGCACGTCTCCTCGCACGCCCCCATGTTGCGTGACGTGATTATGCCAAAAAATTTATCTTTCCCGTCATTGTGGAAGCGTGTAATTAAATGCGGAGGTGGAGTGGGAACTACGCCACGCCGAACACTTTACTCCGACCTGCAGCAGGCATCACGCAACGTCCAACTGCTGAAGAAACGTGTATATGCAGATCTCCAGACGCACGTACTTCCATAATTACGCCTGACCTGCCAGCTAACATGTGTAAACTCATTTGCGCTCAAAGCCTCCCCGATTCCTGGATTAACCAGACTCGTCGAGAGCGTCTCCTCGATGAAGTTGGGAGTTCCGATCACCCTTCGTGAGGAGCACGGGTAAGCCATCATGCCGAAGGGAATACTTCAACGCGTGCAGGTAATTCAAAACACGGGCACCTGCCGTAATTAGATCACGTCATGAAAACTTCGTGAGCAAGCGGTGAATGCATAATCTCGGCGCAATCGGTTCAGGCGGTTAATGCTTCAAGAATTACAAATGTACCCGGCCACGCGGAGCGGTGGGACGTAAAATGACCACGGATGGCTCTCTCTCCCGTCTCTCTCTCCCCCTCGGGGAAGCCTCCGCGGACAAAAGAAACGAGATCCGAGACGCCAGCAAATCCACCCGCGAATACGAACGAGTCGACCACTTCGCATCGTCGGAATAGGGGGTGGGGGGTGGAATCAAAAGATTCATCATCATCCCCTAATCCAACAGCCGGCCGGTTCTGTGAGTGGCGGCAAAAACCACCCTCGGACACGAATCCGACCCGCTTCCATCGATTACAGCAGTACCCAGGGGAGAGGAAATGATTACTCCTCATCGCACATCAGATTTCCGGTTCGCGACGCGAATATTTTTCTCCTCCCTCCCCCCCCCCCCAGTGCCTTCCACAAATCTCCTCCTCCCGTCAACCCCCCTCCCCCACAACAAGCCTAACGCGGCGGGCAAGGAAACTGCTGTCTTCACTCAAGCGGCTCGCGAACTCTCGCTTCCTCCATTTATAATTCTCGCGATTCGATAATCGGCCTTTTCGCTCTTCTAGGGAAGGAAGAAATGAGTCCGTGGGGCCAAGAAGAAACATAGGATTAAGTTCCCCCGCACCCAACTTTTATCACAAAGAAAATATGTTCCTAAACTATGCGGAGAGAGATAAGCGGAAGACATCTCTGCTGAAGGACCTAGTTTTAATCAGATATTAATACACAGATGTAAAGCTAAATCCATACAACATCCGGCAAGACGCTGTAAGGGCGTGTGGCGGGAGGTGTTACGGCACCAGCCAAACATGCAAATATTTTTTTTTAAGGTACCTACCGGTTAAGGTAGGTTTTTGGATGGACACAAATATCAAACAAACATTTTGTAACTCCAAACAAAACCCAATCTAGCAACCTAATCTACATCAGGTCCCTCTTCATCTCTGTGTACTTCTTTCCTCCCTTCATCCCGTCCAACATCCCTATCCTGTGCCTGCCCAACATTCTCCCCTCTATTACCTTCTTCAACATTCCACTACCGCTCAATACGCCTTTCATCCATTTTTCCTGCCTTCATAGGATTTCTCTCAACAAACCCCTCTCCTCACCCACCATCTCCGGTACTTCCTCATTTGTTTTCCTTTCGGTCCATTTCACCTTCTCCATTCTTCTCCACACCCACATTTCAAAAGCCTCCAATCTACGTCCATCCTCCTGCTTCAACGACCACGTTTCCGCGCCGTACATAGCTACGCTCCATATAAAAGTTTTTATGAGTCTTGTCTTAACCTCCCTTCTCAACGTCCCCGTCATCAACTCCCTCCTCCTTGAGAAAGCCTCCTTGCCTAGTGCAATTCTTCTCCTTACGTCCCTACCACTTTGACCGTATTGGTCCAAAACACTTCCGAGATATGTAAACTGCTCTACCTGCTCTATTTTTTCCCCGCCTATTTTAATATTTAGCTTAGCCTTTATCTTTCTGGAAAATCGCAATACCTTTGTTTTATTAACACTCATTCTCATCCCATATCTATCGCACTGAACCTCCAAGTCACTCAGCAATGTTTGCAACCCCTTGGCTGACTGAGCAACTAATGCTTGGTCATCAGCAAACCTAACCGATTTTACCAATTCCCCTCCGACTTTCATCCCTGCCTCCAGTCATACAGATATATAAGAAAATAAATATCACCGACCATATGTACCATACTGATGGAACGATCACTCAACGTGGAATATTCAAAAATTAACAATGAAAATATGAAATAAAAGGTCGGTTGAAGAAATAGATCAATTAAGGATATGATTTATTTTTTAATAAGAACTAATTCGAGCAAGGCAATCAACTTGACTGAAAACTTAAAAATGGCACGTTAAAAAGATTATGCAATATTATTTATAATTAAATCATAATTTTTTCACACAATAAATTTTCCAGGAGTGCAGTACTGTCTATGAGCCCCTTGAGTTAATCAAAACGCCTCTTTTTGACAACAGCGAACAACAATAATTTTTACGTGGACCTTAGAGTAGACGTGAGAGTCAAGACTATTCAATTATCTTTATTATGTATTTATTTTTTACGCATAGTCGCCGGCCTCGAGCTCCCACCATTTCTCGCTCGGATTGCTCGCTGGAATGAATCCTTGAGGCGAGAGGGCCGGGAGGGATAGAGAAGAGGATGACGCATTCCCCCCTTCCCCTCAACCCCTCCGACTGGGTACGTAAAAAAAAGGAAAACCCCCGTACGACGATTTCCCACGATAGTTTCCAAGTTACGGGGGAAAATGCGGAGAGATGGAAGACATTTCACTTCAATCTCTCCCCCTCCTTCCATTTCCCCTCTCACTCTATTTATACTCCTGGAGCAACACTCCTTACCCTTGAACTCTCTCAGCTATTCAATGTCTACCGCCACCGTCGCTATCCGCATTTCCCCCTTTGTCTTCGAAAATAGTTGCATGAACTCCTATAGGAGAAGTACACGAGAATGAATATGCCGGATGGAGGGAGGAGTGCGAGGTGGAAGGGGAAATCAATCGACTGTGAGGCAACATTTCGCGATTTCACAGAGTTTCGGGGGTTATCAACTACTTAGCAGCTTGACTACGACTTCGCGCACACAACCTTCCTGAACGTCTGACATCAATTTGCCATTTCCCTGGAAGACCCCCATAGAGAACTAGAGGAAGTGGAAGGGAAGGAGGGGGAGGGGTTCTCACTTCACGAAACTTATCCTCCGTTTTACTGATGCTTTCCGACGTAGGAGTACCACGACAAAAGATAACATCAGACAGGGTTGAGTTTGAGGATAGAATTTACTACAGAGATCGGGTTTGGCAGTAAAAGCTGAAGATTACCGACATAAAACTGAAACTTTAAGTTTAATGAAGAGTTCCGACAATCAGAAATGCGAAATAAATAATTTCCAAATAAATAAAAAAGTAAATAAAATTCTACACGAAATTAAAACTTAGCGATATGCTCGCACGAATGCATTGATTCCATTATCAAGTTCGGATCGTATAAACTGAGCAATCAAACCCTAAATTATCCCAAAGACACTGCATAATACTATATGAATTAACAATAAATTTATGAATAAACACGGAAACTAACACGGGAAAACGTTTTTAATATCCGTACACCATTTCAATATACTGAAATAACAAATTGATAACCAAGCAGAAAAACTCAGTTATCACCATCCAATTACCCCACTTCTTATGTTGTAATCTATGGCGTATTCTGGGAATAAATCGGCAATCAGACAGGAACTTTCTATGCTTTTTGCTCGTCGAAGATGAGGAGCAGGGTTAAGAGCTACGGCCTAAGATCTAACAAGTTCTTCGTTTCGGTCATTAGTCGACGAATCCACTCAAATGCATAAAATTCCTGAGGAGATTCCCTCTGCTCTGGCGTCCTCCAAGCGTCCAATGAGAAATGCGCCTACAGTAAACTTTCTAATTCTAAGAGTATTTCGAATTGCTGCGGTTTTATTAACAGCCCAGAATAGAATCTGTTTCCGAGGATGTATTTCTCGTCACCACATTTCGACGGCACACTGCGAGTTAAAGTTGATAGTGGCGCCAGAAAGAAGAGGAAGATTCACCAATGTACGGATGGCTAGAAGACACGAGCATCAGAGTGGCTTTATAATGGATATATATATAGTATGTATGTAATACTTTCAACGCGAAGAACGATGGAGGGAAGGATAGGAGAACTGTCATGAGGCAAGAAGCAGAAATCCGTCTTTACGAGTAGTTTGCTGCAGGGTCATTAAACAGGTCTAATCAAACTAACAGTGGCGATACACTGATGGAAATATTTAAGAAATTCATTATTTATCAATGGTTACCCAATATCTCGAACTAACATTTGGAACAAACCACATGTTGACCATATACTTGAATAAAATAACTATATGACCAATTCTATCCGATTCGCTGAAAGGACGGAAACAGCATTATCAGGCTTGGGGTGGGAACAATTAGATTTCTTAAAATTAATAGCAAGACAACCTAATAAAATTATATCAGTTATTCTACTTTGAACAAGAGACGTATGCAATTATTCAATCCCCCAAAGTACGATGGAAAGTGTGACTACAGTCTTAAGTTAGGGGAAAAAGGCAGTTGAACAAACTGATTTAAGATTTTTTCCAAGGATACATTTTCCGATGAATAAATCACGAACACAACGGTCGAATCCATTTGAAAACTATGTGGCCCTGTGGTATCTATAAAGCACCATGAAACCTACCCAAAGCCAATAGACTAACGCTAATAAAAGCGATAATTATAACAAAAAGTTCGCAGTCGTTGGTGAACTAAATATTCATGAGGCTACTCGGTTCTTTTGATTTGTTAAAATGTCGTGCAGTCTTATCGGGAGCCTTTATAAGGTTGCCCAAAAAGTACCACAGAAAACCTACATCTACGGGTCACGAGAAGGACATAATGGCAGCTACATATACGAATGTTAGACCACCCTCTAAAATTTGACCAAAATTTCCCTCCGAAGAACCTAACCTGTTCAACAGAACTCAAATGAAATTAGATTAAAAGGACATGCTGTTGAGATTATGCTTGCATTATTACGTCGCTTACGGAAGGCGAAGGAAATCAATGTCCCGAACATCATTTTCAATTCTGCAATTGTGTTCCGCTTTGATGGACCGGTTGTCGCTGATTTCTTCTGTCGTCCCGTCACTTTTCCATCAAGATGGGCGCGTGATATTTAATGAGCGCACCCAAGGGAAGCAAACGCTAATACCAAGGCCCAGGATATCCTTGAAGTAAAGCGGATCGTCGTGAAAGCTAACGCCTTCATCACGACTCCGAGTCCAGACCACGAAAACCGCCGGCGAAGCGCCAGATCACGAGATATGCGACAGGACTCGTAACGCTATAGCCCCCACGGTTCACCGTCTCCGACCTAGTCACAGGTGGTCCAGACGTACGATTTTCATGCCCTCTCGCTCCTTCGCTTTCGTGTCGTGTTTCTTCGAGCCCGCGAATTCCGTAATTTTCTGACGGCCTACCTCAGAAGTACAGAGCGGAGTGATCAGGAGAAAATGTACTTGAAATTCACGACGAGACCTGAATCTAGGGTACCCCAGACGTACTCCTTTCCGGGGTATAATATCTCATTCACTGAATTAAATTTATAAAATACCCTCATGTAATAATCTGAAATACGTGCGAAAAATTCCCCCCTTTTCACTGCTTTGGGATAAAATTATTTTCGCAACCATCTGTACCAAAATGAATAGTTATTGAACATTACCTTTAATGAGGTTCGAAGCGCACAAGACACCAATAATAACGAAGGGACAAACTAAAGGCGTAAATAGGAGTTTAGAAATAACTTTGCAGCTTCCACATAAAATATCTTATTTTATTTTCTACTAGTTTCGCTACACTGTAGCATCTTCAGGAACGTACGTTCCTGAAGATGCTACAGTGTAGCGAAACTAGTAGAAAATAAAATAAGATATTTTATGTGGAAGCTGCAAAGTTATTTCTAAACTCCTGTTCGCAATGGATTTCCACAAAGTCTCGGCCTCAACCATCAGTCACATAAATGCGTAAATCATGAACATTCGGAAACTCGGAAGTGAAAATACATACCATATTGGTATTTTCGATAGTTTTATTTCGAGCAAACAGAAAATTAAAATGTCGCATTATACTTGATCGTCCTTTATATTTGATAATTCGGCCATCTCAAAGCCCAATATTATATAATCCCAAGTCTACCATCCGCCAAAACCCAATTTTTTATCTGGTCGTCATAACTAAATCGCAGCATCCGGGATGAAACGAGGAGTAAACTGGCGAAACAATTGACGAATGGAAAGATGGCCTTGAGATTAACGATTCGAACTTTGGCAAGTCATCGATCAGCTTACGAATTTCCTTCACGTAGACATATTATTTTTATTTTATATTTTCGAATATCTAAAATGTTAAAAACCTAGCCCAAATAGACAGGAAATGTGAATACCGCGCTGCAACGGCATGCATAATTTGCAGAAAATGAAAACTACCGAGAATTCTTCATCTGGCAGGATAAGCGTCAAGAGAAAATGAATATCGTAGATTCGCAATCAATCGTTCGGGCGCAAAATTTACGTCGACACCCTTACTCATGTTCAAATACGGTTGTCTCTCAGTGGGTGGGGGAAATGAAAGGCCCTTATCACGTATCGTTGCGGAAACCAAAACAACGAAGAAGATTCAGTTGCTCTCCAAATTTTGTCAAGTGGACTTCACCTCTCCCAACGCACTATTGCTAAAGCTAACAGTTTCAGGCTTAGCTTTGTGGAATTCCTTCATGGTGAGGGTGAAAGAAAGAGAAAAGAAAACTGTGCACTTACACACACTTTTAATATAACAAGACCATGATTTCGATGCGGCGCATCATCATCAGGTACAATACAACAAATTTTTTCAACAAATATAAGTTGAATTTTGAAGTTGAAGTTGAGTTGAAAATAAGTTGAAGTTTTTCAACTAGCAAAGTTTTCTTTTCTCTTTCTTTCACCCGCCCTATAGCTAAATTTGATGATGTGTTAGGCATACAGTACGCAAAAAGTTTTTCAAATTGAAAAAGAACGAAATAATCAGACAACCGAAATCGATATTTGCCACGTTATGAAATGATTAGTGAGCTTCTAAACCAGTTCTAATTCTACAACTCTCCGGTTCAGTTCATAAGAGCACCATCAAGGTGTAGAAAAAAGACGTCTTCCGTGAAACTACGAAGACGAGAAAAATAGATAAATGATACGGGAGAGGGATTTAAAGACGAGGGAAGAAAGGGAAATAAGAAGAGACTGGAAGGAAAGTTGATAGTGGGTGGACCATGAGTGAAGAAGCAGCACAGTGAGTCGGAGAAGATGTTTGAGGGGTGGAGGAGGGGGTGGGTCAAGGCCGGGCGCTCAAGAGGTGGTCGTCTCTCTTTTGTGGCTACGGGTATACATAATGGGAAAAGATCCCCCCCTCGACCGCCCACGTCCCATCCCCCCCTCAACTTCCCCGAAACCCTTTAAAGCCGCCCGTCCCGCCCACCTCCCTTCCCCAACCGAACCGCCCGGACACGACCCGACAATGAGGAGTTAAGATTCACCCGCCCTCCCCCACCTTTCTTCGCCCGAGCTCCGAAACCCATTCTCATCCTTTCTTCGCCTCCTTCTCGCCCCCCCCCCTTTCCCTTCGATGCCGTCCGATTCCACTTCGTACGCGTCCGTGATTTCGGTCAAAGGTGACAGATAATTCTCTCTCTCTCCACCGCATTCGGATAAAAAAGAACGAAACCCCGACTCCTTTCTCTCCGAACGCCGTCCTCTCAGATGGAATTCTCATCTCCGATATGGTTTCCCTTCATAGTCCGGGGCAGTAGACACACAAGCTCCCTCCCTACAGCTCGTGGTCCCACTTCTCTGCGGGAGAAAGATTTTGGATCGACGATCACAATTTGACGAATCACAACAGCAAAATCTACAAAACAAATTCTCCGTGTGATTCATGATAACGTTCTGTAATATTCTCCGCAATAATAATACCCCGACCAACAGTGACGATAAAATATTTGCAGTTGAAAAGTACGCTGATCACGGAAATTTAGGAGTAAAAGTTCTCTTTTAGCAAAGTACTAAGAAATCTGAACGGAGATGGAGAAAATAGATTAAGAGCTTGTAACAGTCAGTCCTTAGTTATTTTTTTCACTGTGCGAAAAAGAGTTATATGGAACGAAAATGGAAAATACGGATATAGTAATTTTTTTGCAAACAAATAATTAAGTTGTTGCCATCTCTTCGTCAGTTAATATGAACTACGTAAACAAAAAAAATGCCGAGACCGTAAACTTGATCAAGTTTACGGTCTCGGCATTTTTTTTGTTTACATTGATTCACGACCGTATCTACGTTCCTTGTATATTTAAATATGAACTACGTTTGTTTAAAGCTAGCTGCATTCCATTGCCTGAAGACGGCCGTAGTCTATTTTAAAGAAACAATTACATTTGCATGCGTTTAGCTCTCTCTGATAGATTCTCAATTTTTAAATAAATTAAACATTCGATTGTCTCTTTCGGTGTTTTAAGTTTCACCTAATTTATAATTCGAAATTTTACGAACTGTATGTCAACTTACACCTAATACTATGTTTTAACAAGGCGCCACTAGACTGTCTCTGTCTCTATGCAATCAATTAATAGATAAATAAATACATTTCTACAACAGCTCTCGATTTCCGTGCCCAATGAAGTCTGAAGCTAGATATTTTGTATCCATTGAAAATTCTTGTGCCCAAGAATGACCCAAGCATTACTTTCGCCAATCTTACTCCGTAGGATATGCATTACTCGCAAAATACCAGCTGACATTGAAGCTGACGTCCATGGCCATTTGGACATATGTTACTGATGACATTGTAGTACATCGTTTCATCTCCTCAGCATGGTAATAAAATAAAGTCGTATTTTATAATAGCCCCTCCAATTTAATCAATGCTAAGGGAAAAAATATACTCAAAGTGAAGGTCACCAAGGGGTCCGATTTTACAAATAATTAAGACTGCTCGTTAGTAGACGTGGACGTGATAATCGTTGTTAATTCTTTTTTTATGTGAATGAGCCTTTGGAGGGTCAGTTGTGCACTAAACCAGCGATTATACAATTGAATTTTGGCTATAAATAGATGCTAAGTTAACCTTTGCTTAAACGTAACATTATGACACCGGGTGAAAAAAAATAAGTCACTTTTTGGCCGTAGTCCAAAATCACTTCAAAGCAGATTCGACTCCCATGTTATCGCCATGTGAAAAGAAAAACAGAAATATAATCTTCAGACTTCAATATTTAACAGTTTTACAATCTTCAAGAAACTGTAACAGTACTTTAACGGAGTCACCCGCTATGTGTGCATTTTAATGCAACCATTTCAGAGAGTAAAAATCATTCGCCTTCAGGAAGTTCTCTCGGGTTTCTCACCGGGTCAGCGTGGTGTGCACCGACGTTTCGACGGCTAACTCTACCATCGTCTTCAGGGTGAAGCACTTCACCCTGAAGACGATGGCAGAGTTAGCCGTCGAAACGTCGGTGCACACCACGCTGACCCGGTGGGAAACCCGAGAGAACTTCCTGAATACAATACGCCGGGAAAAACTGAGATCCTTCATCATTCACCTTGACCGGGATTCGAACTCATTTCTTCTCATCACTTAAAAGTCCCCAAAATTTCAGTGTGTAAGAGGACGTCTCGGTAGCTTAATTGGTTAAAGCACTCGGCCGGATATCGAGGGATCCGGGTTCGAATCCCGGTCAAAGCGAATGATTTTTACTCTCTGAAATGGTTGAGTTTTACAATCCTTTTATCAGTCCGTGAAACTGAATTTAGCCCCAAACATTAACCTTGTTTATCATGTCTATTTAAATATAAATTCCGATAGATTATCACAAAAGGATTAACATATCTCTTTCGTCTGACATGATTAACTAATACATTATCATAATAAAAACGTACGAAGTACTAAAGGTGAAAACAATGTACAGACAAAAAGACTCAGTCCACCCAAAACTGAATACCGTAGTTGTTAAGAACCATCCCAAATCTACCTTCAACAGAGTAACTATCTCAAGATGAATGATTTTGCACTATTAATCTGATATTACCTACAAACTATGTGTGTGACCACGCAATAGATTCTGCTATAACTTCCCATCGAGGCTATTTATTTAACAATGCCCATATGATATTCATAGCGTGGCTTTTCACGTGAATTCTTTCACGAAACGAGTCACAGAGAGATAGATGGTCGGTCGGCGTCGGACGGAAAGATGGGAGTTCGCTCTGACGCACTTTGACACACTCGGTCCATTGATTCGATCCGATCGATAAACATCTCTGAAAGGAAAACGTTCCCATGGATACGGCGAGCAGCCGTGATGCGTGACGAAATGATTACATCGAAAAGACCTGGTTTTTTTTACGGCGCACTTCATGATTTCAAGGGACGAGAAAGTCGCTCGAAGGCCCTTCTCCCCCGTAAATTACTGATATTAACGCCTGGGGAATCTTCCAAGGACGAAACTTTAATATGTACATATATTACTCATTGGTCATCTCTGCCGACAACATATGCGAGCACCTATTGTTGATAATAAACAATGGTCCTCAGTTGCGTGTGTCACGTGTACCATGAGTAAAACAATTAATGTTTTTACTTGGCTCAACTGTAACAATGGCTTTGTGTACTTCACACCTAAATAATGGTCAAAATTAAGGTTACCATACTAGTGGCTATGAGAAAAGTATGTTCTATTTTTCAGAGTTCCGTCAGGATTTAGAGCGTAGGGTGTGAGCACACGAATCTTTGTTTTCCATTTAATGGAAATGGAAGACAAAGATCCGTGCCTAAGACCCTAGTCTTACTTGTCTAAAGAATAACAATGCTAAATGCATCAATTAATACAACTGAACGTATATATTTTTGCAAAACAAAAAACATTTGGCAAAAGCAGCACACAAATTAAATCTCAAAGGCCGTTTTGAAAATGTTACCACTCATCTCCGCTTCTCACCTCTTAAACGGAAAAATCTCCAGAGGAACTTTACTCATTTTCGTCACCGAGATCGACTAAATAACCACCTGAAGGGAGTGTCAGATGGAGTTCCAATTCCGAACGCTTGCCAACTTTCAAGACTTATCAAAGACACCAGTTCACAATAATAAGAGGCATGCTCATAGACTAAATTCCAAAACAATAGAAAGTCTAATACCGCAGCATTTAGAGAAAAGAAAAACATCCCGACCCACGCATCGTTAATGACTGTGTCTTTCCTACTCTTAATGGGTTAATTCATCGCATCCGTCTTTCCCATCCTCTGGACTTCAATTACTCCGGATCGGCTCTTGCCCTCCACGCCTTGGGCTACGTACGTCATTCCCTCTCCATATTCCTGATGCACTCCCCCCGTACCAATCTCTATCTCCAACCTATTTTCAAAATTAAAAGGCCATCGAAACGTTAAGGTCATGATGGATTGGAGTCCTAAAAGACGAATACATGTCGCAAAATATTTTAAAACACGAGAAAAATTAGGAATAAAAAAATTAATTAAGCTCCCACTCCTGCACAAATATTTTTAAAAGAAAGTTCTCGTCTGCAAGTCAGCGACAAAACAATGGAAAAACAATTGAAAAATTCTTGGAGGATGTTGCTATCAGCCTTAATCCATGGTTCACAAATGCAGACGCATATATAATTCAGGAATATCAAGCGTCCTAACATACACTGCCACAAATCCTCCTAGCGACTGACAGGGTGTTGCTTATACGCAGATGTTGCACGAAATATTAAATTTAGAGCGTTTTAGGACTAGATTTAACGAAATAAATTACAGCGAAGTAAAACAATTCTTTTCTACTATTCTAAATTGACGTTTTCGTAATTTATTAATTCAACTAATAAGATGAGTCTGTATCAAGGCCTCACAACTACAACCAAAACAGAACACAAACTTGAACCAGTAGGGTTGGTTGATAAGTGAGAACAGAGGCAGCCTCGTATTAAGCCAGGTGGCGCGTGAAATTTATATATTTAAGAGTGCAGAGTGACCTTTTCCCTATGTCTCCTGTGCTACCGATACACAGAAAATCACACTCATTGGGTTTGGCTCGGAATGTTCAGGGGCATCATACGGATTTGAACCCACGACCCCCCGCCCAGTAGGCTCCTTACCCACGACGCTACCAACCTCTGATGATACAACACATGGCACGGACACCGTAATTGCTATGGGAAGAGTTTTTTGGAGGAGAATGCGATTTTGAAAGGTGGAAATGAGAAGAGACATGTGTACAGAGATGGACAAGCAACGATAATAGAGCGTGTGAGAGCTACTGAGAGAGGAGTGGTTTGAGGAAGGTAAGGCTCTGGCTCGCTACCCCATTTAAATTTGTTATAAAAGTTCCATGTTCCGCAAATAACTTGAGAGGCTTCGAAACTTCATTCGGCAATCATATTAACTTGGAGGAAAATTATTGTAATATTTCGCTAAGTTTTATTCATAACGACAGGTGATGACAAAATCATGGGTCAAAAAAGAGAACAAAGTGAAGGATGCATTTAATATGGCGGTGTAAAAAAGCACCTTAGAAGAAGCTCTCTATGGCATTGAGCTTATATATAGCCACGCTCCACATGAGAGAACCATCGAAAGCTGCCATTGGAACAACACCTTTCCCTTACCTAGCTTCACTTATTCTTTAAAAAATTAAAACTATCTTTACCGATAAAATTTTACTTCATTTCATATAAAACACGTAACACACGCTTTTGTTTTTAATCCCAGCAGTGTTAAAAGAGTTTTGCTGAGCGCTGCTCGTATTCGCGAATTTCATCCAAGAACACTACTTTCAAGTGAGGCCTTCATTTACTCCCGGTGGATGATAGCGACCCGTTGATGCCCTAACCTTCAATTTTCACCGACTGGTGAACTTTCCGAAGCACAGCGAGATAATGGGAATTTAGGAAGGGTCCAGATGACGCCTCGAAGTCTGTATTTTCATCAGAAGGAAACCCTAATGTTCCCACCGTCATTAGGCCACGAAAGCGTGCGAAACCGAAGTCTTCGCCGCAGTCGGCTTTTAAAATTAAAAAAAAATCGGAATGGAAGCTAATGTTCGATCTTCTCCGCGTGATACGCTATCAACACGTTGACTTTCATTACATGGGAATAAATAGCCGGTAAATCAACGCGGGACGCAGGGGTGTTCGTTCGTTCCTCTCCATCGTTTTTATATTCACGCGTCGAAGGCATTTTTGAATGGCTTCATTATAACGGGACTTCGGGGAGTAGAAGCACACCGTAGGGGACGCTGTACCGAGAGCCGAGTCTCGCGGGTGGGAGAGATATGGAAATGAATGGAGGGAGAGGGGAGTGGAAGAGGGTGGGGAAGTGGAGAACAGGAGGAAAGAGAGAGAGAGAGGGGGACAAGGGAGAGAGGGAACAGGGAGGGGGAGCAACGACCCCGGCGTGATTAATCCGTGACTTTCGGTGCAGGGCACAACTGCCGCCTCAGTCCTTCCTTCTTCCGAGGAGAGCTTCCGGCCTTGCCCCGCTGCGCCCAATATCCGACCGCCTCCCTAGTGGGTGCAACTCTCCGGGGGGAAGGAACCTATTCAGATGGTCCGCGTCGACAGGGCTTGGGCGCGGGAGGAAAAGAGTCTGGGGATGACATCCTAGACGATGCGACCACCTCATTAATATCGAACCGTATTGCAATATTAGTCGACCTCTTCGTCGTACCCCGCGAGTCGCCACCGGGGCTGGAAGGCAGGGGGGATGTGCTAAGATGGCAACCGAAGTCAAAGAAAAAATTAGTGCATAAAGAGTATTGCCTCAGTCAAAGACTCTGAAGCCTAGGTTTTATGATGAAATCCAAACAAACATTGGTTTAAACAAATTTCATACTAAGTACATAAGTACATTACATACTAAGTGAGATGTATCGTAGGGTAATACTGATCGTGAATGCTTGATTTGACCGGAATTCAAATTCACATCTTGAGATAGCCAGTCAGATGTGTTTGCAAGCTGTGCAATTGTCATGACGATGTCCATGTTTTTCATAATGGATTCCCACACATTAGCGCACTAAATTACATTCATGTACACGTTAAATTAGACGAGTGCGTAAAAAATTTTGTCGCATATAATTTGTAATTATTCTATAATACGGTAATTAATAAGACCATAAAGTAAGTTCTACTTATGCTCCAGATTGATGATGTTTTCATTGAAGTAGTGATGAATTGTACGAGGGTAATACGGATATGAACTCCAATGTTCTCAATGACCAATTACCTCGGGATTCGAATTTCCGGTCAGGTGTGTTAGCCATTTTCGCGATTGTCAGGACGACGCTAACGATTTTATTACATAACATATGTTCATACATTGGTGCATAAACTCAAACAAATGAATTCGGCGGCTGAAAAAGTTTAACGTGCAATTACCGCTGGAATCAATGTTACACACGATGACTAATATGAAATTAAAGTTGAAAGGTAGTTTAATTATAATAACCAATGACAATGTGTTTCCATTTTTTCATCTTTCCGTGGTGACGAATTTTAGATGGGAAAACAGATCAGTATCAAACGTGGATTTTATTCTGTTACCGAGTAATGTGTAGGATAGGATAAGTCTATCGCACCGTTAAAGGTAATCGAGTAATCAGTAGGAAAAGGGATTGATGAGGTGGAGGAAAAAGTTTTGCACCGCACCTACGCTATATACCTACATAAGAATGTATGTGTATATATATATATATATATATATATATATATATATATATACCTACATATATACATTCACATACATACACACCCACACATACAGCTTAACTTTCCGGATTTTTTTTTTAAATATTAATAAATTCCATAAACGAAAACTCCTTGGCCAATTTAGAAAGGCCTCGTGCATCCACCAAACTTTCCACGCTATGCAGCTTTAAAAAAGACGGTCGATGAGATTTTGTCCCTCCAGCGTTGGTGAACCAAAGAATAATAAAAGAAGAGAGTGGGAGCGTGCTCGAGAGAATGAAAATGAGGGCGCTCAATCCTCCTCACTCATCGGTCCTCCATCTCCGGCACTCCTTCCCCCACCTCCCCCTCCCTAGCCTGAATACCCCGCTCCGTCCCCCTTCTCGTCAGAATGCCCAACATAAGGATTCGCAAGGCTGTTCGATTCGTGAATTTCGATGTAATAATGTACCTTCGATTCTGATGGATAATTTGAATCGCTCATCCTTTCATCTCTTCCCCATATCTAAGTACCTGGGAAAGAGCGGTATCGAAATGTTGCGTTACACTGCTTGGACGCTCGCAATGTCGAAAAAAATATGTTCATATCCGGACGGTATCTTTTTAAACGTTTATTTAAAATAGCCATCTCCCCAAAGACGGGGGCGTTCTATGAGTGCAGATGAGTTCTCTCTCGTATACCGAGCTCTAAAAAATGCAACGTTACTACAAGACCTAAGTCTGTGAAACACAGGTGGCTGAAGGTATAAGTATATTTAGATATAGAATATCTATTTAAAACGCTCAAATATGCAAGAGTATTAATGCGAAAACTACACACTTCGCTGATCATCTTAATGTAATAACGATACCATAGTTGAAATATGTCTCCTACGCCTCCATCATTGTTCTAATCACTACCTTTTCCAGTTCAGGGAGTAGAGGTCCTTTCCATAAACTGATAAAAATGGGGTGAAGGGAAACAAGCAATGGATGAGTTTATTGTCAGACCGATAAAGCAGACTAGGTCATTATCATTGATATTACAGAGATTTTTATGATTAACAATTCAAAATATAAGGCATGGCAAAACGTTTGTCATTCTCAATAAAAATTTTGAATATTAATACATTTACATCTTTACATATACTTTTACATCTTTTTCGCTAAAATATCCATTCCCTCCAGAGCTGTATGGTCAGCAATCCCTTCTCCCCACCTCAGTCTCCTTGAAATGTTTTCAGAATCCTTCCTGTTCCTTGCACGCGATATTTTTCGCACTTCCACGTCCTCCGTAATGCGTTTTGGTGATTCCCTGTAAATCTTCCTTTACACCTTCCATCCATTATTGTGCCAGGCAATTTGCTATTCCTTACAACAAGTTTCATAACCCCACCTACCCCCTATTGCGGTGATTTCCTTGCATGAGCAATGGCAGGCTAAAATCCAGGAGGAGGGGGGCTTTTGACCAATGAATATTCCTCATGAATCATCCCTGTTCCTTTCTCTACTTCTCCTTTGACAGGGATGCCATTTTCTCCCGGCGCATATTCTTGGTAGTTTGAAATGGATGGGGAAAACAAAATAAATCACAGTGAATTCTGAAATTTATGACAGCACCGAAAATTTAGGGAGAATTATGGCCGCACTTGCCTTCCCCATCACAAATGCGACGATGCCCAGCCTACCTTCAACAACAACTAATACCATTCCAATGGATGGCATAAACCTAAACTCTCACCACACATAGAAAGTCTATGTTCAACATGCAACCTCGAATTATTTTATCGATCTACTATTTTGCTGACTGCAAGAGCGGATGTTAATGTAAAACCATAAAAGACAACTAGAGGACATGGAAAAAGGAAGCAATGAATCGAGTAAAAATGAACAGTTCTGCGCACAATACAATAACACAAAACCTTATGGATGAAGAGTACAACACTATTGGTTACCATTATGTATATAGCTGAAATATCTGGAAAATAAAATACCATATCTTCACGTAAACCCTATGAGCTAGGTGTTTGGCATGAAGTGAATCTCCCAAGGAGTAGTGATGGCGAATGGTGCAAGGGATTCGAATGGATGGTTACGGAAGTGTATTTCGACCATTTCGGCGGAATTTATCGTTTCCGAGAAACTCTACAAGTACTCAACTGGCAATTTACCCACAGATTGATGGTGATGGGTGTTAATTGCTGGAAGGGAGATTTACACTAGAATCCCATTATTTGTTTGCCGGAAGTCGCCACTTTTCAGAAAAAAGCGAATATGCCGTGGTAATCAACTGTTAATACTAAAGCTGGAAGTAAAAAGGTCATATTTAAATGTTCCTAAGTTCGGTCGTAATGAATACATAGATCTAAAAGGATTATTATGTTTGATGAAGCAATTTTATTAGTAAATTTATTTTTATGGCGAACGTTGATAGTCTGGAGAATTTAAATGCACATTGTATTTTTCAATCAATAATTGGATGTTGCACCGAAAATGGCCCCCACCCATTTACTTGAGAGGCTAGGTTATACTCTGCTAAAAAATAGCGGACAGACATGATACACAATTTTATCCTGGATAAGATATCATACTGGGCAGAGAGGGCCATTTACCTAGAGATGGACGACCCTGACCCAAGCAAGTATTTACCATCATTTTATGGCTCTCCATTCGCAAATTTTTCCCGGCCAACATGCCCACAATTTCTCCGATTATCTTCCAGAGTTCTTGGGATCTCATGATGTTTTTATGTGGACAATCCCTCATCGCTTCGCGTCCGACTGGTATCACTGAAGTCCACGGTTTGCATTCGCTCGCGCGATGGGCTAACGAAATCACAATTGAATGGAACTTAGTTCTCATCTGTTATTCCAGATTCTCATATCATATTCTCGAATTTAAAAAAAAATACCCCTTTTCCGATTTCATCCCGGATTTTCGGAAAAATTAAGCAATTCTCGACCTTTCCCAGATTTTGTCGATTGAGTGGCCATCTTGCCACTACACTTCCCATAGGAGAAATCATACATTGAGAGGGAATCGATATGGATGAACTGCTGAAGAAGTTATGGTAGAAATTACGAGAAAATCGCAGGACAAGAGCGCAACGACCCATGAATGAATGGAGGGATTACAGTATCTGCGTAGGAAAGCTGACATTTAAACGAGCAGAGAAAGGAGATATCCTGGGGTTTCCGCGTTGTGACGACAATCGATTGGGCTGTCCTCAAATTACATAAAGGTTTTTGGGAAGGAGGGAAGGATATGCCATTTCATCACGTTTCCCTGCGGGAGGAATTTTACGTATATTCCATTACTGCACTATTTCTGCCATATTTTATTCACTAATAAAAAGAAGTTTAACTAACATTGACCATCATTGACCATATTGTGTAAATTCTCACAAATGAAACAGTATCTTAAGAAGTATGTAAGCACTTATCTACCTGTTAAAAGATTTTCAATTAGTTTGTTTCGTTTCAATTTATTTATTCTGATATCACTAAAATTACAGAGAAAAATTAAATTTTCATTCATAGTAGGGTACATTTATTTCCGCACGCCACGTAAAAGAAGAGATATGTAGATGGTCGCAGTAAAAAATATTGTCAAACCAGAATCCACTTTTACTATAAGGCACCTGTTTAACAATATGCATTAATAATAGTGGAGATAATAACGTCAGGTGGGATTGTGGGAAGTTAATATCTTACGGGTCTTTACAAACGGGGAAAAGGGTAAAAAAATATCAAAAATGACCTTACGCAACTAAACCCCATTCAAATCCCTTATCTCTCTTCCTCACCTACCCACACCCCCGCTCCTTTCTCCTAGCTCCCAACACCCCGCCGTTTCCCTCATAACGCTCGAATTCTTTCCTCCATTCCGGGTCGTCTGCCATTTTTCCCCTCCAATCCGCTTCCCGCAAGCCTCCCTTCCCGTTGCTTCATTATCAATCGCGGTAATCTGCTAAGAGGCATCCATTAAAAGCGTCAATCCGCGGAAGCACGGGTGGCTGGGAATTCATTCTTCCTCCCTCTCACTTCCAACCACTTCACCCTGCATTATGCAGCGCGAAGCCAATATTTGTTTTGCTCCAATCTGAGCGGCACTCTACCCTTATGTTATCTCGCACCGCCTAGTGTTTTAGCGCAAAATATTAAGAAATTCGCGTCCTAAACTATTACGGCCTTTCTCCAGTGTAGAACGCACGCAAAGCAGATGAGAGACGGCGAGTCTACTCCGCCCATTCACCAAGTTCTTAAATAGTATATTCAAAACGGTTTATTTTACCATTCTCGTACTTTAAATCTTTTCCAAAGATCAGAACGAAGAAATACTTTTGGCCAACCCTTGAAATATTTAGTGTCACCAGACTCGGTTTCTTCCATGGAAGACACTGAGAAACAACTTTCTTACTTTTTATGAGAGATTATAAATTAAAGCAGTTGGTAGTTCGAACAAAAATTAATAAAGATCAAAAAAGGTACGAAAACTCTCGCGGCATGAATATTATGAAGGCAGCATGCTTCCGGGTTGCATCGCATGAGCTGCGTTCTGTTCTATCGATCGAGTTCTAAGTAGTAGTTTCTAGGGAAGGCAACCGACAGCCACGGTAATTTGCACCAATAGGGATTTTAGGTAATCTACCGGGTAAGGTAGGTTTTTGGATGGGCACAACTACCAAATAAACATTTTGTAACTCCAAACAAAACCCAATCCAGCAACCTAATCTACATCAGGTCCCTCTTCATCTCTGTGTACTTCTTTCCTCCCTTCATCCCGTCCAACATCCCTATCCTGTTCCTGCCCTTTCCTCGCTTGCCCAACATTCTCCCCTCTATTACCTTCTTCAACATTCCACTACCGCTCAATTCCCCTTTCATCCATTTTTCCTGTCTCCATAGGATTTCTCTCAGCAAACCCCTCTCCTCACCCACCATCTACAGTACTTCCTCATTTGTTTTCCTTTCGGTCCATTTCACCTTCTCCATTCTTCTCCACACCCACATTTCAAAAGCCTCCAATCTACGTCTATCCTCCTGCTTCAGCGACCACGTTTCCTCGCAGGGATAAATGGATACTTTGGTGAGGGAAGAACGTTCACGGAATGAGGGAAGAAGGGTAGAGAGAGAAACCTGGCGTCCGGATTGGCTTACTCTAAACGATAAGCGCCGTGGAATCCACAATTGAATGCCCAAACTGATTGGACGAAATACTACACCCGAAGTACTCTCTAGAGAGCACACCAGCTATGGATTCGGATACCACTAAAAGATCTTGCTAACTGATGGATTCGAACCCCGACCCTCGGGGCGGGAAGCGAATACTATAGCCACCGAACCGCACCTTTCCAATCCCCTCGATTACGTAATAACGATGACTACAATTTCAAATGAATATCACAAGATATTTGATGAGTATTCTAGAACTTTCTAAATACAGAGAGGCAGTATTTGTTTCTTTTTCAGAAAAAGGAAAACGTGAGATTCTTTTCGGGCAAGATCACGGAGCACTTGGGCGCGATCCGAGGGATCTAGGTTCGAATCCCGGTCTAGGCGAATGAATTCTCCAATGTGAAGTCTGGCATCTCGATGATGTCACTTTCAAGAGTAGTAAATGAGTAACTAAGACGAATGACAGAGGTAAAAAGACGGTGATAAAACTAAAATGAGCATTTCCGCTAGCTAGGCACCCACTTGAAACTGAATCGGAAAGCTACCTAATCCGCACTTTTAAACAAAATATAACCAAGGTGAATAATGAAACATACGCTAGAGATTACGATATACTTGCAGCGAATTAGCCTACTCCACCTACCAGCACAATGATAAGTACAGTATCTATCTCATCTAAAATAAACTTTGGTGCGTGCAGAATATCGTGCGAAATCTACTCTTAAGGGTTTTATCGCTGCCTACAAAAAATGAAGTCACGCTTTCTTTTCTCTTCTCAGTCCCCTCCCCCAAGTCATAAACCCAGAGAGCGGATTCCATCAAAATGACATCAGTGACTGCCATAAACCACACAGTTAACGATCTTTCGTGAAATTCTTACCAAGGGAGAGAGAAGGAACCGAATCCACAACTTTCATTTCTTTTGATCTCATGGTTTCGCGAAGAGAACGACGCATCTACGATTGTGGGACCTTACAATCTCGGGAAATCTCGGAAGCGAACGGAAGAAAATGCAAACCTTAAACAACGGACCCTATTTCTAGCGCCCACAGACACCCGAACAGGGGGGCGCTCAGAGAGAGTTTGGTGCTGGGGGGGGAGGAGCAAGGGTTTAGCATCCGCAAAGCCTTTCCGCGATACACGAGTTGAGACCCCAGTCCGGCCGAGTGGGACGGCGGATCCGTATCAACCCCCTACTCCTTTCCACCTACCCTCAAGACGGAGAGGAAGAGGAACAGCAGCGGTACCTCCTCCACTCCCCTTCCCCTCACCCCCCACCATCTCCTACACTTGACTTGAGACGGAGCAGTTCGCAGATCGATGGCAGAGAAAGGCCCCCATCCCATCCCGTCTCTCCTCCTCGGTGGCTGGTTAAGGAGTGGGAGTACCGACCGACCGAGCTAGGAAGAGAGCGAGTAGGAGGAACAGGGAAGTGGCAGCCTCGAGGGCAATGAACACCGACTTAGGAAACACGAGCTCGACCAAACCTAGTACGCTCGCACACAACCTCTCTAGCGGTCTCTGGGACAATAGCAGGTCAAGGAAATTGGAGCACTAAATGCAGGTAAGAGGGAAAGGGCAACGGGAATGGACTCATCTTTACCGCCCCCCCCCCTTCTCCCACACTCTCCCTCCCCCCGCGAAGAAGGCCCCGATCGGATTCGAAATAACGAAGCTTCGGGCGAACGAAAATTGACGGACCGATATATTAGAGCTAACGACCGAATAATTTCGTGTTACCGATGATATATAACCCCTCTGAATCGCTCGTAAAATTAGTAATCGAGACTGAATATCGTCGAAAAAAATACCCCGAGATGTTTTATGGCTCCCGAATATGAATCCAGCGGCTCAGTGAAGTCCCAGGAGGACTCTCACAAAACGAAACACTCGGGCAGAGGGAAAAGGATAGCCGGCGAGAGGACCTCCGAAACCTTATATTATATATTCCTTGTTTGGCTGAAAACTCAAATGAAGTGATAAAAAATGTGTTGCAGTTTGAATGAATGGGGTATGTCCTCACAAAAATTATCTCCATTAATTGAAATAGAGGTTATGAAACAAATCGTGAAAGATACAGTAAATACGACAAGCAAACCTCTTAAGTCCGTGAGAAAAGGTTTCCAACTATCAATTAGCGATTTCAGTATGGTTAGTGATTTAATGATAGAATCTCATTTTAGCAGTAAAAATCATGCTTTATATTAAATATTAATATAAAATTAAGGTTCTTCCTTAATGCTCAATAAGTAGAGCAGTCTACACAGTATAAAATGAAATGGCTATTTGACGTCAATTGAAAAAAATTAATGAAATTACCCACTAAATACCCAATACTCTCTACCCTACCTTAGACTGATCCGAATGTCTTGCCATGCATGCGTACTTAGTTTAACAAATTGAAACAGTATATGATGCCATTCCTCAGGAAATGTTAAAGAAATTTACATTGCATGATGAGAGATCCTTTTATGAGCACTGATATCACTAATTATTAAATTTGTCACCCAATATCCCGAAGCATTTTATCATTAAAGAATAAAAAAGAAAGCGCATTGCTTTTTAGTGAAATTCCTTCATGGTGATACTTCTTTAAAATTTGTCCGCCACTGCGAAATCTATATTATGGATTTCACGGGACATTTAATAGCTCTCGTTGCAGCAAGATCTTATAAACTGTATGACCTGTCGTAAAAATACTCGCACGCAACATGAGCGTCGATCTCCTTAAGTTCGTTCACCCGTGACTTAGAACTCGACTCCGAAGGCCAACGAAGAGAAGGAAACGTCGTTTATGGATCTTCCATCGATCGAATACAGTAAGATCATAAAACATAACTAATTATGTATCATTAAATGAAGCCACTTAATTACCACTGAAGTACTAATGCCCTGATAGTGGAAACCACTTATTCAAATGAAACTAGAGCAACAAAAAATGTGATGTTCTCGGGAGAATGGTCCCAAACAATAGGATATTCTTCTTATGATTTCTAATGGTACAACCATAAAATCATGCCATCCCATTTTTATGAGTCCCTAGCAATCAATATTTTATGAGACCGCAGCATATTTCGGCTATCTTCCGTGAATAACACAATTGGCACTAGGAATTATTTCAATCGCCGCATATAACATGCATGTCGTATACTCCACGATCTAGATCGTTAAGCACCGCACAAACACTAACAATAATTTTAATGCCATTCGTCAGACTCAAACCGAGAAAAAAGGCTACTTTAACAACGAAAATTTAAGTTTAAATTAGGAAACGCTTTGAGAAATTTCCCGAAAAGTGTTTCCATATTTCTTCAGGACGATGTTCAAATTATGAATATATAAAGGTATGAAGAGTCCTGTGCATGTACGTACGCCGGGCGTCCAATGACTTAACCACAAAGCAGGAAGAGAGATAAGAGACAGCCATGATACATTTTTCCGATAAGGTGTTGTTGGCGCTAATCGGCGCAATCCCTGACCTAAACGACGCCTGTGAGTTCGGAGGAAAGAGACGACGGGTGGCGGGGTCGTATCTCCCGCATCCCGAGCATGAGCATCGGAACAAGAGCCTCGAGCGGGCGAAAATCCGTCGCAGGCCGCGATGCTGATGGTGACGGGTGCAAAATGGGTCACACCACCACTGTCCTCTTTCTATCCCCAGAATCCGCGTCATCAACGTGGAAGTAAGACCCACTCGTAGCACGCGATAGTCTAAATCCCACCGACTGTGTTCCTGGTTTTGAAAACTACAAGGTGCAACTGGGATTATCAAATTCCGCTAGATTGTTTACGTTCACCGTTTTCGTTATCTCAGGTCAATATTTTGGTGTAGAATAGTGTTTCATACAGACGAGGATATTTGTCCCTCCTATTCTTCCGTAACGTATGTTAGGGATATGTACTATACGTGCAGGAAAATGCATTGCACGCGTACGGCATGCACCTTGGTTTTCGGGATATTATGAGCCCCATACAGGTCCACGGAGGCCCGTTTGCGAACGGCGGCGGAACTCTCAAAACCTCATTCCCAAAAAAATCAATGAGTTCATGATTTGAATGAAGTTGCGTGAACAGCAAGCTTTGCATTATTGAGTATTAATTTCCAAGCCTTTCCCACGTTTTTCCGCATTTCCCAAGGTTTCACCATGATAAAGAATACCCTTCAGCGGTATGAAAGCGGTATCAAATAATACTGTTTACGGGAATCGAGTAATATACGTAACTTAATAATAAAAACGAAGAAATTGAATTGGGTAACCGGACGGTTTTGCTCCCACAAGGAGTTGAACAATTTAGCACGGGATAAACAAGAAAATTTCGTAAATGCGACTAGAAACTAAAGTTTCCTAATACTGAAATAAAAGAGCGAGATTTGGTATTCCAACATAAATATTTTCTCAACAGAGCAGAACCTAGTTTTCGTGGGCTCTAACATCATCGGGTGAGGTAGAACTTCTATGAAACCTCGATCGTTTAGCGCTAAAAAGTATTAATGAGGACAAACTAAGCCACACTTTTTGTTTCAATGTGAAGGAATTTCGCAAAGTTACACCGGATACAGTTAACCTTAAGAAGTGTACGCCATTTTCATAACATTTTCTGTATTTGTAGTACATTATCAAATCCAAATGATAAAACAGGGTCTTATAGATTTAGCTTTCATTTATACTGATTTTGAGAATTTGAGATTTGATGCCAGGCATTACGACAGTGGAGGACTAGCACCAGAAGAATTACGAACTAATGTTGCACAAATACACGCCGTTCTTCAGAAAAAACTTGTATTATGTTGGTCATTGTAGAGAAGTTTCAATTGCGCTGACATAATATCACTATTGAAACAGCTAGTTTTTATTTCAAGGATATTTATTGTTTTGTGCGAGAAAAGACAGCCGAAATCCCATAGTTTAACAAAATTGGCGCTTCAAAAACTACCCCAAAATAAGCTTTAGAACATTTCAAAAATAAATGAAAACCTCGGAGTGGTTAAAAACTGCGTATTGACATCATATATGTTTGTAAACTACACAGGAATGGTCGGAAAATTATTTTTCATCACTTATCATTGATACATTGACTCAGGTGACAGTTTGACTCCAACAGTCACGATTCAACCTCCTAAATTATCATACGAAAAGTTAGGAAATCACGTAGAAGTGGTAGTCAATGATAACTGCTGCGGCATATTCTCTCTCTCTCTCATCCTATCTCTCGGGAACCCGCAAGAGATGAGCGGGGGAGGCGCCTCTCTGTCCGAGGATGCGGGAAATGAATGGAGGAGAAAGGGGAAGCTGGGGTCGAGGTCCCGGCGGGCCTCGATGGCGGATTCCTTCCTTCCCCCCCATTTTACCGTCCGCCATCGACGACCGCGCTTTTCCTGCATGGGGAGGGATACGAGGGAGCGCAGAAATGCACTCGATCGTAAATGGAGATTAACTCGGCGCAATTGAGGGAGGACGAGAGGAGAGAGAGAGGGAGAAAGAGGGCATGCCTCGACAACTTGTCAAATTGAAACTGGGATTAACTCTTTGCGCTTTCAGCGGAGGAAATTGCCCCGTTTAGGCGCCAGTGACAATTACGGACCGCGAGATGTTATCCTCAACGGGCATATTCTCCTTCGGATGAATCACCGAGAAAGAGGCATTGCGCAAGGAGTTCTGCTTCGAGATTTAGACCGCGAACAATCTAGGCCCGGGAAGCCAGTAAAAGAATCAAATCTCAGAGAGACAGCATGCTACGTGCCCATTCGGCTGTTGAAGGATGCCGAAAAGAATTCTCCTATGAGGAAACAAGGGATTGAATAAAAGTTTAATTTTAACCTAGGGATTATGGAACTTACATATTGAAATCACTTTAACTTTTAGCGGTAGAAGATTGAAAGTACTACTTGTCTGACAAGTCTTTTTCAATATATGAAATTTACTTCCGTGATCAACGTAAAAAAATGTGGGTCACTCAATTTTTTTCTGGGAAATTCATCATTAAAATTCAATAAAATTGACCAAACATGTACGAAAAAATCAACCATATCGATCAGCACCAAACTTTATTTACGTAATTTGCGTTAATTCAATACGTTTTTCAGAACGAGTATTTTTCAGGCAACCGGTCCGTGGAACTGAATAGCTGGAGAGTTTTTCTCGAACTGATCGCAGCCAGCTGGTCACACTTATGGTAACACTCCCCTGCGCGATTTCTTCCATGGTACATGACAGAAACACTCGTGTGCAGATTTTATAGGGCAATCATTCAATGAAGAAACACCAAAAATGGTTCAAAAAGTTAATTCCTAAGCAGAATGTTGCCAACAATTTCCCGGGGGTCGATATGAACCGACATCAGTATTGGTATCGATTCTTAGGTATCGGTATCCATGATTTTTTCCCAAGAACCTGATTTCCTTACATTTAAGATTCATACCCTAGGTACAGGTACTGATACCCCGCACCTAATTTTCCTACACTAGTTACCAATTCCTGAAACCATTATTGTGCCAATAAATAAAAAGGGTTGGTATTGGTTCCCAAGTTCCGAGAAATATTTACGATTCTAATCCTAGGTGCTCTTACCGATGAACACTTAGTTATTTACCTTTATTGATCTGGCAATTGGCACAAAAGCAATAAGCCACAGATAAAAATAAATGCCCATTCAATCAAAGAAAAGCTATTTTCATAATTATCTGGGTATGTACGATTATATCATGCCAAGCTATTGCACATCAAAAATTTACATGGTGCGCTGAAAATCATTCAATGATTGTGGGAGGACAAGGATCCATGATGTGTTTTTCATTGCGACGTTTGACAGAATAGATAAAAAAATTAGTCCCTCAGCCGTTGCGTCTTAACAGATAAATCCGCAATCCGAAAGTGATACCTAATAGGTAAAGGGAGAGTTTATCTTGTTCTGTTCATTACGGTGCATGAAATTCACACGTGCTTCCAAATGCAGCCTGCGATATCCCAGAATGCCTGCGCCCAGAAAGACGTACCAAGGCAGGACTTAGCTGGTGACACACAAAGGAAAATAATCCGGAAGAGTATGTGTATTTGTAGCCAAACACTGACACTCAACCATCCAATTTAGAGCGACGCCAATAAATTTTTGACAAGAAAATATCAAAAATGATAATACTATCAAGGAGATATTAACTGAAAGGGTTTGAAAAATACACTGTTTCCAAGGAACTGCGGGAGATTCCGCGACAGTGACTTTTAACGTAGTCATCCGCTAAATGTGCAATACAATGCAACAATTTCGGAGTGTAAAACATTCGCCTTGACCGGGATTCGAACCCGGATCCTTCGATATCCGGCCGAGTGCTTTAGTCAGTTAAGCAACTGAGGTATCTCCTACAATTTCTTGGAATTTGTCAAAGCCAAAACACCCCTAGTGTTTGAAGTTTGCTTTTAACCTCGTGGACTGGCCCATCGCGCACAACTACAAATGCCTGCGACATTGAATGTACGGCATTTCGTCACGGTATGGACGGCACGGAATGTACGGTATCTTGTTCCTTTAAATCCCCCCAATATTTCGAAGTGTAATAGGGCGCCTCGGTAGTTTAACTGGCTTAAGCACTCGGCCGGGCATCGAAAGATCCGAGTTCGAAACCCGGTCAAGGCAAATGATTTTTACACTCCGAAATTGTTGCATTGCAAACACTATTTTTCATTGGTATATTAAACCGCATGACTACTAAATGCTGCAATCGAGTCAAATTTATTTTCCCCCCGAATCCCTATAATTTAAGATATTTTCTGGGTCAACTGCTTAGTTTACTAACTGTTAATGGCAAGACTCCCTTGAAATTTGCTCAATCTTTTCTCACACCATAATGTATGGTTCATGGACTCATGATGCATGCAAACATCTAAGGATGACGTCCACGACCTTTAGGATGACATATTTGGAAGACACCTAGAATATAAAAATATCGAGCACTGATTTTCCATGAAACTTGTTTCCAAGTTCACGCCAACGCACGCAGTAAAAACCCGGAAGAAACGCTGAGATCAACGAACCAAAGCCTCTGCAAACACCGCGGAACCTACGAATGAATACCCTTCCAAAGCCATTTATTAGGATTGTAACGACTCAGATTACGAAATGCTCAATGAAAAATGGATGAAAGCGACCCACAACTCAGTAATTTCCTTAGTGTCAGAAAAGCAACGTCATTTCCACGCCCTTATTTCCAGCTTCACAGCAAGTAGCGTTAGATGGAGATTAATTACCCCTTCCACGACTGCGATACTGTTTCTAAAGGACTCCCTCCACAGCGATTATTTTCTAGCAATGTGACCAAAATAGTGGGGGTAATCCTGCCGGGGACGCGGCAAGTGTGGGCCGCAGAGCATCAAACCGCCTGTCACCCTAACTCTCCAATCCACCTCTTCGCCAACTAACCCCTTCTTGATATGGATTCCGAGGTAATTCCCAGAAGTGAAGCCAAAGACAGCTGAGCAGAGCGAGAAAACGTGAAGCAGAAAAGTCAACAAATAAATACTTACTATGCAACACACACAATCTTTTACCCACACTCTCGAACGCGCGAGCGATTTCTTTCCCAATCATCAGATAAACAGGATTTCACACTAAATTTAATATGGTTAGTCGCAAAATGGTGGGACGCGGTTGTTCACCGGGTGAGTCGTTGGGATAGTGACCGGAGTGCCCTAGTTCGGTTCTGGGTGACGCCTCTCCGATTTTTCGATTTTTTTGTCTGATAAATAAATACATTCGTCCAGAAATTCTTGAAATCGTTTGAAAAAAAATAAAATTTTCCCAACGATCAACTGTGGAAAATTGCATACGGTTGAATTTAGTTAGTTCTTCCATTATTCGAGTGATATTGATCATCAAAAAATATATATTTATTGAACACACACCTTAGGAAGGAAAGGGATGCGTAAGTAAATTGTGTAAACCAAATATTCTTGAAACCAATTTGAAAAAACAAAATTTGCCTACCAGAACAAACTCCGTATGTTCGAATATATTTATGTACTCCTTGACTAAACATCAAATATAAAAGACAGATTTATTGAAATCATAAACCGTAGGAAGGAAAGGGATGCGTCTTTGAATATAATAAATACAAATTAATAGGTAATCGACCGAAAGGTCAATCCACGAAATTCTGTTTTATTAAGTTTATTTATTCAGTCACCACGAAATTCTGTTTTGAATGAATGAAGTTTCCGATCAAATGATCAGCAAAGCTAAACAAGTCACGTTCAACTAGGGACGTAGTAGTCCGCTGTGCCACTGACCGGAGGGTCAGGGATCGATTCCGGGTAACGCTTTTCTGAGCATCCTCAGCTTCACCCAATCTGTGATTTTTCGGATAACAGACTTCTCCCCGGGAAACCACAGGCGGAACAGGGAAAGGAACCACCCCCTCTACCCTAAAGCGTAATTTTCACACACCGTTGGGCATAATACTGGGCGAACTCGACACTCACCAACAACCCTCAAGTAAAATAAATAAAAACTAACTTTCTGATTAAAAACCATGGTTTTTAGCCGTAAAATTGAATTGAAACGGATATACTTAAACCGAACGTCTTGAACGAATACAGATTTTAACTTGCTACAGTAGGCTAACAATACAGTGAGGTCTGTTGCCAAATCATATTCATATATTCCTGCTCATGACACATCGAAGGTCAATACTTTGCTTATAATAGCCGTATATAGACTCTATTCATTGGTATGCAACACAATGAGTCGCAGTTCTACGTAAATGAAACATGATTCTCACAGAATGGTAAATACAGAGCTTGCAGCGTGTTCGTAGAGAAGATCTAAGTCCTGCGTCAGTCATCATCACATTAATTAAATACCGGCTACTTACAGGTTCCTACATAACAGAAAACAATACGCAAGACGGTTGACAAACATTCATTTGTTGAGGCAACGAATATAATTACAAAAATAATCAGATGATCGCTCACCGAAATAGAATAATCTGTCGATAGCCCTATCAACACAGCAACTATTCAAAAAACAGTCTTAAATTATTGATTGGTTTCCGTAAAGAACTAATTGTAAACTAATGGAAATATATCTAAAGAGAATTAAACCTTACAAGGATTCCAGATTTGTACCATGAATTGATTCTCTATTGCACAATGCCCGAGCATCTGTACCCTATTTCCAGGAAGTGATACGTATGTCCGTGTTCAATAAAACTTGTTTCGCATATTTAATAGAATTTTAGTGTTTTAACTTACCGAATTGAAGTAAAATAACAAGGAAAATCTGTTTTGCGCATTATAAATCTGATCAAACTGGACCAATAATCTTTATTAGGTGTAAGTCATGGTTTGAGATTGGAATTTAATTACCAGACAGAAAGACCAGGTAATTAACATTTATTTATTGTAATGCACACAAAACTGCCAGAGCCAGAAGTAGTCCTACATTGATCGGGAAATTACCGTAAAAAAACGAAGAAGAGACGAAGAATTTGGCCTTCGCAAAAAATGAAATACGCACCGGAATTTTCGGAAATAAACAGGTCGAATCTTTGAAGACCTAATTATCCGGATACTTCAATCGTACAGCTACAATATCGAAACCGCATAGAAAAAATCACCTGAAAAACAAGAACACTTAAGAATTTCGTACGACGTAAATGCATTTACTTAATCACGCAGCTGTCATCACATGGAAGGAAAAAAAACACGATTTGGAATTCCTTCCCGTGAAATTCCTCATGAGTAACAAGCTGTCGCTTTTAGAAGATCCATAAGAGAGAGAGAGAGAGAGCGCGCTCTCTTGAATCTCAGGACGAAGCAAACTGTTCCAGCAGTGGCAAATATATATTTCCTCCCAGAATGCCAAACGCGAAGTAATTAATGAGGTGGGTGGCCATCGTCGTCACCCACACCCAGACGACGCCGAAGAGGAGATTATATTAATTTCCCAGCGACGTCGCAACTCGTCATAACAATGATACCCACATCCTGCAATCATCCTCCATAGCGACGATGGAGCAAAAAAGGATGAATTAAACAGGAGGATGAGAACGAAGAATCCAAAGACTTCTCGTAGTTATGGGATGAGGAGGAGATGTGTGGCTGGAATAAGTAGTCGGAGGGAATAAAATTCGACGAATGTGATTGGCTGTGCAAAAGGACGCAGACGAGAATTAACAATTGATACCTCTACCTTACGGGTTCTACCTCATTACCAGGGTCCGCGCGACCTTGACTCCCGCTAAGGTTTCCCCCGACGTGCGCATACGTGAGTGGGAAGGGGCATAATGACCATCACGGGGATCGCCTGAAGTAGCCAAAGGCGACGAGTAATTATAAACATAGCTGTTAAATATAAACACCCATAGCCGCTAGATCAATTCTGGGAACCTAAATAGAAACCCAATTTCAATCAATTAATTTAAGTAACCATTAAATAGTTTGGTGAGTCAGGTTCCTATGATTTAAAAAAATTATATTTTAAACTGGGGAGTAAAGATCTTTTGAACAAAGGTATTCAAATATTTTTAAAAAAATCTAAAATGCGCATCTGTGTAAACGAAACTCATTAATGAGAGGAGATTTTCATCATAACATTCGGCTGTCGGCATGCTCGTATGACTTCAACTCAACGTTATGAACGAAAAATGCACACAGTCAACTTTCCTTACACAAATGGAACCAAAAACCTTTTGGAATATTGTATCCTGATAGATGAGTACATGAACACGAATGTGATGCTTAGAATGAATTTAGTGGACGCGGCCGTCAATTTGAGGAAATGATTCATATTAGGAACTAATAACCCTGCATCCATTTCGATACGCTCTTTATTTCACAAAGCCAGTCTTAATGTTACAACGTCATCACCAGGCTTGATATACTCAAACACGCACTTCTCAGTTGTTGCGTGTAGTCAGGTACAGGCAGAAGTCAAATTTTCCATTTAGTATTTTGTAAAAAGAATTAATACTGGGATTGTTCGTAAAAACACTTGAGGGGACATAACTATCAAACGTTTCATGTGGACGCCTAAGGCATACTTACGTGTATTTACAACAAAGTAAACACGGCTTCCGAAAGTGGATTAAAAACAAGGATCGTTCAATGGATTGTGTCCCCGAGCCCCCGATTTGGCATCTCCCTACCTCCGAATCCCTCCACCATGAACGAGTAAAAAATCGATTCAAACCCCGGATTCGCTCCACAGTGTGTGACGACGTTCGCTCCTCGTTCGAGAAAATTCTTATCCACTCTGTTAAGTCCCGGGATCCGACTTTCTTTTTTTTGGGAGACAATAAGAGAGTAAAATAAACAAGCGTCATGGGGCGGATCTCGACGATCTGATTTCCTCGGGTACAATAGAGGCGAATGACTCAAAATCTAATACGAATCGAATGCACGAATTCGTATTGGCGTCGAAGTTTAGGTCCGATGGGATTCCTAAGTCCGAGTCGGGGATTAATAAGAGCCCGAGGATGCCAGAAAATACCATGCGACCTATAAGTATTGCCTATTAGGAACGCCCGAAAAGGAACTATTGTGCAAACCGCGTATTGTGAAGAGAGACTTAACATGTTGAGTTATCTAACCGATTTTATTCCCCGACCCCGAAGGTTGAGTCGTTCAGTTTACACAAACATGGACATTTTGTGCTCCTCGAAACCCTTCACCAACAAAACACAAGTTATTTGTTTTAATTTTTATTCTTATTCTCCTGTGACTCGTTTATTTTCCATTGTTCAAGAATATTAGCCACTGTTGTCATTCCATACCGCTTCCTTGTTTTGCCAAATGGATTATGACTAAGAACTCTTTCGCGTATCATGACAAACGGGCATGTTTCATGTAACATTGCAACTCGACCACAACACATTTATCGAAGTTTAAACGTTTAACCTTTCTTTTATCCTTTGTTACAGGTTGAAAAAAATATGTGCCAACGTAAACACATGAGAACAACTGGGACAAACTGCATACGGTTGAATTTAGTTCTTTCTGCTTTGATGAGAGATACTGATAATAGACTTACAAAATACTTTTTTTAAATTTCTAAATAATAGACTTACTAAACACACGCCGTGGGGAGGAAAGGGATGCGTTTTATAAATTTATATCCGTAGGTAATCAACCGAAAGATCAATCTACAAAATTTTGATTTATCTAATCGTTTCCTTGCTTCTGATTCTTTTCAAATGCCGATTGCGAGACTGAACGGAGTTTTTTCAAGCAAATAATCAGTCAGCAACATTATATAAGTCACGTTCAACGAGGGACGTGATAGTCCGCTGAGTAGAGCGTTGTGCCGATGACCGGAGGGACGGTGTTCGATTCCGGGTAAGATCTCTGGGCACCCTCAGCTTCACCCATGCTAAGTAATTTTTCGGATACCAGATCTTCCAGAGAAACTACAGGGGACAAAGGGAAAGGAACTACTCCACCTACCCTGATGTGTGATTTTCACCCGCCATTGGGCTTAATAAGAGTGCTATATAAATACGTTCTGGCCTCATCTACCAAACCGACCTTTGGATTGATAACTGAGGTGAAGTCACGTTCCAGACATTGGACTAGCAAGAATCTAAAAAGAATTCACGATTGCCTCTTTCATTTCCAATACTCTTACGCCTGGGAACAAAGGTTGAGGTTGCGTAAACACGATTTCGATTACAATTAAATGAAATGATTACAATTCACCTTAAGGGCGATTCAAACGTACGGTGCCCGGAATGCGAACGACGTACCAAATTTACCTAGCATAACTGTACAAATCTAGATCTTACCAGATGTTCCAGGTTCCGTATCTTTCTGGGAAACCATAGCCCGCACGAGGAAAGGAACTGGCTCCTCTTCCCTGATGTGTGAATTTCACACGCCGTTGGACTTAGTACTGGTTGAGCTCCACCATCACCTACCGAACCGTCCTTTGGGTTGATTATTATGTACGTGGTTTATACATGCATGTAAAAAATGGTACAACAACTTAACCGTGATAATAAACTAGCAACCTGCACTTCGCTCTACGAAAACTCTATTATTTGCAAAACATATTTATGAAGGCACTACAGTTTCCAAAAAATTCCAGGTAATTATGTTTTTCCAGAGTGATCGCCTCCGAAAACTCACAAGTTGATTGCTAAAACGCGGTCTGATACAAGTGTTGTAAGAAGTGGATCGTGAAACGTGAAAAATGACCTGTTATTACTCTCCAGTGCCATGAAAATGTTGGATGACGAATGACGACAAACTATTTGCGGACTGTGTATCTGCTCAATAAGCCATTGAGGGATTGGTAGAGAATTTCAAGAGGTCCTATTAGGGATCATGCATTCTTCTCCGTCGCTCAAAGGACTATTTTTACGCCGAAGAAATAAGTAGCAAAGGCCTCGCCGAGAGGGCAAGGGATAAAGAATTAGCTTTCGAGGGTCCACTTGGAAGGATCGATCGCGGAGCGAGACAAACGAAGAGCGAACACCGGAGGAAGGGGGTTCCCCCGTGACGCACGCTACAGAAAACACTTGAGTGCTGCTCATGAAAGTTCAACTTCATTATTTAGACGGAGAAAATCTTAAGATAGAAAATTGGAGAGAATTGATTTCCGATGTCTTGCATTTGACCTTTAATGTGGCTGAATACACATGTTTCAATGATCTAAAAGTCTTATGGGCAGACTACCTAGCGTGTTGTGGTTATTTTTTGCTCGTCGACCCTAGGAATGAATGCTACTTGCCACCACGTAGAGCTTTCTTCGGATCGCTTCGGAAAGTGATACACCTTACCAGTTTCTTTGACAGTTAGGAACTAACATAAAATAAGGTTTCTACGGGAGCTCCATCATTAAACCAAGATCGTTCAATATCTGTCTCGTACTTCCATCGATACTCGCTGAAGGAAACAAAACAAAAGTAGAACGTTGAACTTCGTAGAACGAAATTAGAATTTAAAAAGTAACTTACCATCTAATATTCCAGTGAAAACGATTACTCAACTTTTGTTTCCCCGTTAAATTAGGATTACCAGCCAACAATGACTTTCCCGCCGATGATGCCGAAATGGCACGTAGAACCGCATTCGTGATCCATATTTTTCTTGTGTTATCACATCGCTTTCGATAACGGAATTTCCCCCCGTAGGTAAATTTGCGATCGCGGATGCTTCGACCTAAGCCCAACCATTCGTGAAAGTGCCTGGAATCGTCTTTGGTTTTAGAGCAAAGAGATATTTGAAAAAAATGGCAGAATAATCGTTATCGAAAGCATTGGTCGCAGGTAACATTGGCGATAACGTACGCGCGTTGTCAATATCCGTGATAGCGGGCCGGTTTAGGGACTAGGGAGAAGCAGCAGACGGGGTTAAAAAATATGAGGCGTATTGCGGAGAAGTTTAATGCAGGGAAATAACACCTAATATTGAATTAGGCAACGGAAATTTCTTTAAAAAACTGTAACTTTTACTGTTACAGTTTTACATTGCACAATGTCGATTTACGAATAACCGTTCTGGACCATAAAAGGTCTGGTCTAAAGATCTAGAATAATTTTTGCACTTTTAAAATTCTGCAATTTGTCTGAATGTGCCAATTTATGATTTCGCACTTGTACCAAAGAAAAAATTTCAAACGAGAGCCATTTTTAAAAAATTAAATCAAAAATCTTTTAATTCAGTCATTAACACATTCGATGTAACTTTTTTCAACGATCATAAGACAAATTAGCATGACGCATGTATATCGTAAAAATGCTCATCGAGAATGAGAGGGATATTGATCTTAAAATTCGTGAATCTTCGCATCTGAAATTTGAAACTGACTCAGAAATTACGACTTATGTCACGACAGAGGTGATTTTTTTTCACGGGTACGTAGTTAGTCAGCGCAACATACAAATCAAATCTCTACAGGCTTACGAAATGAGTCTGTTAATTAGTCTTCATGAACGTCTTTTTTGGTAACACAAGAACCTCACAGTAAGTCTATGGATTACAGGCCACATAAAACCCACAAAAACTACAAGCCATTAATTTTCATTATCAAGACGTTTAAGCGGCGTACTCATATTTTAACGAATCTTCCAAAAAACACGGCACATCATAACATTGTCTTTTAATTTCTATTACTCGTCCATTTCTGGAAATAAATTATTTTAATTAGAAGACCGATTGGTACTTCTACTTCCGACGTCTCTCGCCGGAAGTAGAAATTTTAATAGCTTTTAACAGATATTTTAATTTGACAATTCTCCCCACTAAGACTTGTCGGATTAAAAAAAAATGAACTCGTGAATTATTCCTTTTAGAATCTGTGACTTATTTTGAAGACATTGGCAGGTGCGTTAGTTGATTGCGCAGGGCGTGAGGCTACTGATTGAAAGTCTGCAGTGTAATCATCCCCTGCCACACACCCTAGAGTGGTGGCTTGCAGGATACCACGCAGAACACGGTTACAATTAAGTGTATACAAATTACGTTCCAGGAAAACCGTAGAAGAAGTCATGCCATGCAAAGTTATTTAAGTAAAGTACTAAAAGAATTTACCAGTATTGCCTAATAGTTAGAATGGAGTGACCATTCTATGTTTTGCTAACGGATTATGCTTAACAGGGACATTCACGAGGTGTCCCTCACAAATTTAGTTCCAAGTTAGCAATGCGATAGCATAGGTAGTGTAATAAAATGCCACATGTGAAGACATCCTAACTACGATCACTTATAGACACATATATTTGTGTTCGAATTTGTATAACATATCACGTTCTTCGCCCACACCCCCTATCCACACCCAACTCGTAGTGAGGAGACGCTTCGAGCGTGGGTTACTGCGTCTTTCCCACGCTGGAGATAAGAGGGTTTCCGACTCTATATGTTTAACTTGGTCTGAAGACAAAGAGAAATTTAAAACGTCGATTTCCAACGTCTTAGTCAGTACTTTGATTCGATACTTTTTATTAGAGACTATTCATTAAAGGCTTTTTGAATGTTCAAAGAGTAGTCAAGGTTTGGTGTTAACTCTAATGCCGTACGTTTACCGAGATATCCGTGATCCTGATGCTAGAACAGCTTTTTCAGATGCCCTATGCTATACGGCGGTGCGACTTTTACTTATCGATTAGAAGTAAACTTTAAGTGCGTATTAATGATTTTGGAACAAGAGCATTACTTTCCTGAACGCCTACTGCATCAGGAATACTAAATCTAAAATAGAATATGTAGAATCGATCAAATACTTAGGCGTTAACCTTACTCACGACTCTCATGGGTAAAACATATATGGGGAGTATGTGGACAAGCTAACAAAATATTAGGATTTATTAGATGAGTATTGGGGAAATGTGACGAAAAGTTTAAGAGGAATGCTATCTTTCACTTGTTAGAACTCATTTAGAATATGCTGCTGGTATACGGGATCCTCATAAATTGACTGAATTAGATCACGTGAAGCGTAGAGGTATTAGATTAATAAAACGTAGTAATGATAAACTGAGTGGCGTATCAAAATTATTAGAGGATATTTGGGGTTGGATATTACTATAAATTACATATTAAGTTGTGATTTGGTGGAACTATTTCACGATAACAGATACAAAGACTACTACAATTTTCCAGTGGTTATTTGGTGATGGTACTTAATAGTTATTAAGGGGAAAATTGTAATAGTTTTCGTCGCTATTATTTTGAAAATTACTCATGGAGCGAAATTACACGACAGATTAAAATTCTTACATAAATTGGAAGGACGACTCTTTAGCGTTAATGTGGAAATACATTATAGTACTAGGGTAGGAGAGATCATGTCAGTAAAATTAGAAAGACTAATTGTAGAACTGATAGTTTTAAGATGTCACTTTTCCCACAAACGATAAGGATACAAATAACCTCGTCCGACCAAGCTAGGAATGAAAAGTATTTTGGATCAAAAGTAGTCTGGTGTGTAACCACCCCCTGCCACACACCCTAGCGGTGGCTTGAAGGGCACTACGTAAAGAAATAAATAAAAGTGCACATAACCTCAAGTCGAACTAATCTCACTCATAAGCAAATATCTCCTAGATACCTGTTACTTTATGTTTTTATAATCATAGAGAATCATTATCAGTCTAAAAGACATAAGTTTTAGTACGTTAAAGATTCCGCTCCTAACATAACATAAATATAACTCTTTCTTCGGGGTTATTCATGGCAATTGATCTTTCAAGGTAATAACATATTGAAAATAGGTGGAAATTTAAAGAATTAAATAAAGATAAACTTTGTGTACAAGGTAATTTAGCACTAGCTTTGGTGACTTTCATGTATCAATTATGAAAAAGGAACTTCGAATAGAACAGGTCTAAACATTTAACAATCGCTCGTCAGGAGAAGTCCGCAACATGGGAAAGATCCAAGGGCCTCGCAACGGTTAGGCTCTTAACTGGAAGTCCCCTAGGGGCGGGGCCGCAAGCGAATAGAAGGTAAACTGTTTGCAAGGATAAACTCATACGAAAACATCTCAGGTTTCAAAAGAATCTTGGCACAGGAAATTTCGCAATTTTATTTGGTATGCTTTCATTTAATTATCATCAAAAATTAATAGAATCATTTAACTACACCGCTACGAGCGAATCTATTAAAGCTAACGCAATACAAAGTAATACAACGTAATGTGAAACAGTATCATTTATCACTCTTTACTGTTATTGAATACAAAGTGAATCCAAACTGTAAAGTTACTCCGTAAATGACTTAATAATTTAAACAAATGACTTAATAATTACCAGAACACAGTTAATCGAAATAGAAACCACCACTCTACAGACTATTTTTTTTAACGGGGACAGAATTCGTGAGACAATTAAGTCAATTGAACAGCGAACAGTCAACTTGGAATCCGGTTTGGAGATAGGTGAGCGAAAAGTTTAATCCGAACTATGTGCGTGTGAGAGAGGAAAGGTGATTGTAGGAGGGAGGACAAGTGGTTCTCAAGGTCACAAATTACCGCAAGAAATTATTCACGTTGCACCCCAAAATAACTAGCAGCGATGGAAAAGCGTAAACCTTCGAGCCCTGGAAAAACTTAAACCGACAGTCGCCCCACACCCCGAAGTCACGCCCTACAGCTGATTGTTACATCACAACTTTCCAGTGTCTCCGACGCCGCGATCCAAATGTGAAGTAACGGTACCTTCGTACTTCAAACACGAAAACCACGTGATCGGGGAAATTTCCCTGGTTCAATTCCGAAATCAAATAAATATGTACCAATAGTGGTTATATCTATTTAATACCGTCCTAATGTTGTGGGAAGAAAATAATTACGTGGAGTGAACGAGAAGTTCAAAATCTAAGTAGTGCATAAAAATTGTCAGAGGCCATCTAAAACCTACCTTCAATTGGTAAATTACATTTGATGACGATAATGAGTGGTTATCATGGGACGTGATCGACAGCTGAAATTGCCCCAGTAGACGAGTAATCCCAAAGACAAGGAGAACTAGGAAGGCTTGAAAGAGAAACTATGTAGCAACCCATTTATACGGTTTCACAAGCACTAATATAGAATCCACACTCGACCTAGAGTAATACTTCATCATTGCTACCATAAAGAGACTGCCAGGCGACGAACTGTTTATCAGGGATAACTCACCACTGGCTACAGGTAGACAATATTTTCGATGCCCAGAAAAATACTTAGTCCGACAAAAGGAAATCGATTGTACCATTTTCTTCTCAAGATGTTTCACCTATTTTAGACAATATTTACGACTACAAAATACTAAATCAACTACTCGAAAAATAAAATATACATACCACAGACTTTGGTCGGGGAAATTAACTTTGATACGCTTCCATTTTATACAATATTCTCATATTGGAGATTAATTTTCTACGCATATCTACTGCATATAACGTTGCTTCTATCTGAATTAAAACTTTAAGCCATTAATCGTGCAAAAGTTTATAGTATAATCTGCTACACCGTAAATAAGAATAATTAAAAATAAATGAAATAACCAACCAACAGTCTATATTGCCTGAAAGTTGACCACCAAAGGTAACTATAATCGTACTCAACAGCTCTCATTTCCATCAATAATCACACAATGACAAGATAACTAATTGCTTATGCACAACAGTGATAAATTTGACAAGCTTGAACCGATGCTGAGTAATAGTAAATGAAAATATATACTAATTGTGGAAAGGAATTGCGAAACAATTACACAAGATACCACTTCATGGATTTGATTTCTTTTCTCCGTTATTAAAAGGGTGATTTAGGTCTAGCGCATCGAAATATAATTCGCAGTCAGCCACGAGCTGCTGATTGCTAAGCTTTCACGGGAAGTTCTACAGACAACAATCTATTAAGTCCTAAAAGTTGTTATGTGATCAAACAAAATAAACAAAAAAGATATGGCAATGAATTAACAAAGACAAGTCTTTATCTTTTTTTTAACAAAATCAATGGGTAAATAAATATGATTCTCTGGGATCTCAAGCTCGAAGACGAAAAAAAAATTCTCGGCACTCAGCCCACCCACAGCTGTTGACAAAACACAGCGAGACAACAGCAGCGAGATCCAGGAAATCGGACGTGTTAACATCCAAGCACAAAGATTTAGCGCCATGACAAGCGATCTTGATATTACAATCGAGTATTTATGATTAATTCCTGGACAAGGTGCCATGTCTAACACAATCATGCGACAGAAATGCACATTAAATTACCGGGAGGAAATTGTCCAACTCTCGTATCCAACAACAGCACAAGGATTCCACGAAGAAGGGGAGAAAGGAAGAAGAAACCTTTTGAAATATTCTACCAAAAAAAACCCGGGAAGTGACGGGGCATGAAAACGTTCTTGGCTTACCTGAGGGAAGCCATGGAAGAATGGGTAGGAAGATGATCAGTCTCACAGTAGAACTCGCACCCCTTCTTCCCCTCGACGCAAATGCATTTACGCGAGTATCATCGACCTTCCGGATGCACGGAACTACTGTCCATAGTCCAACACCACTCCTACGGCTCCAGCCCACTGGACACCTTCGGATTCTTCCGAAAGAGAAAGAGGTAATCCTTTTGGAAGGGGTGATTGGGGGGGGGGGAGCTTGTTTGAGATCCTTCCGTTCGAGTGATCGAGTGGGAGGAGCTCCAAGATAGGGGAAGAAGGGGTGAAGACACCGGACCCCCCGAAGCACTGGAGTTGGCAGTGTCGGAAAGGGGGTGAAATGCAACGTTCCCTTCCTCTCTCGGCAGGATGCTACTAGGCGGCCAAACAGACGTCGACCCCGAAATACTCCACGCCCCTTTCCCACGGCTCACCTAGCCTCCTCCTCTCCGGATGACGAGATCTTCACACACGCACTCACGTTTCCCGATCACTTCGTGCCTTGCTTCCTTCGGGCATTCATCCAAAGAGATCTTTGTCGATGAGCTAGCCTCATGTCTGCCCTATGAACCCACCACACGAAAACGGCAATAATTTTATGTTTCCCCAACAGACGGAAATAAGATGACACTCGAATCCCAGTTCCGTTTTGGGGAAGACGGGACTCATACAATGTGTACAATATATATACCTCACCAACGAAATCTTCTATCGAGACGACGCTATACCTGTTGGTCACCACTTTTGTCGAACTCGTTTAATGCATAAGCTGCGTTGCATTCCACAATAATAAGAGTTTAGAGAAGAAGGACAACACAAAAGCACGAAAAGGATGTCTCAAAAACTTATAGTGAGGAATTGTGAGCACCACTGGTTAATTCAGCTGATGTCGCGGTCACAGTCGAGAAGGTTTCCTGCGACCCGAGACGGCATCGAGAAGAAGATTCGTCCCTCGGTGATATATCATTTAACGTGAAATCGAAGGCGTGGAAGCTTGTGTTCCGTCCCCTTTTCGTAAAGAAAAACACAAGACGAATCACGAGAGAGCCTGGGTATCAAATAAAAGAAGTACAATAACAAAGAAACTGGCGTGACTAGAAGGGGCAGTAAAATTCCAGACGGTGTGTCGAAAAAAAATGCGGCAGGATATCCTTAAATTTCAGCTGGCCTTCTTCCTCGCAGTTTGACACTCCGTCAAGGCCCTCACACACGTTGCGGAGGGATGTTATGTGGAGGGAGAATGCAGAAGGAGAAAGGGAACGATGTCTAGGAATCTGGAACAGGCAACAACACCAGTCTCCCAAAACTCATAAAAATAATGCACTCTTGGGGAGGAACACAGAAAATACACGGGACGGGGAGTCGAGAATGAGTATGATGGGATATTTAAGCTCGATACTCGCGGGAGGCGGGCGTGGCAGTGCGAAGGTTCCCGGGGACGGCGCGGGAATACGAAGAGGCGAGAAAAAAAAACACGCACCCTTTCCAACCGAAAGTTGTACTACACAAAGCACGGACCCGAGCGTGATACCCCGTATGGGACTGTGGGCGAGGGGAAGGGCGGTCTTTGTCGAGGAGCAAAGGGCCAACGAATGGGGCGCGGAAAAAAACCAAGCGCTTCGGAGCAAGGGGAGAGTGAGGAAGTAAGAGGGAGAGAGATATCGGAACAGGCGCTGGCAGCCGTGAGCGTCCGTGCGCCTCGCCCACTCCGCGGCACGGGGAAGACTGTCGGAGGTAGTGGAGAGACTGGGAAGAGGGCGGCATTTGGCCAAGGAGGGGAGGTGCCGCGCAAGGGGAGGCGAGCGGGGAGGGGAGTCGGGTCTGGGGGTTCGCCCTGTGGCTGCCTGCGGGGTCCCTGCCACGGTCCCTCTCCCCCTTCTCACACCACCCCTCGGCTGTATTCGCCCAGCACACCTCTCTCGCTCTCTACTGCCTCTCCCTCCAACCATTACCCCTTATCCTCTCCCTCTCTCTCTCCCCCCCATCCTCCCTCGATCTCCCAACATTCACAACACACACACACCCCCCCCTTCCCCCTCCGACCCTCAGTGGTGTGGCCGCTCGGCTTCGATCGTTCGCACAGCCGCCTCCTCCCCTCCCCCGCCGCACCCCTACCCCCTCGCAAACGTCCCTCCTTCCATCTTTGGGGGAGAACAACCCCTCGTTCCTCTCTCCTTCCCTCCCTCCCTCCGCATCCCCCATCCTGCTCCTCCCGCAATTGCCGTGCCTTCTCCCCACGCTCCCGCCGACCCTCCTTCTCTCTAACCCCCTTCCCGTACCCAGGATAAACGCGCGCGGCCCAGAGTTCGATAGCCTGGTGCCCCCTAAAAATGTGCGTACGCCTCCCCCTTCTCTTCATTTCGACCCCCGCTCTCAACCCAATCCTCCCCCGTCCTTGCTTTTGACTGCCGACTCCGGCGGGGGCGTACTCCGGGCGTCGGGCTGGAGAGTAATTCTGTCTCTCTCTCTCTCTCTCTTCTTTTCCCCAACGGTGACCCGTTTGCATACGAGGCGGTCGTGTCCATCCGCCTTCGGAGCGATCTCTTTTTTCCGCCCAATCGATGGAAGGATGCAGCGGCAAATGGAAGGGCCCCTCCCCCGGGCGTGCTCTTACGCGGGAATGGGTCATGCAGAAGAGGAGAGTTCCTTATGTCCGGAGGTTTTTGTTTTTAAAAAAAAGACCCTCAGCCGGATCGACGAAAGTGGAGGATTTCCAGTTGTTTCCCGCCCTCTTCATTATCTCTTCTGTTAGAGGAAGGCCGAAAATGGATTCTGGAGAAGGATCAGGTCGAGGGTGGGGAGAGGGAGGCAAATGGGTCGTAAGCGTCCCAATGGAGGAGGGAGGAAGATAAAAATCTTACTAAGCAAATATGTGAAACACATGAATCATCATTCCATCTCTCACTTGGACCAATTGCCCGCTAATAGTCTCCTCCGATTCTGGTTAACTAATATTCGCTCTCTTCCCAGGCAAAATATCAAATTTTCGAAAATGAAGTTTGCATGAAGAGGTGGTGGAAAATGTATTTAACCATCTTCAGTTTTCAATATTCCTTTTGATATGAGGCGTTTACGGTATATCATTCGACGCACATAACGCGTTTTAGGAACATTAAACAAATACTTTTCTTTGCTACAAAAATTTAACCTATTGTGAGAATTGGTTTATCGGGTTTAAAAAGCTATACTCCGGTTTCTAAAGTACTGGATGGCTCACCATACTTTTCGAAATAAAGCTCCCAGAGCAAATATTATAAAAAAAAAACAAGGACGATAGAAATCGCTCGATTTCCTCTAAATGGACAAAGGTTTTTAAGAAGCTTTTTCGTTTCCTCCTGTTCGTTTTGTTTTTGTTCAATTAATTATTTTATGGCGGTGAATCGTCGATAGAGTTTTGAGATTCCGGCCGAAAGGTCTCAAATTCAAAAATCGGATGATGCCTTCGGACAACCCTGGCTGACATTGATTTTCCAGTAGCTAGAACAATTAGCAAAACTTCTTGTGGCTAGGAGAAAGGAATATCCTCCCCCAACAAAACCTTCAAAAGCGAATTCCACACGACGTTAGGTGAAGTACTAGATGAGAACTCGACTATCACCAGTCAAGTGGATATTTGGTTAACTGATGTGGTGAAGAAGATTCATAGGTGGTCTTTACCGGTCATAAATATTGCGAAATCCGTTATGAAAACATTAATATTTATCGTCTGCTCACAAAAAAACATGAGATAATTCTTTTTTAAGTGGGCCTTCTTTCCAGAAATTCGGGAATGCCTTCATAAAGCGGGAACAGATTTTGATATGCTAGTTCCGGCCGGTTTAGACCGATTGCAATTTTATTTTTTAGTAATGCTTATCTGTGAGCGGTCGCACTTTTTCAACGTCGTTTCATATGACGTATTTTGAGCACTGAATGGAATTTTTTATTTTTTCAAAGAGAAATGTCATTATTGGAAAGAGCGTTATCGTTTATTTACTTTTAGATATGGATTCGTGGTTAGGATGAATTTCCAAAATAACACTTGTTCATTCGACCGTATAGCATCTAGCGTCAGGTATCAAATATTCAAGGCGAACACTAATTCTCGGTAGAATTTCTTTATACGATTGCATTAGGGTTAAGTTCATTCCAGTCCAAATTAAAACTCGGTCACAGAAAATCGCTGCGACGCGCGCCGTTCCTCCCTTGTCCGTGACCTCTGAAGGATTTCGAGTCGGTGGCCTTGAGCGTAAATGCCAAAACTCGATCATCCCCTTGTTCTCGTTCCCTTGGTTCCAAAGGCCGGATGGAAAAAAAATTCCGATCATATACCTGTACACGCCGAACGCCAGGTAATAATAATACATTCTACAAGGCCGGGCATTAGCATGGGCGAGCAATCACTGGTTTCGTCACAAGCGCAAAAAAAACTTTATCCGACGACCACCAAGGCGCAAGGAGCTCCACTCCATTTTTACCAAAGAATGTGAACGTCAAATATGCAAACTGGGCATGAAAAGAAAAAAGTGGTTCCATTAATCTCTTTGTGGAATCACCAATCCTTTCTTGTTCATTATGAATCGTTTCCTTTATGTCACAGCCAACCGAGATCGTTGATTTTGTATGAAATTTAAGTTTGCACAAGAGTTGAGCGTGGGCCACTCGCTAAATCTCTTCCTCTTAAATCTCAAAAGGCTCTTTTTGTGACTAATCAGTTCCCAAATCCTTTATATTCGCTCATTTAAGATGCATAGTTTAAAAAAAAGCAAGAAGGAATTTTATTCTGATCAAAGTAATTATCTCTCTCTTGACAAAGAAGCCTATCATGATCGAGGAAACATTTTATGAAAATCCTCTGAGCAAGACCTTATTGGCACGTCAGAAAGAGAAACAACATCCCCCAGTTACTCAAAATATAATTTTTCTGATTTAAAGTATCGACTGAGGTGATCTCGGAAACAGAATTACGAGGACCACTCAATTAGCGAAGTGTAATAATTTAATAAAGACAAAAGTCAATTGAATCATTTCACATGCCAATCCAGACAAAAATTAAAAATATGTTCTATTTTTTCTCCCTGTAATAACAATTCTGAATCATCGCAGAGAACATCATGAGGCATTACTTACGCACTGATTAAAAAAACAGCAATAAATTGGAAGACTGATTTTATAGCCGAGTGGAGATGAGAGATGGTAGAACTCACCTAATATAAGCCCCGGACATTATGTCAAATCCGCACATCAGGGTATTGGAGCCAATTCCTTTCCCTATGCCACCTATACCCAGGAAGATCTGATTCTCAAAAAATCACTCAGGTTGGGCCGACAATGGTACCCAGGGTGGCCGTAATCAAACCTAGCCTGTCAGTCCGAGTCCCGCGCTCTACCCATTGAATTATCTCGCCCTCGAAAACTACCATAGAAGCCACCAGAAGATAAAAACCGGCTTACGTCGTATTCTCAACATGCCACAGTGGTTCAATAACAAACAGTAAAGTGTGTCTAGTAATGAGTGTAAACAAAAAAAAACAAAAATAATCACATCATTTTTGGTCAAATTTCTCGATATTTTGTTTGTCTATTGATGAGTGTAACACCTAGAAGCCACGATAGGATTTCTGATCTTTCTTCAGGAAGGAATCCTGACTGACACGCCCATGTCCAACGAGCAATATCAAAACAAGATATCCCAAAGTAATATCTAAAAGATCCCCTAAAAGGCGATTCTCCTCCCTCACGTGAAGGAGTTTAGGTATTTCTCGGGATCGTAGATCGTAGGCTTTCGCAGCTGTTGAGAGATGCAGAAGTAGTTCTCGGGCTGGACTGCGTGAGTCCAGCCCGGCGGCAGCAGTCCAGCCCGAGAACTACTTCTGTATTTCTCGGGATTTCTCAAAACGAGCACAACCCGCAGCTAGGGCGACGTCACGGTGAAGAGCGTGATAATTGCTATCTATACCCTCTTGCGCTTCTCTTACCCGCTTGTCTCAGTGGTTCCCTCAGTGGTCCTCCCAGGACGTCGTAAGTTTTTCGGCGAGAATCCCACGCTTAAGCCAACTGCGAACCGTCTCGCGTCCTTTTTTAACGTTGAACCATGCGGGAGGCTTCTACGACCTTGTGGGGAAAAAGAAAATCGCCTCCAGCACAGCTCACGGGGTCTTCCGCGAGAATTGGAAGGGGGAAGAGAAGAGTAAAAATATTAGGAGAGAGATTTGGGAAGATTCAAGAACGGAGCCATTAAATCGCCCTTCAACGCGGGGCAATCTTACCACGGCATCGTTTTTATTAGTCGCACATCTTGGAGCGGAGAAGAGTCAGAACTGCGAAGGGATCCATTTTCGATTTTACGACTCAGTGCGGCCTATTTCCAGACCATCACTTGGAAAGCAAAATGACGATAATCTAACGCCATAAAACCATTGTCCCCTTTACGTTTGCCAACTTCAATTGTCTTAGCATCATTTAACCGTCGTCACATTTCGACAAAATAGCTAAAATTCATTGCTAGGGGCCAAAAATCATTTCTCCATCACGTTTATATGCATAGGAACAGTCAACCTAAAGATAAAAAAAACGCTGGTCCATTCAAATATTTAAAAAATTGTTTATGGTATTTGCCCCAAGGAAGGGAAAAATTGCTCGAATAACATTGGTGAAGAATTTCCATTTTCAAATGGAACAGGTGGAAGAAATAAGAGAAAGAAGTATTTCAAGAAACTGCGGGAGATGCCGCAACAGTAACTATTAACGGAGTCATCCGCTACGTGTGTATTATAATGCAACAATTTCAGAGAGTAAAAATCATTCGCCTTGACCGGGATTCGAACCCGGATCCCTCGATATCCGGCCGAGTGCTTTAACCATTTAAGCTACAAAATTTCAGAGTGTAAGAGGACGTCTCGGTAGCTTAAATGGTTAAAGCACTCGGCCGGATATCGAGGGATCCGGGTTCGAATCCCGGTCAAGGCGAATGATTTTTACTCTCTGAAATTGTTGCATTAGAAAGAAGTATGCTGAGTAGAGCAGGATATTGAGGTTTTTCGAGGAGAAGAAGTATTATTAGCAATATACGGTACAATTTCAGTAGTTAGTAAATTTTTCATTGTAACCTTTAAATGAAGTTTGCATTATTAGCTTTAATTACCGATGATAATAGACTGATTTGTTGGAGGAAAATGACGTAAGTTCGGCAAGACCGGGGAACTGCGGGAGAAGTCAATCGAAGAGCAAAAGAGTGAAATTTACGAAAAAATGTTTGAAAGTTATAAATGTACGTAAAATATTAGGAAATAGAAGTTGGTAATCACATGGTTCCCTCGGGCTAGATATTCAACAGTCGACGTTTCAACGAATAATGTTGAAATTTTCTCGGATAAAATAAATTTAAAGGGCCAATGAATCAGAATATTAGCAATACAAACTGTCATATTCACGACAGCTACCGGTTGATCAGAGATAGAAAAACCAAACTTTAAGGGGAAAAACGACCACAGTTTTAAAATAAAAATAAGAACGCAAAAAACAAATAAGAAAAAATACTCTTTTTTAAACAGAACTATTGTTGAATGGAACCAGCTGCCTGGAGGTTCGTTTGAGCCCTTTCCATCCAATTTTAGGAGCTTTAAGAAGAAGTGTAAAGCAGCCACTAGGTGATAAACCATTAATCAGTGATTTGTATACTATTGTAACTGTCTAATTGTACTATTGTACAGCATAACTGTTAAAATATTGTTTGTATGATGTATGTTATGTGGATGTATGAATGTAGATGTATGTTATGTGACCGTTGCCACCAGGACAATTGCCTAATTGTTACGAATATCATCAAATAAGTAAATAAATATGGAAATCAACAGAGAATGACTAAAGCAGTGACGGTGGAGTAAGAATATCAAAAAATATCTCTTATAAAAAAGAAACCATGCAGGTAAGTGAGAAAGTCATTTCCCTTCATCGACAGTACACTAAAGTTGATTTTCTCTCATTCTGGTTGGATTTCCCTTCCCTAAATGTTAACTGACGGAGTTGATGTTCGTTCGTTGCGTTAATCTGGACAGAAAAGAAGTGAATCGGAGCTTACTCGGAGATTTATCGAAAAAGCAAACACAGTTGAGCATTCTAAGTTTAGTGACGTATTATAGCAATGTTCTGCCCTCGAGGTTGGCCGACTGAACGAAGAATGTGACCCCAGTGTTTAATTCAATCAGGAAGGCAGGAGCTAGCATCATGGAAAGCGGATAAAACTTGAGGAAAATGCAGGAAGATTGTAATAACTACACCAGTATAAGTCGTTTAAAAATATCAATTACGGAGGGTGGGGGTAGATTTCATAGAATTTCATATCACGCCTGAAACGTCTCTTTTTATGAGTTCATAGAAGTTAACATGGCGCAACACACCAAATCAGAATGCTGACAATTGTAAATGCCTGCAATCCAATTACCGGAATGAAATAGTAGGGATGGTGGCCCAAGGTAATTAGTTCAGTTTTTGACATTTGGTGCTCCATAGTGGCTGGTGTTGCAATGAATTAATGAACAGATTTCGTTTGTTTAGTTCTGTCCGTCGTATTTTAAAAAGAATATGAGGAAATGCGTGAATATTGATACTGATAATTTGTATCGATCTCCAGGAATCTACGAATGGATGAAAAGATAAAGTAGCCCAAGGAATTAAAAGTCATGTCAACAAACAAGAATGTTTGAGGAGGAGGCCTCAGCCTCTATCTTCTCTATAATAAAAAACTACGTTTGCCCCCTCTAACCCTGAGACAGCTCATATCTCCAATATCCTCCTTTCCTTGACCCACATATTTGTCACATGTGTTGAAAATGAAAATCAACATCAAATCCCACGTCACTCCCAAACCTAGAAGTTAGTAAACATGCAACGTGTATTAAAACTTGAAAAATCCCGAAAACCTGACTAGATTAGAGTTTCTTATTCTCATTATTTTATATACGTACTTGTATCATACCGACTCTCATTAGAATTCAAGGCCATAATCTCCTCCGAGGGATATGCTTTGTATTTAATAGCCGTTCCAGTATTCTAAGATGTCGTAGGTTGAAGTTAATCGGAAACAAACAACAACAACAGTGATCAACTTTAATATTGTTTTTATTGGTGGGATAGAGTTCGACTCTAATAATCTAAGGGGTAAATATTTTCTAGTGGCTTTAAGGAATCAACGCATTTTTTATCGGATACTTCGTTTTAGCTTTATTAAGTACCCTGCAAGCCACCGCTAGGGTGTGTGGCAGGGGGTGATTACACACAAGACAGTCCTTGACCCAAAACACCTTTCTCTCTTAGCGCGGTCGGACAAACGTTATTTCATTCTGATCTCTTATCTTTCGTGGGAAAAATGACATATTAAATCTGTCTCTTCTGCACTTTATCTCTGGAATTCTATTGGCATAAACTCTCCTACCGTAGTACGACAGGCTAATAACAGATCCTTCCAATTCACTCATGATATTTAATCTGTAATTTAACCTTCGCTCCGTGAGTGATTCCCAACTTAGCTCTTCAAATAATTTTCATACGTTACTCAGTTTGTCGTAACAACTTTTTACAAATCTAGCTCCTCTACACTGCATGGGATCCAATTCGGCAATTTTCCAACTTCACGAGGATCCCATATACTATACTCTCTGCCACTACCTCTCTCTTTTTAGTGAATATCGAAGCAACCAACTGCCTATAGACAACATCATATCCAGTTCAGCTCCTCACTTAATTCCGTCACTTAACCAAATATTTTCCTCGGCACTTCGAAATGTCACTCGAAGGCCTTCAAAACTCTCCATTCTTATCCAGTCTTTCTTCCACGTGGAACTTTCCTTGCCTCTTAAACAACTTCCACCCCGACGCGGACCTCCAATCCTCTTTCTTTGAAAACCGGACATCGCCACCGTTTACAATCTACCCTATCCTCCGTGCAAAACACCCGTTTTCCCCAGACATCAACCAAAAGTGGCACCGGCCAAACTACCCTCGCCCCAAGCCGAAAACAAAGTAGTAAACCTTTCGTCCGTGCCTCTCGACAATAGCGAGCTCTTCGCTACTAAGTAAAGGTCTCTCCTTCTCCCCCACCCCTAGAATCAACCTCATCAGCATCGTCACTTATGCCTTAAACTCACACAGTCACAAGCTCTCGGACTCTTAACGTCAAACCAAAATATAATAATTACGACGGCGGACAAAGGGTCACCCGTGGTCGTGCTAAACAAAAAAGATTACGACGCTGAGGTATTGCTTCAGTTAAACGACCTCTCTTGCTATGCCCCCCTACCCCAAGATCCTAACGCTTCAAATCAGAAGGAACTTCTCTCTTCCCTGTCTAATTTTGGACCCAAATAAGGTCTCTCACCCGAAGATATGTCCATTCTTTCTCCACCCAATCTCAAAATCCCCACTTCTATTTGCTACCCAAAATTCACAAAACCAATAACTCCGGACGCCACAGTGTCTCCAGCATCAACTCGCCCACTGAATGAATCTCCGCATTAATATTCCTTCAGCCCACAGTCGCTCATCTCCCTTCTTGTATCAATGGTTCTTGATACTTTCTGGAACGTTTACACTCCATCCCATTTCCTCAAAACACAAGCATTCACATGTTATTAGTTAATTATTTTAGTACCCGGCAAGCCACCGCTATGGTGTGTGCCAGGGGGTGAATACACACCGGACTAATTTTGACCCAAATATTTTTACTCCTACCGCGGTCGGACAACGTTATACTTGTACTGATCCCTTATCGTTCGTGGAAAAAATTACATCTTAAATTTATCTGTTCTACACTTATTCTCCCTAATTTTACTAGCATGATCTCTCCTATCGTAGTAAGATGGGGCTAATATTACATTTTCAACATCACTGCTAAAGAGAAGTCCTTCCAATTCATGCCAGCGATTTCATCTGTAATTTAACATTCGTTCCGTGAGCGATTTCCAGGCTACCTGCTCTAATATTTTGGATACACCACTAAGTTAATCTTAACAACATTTTAAAAATCTAGCTCCTCTACGCTGCACGTGATCCAATTCGGTAATCAATCCAACTTAGTGAGGATCGCATATACTAGCAGCATATTCTAAATGAGGCCTATCCAGCGAAATATGGCATTTCTCTTTGACCTTTACCTCACACTTTTATTGCCATATTGTCTCTCCGTTTCGTTTTAAAGTTCGTCGAACTTGCTAGACATCTTCAAGACCACCTGCGGACCACCCTGTCTCTTCTCCGTCCCTCTCCGCACCATGCAACCGCCCACCCTGCAAATGCTGCCATCTTCTTCGACCGGTCACCTCCCTGACTACTAAATTCATTCCTTCGCCACCTGTAGTTCAAGAAACATTATATACCACCTCTTCTGTCCTGTCTTCTACGTGGGTGAATGCACCACCACCCTATCCCTTCCTATTAATAACCACCCGTACTCAACTCCCATCCTCTTTAACCCCCATCCTCCCCAATCTCCCATCTTCCTTAATTATCCCATCCTTACCCATACTGCTTCCCACGACCAATCTTTGGATGACTGCTTCTCTGTTTCGGTGATTGAAATCCTTCATGAATCGGCAAGCAACGTAGAGGAGAGAACCCGCGAGATGGTGCATATGTGGGTGCTTCAGTCATTCAAACCTCCCGGTCTGAACTTAGGCCACTAGATCCATCCAAAAGCCGCCTACACATCCCCTCTCATCACCTTGCTCATTTCCTATTCGTACGTTACCCCTCCGCCCCTCCCCCTTCCCCCACACCACATATTCTCTCCGCTCCTCCCCGAGAACGGCATTCTGATGATGACGGCCGTTCCGTCGAAATGTCAACACTACTAAATATGCGAGTGTCTTTTCTCTGTCTTTCTGTGTTTAAATTTTTACATCAAAGTTTTTATAATTTGTAGATGCATATGCGTGTGTATGTATGATTGAGTTTGTGAGTCATCTTGATTCAAAACAGCTTTTGTAACAATACTACTAATAAGACGTTTAGTTAACTCCATAGTCTGAGGATTACGCCGTAGCGTCGAAACTAGTCGTACCTGAAATAAAGTGGTGGATTGAAACAAAGTTTTTCTTCGTCATTTATTAAGACATTTAGTTTTCATCCCATCTTGGAATTCATATGTCAATGCCAGTAACCAATCCAGAAAGCCGAGAGTTTATGTGACAGGAAATCTAAGGAATCCTGATGAATATATCCTATCTGATGGCGGATTGATAAGCATAGTTTTCTCTAATCTAAGTTTCTGTTCTATTAGACTACTACAATACTACATGAATCAATTAGTGATTTGATGAAGAAAATACTCAGAGGACTTAGTTATTCATTCTTACGAGCATGATAGGAAAAACTCATTCTCTAATAGATACTGTCATCAAAATATGGCAATTTTAATGTGAAATGCATTCGCTTTGATCAGAACTCAACCCCGATTCCCCAATTTCGAGAAAATGTCTGCATTTTAATGCACATCAGCGGACGACTTCGCTGAATTCTCCAATTTGTCAAAGGAAAACCTTGCCTTTGTGGTTAAACTTTTGCTTTAACCTCGTAGACTGTGGTGCTATTCTCACGACTAAAATTACTTGTAGCATTGTACGATATGTACGGTAATTCGTGATATTATCTTGCACATTAGCCCCCAGAAATTAACAGTGTCAGAGGAAGCCTCGGTAGCTCAGTTGGCTCAAGCCGAAAAATGAGGAATCCGGGTTTGAGTTCTGGTCAAGGCGAAAATGTTTTACTGTGAATGTTTTGAAATTATGTGCTCATCACGGTACTGCTACGGAATAGAAACTGTCTGTGAATCTTCCGCAGTTCTTTGAGGATACTGTGATTAAGTTCCGACTCATGTAAATGAATTGAACAAACTTTGTACTTTTTCACACGAATGTGAGACTGTTACGTTAAAGCTGCAGTCGGGAAATATTATTCGTGTAGGAAAGTATTACCATAAACCATAAACACAGTAATCAACCCGAAGGTCGGTTTAGTAGGTGATGGTAGTACCAAGCCCAACGGCGTGTGAATATTCACACATCAGGGTAGGGGGGCCAGTTCCTTTCCCTGTGCCGGTTATGGTTTCCCAGGAAGACCTGGTACCCGAAAAATCAACTAGCTTGGGTGGAGCTGCAGGTGCCCAAAGTGCCTTGCCTGGGAATCGAACCCGGGACCCTCCGGTCAGTAGCCCAATGCTCTACCCACTAGACCACTGCGACCCGCAGGAAAGTATTAAGTTTGTTTAATTCATATAATAATTAACCTTTTCCACGAAGTAAAAATTAGGAGATGTAGAAAGACACTTACCGCTTAGACCGTCTGAATAAGTAAGTTTTAAAATTTTGCAAGGAGCCAGTGAGAAAAGAGTGAGGCGGTCCCAGCTCTTCACTCAGGCAGAAATTGGATTTCAAAACCGGAGACCGAAAATCACGTGCGCAGGTGTGAGGGCACTTGGAATATCTCCCGAGGATAGGCAATTGAATAAGGGGGATGCCCCGAGTCCCCGGAGACTTTCGGAGAGATTCCCTCCCCCGTCCCCCTCCCGTCGTCCCGTCCTATCGAGACATGGGCGCGACTGAACGGGGGGACTGCTTGCTCTTCGCATGAGTTGAATTCTCGGGAGGTAGGAAGCGAACGGTAGGATGGGAATTGAAGACATGAGGGGTGCGAGGTACTGCATTATGGCGGACGTCAAAGGGAGCACTCCGGAGACTCTCCCGAGGATTCCTACGTACGGGCTCACGGGGAAAAAATATACCTTTCGGTGGAAACTCGGCAGCGCCGAGTACCTACTAGATGCAATTTACTTTTTCGGTCAATACCACCATTGGGAAACTAACCACCTCCCCGCACATGTTTAGCAATCGAAACGGAACGGAACAGTTCCGTTTAGACCACTTTAAGTGAAAAGAACCAGCCTCTCCGGGGAGAAACGATGCACTTCGGGACTTCTTTGCGCTCAGTTAAGTCTCAGCCCTCTGATACATGATGGTTGGGTTGAAGAAGCACTAATGTATCGATCGACCGGAATGTTAGCGCTTAAAGTGCAAGACCGCGTACGTGACATAGCAGAGCATAGGAGCAACACGGTATCTGTAAGTATAAATTATGTCCACTGCATTAATATGTAGGAATCGGAATTTTTGCGATGCTATGTTGTGTGAAATGGAGTCACGTGACTTTTATTACAAGAAACTATTAAATTGTAATTGGAGTTCAATTTCCTCACGGGGCATTCGTTAAGTTTATCCACGTATTACTTTCGGATGTCTTTTTCCAAAAACTATCAACTCACGCTCCAAAACTATACTAATTAAATTTCAATAATGTTGCCATTTGTTTCATTTTTTTAAATAAATGCCTTCCGGCATTGAAAAGTACTAGTTACCAAGTATCAGCGCATACTTAATTGACGACTTCAATGCATTTTATAGGAATTTCTTACTTGCCTATGACACAGGTTTAAACCTATGGCACGAATAACAATGCATCAAATACATTTGGCAGAAAATAGTTTGATAACTAACCACAAGCCAGATTTTGCAAATAATATTAGTTTAATTCAGATAAAATAAATATGAAATTTTCGCGACCATAGTCCGAAAGGTTACCCAATGCATTGATTTTCAATCGACTGTTCAAAATTATAGAAGTGGTTGGTAATACTTCTAAATCAACTGTCACATTTTAATGAACTAATAAGTGGAACGAAAAATAATTCTAAAATATATAATTTATTATTGATAGTTGTGTCCATCCAAAAACCTACCTTAACCGGTAGATTTCCTAATAAATAAATAATATACTTTATTTAGGACATAGATTGCATGTTCGAAATTATGGTTTCCGGAACCTCCAATATAATCGAATGCATTAAATCTAAATCCCTGTCATGAAATCTGGTGAAAATAATAATTTTAAACTAAATCTTCAAAGGGGACATACCGCTGGTCTACAAGAAAAATATTTTCCCCTCAGAAACTGTTATCATCTTTTATAGCTGAAGTTAACATTAAGTCGAAGAATCACCCATAATTCCCAATGCGATTAAAAGATAGCTTGATGAGCGGAATGGATGCAAAAAATAGTCTCACGTCAGATGTAGGAAAAGAGGATGTTATTTTTCATGCGATATTCATAAGTTATCATTAGTAATTTGATAAACAAGCGACGGATGAAAAATATTTGACTCTGCATTCAAACAGTGACTTTTGCGGTTCCATTCAAGGTAGCTAGGCAAGGAAAAATGTTCTAATCTTAGATAACAGAAACCTCTAATGATAAAGAAACTCGTTTTCAGCCCAAGTGGGCAGAGGGATAGAAAAGATTACGAAACACACTTCCATCTACTCCACGACGACCTTTTCCCAAATGTTTTTATCTTTTTCCTCTACCCGGAAGACTTTTACCAAGAGTTTCCAATCCTCGCGAAAGAAACGTATCCACGCCACTCATCTTCCCTTTACAGAACCTTACATTTTATTCGACGTACTTAGTAATACTGCTGATCCGTGCACGAAAAGTTCTTCGAACGAAGGAAAAATTATACCTATTCCGAAGGTAGCTTATGATAAAACGCGGCAGCGATTTCGCACGAGTGACTCCCTAGAATTTAGCTCAATCCGAAATGGAGATGTACCCGCGATATTCCGTCACGTACTTATTCCAGCGCCGGTAGTAGCTAGCTGAGATTTCCATCCGGTAGAGGGCTAGGTGGAGAAGGATATGTTCCGCATAATATTACGCATAATCGCGAGCTCCTCTCTACCTGGAAACCCTTTCTTGTTGGCCTTCTTACCGACACAAGGTCAACCGTAAATTTTCGGAAATGAGTTACACTAGGTAAAAACAACTTTGTTCTATTCACTTACCCTGAATACTCTAATTTTCTTCATAACTTTAAAAAATACTTTTGTTTACTTTCCATTTAATACGTGTAAGGCAATTTTCAAACTTATTAACTCTTTTTCGGTAATTTTTTTAGCAGTGAAAATAGTACTAAATAATTATACAGTACATTTTCCGATGAATTGTAGAACATCAAACATACTTTACTTTGTTCACTCTGATTCTTTCCTCGAATTAATTTTTTTTGCTGATTAAGCGAAATAATGAGCCATGATTTTATGATCACAATTCGCACGTACAAATTAAAGCTGCGTACGAAATCCATCGATATAATCTCTCTTGTTAACTGAGGCGTCATGTGGTGCAATCGCAAGATTTTAATGCTTGGAGCAAAGATACCGTATGGGGGCTGAATCGTACATGTCGGATATCTGACCAATCGAATGCCAGATCGATTTCGTTTTGAAGTAAAATCGCGTTCCTATGTTCACAAGTATCATCAACATTTTTTGCAGCTGAAGCTAAATTAAGCTCCAGCAATTTTCGATGATGAAATTAATCGTTTATGAATAAATAAATTAATAATTTATTGATGTTCAAGCCCTCAAACTGTCCGCAGCTGTGCGTAATTTGCTCCAGCTACTACGTACGATTTGATCAAAGTGATCGAACTCATTTGCATGTCGATCAAGACGGTGGTTACTCCTTCCACGTATCGAACCACACCGCGATCGATTGTGAACTCATATGAATGGGCATGATGCGTATAAAGGTGTAACTTCCCGACAGACTCCTTTAAGACGAAGAAAAACAAAGGATGAAGTTCTGGACTCAACAGATTTTCTTGTTTTTTTCACATTTTCCTCTCGATGAAATTCCGTCTTTCATATGGTGGCTAAAAATAGTCCCGAAACCTTTTTTTCAATGTGTTTTACTATGTTATCACGGTTATTATATTGTAAAAGACATATTAAATCTTATTCCAAAGTAGGATTATCATTTCACTTATTATTGGATTGATTTATATAAAAAAGAATTTTATTGAACCGTTAAACAACATCAAAATGGGGAGTCAAACTTTTGTAGTAATTCCCTCTAGTAAGGAACCTATTGTATCCTCTTCAAAATAGTGTTAGCACATCTCAGCCTCCACGTAGGATGCGAGAGCAGAAGAAGGGAAAATGTGTTTGGACAGGGGATTACACATTAGTGATTTCTTCTACGTTTCCTTTTCATGATAATAAGTCATCAGTCCCGCCATTAAATCCGCAGATTCCACAGTTGAAAACTGTGCTGCAGAGGAATATCGCATCGTAGATAAATAATGCGATAACACACGTAAGCGAGATCCAATATTGGTGCCCCAGGTATGGGTAGTAGTAGTTGGGTTTTTTGGGGGCATCGACAGCTATGATCATTTTGCACCACTGTCTTAACTTTTAAAACTACAGTTCGCTTTTAATAAATAAAAAAATAAATACATAATATTTAAAACAGATAACATTAACAATAATTAAAAGACCGCGAATAAAGTTGCCTCATTAGGCCGGTTTTACTTAAAAATAATAAAACTCTGTTTAATGAGTTGGGGTCGTCCCCATAAATATTACCTAAATCACCTATTATTTGAAACTTTTCTCTGGCCCCGCGATATTAATTGCACTGCGCCAGGATATGTTTCACAGTCAGGGGTAAGTCACAATCATCGCAGCGCGGTTGCACTTTTCCCTCCGTAAAGAGGTACGAGTGCGTGAGGGCAGAGTGCCCTAACCTCAGGCGTGTGATCGTGACCTCTTCCCTTCGATTTTCCCTGATGGAAGACGGCCATGCCGAAACGACCGGTTTTATCTCCCTGAGTTTATTGTTATTTAAGGACTGCCAAACTTCCTTCCACTGGTTTAGGACCAAACTCCGCAAGGCGGCCTTTATGTCCCCCACAGGTACCAAAGTGGAATCGGACTGAAGCGATTGGTATTAATGAAAGAAGCATTTTTACAACTTACCAAACCGCTAATGAATTTAATCGTTTTTCTCTCCAAGAATTGGCTCTTCCTATTCAAGACTCGCAGCTAATTCTACCCTTATACCCTAAGATAATGTTACTCGACCTTTCCGGAGATCGCTCTCATCAAAATTTTACAGATTAATTATGACAGTTAAGCAATCGTTTTGGTCAGAGCCGAAAGTCGACCGTGGTGGAATCGACGAAGTCTCGAGATTGAGCGGTTGATTGAACGTGCAAGGAAAATCATGGCGCTGGCGGGGAGTGACTGATGGCCCATCATCATCGAAACGAATGAATGCGGAGGCAACGTTGGAGGCCTTCCGTTCATCCATCACCGTGCCTCATCAAGGAGGCCGATTACTCATTTCGCCTTTGACTACCGGATAGAAAAAGGGCCAGGGCGCTTGGGGTGCCACTAAAAGCAAAAGGCAAATGCTAAATGAAAAATAGTAGGAAAACATCTTGTAGCTAAGCAACAAAACCCGCCCAATCGATCACTCTCCCAATCGGGGCTCGCTAAGAGAAGAGAGCTACCGCCAACGCAGCCGCGCTGTCTCAGTGTGACCTTTTCGGGATAATTTCACGACGGCTCCATTCATTATCGAGGAAATTTGCAATCCGCGGACAAGAAGAACTTAATTGTTCACGGACAAGCCGCGGAAGATCAGATTTCCGGGCGCTTCCTCCAGCTTAAGGAGCCAAAAACATTTTTTGGCGAAGCAGCGTTCAACAAAATCGAAAAGAAGAGAAGCGGAATCGAATGAAGAGATGAAAATATTCGAGATAGGAATCCTGAAACACTGAAGCATTTGGGGAGGAACTGAATTGGTCCAAGTTAAACACGCCTCATTAAATTTCATGATTCAGAAGTAAACTCATCATTATTTGGCTCCATTAAAACATTCAAATAAAACTTCTTTCCCACAATTTTGTGTGTGACCACAAATTATAAATGTAAACAAGAATTTTCCTCCTTGTACAGTCAGACTCTATTAAGAATCGAAATCTTAACTGCGTTGCAATAAAATTAATCTCTTTAGGGCCATAGAATGACAGGGGTCTCATTCTCCGTTGTGGATGGAGATTGTAAACGATCCAACGCATGAAATCATTTTCTCTTTACCCGCATTACATGACCTTCCACACGAGGGTTTTTACATGGTAAATGATATTACTTAAAGTATCTATCGCCTACACTACTCATTTGTGATAGAGTAACAACTAATTCCGCTTTTTTTATAGTTTGTGTTAATTTTTATTCGTAGCATATCTTTGTACGAACTGTCGTTTCTTTTTACTTAGCCGTCGTTCAATACATTCCACGCTACCGAGGAAATTTTCAATCGATCGATAGAGTAATGCGTGTGTGCACGAATCCGTGGAATAGTTTTTACGTTTTGAGTGCGGGGTAATAGATTTCAATACCCCAAACATACCCATATTACGCAGCTGGTGCTTTTACGAATAATAGCGAAGCAGACATAAGCTTTCCTTTTCCTAACCGGATTCATTTTGTGGCGTAAATTATTTCCATTACGAGTTTCTGACACCAGCCCAACTTATTGATTGAAAGGCACGAGAGGTTTCAGCCGCACTTATGAAATTTGAGCTATTACCTTGAAATTCATTAATGTCACTCTTTCTTATCCCCACAACCCGCATTCATCCCTTCTAAATTATCGAATTTGTCGAAAAACAGATGCGTTTGTGAAATAACCTTCGCACTCCCGCAAGTCGAGGTAAAAGAAAAGATAATTCATCAAATGCATAGGCCTCGGATGTGACGGGCGCTCCACCGCGATCTCGCCCCTTAACGATATAATTCGACGATTTTTTTTCGAAATCACCCGCCACCGCGTTCATCATTTACGACTCTCGAAAGAATATCGTGCCACAAAACCATTCCTCTGGTTTCCAGAAGAATAATTATGGGTGATTTAGTCACCCGGGGCACTTCCGCGACGGGAGACACTCGCTGCAGACGGCGGCGAACTCCGAAAAAATGCGGGCGACGGAGAGAGAGCACATAAACGGTCCCGCCATCCGTCACCGCCGATCCCGACCCTCTTGTTTTCGAAATGCATTTACCACCTCCGGGCCCGCAATGAATCCCACAACTGCTCTTTCGTCGCGGAGAAGGGAGGAAAACATCCCCTCTCCCTTGAAACCCTCCCACTCGAGAGGTCCCGGCCCCCTCAGCCCCGCGGGTGCAGCAGCTGAGCCCTCTCTCCCTCTCGCCTGCCGGCAAGGCCGCGCCTATATAAATGGGGAAGTGGTGTTTCACGACTGCAGGAGATCCCGCGAACCCTCTCTCCTCTTCTCTTCCTTCGTCTCGACCGAGCCAACCAGCCGCCCGCCCCCCTTCCCAATTTACCCCTCCGGACCGTTCAAAGGCGCGCTCCCCTCGTCATATATACCCCATTTCCCTCGTGAAAACCAACTCCCTCGATCCCTTTTCATCCCCCCCCCCCAAGGTAGTTGGGAAGAGTGGTAGAATGAAGAAGAAAATCCCGATGGCTCTGCATTTCGTGAGATGGCGGTGTAAACTGCCGCTCCAGTGGACTAACCACTTGCGTGTGTACGTAGTTCGTATATTGAGAGGGAGAGAGGAGGGATGACTGGGGGTTTCTGTGTTCGCAGTGGCCCAAGAACACGCCATGGATTGCCGGGTCTTCTTCCTCCTTCGCCCTGCCTCGTCCCCTTTAACCACACCCCCTACTGGCCCTGTCTGCGTAGTGCCAGCTGCTTTCTGTCCAAGCCCGGTGTCCTAGGGGCAGTATTTCGCGTGTCCTTGTTTGAACGATAACCGAACCGATCACAAGAGCGGTACATCTACACAATGCCTCGCAAGAGCGTGTGGCGGTGTGGGGTTTTAGGGCACCAACCATACATACAGATGTACTAGTTCATCCATACATTTGAATACACGAGTATATTAGTCAGTATACAAAAACATTTGAGCACCTACACACATACATTTTTATATGCATCAGGTAATAATTGTTGTGTCTGACTAAATCATTTAACTTTGGTCTTTAAGCTAATATACTACCTTGATCAAAAAGTTCCCGGAATCTATTCAGAAAATTAAAAATACAAGTTTATTCATCTAAATCTATATTGTCCCCTTCAAAGTAATCCCCATCGACTGCAACACACTTATGCCAGCGCTTGATCCAATCCTCGAAACATTTTTTATATTCGGTTTTCGGTATGTCCATCAGTGCTTCCTGCGATTTTTCCATTACTTCCTCTCGGCTGCTAAAACGCGTTCCCCGTAATGGTTTTTTAACTCGATTGAACAGAAAGAAGTCACAGGGAGCCAAATCAGGTGAATTCGGTGGCTGTTGGATGGTATTTGTTGCATTTTTCGTCAAAAAATTACGAATAATGATAGCACTGTGCGACGGTCTCGACGCACTGTGCGACGATTTCTGGTCTCTTTCGGCGAATTGCTTCACGCAAACGTCTCATAACGCCCAAATAATACTCTTTGTTTACTGTCTGGCCTTCTGGCAAAAATTCATGATGCACTACACCGTTGTAATCCATGAAAACCGTCAGCATTGCCTTCTTTTTTGACTGAAAACGACGTGGTTTTTTTGGTCTCGGCTCATTTGGTGAACGCCATTCACTTGCCTGATGTCTGGATTGCGTGTCGTACTCATAAACCCACGTCTCGTCTCCAGTAATGATCCTTTTGATGAATGTGGGATCGGATTCAGCCTCGCAAATCATGTCTTTTGCGACGTCAACACGGTCTCTTTTTTGCATGAAATTGAGGTCTTTTGGCACCAACTTTGCTGCTACACGACGGAAACCCAAATCATTAACCACAATGTCTTGGGCGGATCCATAGGCAATGTTCGAGCCCTCCGCTATTTCTCTGATGGTTAATTTGCGGTTATTGACCAACATTTCTTTTACTTTATCAATTTTTTCACCGACTTTCGATGTCGATGGTCTGCCACTGCGTTCATCATCTTCGATTGACTCACGACCACTTCTGAACCGCTCGTGCCACTGGTAAACGACCGTTTTTTTTAGAGAATCGTTGCCGAAACACTTTTCCAACATTTCCAACGTCCGTGCGCCACTAAATCCGTTTTTTACGCAAAATTTAATACAAGTTCGTTGTTGCAAATTTAAATCCATTTCTGCAATTGTAAAAAATCGCCAACACACACAGAGATAGATGTACTCTTGGCTACGTAACTTTTGCAAATGTCAAGTTATGACACTAAGATTGAAAGGGAATATCAACAACAGATGTACAACAAAAAAAACAGAACTCAAATCGAAACTATGGGAGCGCCACACGGTGGTTATTCCGGGAACTTTTTGTTCAAGGTAGTATTCGGGCGTCTGCGTCCAATTTTGTTTTGTTGGGTTGTTTTGCTCAATGTTGGATTGTTTTTACGTTGCGTGCGAGGGAAGAATGAGTACTTGAATCTGTCTGTGACGGTGTCTGTCCCTATTATATTATTCCGGTGGTCGAATCTTACGATTATACGACATGGCGGTAAAGTATGATGCTCAATCGGTACGTACCGTTGCGGTTGTTAAATTATTCCGAGTTTTCCACACCGTTTGTCAAAGGCGTCATTTAACTATGCCAAAACGCCAGTTAGTTCAATGGGTGAATACTGACAAATTTTGAAAAAACTAAAGCTATTCATAATTTATAATCTTTTCTAACTAGTGAAATGTTAATATTTCCCGTAGTTTTGCGACTTTGCCGCAAGGACTGTATGCTGAAACATTCGAACGCTACGAAAGTGTGATACGGATCGATATTCCTTCAGTGGAGTATCACTTTTTATCTAATACTGTACATTAATGAGGATGGAGGTCCTACCTTAATTCGTAGTCGTTGTCCCTGGATCTGACTTTGACCTTCCGAGATTTCTTGTTCGAACTTTACTAACTGCCTTAGTAGCCAAAACCAAAGTATTTCACAGTACACTTACTAGCTATTTTTGCCTGAAAAATTTGTTCCCAGTCCCGCGACCACAGAAAATCCTGTAACCTTACCGACACCATTGGGTACCAGTTGTTAAATATTTTCAATATTACACCAGAACACAGACTTTTCTGATGATAACATGCTCAAGCTTACGGCTACGACAGGAAACTCCGATCAACGCTACATTCAAGGCAACGCACATCAATGCTGGACGTAGGTCTGCACGATTTGTAAGTGAAGAGAACGTCACATCCATACTTTCTTCCGATTAACGATGTCTATCTTTGGAGAAATTGAAGAATATGATTTGAGGGACAGCAAGTATCTTATCTTATAGAGGCACTCGAGGGTCACTGTTTCCCAAACACTCCCAAGTCACCTAGGGTGTGTTTTCCATTTAACCCTGACTTGTATCACATAGCCGCATGTTGAGATGCTCTCCTAAGTTGTCTGCGATGTGAAACCTCTTGCTTGACTTGAGAGTGTTTACTAGGCATGGGGTTGGTATGGTCAGGATTTATTTCCCTGAGGCCTTGAACGTCTATGCTCTACCATTCGTGTTTCAGAGTCATCAGTATTTCAATCCTAGGATTGGTTTACTGCAGCACATGTCTTTCTATTTTACTATATTTAAATGCAAGGCAGGGCTGCATATTCTAGGTAGAATAATGTGGTGGTTTCCCGTTGCCCTCCACATCGCAGTGCTGCGGCCGATTCCGTGACCTTCACTTTAGCCCGCAGCTGTGGCCGCCAGTGCCGGGCCGACCCACTCGGTATACGCCACCAGTACCTAATGGTGAAAGTGCTGCCTTTCACCATAGGTTCAGGGGTCTATTTTTCTCGTTGCCTCGTTCCTGTTTAAGAGTAACGATAATTATTTCATGAGCTGTCTGTCTCAAACATTTAACTTTCGTGGTTGACCTGTGGCGTCCGGGGAATCTCTTGGCTTCGAGGAAATTCCTATACCTGGATCCTAAAAGGCATCCATTTTAAAATAAACATGGATTTATGCAAGGTTACCATGTACGTGGCGTCATTTTTTTTCAAGATTATGGTTTGATAGTCATTTAAAAAATAAGACTTAAAAAATCAAAGTAAATTAATTCTTCCAGCTACAAGTCAATTTATAACATGTGTGGCGTCCATTATGGGTCTCAACTTGAACTCGTTAGTTAGTAAAAATATTCATTCATAGCATTGACTTAATTTTAATTCGTTTGGGTGACGATCGAAAGATACTGAAACATTAACTGTAATACCAATTGCTTAAATCTTCATTTCATTCTATATATTCAGCAACTGAGTCATTGCCGATTGAGTTCTTCCAAATGCCTTTTTTATTACGTTGTCACGCTAAAATAATAAATATGTATATCACTACATCATCAATATGGTGGGATTCACCTCAGTCATTGACCCCAGGAGGAAAGAAAGATTACTAAAGAAATGTTCTTTTTATAAGTAATGCATTTAAAATTTCAAATGATAACCTTAAATATCACTCCCACTTATGAGTTGAATTACTTCTTACACAAACAATTTTAAAAAGGACTCTGAATAATACAAAATCATTGCAAAAAATCGCAGTTTTTTACTTTACTTTTCCTAATTTATTTTTATTATATATTTCTTGATTTAAAGACATTAGCATTCATAGTCTTAGCCTCTTATAGTTAATTTGTGCAGGATGAATAAGGTATTTAATATATTCTCTTGTCAAGACTATGCAATCTCCTTTAAATAAACCTGTTCGTTCCTTTTAATCTCATGCTGGAAAAATATTTGGTTCGCTGAGTTTCAGAATCATGACACGAGTATTTAGAGATAGAAACATACAATGTGCATTACAGTTATCTATTTCATAGTACAGTGATTCCATACCGTGTTCTATTGCAAAGAAAATACATTTAAGCATCAGAAAATAGAGAGCAATGTAAGGAGAGAGTATGTAATGAATAATGTTTTATATTTTTCAATTTTTATATTATATTTCATAATGCCTATAGAGACTACGGAATGGGTTTCTAGGGACAATTAAAATTGTAATATCTTTCCTAAACTGTAATTACAGGATTGAAATGTAAAACTGTTTTGTGATTTGTTCTCACGCTCGAACCTTACTGATAAGAAAGCATCCCGACGACCTGAACTTTCGTCCTGAATCCTCAGTCTATCGCACAAGTTAGTTCTTCTGTCATATTGCTGGAATTTGCATTGACTAGGCGATTCATGTCTACTAATAAGATGCCTGTTTATTTGCTCCTCGACATTCTCAAGCGCTTGGAATACGCGGGAATTCATGGAGAAAACTTCATCAACAACCAATCAAAATGTCGATTTCAATCCTTCATTGCATTTATTTCGACGAGCGAAGAGTAGTTTCGCTTACTCCATCCTCCTTCGTTCCTCGCCCTATCACATACTCCTTCCATTCCCCTGACCACCCCCAGAGTGGTTTAATTAGCGCCCGATGCAGACTTCGACAGCGCTTACCCTTCCCCAGACGCCGCCACCCCCCACCAGACTACAAGCTCGTCTCGCCGACGACCACAATCCCCCGTCAAACGTGAAAGCAATTACTCTTTTCAGGGTTTTAATGTTTTCTAAAGGGTCAACTTTCGTGCTTCCGCCCCACGATTGCTCCGACAAACAAAGCCGTAAATAGTCGGGAAGAGGAAATATAATTCACTCTTAGGAAGCGCTGTCGGCTCGTGATGAAACAATTTATTGGTGAACTATGGAAACCGACCTTGGACATTTGGATTTGGTAAGATTACGTATATTTTGAGTGCCATGAAAACAACAGGCAGACTTGGCATATTTTAGGTGAAGTGAACACTGTCAACTTGGTTCATTTACACACTATGAACAAATGGTTAGACATATATCTCCAATAAAGCCGTGATGTCACATATTGGTCGGATTACTCACCAATTGTGAAATCATTTGCAAATTAACTCCAATCTTCCTTTTACAAATGGTTAGCAGTCTTGTTTAATCGATGATACGCACTTGAGAAATACAACTGATAGTATTTTGTTAATAATAATAAAACGGCTTTATTGGGGCAAGATTGAGCCTAGGTAGCCTTTTTTTCCACCAAATATTTGTATGCATAAATAAGTAAACAACCATTACAATATGCACACAGAAAACTGAGTATCAACGACTTTTTCAAGACTCACGCTGAACGTCTTGAAAGTTCCCTTCCACGAAACACGCTTACAGAAAATACATGGAACTATTCTATTTACAAGAAAAAATTGCTTCAAAAAATACAGACTACCAAAAGAGATATTACTATATTCCGGTAAACAAGCCGAATTCTTTCCTATCTTTCCTTTCTCGTTTATCTTTAGTGTAATTGTTATTTCCAATGTATTGTTGACCTGCCGTAGCCGACGGGGGAGAGAATAATAATAAAAAGGAATAAAATAAATTAAAATAGGAACAAAATATAAATATATATTTATTCTTTCACATGGAAATAGATATAAGGAAAGGGGATAGGAACACATCCTTATATGTATTTCCATGTGAATGAGTATTTGTTCGCCGTATGGCGGGATTTCGTATTTGAATATGTGTGTGTGTGTGTATATATATATATATATATATATATATAACTTTTGGACGGCACAATAGAACACAGAATAAAACAGATAACACGTAAAAGGACACTCACACTGTAGATGATTTAAGCTTTCGGCCTACTCCGAGGCCTTCTTCAGGTCATATATATATATATATATATATATATATATATATATATATATATATATATATATATATATATATGTATGTATGTATATACATATATATATTTCTAATGAAATAATGTATATATACGTACATCTCGAAAACCGGCATAGAAGATATTTTGTATTTTCTTCCCTGTGGACGCTACGGGCAAATGAGCCCCTTAGTTGTGATGTAGAATTGCATATAATTGGTAGCTCTCACAAATTAGTCCTTCCTAGCTATATTTTTAACCATTAGCAGCTCACTAAGAGCCTGTCTTTCTCCTTCTCTCACACTGGAAAGGTGCACTGGTACGCTTAACATTCAATCGTCATTTTACCCCTCAGTATTACGGCCCCTACCGCTCAAGAAGTGAACAGCAGTTCTACTGGGGCAGCGTACTTCTTTTTTGGGGACTACCCCTACCAATTGAAGGCTGACTGACTGACTGACAATGAAATGTATAGAAAGTTTTATGGTAATTGTAAAGAAAATTCGAAACAAAATCCATATTATTAAACTATAATTTATTATTAAACCATATCATTGCACAATAAGTTCTAATTAGCATTAAATAGAGGGGGGAGACTGGAGAGAAACCTTTAAACGGTAAAAAAACTTTTGAAGCAAGCATGTTCAGGCGATCGGGAAAAGTACCAATCGTAAAATTTCAAGTCAAATTATCGTTTTAAAAATCCAACAGTTCACATTAAAATATTCAAATTGATGAAAATGTCATTTGCCTTCGAAGTGTGGCGTTTTCGTGCGTCTCGCAAAAGTTCCTTGACAGCTAAAGAAGGAAGAGAGGTGGTCGTGTCTTCAAGCACGGCGTCTCTCCTGGAGAAAGGTGTTGAGATAGGCCGAGAGAGGGAAGAGAGACGACAGATGTCTTTTCTGTCACAATTCCCACGTTCGAAGATTTTTTCCCATTGAAAATCGGTAGAACCTCACTCGAACCGTTTTATCTCTCCTTTGTGGCAAGGTTGGATGGAAACCAAATGGAAAAATACGAGGGTCATCCGGAAAGTAGTACCCGTTCGTGCCGCATGAAGTGCTGACGACGCGAGTAGCCGCTGGACGAGGTCAGATAGCTTCAGTGGCTTGTCTGCCTTCTCTGAGCCAAGTTGCGTGACGCTAGCATTGCCTGTGTTGTTTCTGTGATTGTTTACAATGTTTAAAAAAATTGAGAACGCCGCCAGTTGTGAAGTGAGGGCAGTGATTAAATTCCTCAATGCAAGAAACGTTCGCCCATGTGATATTCATCGCCAATTAAAGGAGGTGTATGGAGACAATGTAATGGACGAGTCGTCTGTTCGGCGGTGGTGTCGCAACTTCAACATGGGGAGGGGGAACACACACGACGATGAGCGTTCGGGGAGACCGTCTGTCATTACAGACCAACTGGTGAGCTCAGTTGACGAATTCGTGAGGAACGATCGGCGCGTCACAATTGATGACATCTGTGAGCATTTTCCCAATGTTTCTCGAACAATTGTTCATGAAATTGTTAAACACTATCTGCATTATGCAAAAATTTGTGCAAGATGGGTCCCTCGCATGCTTACAGATGAGCACAAAACCAAGCGTATGGCTGCAGCACTGACGTTTTTGGGACGTTATTCTGATGAAGGAGACTCTTTCTTGACTCGCATAATTACTGGTGACGAAACATGGGTTTGTTATGCATCACCTGAGAGTAAACGACAGTCAATGGAGTGGCATCATGCTCATTCACCAAACAAACCAAAAAAATTCAAGACAGTTCTGTCCACCAGGAAACTCATGGCAACCATTTTCTGGGATCGACGAGGTGTATTGCTTATTGATTTTATGGCCCGTGGAGACACTATTAATGCCAATGCGTATTGTGAAACATTAAAGAAATTACGGCGGGCAATACAAAATCGGCGGCGAGGTCTATTGTCTACTGGTGTCATTCTCGTTCATGACAATGCCAGGCCTCATGCAGCTGGGATAACACAAAAACTTTTGCAGCAATTCAAATGGGAAACTTTCGACCATCCACCGTATAGCCCGGACTTGACCCCTTCAGATTTTCATCTCTTTACAAAGCTTAAAGACTTTTTGGCAGGAAAAAGATTTGACAGCGATGAAGAACTTAAAGAAGGAGTGACCCTGTATCTCAATGAGCTGGCGGCGAAGGACTATGCAGCAGGAATATAGAAACTTGTCACACGTTATGACAAATGCCTTAATTTGCTTGGAGATTATGTTGAGAAGTAGTTTAAAGTATCCTCTTTCAAATAAAATTTTTTATGTTTGTTAATATTTACTTTTGTGTCTTTATTTCACGAACGGGTACTACTTTCCGGATGACCCTCGTAAATTCCTTCGACCGCGGCGCATGAAAAAGATGCCAACCCAACCTGGTACGAATATAGAGAAAAATTGGTGGCATTTTACGCTAGGTATCACGGAGTTGTTTGCAGCTCCCCGTAATGTTCCGTCATAAGACCATTTGGTTGGCTCATATGCTTTGAAAGCTCTTACACGTGGCTGCAGAACCCAGGTCGCATATAAATTTTCAAGCCGAATCTGCATTCGTCACTTTTAATGCTACCAAATAAGATTTGTGTCCAGTTGCCTTCAACTTTTAATACTACACTGAATGAATCTTACCGTCTGCTTCGTAGGTTGTGTGTTCACAAAAAATGGATAGATATCTACAATATCACTATAAAAGTATCGTAAAACGTCTTACTAGTACCTGACGTAATAATCCCCGTAACTTCTTATATCTTTTTTTAATTCCATATTTTTCACAACCAGAACTTATTACCTCCTACCCACGTTCTTTGTCCAAAGAATTTTTCTAAGGTACTCTCCTTTTCTCATGGATTACTTAAACTTGGAAGTGCCGATGCTTCAACAATGATGATTATTTCATAAATTCGATGCACTATAGTGATTTTAAGATCAATCTTGGGAAATCACGGCGGCTAGCAGCCGTATCGGCTGTGTCAACATTCACAGCAAATTTTTTTAAGGGTTCTGTTTAGTGAAATACCTCAGCATATACCTATCCGTTGTTTATTGTGTTGACTTGTTTTCCCATCAATATTAATTAATGTCATACATGATGAAAAAACTTCAGCGGGCGAATCGTACAATGGATTAAACATCAAGAACGTCATCCTATGTTGCAAAGTTACTTGTAATCTTTAAGTTTATGGATTACATGTTAATGAAATTAAGCAGACACTTGCCAAAAAATTCTACAAATTAAGAACGAATTATATAAAATTGTAATCCATCAATCGATCAAGAAGGTCTGAGGGGCCATAACACACCCATATCAGATTACTAGGTTGATGGACTATCCGACTGGTAACCGAAAGATCGCGGATTGTACTCCTGATCAATCCAATGATTTTTTTAATTCCATATTAATCTTCTTGTTGACATGTTCTCGTAAATTTTCGGGGAAAATTTACCCTCGTCCTTTTTCTGCACGCCCTTTCCTTCGACCCGAATGAACTCCTGCTTTCTGCTGACCCTCCGCAAAACCCAACACCCTTTTCCACTTCTTTTCTTTCCTCTGCTCCCCCCTCCACCTCGGCCCTCGCACACTCGACGAAGGCCATTTCTGGAGTGCCGTGTAGGGTCTCCTCCATCCCTCCCCCCTTCCTCCGAAATGGTATTCCGCACGCGGCACGTAAATTGATTGCCTTGTCTCCCGCGGTGAGAAGGGTGGGCGAGCGAAGGGATGGTGGAGACGGATTTCTCGACGCGGCGGTGACCGAAAAGGCAGCGAATTATAATGTCCCCATCCTCTGCCAGACGGGCAGGTGTGGGTGCTTCCCATGCACGCATGTGACCATACGGTGACTTCCCGGTGTGCGGTGTGACCAGGGGTGCGAGGTTTAAACACCGCATGTTGTAATGACGGCGAACCCACTGAGTGAAATGAATGAGACTCGGTCTGCCTCTTTAGTTGATTTAAACAACTGGATGAAAACCATTATCCCTCATCAGCCTTCACCCGCTCCTGCTATCATTTACACTGCGGTCGCGGGAACATAAGGGCAAATGGACACTATTGTTGAGCTTCCCTGTTTCCTGATGCCCCATTGTTCTAATGGCCTTCGGATATTTTATGCTTTGCCACAATGAGTCACAAGAGGTTTCGTCTTTCAGGAGGGGTGGACGAAGTAATGTGCCAAACCATTCGAATGACATAATAACGATTTCCCTACGTGCGGTTTGATCTACTTCATACCTCTATTTCATAGACAAGAAGAAAGACTGAATGGTCACAGTAATGATTTGCGGAAATTATATGCCCCACGAAATATTTCTGCATAGCTAAATATACGAATACATTCATTGTGAGAATTTGAAAGGGGTGCGAAATGAATAGAACTGAGAAATGAGATATAATGTAAGATTTTTGCATCGATCTTTCAAAATAGTGAGATCTAAATTGGCGCTTTTATGGCTTTTCATTAATAGCTATGTTGGGAAGGTGATTTTTTTGCTAATACTCTTCACTGGTGTGCCTTGTAGGAAACTAGACCGTACATACGAAAAAGTAGCTTCCATGTAAATAAAAATCAGCCAATCTGTAAAAGTTTCTATTTTAGTTTTCATAAGGGCTTTCCAAAAAATTACTTTTTATTACTCCCAATTCCAATCTAGAGAATATCTTAACCGAGAGAGACTCATGAAATGCGGTAAATGATTGATACACCAGGCAACCAATGAAATATGTTAAGAGCTTATTGGTCAAAATTTGATTGTGAGGCACGCAATTGTGAAATTGGTTATTTCAATAAAAATGTAAGCTTTTAGATTCAACTAACTTTTTTTAGGTTCTGGAAGATATTAATGATTTACGATTTCGTGGAATACGACTCTTGTCAGCTGGATTAGAATGGGTTATTTTTTTTCATAAGCAAATCACGGCCAACCAAGGGTCACCTTTCCACCAATGCAGGGATAGAAATACACATTATATTATACACTAGGAAATTATCCCTCGGAGTTCATTCGCTCCCGATAATAAAAGTCATCAATGTACATTTTCTAACTTTTCACATTTTTTCACGACGTGAGAAACCATTTCACACGTAGTCCATTGCTGATAATATTTGGCTAGTGATGTTTGGTTTATTTGGCTTAGTCTGATGAACGAATTGAATACCTTCTCTAATCTATCCAGATCCTGCAAACAGGTAGTATTACCGCGACACTCTGTAAGTAATCATGCGTTTGTCCGTTTTCGAGTCATTTAAAAATCTTGAGTAATGTTTTTCCGATATCAAGAATAAAATATCAGAAATGCTCAGCAGCTGCTAGAAAAACAAAACTATACCATAAGTAAATGTTTCCTGTTTGCTCCCTGATCTCATCACATTATACATTGCCGAAGGACTGAATGTTTTTGTTGCAGAATCTTCCTTGGCAAAATATATTCATTCCGAATTTCAGAACTATCGATTTATTTTTATTGATTGATCATACATTTTCAAATACGTGTATAACCAACCTCATTCAAACGCGCATCTGTATTTTAAGACGATCCAGCGGCGTAAAAAAACTAAACGGAAATATTTTCCAGTTATTAAAAAATCAACCCAATTTCGGTGTTGGCAGAGTAAATCGAACGGAATACCTAAGCGACAGATAAACATTCATTGGTACTGAAAAACCACGATATGGGATAGCGCTCAACGAATTAAGAAATGGACAACGTCTGGCACAGAGAGCACTTTCGGGTTATGAAGCAAAATTTCCAGTCTTCCGCGACAAACATCACTTTACCATGACCTTAAACTAAATACATTGAGGTAAATTCCTCTAAGAATTCTGAAATATTGTCACAGGTGATAAACGAAAGTCACAGCCATTTTCACAACTAAAAATAGTACCGGTGAACCTTGTTGGTGTTGGGGCCCTCACGAAATGGCTAACGCGGAACGAATGCCTATGAGGCTCGATGATGGACTGAAATGAGTGATAACCCTTACATGAGCGCAACAGATAAATCGCTCGGTGGTGAAGCCGTCGACCATCCGAAGAAGCTTAAAGCAAAGGCGTCGGCAGATAGCGATCAAAGACACCTCCCGACTTTCGTAACACGGTAGAGGTGAAGGACAGGAAATGAAGCGTGAGGCATCAAAGGGAGAAAGAGAGAGCGTGTGTGTGAGGGGGGAGAGGAGGAGGAACGGAGAGAGGAAGGGTTACCTCCGAATGCGGGCGCGAAGGAAAGGAAAAGTGTGGGTGGGTGTAGATATTTCGGGTAAAGAAATTTCTAACGCCCTCAGCGGCGGTGTTAACACAAGGAACCTAGCCTCCAGGGAAAGCCACGCCAATAAGATATGCGCCTTGGAAAATGTTGCGTCATCGAGTTTTCATTTGGTCGGAAAAAGTGACTTGACACCTATGCTCGAGATGCCTCGAGACGGCTTTGATGGGTATGCTGCCATTAAAATCATAATGGGCAGTCGTGGTGATATCCCAAAGCAGCTATATCCAAAGAGCAAGTATTGCAGTACAATCAGATTTCCTGTTTATTTCATTTTAAAACCTATGTCGGATAAAGAGCGCTCTAAACTCCTAAAAAATAATGAAAATAGGAGCGCTTGGTGGAATGTCACTTCGCGAATAAACGAATAGTTCAATTGTGATTAAACATTCTAAATTGTTTCTCTCCATGTGAGGAACTTATGAGAGCGACATGACTTAGGGATGATTATTTTTTAATACAGTGGAGTGTACTAGTCCAGTGGGTAGAGCGCTAGGGCTACAAATCTTTAGGTCCGGACTCGATTCCGGGTGACGCCTCTGGACTCCGTCAGCTTCAGCCAGCAGGAGTCTTAATTTTTTAATGTCTCATTTCATGATACTTATTCATGATCATTATTTTTTCCCTGAACACTCGAAAATGTGACTTTCAAGGTCCAAATAGGAAGACAGTCGTGTCGGCGAGAGTCGGTCGTTTTTGTAAATTTCATGAGATTTTTCACAAAAAATAAAATAATAGTAAATTTTTTAAATGTTCAGCATAATTAAATTACATCGACTGTCAATTTCAAGGAAAAATTCATCTTCAGTTGGCCTCTTATCTTCGAGTTAATTCCTGTTCTTTTAACAAATGATTTTGGGTGTAATGAAATTGCTCATCTCTCTCTGGGATTGCACGACGCAAAGCTAGTGAGAGGGGATAAAATATTAATTCCCCTCGTCTCTCATATTATCATTCAGTAGAGGTAAATAAGGCGATCGCCTCTAATCCTCGTGAATATTTAATTAGGTCGGAAAAAATAGTAACAATTTGGGCCATATTAAGATTACTACACTAGAGCTGCATGGTAATATTTGATCCACATTTACATCCAAGTTTACTCACACCAATTCCAAATTTATCCCTTCAGCCTAAAAAACCAGTCAATGGAAACTATCTCTCACTACGAATTGAGGAGAAAAAGGACTGTGTCATGAAAACTCGTTTCAAGATTTAAGAGATTGGTCGGGGTCTTATCAAGAAAATTACGTTAGTCTACGTTCAAGTTTCATTGTTTCATATTCTAATATTTTATTTTTAATAATGCATATTTCAGCTTAAACAAGGTTCACCTGTTTGAAATGTATTTAGCATAGTACGACCGTGGGTCAGAACGACTTAGCTGTATAATTATGACCGATCGTCACTTTCGATGCGACAATCCTCTTTAATTTTTCTCAATACTTCTACGTATGTTGCTTTTCTTGTCCGTCCATCTTGTTCCTATCATTCTTCTCCAAATGCACATTTTCTTTGCTTCCAACCGAGCCTTTTCCCTCTTTTCCAAAACCCAAGTTTCGCATCCATATGATAATGTACTCCAAATTAACATTTTTGCAAAGGATTTTTCAATTCTTGATTTCGTGTGTTTGTTTCCTAAAAGACTCTAACCTATAGCTAATCTAGAAATATTCTATCTTACTTAGAATACGTTAAAATTATTGCTTGTCACTATATTTATAGATCTGGGAATTTTTCGAATTCTTCCAGCCTTTCAACGTGGGCGTTTCATTGCATACGAAATATTGCAGTGTAAATTGGGGGGCATATATGTTGTAGAATGTATGAATTTTGTGTGTTTAGGGTAACAAAACTAATTAACCAGCTAGAGTTTTCATATCATAATTTTTCAAAACAAAAATGTTGACTGTTTTCAGTAATAATTTCACTCCCAGAATACGGGGATTCTCAAAGAATTTCACCGTATTTCCCCGCGTCTCTCTTTTTTCAGGACTATAATTTAATTTCTCTCAATGTTTTCCAGTTCCTAGAATTGCCTCAATAACCTCGTCAATTGCCTCGTAACTGAAAATTTGCATTCATCCACTTGGAATCACGGAATATTTACCTATAACCTAGATCGATATAAATAAATATTCGATATTTTAAAAGAAATCTCAGTTCTCATTACGTATACGTATTAGTAAATAGACATGAGGGACCAAATCTACCAAACTATATGCACTATTCTTTCTCACAGCATAATTTCTTTCTGGAAGATTGAAACCGGCTTTGGCAGCAACGCTTCGATGATACGATACAGGAAAAAAATTTTTTCGTGCTATTAATTCGAAAAAAAAAACGTTTGAACTCTTTCGAAAGAGAAACAATTAGGGCGCACCGATTTCGCTCAACAGTCAGAACGCGAACGACGGAGGTGTAGTCGTGAAAGTCCACCCGCGCGGATACTGCATTTGTGCCTGCACGTTTTGAATGCCGCTCCAAAATCAGATCATCTCGCCCACGCCCCCTCGCACGCAATAACACGGGGAAAAAATACACCGTGGCGTCCGTCCTCTCCACGGACAGAAGCTGTGCCCTGATGTTTTGCGATGAATCGGCCTCCTCTCATGTTCCCCTTTTTCACTCCCGACCCTGTTGTAGAGATTCCTGGGCACGAAGCAAGTTTCACGAACGTTGCAGCTGCCACCCCCCTCCCCGTCTCCCGCCTGTACTCCCCCGGGGGCGATGGATGCGCGGCCGGGAGAGTGGGTGAAAGGGGAGGGGTTGATGGGGCGGGAGGGAGGTGCGAAAAGAGCTCTCTCTTTGAAGTGCAGGCGGAGTCGGGCGGGTTGAGTGGACGGGGGCGGGGGATGAAGTCGTTCCGGGCGGGGCGGGTGGGGAAGGGCCATGTGCTCGAAAAGCGGTCCCCGCCTTATATTGTAAAAAGGCTCGTTCGGGACGGAGCGCGTGTCTCCGGGGCATGCGAGCGAAGGGAAAAGAGATGACGACGACGGCGGGCCTGGGAGGAGAAGCGCGGGAAAAGCGTAAGGCGCGCACGGATGCTACGGAACACAACTCGGAGTCCCAAAGAAAGAAAAACGCATTTTGATGAAATTTAAGGGGAGAGGGTGGGGTGGGGAGTGGAATGGAATTTGAAAAATGCGATGGTTGCTCGGAATTTGCTCGCAATGTCTCTGCGCACGGGAAGGATCGTATCGGGCAGCCAGCCGTTTTCCCACGAATGCACATTTGAATGCTCCAGTCGAAGTCGCCGCTCTCGTATTCGCTCCAATGCATCTCGGCAATCATCTTCCTTCGCTCGTTTTTTGCCAAGAAAGTCATGATTATTTAGTCAATAGACGAGGTTATAAAGTAAGAATTAAGGGTTAATCGTAGAAAGGTACAAAGGAGACGAACCTCGAAGGCAGTCTCCCTAAAGTTAAAGATGCAATTTATCTCGAATTTTTTTGCCATTTTTATTTAAATACTGATTTGACCGGATCTATTGTGTAACTACAGAGACTAAAGGCAAACTACAAGGGACGTGGAGCTTCTTAGTAGATGTTTCTCGCGACAAATTAAAATATAATTTTCATGATTTTTTTAATCATACACTTATTTATATGTATGCGATTGCCACGGGAATGTGTGACAGAGATTGGAAGGGCACATTTCATGACAATTCAGCTGCATGTAATTTGATCGTAGATGAGGCAGTCCAATGGGTAGAGAGCTCGATTACTAACCAGAGGGTCTAGATCAGATGGTGACCTATAGGTTGAGTATGCGTCTGGGCACCCTCAGCTTCACTTAATGTGTGATTTTTCAGGTATCAGGTATTCCTGGGAAGCCAAAGGTGGCACAGGGAAAGTTACTACTGCTCCTACCCTGATGTGTGACTTTCACGCGCCGTAAAGGGCTTACTACGAGGTTAGTTCTACCCTCACCTACCCTAACCAACCTTCCGAGTCGGTTTCTGCGGTTAGTGTTGATGTCCTCGAAATGGGAATGTCGGATTACAGTAAGGATGTTCGGCTATTATTGTGAGGGTACTTTGTGACTCTTAACAAAACAAAATACAGCAACCTCATCTACATTAGGTCCCTCTTCATCTCTGCATACTTCCTTCCTCCCTTCATCCCGTCCAACATCCCTATCCTGTTATTGACCTTTCCTCGTTTGCCTAACATTCTCCCCTCATTCACAGTCATCACCATCCCACTTCTGATCAATATGCCTTTCATCCAATTTTCCTTCCTCCAAAGAATTTCTCCAAACAAACCTCTCTCCCCGACCACCATCCCTAGTACTTCCTCATTTGTTTTCCTTCGGTCCATTTCACCTTCGCCATTCTTCTCCACACTCTCATTTTAAAAGCCTCCAATCTACGTCTATCCTCCTGCTTCAATGACCACGTTTCCGCGCCGTACGTGTATACGCTCCATATCAAAGTTTTTACGAGTCTTTTCTTAACACCCTTACTCAACGTCCCTGTCATCAACTCCGTCCTACTTGTGAAAGCCTCTTTGCTCCTTACGTCCCTACTACTTTGACCGCGTTGATCCAAAACACTTCCGAGATACGTAAACTGTTCTACCGGCTCTAGTTTTCCCCTCCTATTTTAATGTTTAGCTTAGCCTTTTTCCTTCTGGAAAATCGCATAACATCTGCTTTATTAAGATTGATTGTCATCCCATACCTGTCGCACTGAACCTCCAATTCACTCAGAAATGCTTGAAACCCCTTAGCTGACTGAGCAACTAATGCTTGGTCATCAGCAAACCTAAGTGATTTTACGAATTCCCCTTCGACTTTCATTCCCACCTCCAGTTTTTCCCATGCCTCTTTAATCATTTCCTCCACATATACGTTGAACAGCACCGGTGATAATGGGTAACCCTGCCTTACACCTCTTCCTAACACTGCCCATCCGGACTCTCCGTTCCCCACCCGCACCTGACCAGTCTGAGACATGTACAGGTTGCGGATTAGCCTCATGCCCTTCCAACCTATTCCTATTTTCTGCAATATACTCATTAATTTTTACCAATTCACTCTATCAAACGCTTTTTTGAAATCTACGAAACAGGCAAATACGTTCTGATTGTATTCTATATTCCTCTCGATTAGTGATCTCATTACTGCAATGGCATCACGCCTACCTCTCCCCTTCCTAAATCCAAACTGATCATCCCCTAAGTAATCATTTGCCTTACTCTCTATCATTTTGTTGATGATCCTGGGAAAACTTAAGCAGCGTGGGATATCAAACTTACTGTTCTGTAGTCCTCACATGATGTAGTCTTTACCTTTTTCGGAATAGGAACTATTAGCACAGATCTTCCCTTCTTACTTCTCGATAGTGATCTAACCTTGCTGTAGAGGGCACCAATTTCACCCTTTCTCTGTAAACTTTCCATATCCTTGCATTGCGTTTTCCACCATGCTTCTTTTGCTTTATTTGTGGCCCGTCTCAATATATTATTTGACTCTTTGTACGTCATTTTGCCTAACTCTTTGTTTACATTCTTCCATTTTTTTCTCTCATCCATTTTTGTAATCATCTATTCCATGAGCCATGGTAATGATAGATGGATGGACAGATGGATAGATGGACACAATAGAGAATATATTAACATATACGTATATATTATACGTGTATCTATGAATATATATATGGTATTTTATGTGTTTTCCTATCCCCTTTCCTTATATATCTATTTCTATGTGTGAAAATAATATTTGTTCGCCGTATGACGGGATTTTCGTGGTTGAATATATATTATATTATTATTAGGTAATCTACCGGTTAAGGTAGGTTTTTGGATGGACACAACTATCAAATAAACATTTTGTAACTCCCCACCTAGCAAACTAATCTATATCAGGTCCCTCTTCATCTCGGTGTACTTCTTTCCTCCCTTCATCCCGTCCAACATCCCTATCCTGTTCCTACCCTTACCACGCTTGCCCAACATTCTCCCCTCTATTACCCTCTTCAACATTCCACTACCGCTCAATACGCCTTTCATCCATTTTTCCTGCCTCCATAGGATTTTTCTCAACAAACCCCTCTCCTCCCCCACCATTTCTAGTACTTCCTCATTTGTTTTCCTTTCGGTCCATTTCACCTTCTCCATTCTTCTCTATACCCACATTTCAAAAGCCTCCAATCTACGTCTATCCTCCTGCTTCAGCGACCACGTTTCCGCGCCGTACATAGCTACGCTCCATATCAGAGTTTTTACGAGTCCTGTCTTAACATCCCTACTCAACGTCCCCGTCATCAACTCCCTCCTCTTTGAGAAAGCCTCCTTGCCTAGCGCAATTCTTCTCCTTACGTCCCTACCACTTTGACCGTGTTGGTCCAAAACACTTCCGAGATATGTAAACTGCTCTACCTGCTCTATTCTTTCCCCGCCTATTTTAATATTTAGCTTAGCCTTTTTCTTTCTAGAAAATCGCATAACCTTTGTTTTATTAATATTGATTCTCATCCCATATTTATCGCACTGAACCTCCAACTCACTCAACAATGCTTGCAACCCCTTGGCTGACTGAGCAACTAATGCTTGGTGATCAGCAAACCTAACCGATTTTACGAATTCCCCTCCGACTTTCATTCCTACCTCCAGTTCTTCCCATGCCTCTTTAATCATTTCCTCTACATATACGTTGAACAGTACCGGTGACAATGGGCAACCCTGCCTTACACCTCTTCCTAACACTGCCCATCCGGACTCTCCGTTCCCCACTCGCACCTGAGCAGTCTGAGACATGTATAGGTTGCGGATCAGTCTCCTGTCCCTCCAATCCATTCCTATTTTCTGCAATACACGCATTAATTTTTCCCAATTCACTCTATCAAACGCTTTTTCGAAATCTACAAAACAGGCAAAAACGGCCTGATTGTATTCTATATTTCTCTCGACTAGTGATCTCATTACTGCAATGGCATCACGCGTACCTCTTCCTTTCCTGAACCCAAACTGATCATCCCCTAAGTAATCATTTGCCTTACTCTCTATCCTTTTGTTGATGATCCTGAGAATAACTTTAGCTGCGTGGGATATCAAACTTATTGTTCTGTAATCCTCACATGACGAAGCCTTTGCCTTTTTTGGAATAGGAACTAACACCGATCTCACAAAATCTTCCGGCCAGATATATTATATATATATATATATATATATGCATATATATATATATATATATATATATATATATATATATATATATATATATATATACATACATCCATACAAGTTGTTTTATGTAATGTTAAGCTATGAATAAAGCTTGATTATCAAGTTTTTATTTCGAGAAGTTAATAATGCCGTAATCGCAATTAACCTGCTGAGACATTCTAATGTGAAAAAAAAATTTAGAGAAATATTGCTATTTCCTACGTCATATCAATCAATAAAACTAACTGAGCCAACATGTGGCACAAAACACACTAGTTACAATGGAATTGTACAGGTTTTGAAACAATTCACGATCATACTGATGGTAGAACCAGTATTTTACTAACCGAGGCAAGTAGAACCAATTCTTCATAAATCGACTTCCGCATGAGCATAATATAGTTATTCTACTCATGAAATAATCTTTGATGATTATTAAAACTTAAAATGATTCCATAATCGACTGGCAACATTTGCGCTTGAGTTCGTTAGGCATTCATCTTATTACCCAACTTACTTACCTCTCAGATACCCTTGCAATGTTGAACTGTTTTCCTACTTTTGAGTCACAACACGGAACATTTTCTAGGTGACATAGCTGATTTATGGAAAATTCAACAGAAAAATATCACAGGAAACTCATCTTCTTTCGAAGCTAGCGATATTCAGTTTGATGCGAAATTTTAAATTTTATCCTTTCCCTGGAAGACGCTAAACCCCGTGGGGTCTGGCGGCTTCTTTAGTTGGGAAATCCTCTCGCAGATGGCCCGAAATAATACCGAAAATGGACGGACCACTGACACTGGCATGCTGTTTACTATGTTATAAAGAATATTTATATTCAAAATACCAATCGGCAAACGTCTTACCGTTTGCATGGTGCCCTCCTGGAATGCAAGAGGCGGATGAATCGGTTTCTTGTTCTCCCTTCTCATCAGACACCGAAGTTGTATACCACACGGGGTCCCCGCAGTCTAAGGTTTATGTCTGATCCAATCGAGTCCAGCAATAGAGAGCTTTATTAATATTGGTCAGCAACCATAATTGAGCAATCAGCTTTTTCTTCGTCGATTCGTCAGAAAAAATTGATTCAGGCGTTCAATATCATCCGTCTGTAGATCTCTGTGGCACAAATCATGAGAACGGCTGGAAATAAAACACATAATTGGAACAAATCATGCTGATTATTTAGAAATTGTAACAGATCATTAGAGAATTAGATCATTAGAGAAAGTCACCAACTTATGTGAATTAAAATTTATTTCCAAATAAAAAATGCACTGCCGTAGAAATATTTCAATAAGCAATAAAGGCGAGCAAGTACGAGTACTTGTACGTACTCGTATATGCTCTCTCTACCTGCTAGACTTAGTTCAGGCCCAAAGCCGAAGTATCGTACGCGTATGTCAGCCATTATTGTTTTTTTCATTATTATCTATTTAAAAAGTAAAGACTTTACGAAAGAGAGATGTGCGAAACACAAAAAGTTACAGAAAATAAACTCTTTTATCAATTATCAGATAATCGGTGTACGTCTTTCCATCCATGATGCTTTTCATGAGTCTCACAAGATGTAAGGATGTGTAAGGATGCTATAAATTGTTTCAAATATTCACATTCATTTTTCCGAGGAAGGAAGAATTTTCTTCAATCGACTCACTACTATCACACCAACATCGACTTGATTAAAACATGTACATATTTCCTTTCATTTTATATATCTATTTCCTTTCCTTTCAATAGGTAAATACAAAGCTTTTGCAAATTCCGTTTTGCTATTGAATAATGTGGTACACGATCAAACTACGCCCTCAAAAGTGCCATTTTATGTTTAGTTAAATTGCACGGTTCAATTATGAAAAAACACTGTGTTAATAGGTTATTGTATTTTTCTTCATCCTTCATCCGTTTAAAGTATTTTCCCTCCCTCTTTCCTACGCTATTCTTGCACATACCGATACCTCGGTAGAAGGGTTCGAATTCGCCTTCCCCTTTATTCATGTGTATTTATTTATAATTGCTTTTAGACCAATGGATTCTCCTCTATTAATTTTTTTATATTTTTCTAGGAGTATGACTGGTGAAAAAACTGATACATTATCAAAAGAAATCTGCCCTGCCTTCCTTGCGAACAAAAATACCAGGACAACCTTCATCCCGAGCAATGTAAATTTATTCACCAATTCAAATCATGACATTTAAAAATTGAACTGCTTCGTAAGCATCGTATTCAAAAACAGCAATTAATATCCTGGGATAATTAAAATACAAGAGAACAGAGTAAGGGTTTTCTCATAGATCAGACGTTAATTCGATATATTCCGGGATCTCAAAAGCGGATTTCCTGTGAGAATTATTCATTATCCCTTTAGCAAATCTTCTCCAAACTGCATAAACACGATTGCCTACTCCAGCCTCAAAGCGCTTAACGAGCTCTTTCCCCTCCTTACATTTTTTTCCCTCGCCTGTTCAAGAACATTCCACGATATCCAGCTGCGAAAAGGTTTTAAGAGCCTTCCAGGGCATGGGATTAATCTCAGATTCGCACTTACAGCAGCTTCCTTGGTCGCAGCCAGCTCCGCAGGTGCTTTGCCCAAGGGCGAAGCGTCTTTCAAGGAGAGAGCAAATCCCTTCTCACACACCCCAAGAGGCGCCTTCCACTCCTAAGATGCATCGGTCTCATTCCATCACCTGAGCCCTCCCCACCTCCTTCGCTCGCGATAAAACACCCCTGGAAGAGATCGCATCGACGCAGGAGTGGTTCTTCGAAGTGTATTTAGGAGCTTGGGTCGAAACTCGGGCAGAAAAACATGTATTTTCGTTTTCTCCCAATCTATTCTCCTTGTCACTGCTGTTAATAGGAAGGTCGCCATTGGAAAGGCGTTTAAATCCAATTAATCCCCTAGATAATTCATAGGCATTTTGGCGTAATTTTTCCGACCAGTAATTTTTCCCTGGTAAGTGTTTATATTAATTCATTTGGCCCCTAGTTCCTCTTTTATTTTTTTTCCACGGAAAGCCAGATACTGGAAGGTGTAGGAAATAGTTCGTGGAAAGGATAAACTGATCTTCTCACGGCCTCTTTTTAGGCTGATAATACAAAAAAAATAGGCCTACAAAAAAAAAATTTTTGGTGCCTGGAATCTTTGTGATGATTTTCACTATATTTGTAGAGCCGAATCCAAATATGAAATCCGTTTTTATTTAACAGGTCTACTTTTTTAGATATGGCACATCTTACGATTAGTTGTTTTAATATTTGATAGGAAAATAATTTTCAAAGTTAAATAAATCTATAAGTATACTAATTTAAAACTACTCTGCGGTGTTCCTTTTATTTTCAATAAACTGTCAATAAGTTTTATGTATATTTCTATATTGTAGGCCAATGAGATAATTATTAATATAATATTCCCATATCATCATGTAGAAGATTTTTTTACGTAAGTAACAACATATCTATATCTTGAAAAATATAGCTGATAGGAAAAAAACTAGTGTCATAATTGGATTCAGCATCCCTATTGTTCTTTAAATCAACATTGAAAGCTCCGGCACCAAAAACACTGTTGGCCTGTGTTATTAATATAATATTCCCATATCATCATGTAGAAGTTTTTTTTTACGTAAGTGACAACATATCTATATCTTGAAAAATATAGCTGATAGGAAAAAAACTAGTGTCATAATTGGATTCAGCATCCCTATTGTTCTTTAAATCAACATTGAAAGCTCCGGCACCAAAAACACTGTTGGCCTGTGTAATATTACACAGTATGTCCTCAAGTCGTAAAAGGTTTTTTACGCCACTGTGAAAGTAAAAAGAGGGGGGGGACATTGTTATTGGTGTGGTGATTTACGGGGAAAGTTAATCCTTCGCCAGTGATCAGACACACATTCAAAATATTAGAACGATCACATACATGTACACGGGGGTATTTCCCGAATAGATTTACAAGGAAATTAATCCCATTGCCAGGGACCGTATTCGGGAACTTACAAACACATGCAGTCACGCTGGTTACCCGAAAGTGGTTTACGGAGAATTTTTCCTTCGCCAGGGACCGGCTCTGGAAACCGAATAGGTGTGCGAAGAAATTAATCCAGACGCCAGGGACCTACTTCGGGGGAATTATGCACTCACACGCTCACTCAAGTATTACAGCAAAGCAATACCAACACTCGGGAATGTGAAGTAAACAAAAAAATACTGGATGACTAGGATGACTTCAACTTAATGTTTCAGTGTTTTTTTTTCCCTTCAGAGCGCTGAAGAGAATCACCTTTTGATCGAAATATATAGCGGTGTATCCATTTTCAACACCATCGTGTTTCAATAAGTTTTACGTTTTTCCCCCCTCCTCCTTTATTTTCCATTTGTTTCTTTCTTTTGACGGTAGGGCTTTATTTCCTGCCACTTTCAGTTTTACCAACACCATCCAACCAGTATTTCGTTCACTTCATATTCCCGAGTGTCAGTACTGATTTGCTGTAATACCTAAGTGAGTGTGTGTGTGTGTGTAATATTCCCCCGAAGTAGGTCTTTGTTGTCTGGATGAATTTTTTAGCAAACCTATTCGGTCTCCAGAGAAGTTCTCTGGCGAGGGAAAACTCTCCACAAACCACTTTAGGGTAACCAGTGTGAATGTGTGTGTATTTGTAAGTTCCCGAAAACGGTTCCTGGCAATAGGATTAATTTCCTTGTAAACCTATTCGGGAAATAACCCCCTGTGTAAATGCGAACGTCTTAATATTTTGAACGTATTTCTGATCACTGGCGAAGGGTTAACTTTTCCCGTAAATATCCACGCCAATCTCAATCCACCATTTTTTACTTCCACAGCGGTGTAAATAACCTTTTACAGCTTAAGGAAATATTATTCGTGATTTTAGTTCGATCAAATCGATCGACCTAAAATTATTTGGTGCAACTTCTTCCCAATACCATTTGTGCTGAGCAGAAGTTATGAAGGATATTGATAAGGATCTTGCTTGTGGGTCAACGGTCAATATTCATTACTCGAAATAGAATAAAAACAACTAAGATAAAAATGTCAACACAGATCTAGGAATCGGAAGATCAAAACTGCAAAAGGTTTTCCACTAAAGTAGAAATTTGCTAGCAGTAGAAGATAAAGAAATAGAATTTTAATTGTAAAAATCATGAAAACGCACTAAATGTATGTCGCATTTATATAGTTGATATCGGAAGTGTTTTGGACCAACACGGTCAAAGTAGTAGGGACGTAAGGAGAAGAATTGCGCTAGGCAAAGAGGCTTTCTCAAGGAGGAGGGAGTTGATGACGGGGACGTTGAGTAGGGATGTTAAGACAAGACTCGTAAAAACTCTGATATGGAGCGTAGCTATGTACGGCGCGGAAACGTGGTCTCTAAAGAAGGAGGTTAAACCTAGATTGGAGGCTTTTGAAATGTGGGTGTGGAGAAGAATGGAGAAGGTGAAATGGACCGAAAGGAAAACAAATGAGGAAGTACTGGAGATGGTGGGTGAGGAGAGGGGTTTGTTGAGAGAAATCCTATGGAGGCAGGAAAAATGGATGAAAGGCGTATTGAGCGGCAGTGGAATTTTGAAGAAGTTAATAAAGGGGAGAATGTTGGGCAAGCGAGGAAAGGGCAGGAACAGGATAGGGATGTTGGACGGGATGAAGGGAGGAAAGAAGTATACAGAGATGAAGAGGGACCTGATATAGATTAGTTTGCTGGGTGGGGAGTCACAAAATGTTTATTTGATAGTTGTGTCCATTCAACAACCTACCTTAACCGGTAGATTACCTAACATAGTTAATATGTGAACGCTGGATCAGAGAGAAGTGGGAAGGAAGCAATAAAAATGGAAATGTGCTAATGAAAGAGAGTGCGAAAGATCGAATTGATTATACAAATAAATAACGAAAAAGTTCTGTGAATAGTGGGAAACGTTAGAAATCGTGGAATGCACTATTGATAAAACGGAATTATTATATCGAAAATATTATTTCCATGCATGATTGAAGAACACGGAATGAAAATTAAATGAGAATACACGTATTTAAAGGGGAAGACCCCATGGAAAAAGTAATGGCGGAGGTGAAACTGAAAAAGTATTTTTATTCACGATTAGATTATGATGAAAGTCATTATATACGTAGCTCGTAGTACCAGGATATTGCCTATGTGTGGGGAAAAAGTGTTCCTATGTACGCACACGGAACACTTAACGTATGTAAGTGCACAAAAGAGTATTTGTACGACCATCAAACCCTCGTCCGGGGCCTCTAGAGCGAGATAATTCCCCTTTCCCGCTCATTATGCGCACGAGTGGAAATCACATCTGCCTTCGTCGACCCCTTCATGCTTTCGTGAAAAAAGGTTCCCGTTTGGGGCTGGCTGTCTGCCATCCAGAGCGAAGTATCCATATTCGTTCCACTTAAAGTTTGGGGATTGGCGACGGGGTGGATTGAAATTGGAAAAGGTATATAAGGAGTAGCCATCGAGTCTTTTGTTGGGTGAAAATCCTTCGTTCCCTCGACGTCACCCACGTTAGAAACGCCTCTTTTCCGGAACGTCATCTGCCGGTGTGCGCACACGTCAACGGGGTGAAATCGGTGCTTCAACGAGGGAGCGCTTCTCTCACGCCATCTCTCCCCCTCCTCCCTTCAACCTCTCTTCCTCCCTCTTTTGCGCTGTTTGATGGGGAAGAGGGGATTTCCAATTCGAATAGTGTCAAGCGGTGCGTGCGAGTACTCAACGCTCATAAACTGCAAGGCCATCGAGACGAACATGTGGGGGAAGGAAAGAATGAGGGATAAATTTCTTAGTGAGGATTAGGATTACCAACGTTTAAGGAAAAATTGTGAAAATCGACAAAATTTCCGAGAAAATGTCGAGCATTTTCAAATTTTACCTACGAAATCGAAATAAATACGTAAATCTAGTAAAATGTGAATTGAGATTTCAAAAATTAAATCTATATGCGCACATTTAGATGCCAAGAAGAGAACTTTAATATGGAACGTAGGTTTGTATGACTCAGGAAATGGTTGCGGAGGCAAGAAAATTGGCTTAGGATGGGAGGTTTTTGAGGTGTTGGAGTGGAGAAGATGGGAAGAATAAAATTGGCTCAAGGAAAAGCAATCGATAAAGTTCTATGTATTGTAGGAGAAGAGAAACGGCTGTAGGGAGAAATTCTAAGAAGGCAGGATGAGTAGATGCAAACGATAATGAAAGGCGATGGTAAATCGAAGACTGTAATATAGAGGAGAACGCTGGGGAAGTGAGTTTTAGGAAGGTAAGAAAAAGGTGTTTGGATTGAATTAAGGGAGGTAGTAGGCATACAGAGCTAAACAATGAGTCAACCTAATATACAGTACGGAGCTTAAAGATATTTCCATCATGTTAGTTCGGTCTTAGGAGTACAGAAGTGTGTGATGCTAAGGTTCATCAAAATTGTACCCTATCTCGACAGTCTAGTACTAAAAAGAGTACTTTTTTAAATTCAATTTTTAAAAAAATATTTCGTAACGTAACGTAATTCCGCCACAAAAATAAATATGCATCATTAACTATTTGCGTGGTAAGTATTCTCTTGAATTTAAATCTCCCAATGAACAAATTATTGACCGTACTTGAGCGGCATTAGGGCATGAATCTTTTAGCGTGTTTTTTAAAGAAAAAGAGACAATAATTTTTTCTGGGGGTAGATTTACATGGGAAAGGGGAAATCATGAGAAAAAAAGAGGGATAAAAAGAAACTGGAGATCGTGGAAAATACCGGAGTTGGCTACCGTGGAACACGACGAGGCTTTGTCCCCCCCACTTTAACCTCATGTAATATGAAGGGGTTTTCAGGTCGGCTGGAGACGATGCTGAGGGGTCCATATGGATTTTCCACATTTTTACCATTCCACAGTTTGAATATTTAATTCAACCTGCATAATAATGAGGAATAAATTAGAGCCCGATTTGCTCGGAAAGTAACGCGCTCGAGGCCACGTGTCTGACTGTGTTGAGCTTGCGTTGACTTTGCATAAGAAATTTTCTGAATTGAGGTTACCGTCCCATATGAGTTTTATGACCTCAGGCGTCGGAACACCAAATGATAGATGATGAATCTTCCCGGTGACCATAATCAAAATATTTTTAGCGACAGTAAGATCTGGTACTTTCCCGACGTAGTTGTTTGATGAAGTGACAGTCTAGCGGTTAAAACTTTTAGATGGATCCTGTAATCTCTGGAAAAATCATTTGGCCTTTTAAGCACCATTCAGTATAAAACTATTTGTATCACCTTCAATCACTCTTCAGAACCACATCCTTTAGAACTACCGAAGTTCCTTCCCTCTACCTCGCTTACCCAACATTTTTCATTCTACCATAGTCTTCATTGTTTCACTGCCTCTCAATATTTCCTCATAAACTTTCCCCATCCTTCGAATTTCCCTCAACTACATTCTATCTTTCCCTATTTTATTATTCTCAACCATTGAAAGCCACACCTAAAATCCAAATTTCGTTCATCTTTTCTTTTTGTCTTTGAGATAGATCCCTTTCATTGATTCCCTCCTCTTTGGAATCGATTTTTAAGCAACGATCTTTTGGCGCAAATGTACATCCTGTTACTCCCATGTTATCTGAAATACTTCCCATATTGGTGACACTCCTACCCGTTTTAAGTTATGCTGTCTTCTTCCTACTTCTTCAGGATCTCATCACTCTCGTATTGCTATGCTTAATTTTCATCCCGTCTCACACCCTGATTCTGGAATACCTTCAGCAATGTCTGCAATCCCATAGCTGACTGAAGCTTGACCAAACACGCCTCCGAACACAACGTTCCCTTTGACAGATACTATAGCATATCCATCTTAGCATCTCTCCCACCCTCTGACCAAACTCAAAACAATAGAGCAAGCATTCATCTGGCTCCTGGATTCCTGGAATAGCCCAGGTATTAATATTAGACATTAATTACCCCTTTCTACACATAATTTCATCCCCCCTCCGCCCCCATCACCTTCCATATTATCCCCACCCTTCTAAAAATCCCCCGCCTAAATCTTCCCCTCGCATACCTTTCCCCACCTTCCCCTTCCATCCAGTGTTTCTGGGCCCTCCTTTTCCTCAGTTTTGTCCTTCTTTTTCTTGGGAAAGGTGGTGTAGATCACCGAAAATTCGATACCTAGTGAATTTCTCTTTTTTTGTGTGTTTCTGTGTTTTTGTCTTTGTCTACTAGTGCAAATTCCATATACATTATTATTCACGTCCGTGAGACTTAAACAAAAGTGTTATAAATAAATATATATAAAGAATATATATATATATACACACACACATGTTTTAAGGGTCAAGGCTCTCCGCGGAGAAGCATTCGAGGAATAATATCTGGGACAGTTCTGTCGGGATGACATTCATTTCTATGCCAGTACTCGAGTTATCTTGTATGGATATGTCTGCGCGAGAGACTGTCTCAGAACTTTCTGTGCAGTCAGAAAAACTAGTTGCCTGGTCAAGAAATTTTAATTTAATTCGAAACACCAAGTTATCGCCGCGTGAGGAAGCAGCCAACGGCACTGTCTTAGCAGGGCTTCAAGTTGTAACAATAGTGGAGTCTCATGAGTGAGGTGAACCCGTGTATACATGTACACATCACTGGCGATTTTAACGGGAGTTGACGTGTTTTCATTGCCCAGCCATTCTGAAGTTTTTGAAACCCACATTAAACGATATTTCATTGCTCGAAAAATAAAAGTTAACAGCTTTCCCTACGAAAATAGATTTTAAACACGCGTTATTCCAACGAGTCCCTGTGTCTCCCGGCTTATTGATGGCCATTCTTCAGCCGTTCCTACGTGGCTGCGTGCTTTGATTTCTCGGGAGAGTTATTGTGGGGGAGAGACAAGAGTAGGGAAGGAGGGAGTGAAAGATCCTGGCGATCCTTCGAGTCCAGACACAGACACACACACATACCCATCTTCCGTCTGACCGACGGTAAAATAAATTAAACTTTATATCCCCTCTGCCCACTGCCTACAGTTTTGTTTTCCTTTTCTCTCTACTTTATCATCCCTCTCCGTGCTTCCATTTCTCTTTCCTAACCATTTCGACGCTTCAATTCCCTCCACACACATCGATCGCCATGTTTACGAATCACAGATTGTCGTGTCTGTGACTGTGTTGCCGGTATAACTTCACCGTAAAGTAAGCACGGCCTTTCCTCACCCTTTCATGTGGAGAAACATCCCAACATTCGAGTTTGCTGTGATTATTTACATACACTTGAGTGTATCGGGATATTTTTAACTTCGATGGTAACAGCCATCCCCATTCAGTAAACTTGAAATGAAAACTGAAAATCCTAGTGGCGGGAGTCATTTCCGAGCAGGAATGGAATCAGCTCTCCGCGGAAATTGGAGGTACCGAGTTGAGATGCCACATCAGACATGGTTGCGCTATCTCGTTTATGACTTTTCCTGGACTGAATTTAAATAAACTGGCTCATAAGGCTCCTGCGGGAGTTAGATGCGGATGAAAATGTGAAATATTTGACGAAATTATGCTGAATGCCACGAAAATGCAGTGAAAACTTTTCGTCGACCCGGAAAACTATTTCATTTTGAAAATGCGAACGATGAGCCCTAGAAGGCTGAGTTTATGATAAGAATTTGCCCACACACGATCACGCACAGTGGGCATTTATTTCTGTGCAAGACTCGGAAATATGGTTTTGCGAAGAGAACACGGGTCTCCGTCTGCTTTCCTTTCCTCCTCACTTCCTCTCACCCCTTCGTGCCTCACTACCTCCGTACCCCTCAGTCACCCGCCAACCTCGTGGTTCGTCTTGGGAATCACTCCACCACTCACTCACTCGAGCGGGCAAGTATAACTTTTCCATGCTTCCTTCCCACGCTTCGTCGGCGGCGGCAGGGCAGTGTACCCTCTTCTCTTTCCCCCTCCACCCGCGTCTCTCCTTCCCCCCCTGCCGCGAACCCTCGAAAGCCCCACTGCCTACCGCCCTCTTCGGAGGCGAATCCCTCTCTCACGGAACGGAAGGCTTGAATGAGATGGCCCCGACGGTTTTTCGGACATGCGAGTGGCAGGGTGATATTGGAAGTGAAGACGAAGGAATTGGGTAGGGGAGATGGCGGCGAATACGATTTTCATTTGAGGGAAATTTTATTTGAAGCAGTCCAGAAAACTCATACACAGTGCACGTATTTCGGGTTTGGTTACTACTAAATGCTCGCACAGCGGAGTACTTCGTGATTCCAAGACGGATTCTCCGCTGTGAGAGAGGGACAATGATTTAGGTATGGATGGATCATGGATCATGGTAATCCTGAAGTAACATTTTTCATGTCCCAAAGAGAAATAGCATTGATGCAGCATACAGCCAAGTCAATATTTCAACAGCACGAAGAGAAATGCATAATGAATACAGTTCCGGGTCAACGACTGCAATTTGCACAACCAAACAATTAGGATGACCACAAATGGTGTATCTGCAGAGGTAATCCTGAAGTAAGAATTTAATGTCATAATGAAACGTATCATTGAACACAGCATTAAACCTAATTAATATTTTAACAGTGCGTAGGAAAATAAATAATCAACACATTTTTGTTAAGATAACTATGACTGCAACTTCACGAACGTGAGTTGAAATCAAACAACTATGCTTAACACAATTTTTTTTCAGAAAAGAAACGCTGCCCTATCGCGGAACTCACTCAGTTGATTCTTGTCAGAAGCCTTTGCACTCCTCAAATGCTAGTACTTCTATCATTTACCTTATCTATATTTTAGAATTAACATAATTCTTTCGAGTATCCATGTAACGAATACTCGTGGTAGTATTCACACCTCACGGTAATTGAGAACATCTGCCGTCGTTAAGTATTTCTGAAACGCATTTGAAAGTTTTGCAATGCAAATATTGAGTTTTAAAGATTAAACGTATCCCTGCTTTCAAAAACATCGTCCAGCTCCATTTCCTTACATGGAGCCCTCTTCCAGCAGCTTCCAATCCGAAGGCTAACATTTGGAAAATATGACAATTGTTCGTAATTGCATAACACCTTAGACAAATTTAATTAAAAAGCAGTTTTCTTCTAAATTATTTTTCGTATTTGAAAATATCCGAAGTACATATGTACATAGTAACCAGAAAAAGTATGAAACGAACCTGGAATAGCAATGAAAAGTAATTTCAATGAACGTTGGCTCGGTAAATCACACTAAACGTCTCAAATTTTCCTCTTGTACTGACGCGAATGACAATGGGTTGTTTACAATAAAAAAATATATATAAATTAAATTGAAAAAAACTTGAAAAACTTATAATCATTTCAACTGCCTCAAATTTCGATATTTTCTTTGGCATTAAGGCGACAACCCCTCCCTCTTCAAGCCTCATTCGCTCAGCATAACAAACTGTTTTCCTCCTTTTCGTTAGAGACGGAAAAACGTTTGTCGCTGATAAAGTTTACGGGTTGGAAAACAAAACTTCCCAGAACTTAAATATTTTTTTTTGTTTTTTAAATGTTTTTCTTTCATTCTAAATTTATTTTCGGAATTAGAACCCGCATTGATTTCACCAAGTGTGGGTCATTCCCTCGCCCCAGTTTTCACAGTTACCATCAGAAATTGCTGTCAAGGCCCTGTGGCGCAACGGATAACACGTCTGACTACGGTCAGGTTCGAATTCTGGGCAGGGTCAAATTTTTTTGTGAGGCGTGCTCATCATGGGCATTGGTTTCAAGGGATGTATCTCAAAATTCCCTCGGTTCACTCTTATTTTCTTTGTGCATCAACGATTGTCCACCTTCGCTCATTAAGTGCAAATAACATCAGTACGCAGACGACCTGCTCATTTATTTACATAGCGCACTCAATAACTTGCGTAATAGCATCAAGGATATTAATAATGGTTTAGAAAATCATAACACATGGAGGAAATCTAATTTCATATGTACAAATATATAAATAAAACAGTTTCTGGCGTAACTTGGTGGAAAATCTTCATACTGACTTTTCACTGAAGTTTATGTGGAAAAGTAAAGTGGTTTGATTATTAAAAGTCAGTACAAATATATAGTTTTTGTATAAATCCTGGACTGTATCAAGCAATTATAAGAGGGCAACCCCGATTGCTAATATCGATTAAAAAAGAGCAACTGCCGATATTACAGATTGCAGATGTCCCTATACCGTATTGCGATGTTGATAGAAATTTTAGGTATAATGATAGGTGAAACTCTCTCTTTGACATTGCATATAATTAAACTATGCAAAACCGTCAATCAGTCATTATGATATAATCTCTTCTTAAACTTAAGCGCGTCATTCCCACATTTTTAAAATACAGTCAGTTCCCAGGGTAATTCTATCCTACTTTGAATATGCTGACGTAGTGTACCAAGATATCTCTCAAGAGAAAACCAAAACTCCAACGTTCCCTCAATTTATGCATCAGGTTTATCTTTAACTCACTAATACTGGATCACATTACCACTTATACTAACAAACTCTCTAGGCTAAAACTTGAATCCCGACGACTATAAATAATTACAATAGCTAATCCATTAGGTTAGGCTATTCTATTCTAGGTGATTCAGTCAAATGCTTTTAATGTTTTAATTTGACAGAATTTGTTTCCAGATTCCTCCTAACTGGCTAATACGCAGCGACCAATCATTTTTTAAATTATGAAGTTCTTGCTGTAAGGTGGTTTCAGGATACCATTTATTCCTTCACTTCCCTCGTGAAAATCAATATAATCAAGTATTCAACTAATATACCTCATGCTTAGTTTGTTTTATGCATATGCAGTAAGAAAAAATGGAGTATATGGTCGTAAATGACATGATTTTCACATATTCGTGCAATCTGAGCAATTTGGTCGCAAATATAAACCGCGGGTCAACACGAATGTTTCAAATTATGCGAATTTTGATCCTTGTAACGAAGTATCACCACTTTTAAAATCTAGGAAACTTAAAATCTACCACCTCGTAAATTAACAAACTAAAAGAAAACTCCCATAGCTGCAATAAGTTACTTATTGCAGCCATAGGAGTTTTCCTTTTGTTAAGTATCACCGCTCGCTTTGATCGGTTTCATTGAGCCACATGGATTTTGATGTTTTCGTGTATTAAAATCGTATTTTTCCGATTGTATCGCTTTTCTAACGAAACTGAATCGGATTACATTCTTTATTTTAAATTACAGCATAAAAATTAATTTTATTTTGTTATTTATATATTGATAGTAATTTTTCAACCCCAATTTAAAGTGCGTTGACAGCATTCCAGCCTGTGCGTCTTTGATGAGAATAATTTTCAATCTGAGAAGTTTTAAAATGAACAGATTTCTGTATCCTAAAATAAACATATTTCAAACACTCAAAGCACGGTAAATTTGATTTAAAAAAAAATCTATTGAGGAGGACCGAGGCCTGGTCTCCTGTCACCCCTGCCAGTGTTCTCGGTACTGTTACACAACTGCCCACCTGTACTTATTTAAATACAGGAGTTAGTTTCGAGTTACTACGATTTTCCTGAGTTCATTCGGTGACTTAGGGAACATGATATTGACCGAGCAACTATTGCTGTTCAAAATTTATCATTTGGTAGAAATTTGTATTAATCGTTAAGATATATATTATTCTAACATTTTTAACGCAAATAGTAGAGAAATAACATAACGTTTGTTATCGTGTAATCAAGTAAACACTATCATGTATCAGAGGTTCAAATGGAATTAATTTTGCTCTTTTTTTATCAAATTTCAAGAAACTGTAACAGTAACTTTAACGGAGTCACCCGCTGTGTGTGCACTATAATGCACACATAGCGGGTGACTCCCCAAAATTTCAGAGTGTAAGAGGACGTCTCGGTAGCTTAATTGGTTAAAGCACTCGGCCGGATATCGAGGGATCCGGGTTCGAATCCCGGTCAAGGCGAATGATTTTTACTCTCTGAAATTGTTGCTTTTTTTATCCTTAAAATTCGCACTTAAGGAATTATATATAATGGTCTAACAATGCTAACGTGTATTATGATACCACAATTTGTGCCTCCGTGGTAATATAATCCATAATAGTGCAAACGATTATTTATTATCTTTATTTTAAAAGTTATGTGATTACATTTTTAGTCTTCATGTGTCATCCACTGTATTTTCTTCAAATGATTTGTTGTAATTTCCAAATTGATATCATATTTTAACTTTATATTCGAAACTTAACTATTTATCTTCCCAGAAATTAGGAAATTGCAGGTAAATAAAGAATTATTATTGATAAAATTGTCTTCATACGTTTCAAACGAAACGGGAGAGGGAGGCATTGCATCCGCAACTTGCGAGCAGATCACCGCTGGTGTTGCGAGGGGAATGGACGGAAGCCGCCAAATGCGCTGTTTGTTCTACGGTTCCCAGCTGTTCGGCCGTTATGGACCGGCTAATGGGCGAAGTCGCCTCTCTCTCCTAACCCATCTCCATTCCGCCCTACCTTCAAGCTTGTCAGCTTGCCCCGTCTTGCTAAATGTGCACGTCATTATCTCAGTCCCTCAACCTCGCAGGTCCATATGCTTGCTTCCAGTTTCAGCGCAGGAGGAAGGTTTGTTATGGTTTAAAAGCCTGCCAGTCAGGCACCCCACGAAGACACGATGCGCTTTGAGGAAATTTAACTCAACTGAAGTTAAATGAAAGGTGATGGGCAAACCGTGTTATTTATTTATTAATCTATTTGTCGCAAAGATAGTGAGGATAAAATAAAACTTTTGGCCATTAAATATGTTGGCCAACGTTGAAATAACCGTATGAAATGGTTTTTCGTAAAATATTCCTCAAAAATGTATTTGGTATAACCCCTACAAGCAACATATATTTGGTATATAATACTCTATGAGTATAGTACTCTAGGCCTGTCTATCGACTCAGGCCTACTACTTTTGGGATAGACGTTTGTATTTTGCACAAACTTCATGTTGATGTTTAATAGCAGAGCTATAGTTTGTTTCTTATCGAGGGAACAACCCCTTGGTGGAGATTTTTTCCTTTATACTCAATGGCTCATTTTCAATTAAACTATATTCTTATGCACCGTCCATAAAAGACAAAATTCAAGTACCTTGTACTAATTTTTAGATATCCCAGCTGCTTAATTCATGTCTAACTGTAAATTCTATTGAGAAAAATTGAAAAAATTAATGTCAAAAATACATGGGTAAAAAATGAATCATTTTTTCTTCTTTCGCAATGCCCACGTTTTTCTAAATTTCAGTCAAATCTGAAGCAAGATTCCCTCATGTGCGCAAAGGTCTTCAATGTTTGAATGCTTTTAGGCAGAATTGGCTTATGACGTTTCACTTCCTTCAATTTGACAGCTATCACCGAGCAAATTATTTGCCTCTTTTTGTCATTATTTGTTTGTTCCTAAATTACAGTTCATGCATTTATAAACAGTGACATTTGATAGCCATATTTCTGATTCAAGAGATTTCACAAGGCAAAAGTGATATGCTTCTGTCACTAGTCATATCCCGGACAAGCATACGGTTACCTTCATGCAATTGGATAAATGAACACAAGACAAACAGACTATTAGTTTTTTACTTATCCAATGCACCGTAACATGCAACACTGACTGAATAAGGAGAATTCGTAAACGAATTCAATTCTGAAGTCAGTAGAACATCCTTATCCCATCTCTAAGAGATGTATGAAGGTCTGGCGGAGATACATGCAAGGTCTGTCCCAAAGATAGTGTAGCTTATTTTTTTCCGGATAGACGGATGGATAGGTGGCGGTTTCTCTGGCTGGGTTCGAGGGAGGGGAGTCCCAGGAAAGGCTGGAGGCCGGTGAAACCTGGCTTCCAACCCTTGAGAAGCGCGTATCGTTCGTTTGCGAAACCTCTATAACGCGACCTTGTCACGCTCCGTCATGAACCGGTTATTGGAGCAGCGCTACGCCATCAAATTTTGCGTGAAACTGGGCAAAATCAAGAAAGAGACTCATGACATGCTTAAGGTAGCTTATGGTGATAATGTCATGGGTAGATCGTGTGTTTTTGAGTGGCACATGTTGTTTCGGCCGGGTAGAGAAGACGCCAAAGGCGCCAAATGTTCAGGACGGCCTTCGACCACAAAATGTTACGCAAATTTTGCAAGGGTGAAGGCTTTGTTGGACAGGGATCGCAGATTAAATGTTCGCATGGTTTCTGATGAACTCGGTATCCCTAAGCAATGTGTATTTACTTGTGACCGAAAACATGGGAATGAGAAAGGTTTATACGAAGTTGGTGCCGAGTGTGCTCTCGGACAAAAAAAGGGATCTGCCAAGAGCTCCTCGACCATGTGAGTGGGGATCCAAATTTTTCCGACAATGCCCCACCAGACTTCTTCCTTCCCCCCCGCCTCAAATCCGTGCTTAAATGATGACACTACGGCTCGGTGGAAGCATTATAACAGGTCGTGACGAGGGAGCTTAGCAGCATTCCGGGCGCCACGTTCCAGAAGGCCCACGAAGAGCGAAAAACCTGCTGGCAGTGGTGTGCGGACGCACAAGGGTGCTACTTCGAAGACTTTTGAATGAATGTATCAATTCTGGCAATATTTCGTTTATTGATTCAGGCCTACTACTTTTGGGATAGACCTTTTACGTTAACTACAGGTAGATGAACAAAATACTTTTTCCGTCCATCTAGAGTCACATAATATGAATCTTTCAAAAGCCCAACAATGAAAAATATTCCCTAAATATATTTATTTATCTTGTTAGCATGGATTGAAACGGCAAAAAATGGAGGCATTTAATGAATTTGCTGATTAGACTGATAATAAGAAATGGAACATAATTACACCCGCGACTGAAGAAGGCGAACGAAATTCCGTCCGATAATGGATTTTCGCCCATATGAAAATGAACGTCTTTTGGCCATGCGCCCTCTTAAATCTCCTCGCTCAACCACTACTCTGTAGGCATATTTTCCGTGGGCGATGAAAGACGTGATGCAAGGGGTGACCATAAAAAAATCCATTACGGGCTATCATTTTGGGGTTGTATCTAATGGCCTCCGTCGGGAACCATATTTATGGTCTTCTTCCCCTAGAATTATTTATGGATACATTCACCAGAAAGAAAGCGAATACAACCCTTTTCCCTTCCCCCTTCTCCTGCCTCTCCACGCCTCCTGCTACCTTATTCATTAAGCCGCAAACCGAATCTCCTAATAGATAAAACATCTGCGTAAACAAAACTAAAAATTCAATATGAAACGGGGCAATAAACGTAACTTATTTTCGATCAAACTCAGTTCTTTGCTAAGTTCCTCTCAAATTCAGGTAAACTAAGCATTTGAGCAAAGTTAGTTTTTCGACAAATTCCCGTAAGCGAATTTTCCTCGAATAGTCGTACTCCTTCAAAAGGATTACCGCATTAAGGGCTACACGTATAATTGTCATCAAACAGTCTACTTTCGTGACGTGCACGTATAAACTCCAAGTAATGCAATAGCATTTACAATGGATTCAACCCTTTCGTGGCCAAATACTCGCACAAAATAGCTTAAATCCTATCCTTATGCGTGTAATAGGCTAGAGGAAATGATAGTCCCCACCTTTACAAAAGATGAATTATTCTGTTAGAAAGGATAGTTGCAATAATTGTTTTAGGCAACTGAAAGGATTTCAATGAGCCATTTTAAACAGAAAGTACCTCAAAACTCAGAAGGGCGCATGAGCACCTCAAACAATGGTCCCGGAGTTGATTAAAAAATTAATATGACGAACGACTTTAAGCGGGAAGATTCGAGAGGAGGGCTAAAAATAAGCACCAACTGGGTACCAATTGGTCCATGTACCTCACCAGTAGCGTAGTAAAATTATGACGTCTTTGGACTTGCTTTACGACGTTTTTAATGGTTCTAGGGGTAGGAGTCATAAATAACTGAATAAATGGCGGTGAATTGAGAATTTCAGCTCAAAGTCACCTCACACTTTGAAAATTTAACTTTTATCAGGCAAACGAGCATTGAAATGTAAATGCAACGCATTTACGCAACTCACGGTACGCATTAACGAGCAATAATGTATAAATATCGCAGAAAATTTATTTTTCCCTTTTGTCTCAGCTTAATCTTTCTTTATCGAATTATGTCGACTATCCACGATTTGATTGCACCCGAATGTAATTTCCGCACAAATTAAGCTGCTGAATATTCTATTACTTCGTATTCTGCATAGTTACGTGACATTTTTTTTCGATATTTCTTCTCATCATCTTGTAATCAGTTCGTGGCACAGTGGTGGAGAAATTTACGCTTTAGGGAATAGTTGAAGTTGACGGCAGGTCAAGGATTCGATAGGAACCACGAATCCCCTTACAAGCAGCCAGCCAAGAAAGAAATCGATGTTGGTGCTAAATAGAAAAATTGTTAACATGTTCCTGATGGTCTTACTACCACCATGGTAACCATTAATAAATATTTAGTGGCCTGAAAACATATTTGAAAGAGTGCCATCTATGCTAATAGGAAACACCGGCCTCGACGTAACTTAAAGAATTTGTTGTCAAATTTCGTAGCCCAATAAGTCAATCAGTAACAACGGGGAAATTTGATTACACGTATGATATCAAAAATCTTTAGTTGGTATACCAATGCAGTCATCTTACGTCTCTAGCGACATTAGGTAAAATACGGCAAGACAAATAAAATAATTTTAAGACGGTGAAGAAAAGTATCAAATATTAATTTCATGCTAAATGAAATCAAATACAGGCCTCTTCATAAGTTTATACAACAAAAATAGGTCTTCATTCGGTGTATATACGGCATAAATACTAGCTGTTGAAGGAAAAAATTATGCAAAAATGAAGAAGTTACTCGACATAAGATTTGGGTGGAGAGATACCTCAAGTCAATCTTAGGATTATGACCAGCAAAGATGCCCCACAAGTTTTTTTTACGATTTCTTATTGCATAGGAGAAATTAAACATTGAGATTTATACCTGTGAGAGTGAGATAAAAAGTCACGCCCAGCAGACACGGTAAAAAGAGTTGGTAAGATCATACTGCTGCCATCTATGTGCAATACTACGGGAATACAAGAGAACGGGTCCCGTAGTTATATAATGATGTACATTCCGGTTGATTCACGGGGCAGCAAGCGCTTGGATGCAGGGATCGGGTTCGGCAAAGCGTGGTGAAGGTTCGCCGGAATTATGATTCGAGCATTGGACATGAAAGGAGCTGAGCCGAAGCTTTAAGGAGGGTGTGCCTCATTTTTTTAAGTCTTATAAGGATATCCGCCTCCCTTAAGGTCCCCTTCTTCCCTCTAGCTCCAAGTGGCGACGCCCTGGAATTATGGGGACCAATGGGTGTTGTCCCCCTCGGAGAATAAGATGGGAATTTAGTCACGGGAGATGTCCGACGCCAACCACTTCCAATCATCCCTTACTCCACGCCCATTTAGACCTCGTCACCCGTATCACGCTAACGAGCGTACATATTTATGTACCTTAAAAATATCGATTCTTTTATCCATAACACAAAACAATGAGATAAATCTTTTCGCGTGAACATTTCAATGGCCGCTGACTACCCTCCGACCTCCAGCGCGAGCTCACTTGCTTTCCCTGCGTTCCACTGTATCGAGTCCGGTCGCAAGTATTTTCACCAGGGGGCAAATCCTGAAGGAACATTAGTTTGAAGGGAGATAGGATATTTTTGTGCCCTTTATGATGAACCAGACGTATTTTTTTTCACGGTCTACATCGGTATTCTGTCAGGTTTGAGCTTTGTAAGTGTACATAAACTTAAACGACAAAAGAGGAACTCTGTTCACCAAAATGGGACCTGGTTTATTCGAGCTACTGACCAAACATTGAGCTATGCGCACTTTGAGCTGTTCTTCTTTCTGTCTACATGACGGCTCAACTTCTCGTTTTTTTTTTATTATAAAGATCACAGCTCAGAGATCGTTGGTTCACCAACGAAGTTGGGGCACCAAATCAATCGAATTACTACCACTATTATTTTCTATGCATCATGTAAGAAATCGCCAAAAATCGTCACTGTGCGCTGGTGAACTGAACTACTCTACTAAACGAATATCTTCCGTCCGTCTTCCACTCTCCCCAGGATCTAAATTAAAACAAAACATTATTGCGATAAATTGTTATACTTTTATTGCTGTTTTGTTATTATTATATTGTTACTTGTATAATTAATTCATTTTTCACTCGCAACTATTTGAGCATCATGAACCACACAGAATGGGCACACGGACGAATCTCTTCTACTGAAGAGTTTTTAGAGACATTAGGTCGAATGAATGTGTGTTCGCGGAGCCTACCAGGGGACCTCATTGGCTATTTTCATTGAGGAATGTACACAAGATGCTGATAATCATATGGTGTTAAACTTATTGGTTCTTTATTTCTTTTTGGAAAACCATCGTTGAACATAGATTTTGGATGCACTCAGATTAAACATCTCTACATTTCTAAGCTTCATCAAACAAGACACAACCTGAAATCCCACACTACAATTGGTCCTTATTGGTGTGTTAATTTTTCTATTAAAAGCTTTGCTGCTTCATTAATGCTGAATGGATTTTATATGTTGAGGGTATCGAATATTTTCATATATAATTTATTTGAAATAGTATTTATTCATTTATAGTTTTTGTATTTTTATGCAAACAAAATTATTTTGGCTCTGTGCATTAAATTTGGTTGTACCTATTTGCTTTATATATCTTAGAATCTTCGTGTTATTGCATGAAAGAAGAATTAATGTAACATTATTCCACTGATATCAGATGCTCACTGCACATACGAGTATGTGCATGGATCCTTTCGTTAAACGGCCTTTTTTGCATTATTTGCAAATGTTCGTGATTGAAATGGTATAAAAGTTTCCTGGAAAAAAAATTACCCTCGCTATAATTGTCAAACAAAAGAAAAGTCTTTCAAAACTTTGAAGTATATTTTCCATTTTATTTTTTTTAGTTTGTCTGAACTGAATTAAAATTATACACGTTATTTAACAGCAAGTATAACAGCAAATAAAATAAATAACTAGATTCACTACAGCGTGAAGGTTTTTGTAAGCTTACTCGTATGTATCCGATGTTTTCTAGTTAAAATGCTCAAAAAAGTTAAGTGAGAAAGCATTGTAATATGAAACCCTGGAGTATATTGAACAAAAGAAAGTCTAACCTTTTATTTTATTTCAAATCCATTTGAGGATTTGAATGTAGGAGTGCCTCCAGGGAATAATTTATGGAAATGCAATCAAACATTGGTAGCAGAAAAACATAGAACACATTAAACTCATTCAATATAATTGGGTTTCACATAATCTACGCGATATCTAGTTACGTTTAGCGTTCAGCTACTGACCGTAGTATCCTGGATTAAAATCTGGGGAATTCTCCCAAAATTCTTCAGCTAAGCCCATGCTGCGTGAATTTCTGAATACCAGAGATTGTGGGAAACTACAATTGCCGTCAGATAAAAAACTAGTCTCGCTACCACGAATTTATGAATTTATCGTGCCATGAGTTAGCAGGTACCAGATGACCTCTTCCTTTCAAACCGATATTTGGGTTTTAGACCGTGATTTTGAATTAAGTTCGCTCATCAAAAAGTATTCGTACATGAATTTGATCATATATCTCCTAGCTTAGATTGACCTTAGTTTCCCTTTATCTACTTATCGGAGTTCGCTGTTTATTTTACTCCCGTCTTTAACGTAGCTCTGATAGAACTGCTCATATTAATATGCACATGGGATGAGTGGCCAGAGTGCATTTCAATGGCAATAGCATGGGCCGAAGGAGATCCCCTAAAAGCATAGGGGTTACTTAATTAGTCGAACGTCTGTCCGTATCTACCCCGTGCCATCCCGTCCAATTTCCCCCCGTCTATCGCTTCACATCTAGGACCAGAAACTCAAGGGCTGTTTCCGAAGTAGACCCAACAAGGAAATGAACTATTATTCAGTTGTCCTTTGTAAATTCCGAAAGTCTTAGGTGTATCAATTGCGTCAATCACCCAACATTTATCGTCACACCAGGAAACAGAAACTTCTTCCGATATGAACCGTGGGAAAGGAAGTCATTATTATTAAAAATAAGGATTCAACGATTGTTACGTGTTCTTAAGTGATATCTAAAGGCCAGTTATTCTAGGGGACATCCAAAGAGTGGCTCGTGGAGCAGAGGTCGAAACTTTGTGGTTACGTACATCATTGAATAATGGCGCCTTGATAGCATTGCGTAGCATGTTTAGACACATAGGTGTACTTATTCTACCGTGGTCTACCGTTTAAGGTAGGTTGTGATGAACACAAAATTAAAACCCCTACATTGCTTAGCCTTGCCCAAGACAAAATCTGACCCCATACTCAAACAAACTCCTCTTCAATTACGTATACATACGTCATCCCTTCATTCCTTCCAAAATGTTTTTCTTCCCTGCCTCGTTCTGATAACGTTCTCACTTCTATCACAATCTTCAACACCCCATTGTTAATCAAAATGCTCTGTATCCACCTTTCCTGCCTCCGAACGTCTCCCAAAAATCCTCTCTCTTTTCTCACCATGCTTAGTACCTCTTCGTTTGTTTTCCTTCCCGTCGATTAAACATTTTCTATTCGTATCCATTTAAGGACGGAGTATACTAGAAAAACGCAGATTAGTGCACTAGAATAGTATACTGATCAATAAATGCTAATGTGCGAGCGATTTTTAAATTTTACGAAAGAGATAGGGGATTTTGGATTCCAGTAACTGGCCATTGATTCTGAAACGGAGTTGGTACAATACAGGTAGCCTTATTAAATGATACACGTATCGACAGACGTCCGCAATATGGTGAATACACCAAGGGAGAAGAGAGCCAGGAGAAAATTACCGTCGTGAGTAACCTTCGAATGAGTCCTCAAAAGATTTCCCCGAAATCATCACAATGAAAGAACTTAGCAAAAGATAATTTTCATAACTAATCAGTTGTGTTATAAAAATTGTATAAATGTATCGTAATAAACGAATCGTTTTTCAAAATGTGCATTTTCCTTCTTTTTTGCTTCTTTTCATATTAGGATATTTTAAGAAAGAACTTTCCACTTGAGTTATCCTCGACAAATTCACCCAAAGATCTGCTGCAATAGATGTAACATTTCTTTTCACTGGCAAGGTACTCCCCGTGCATGATTACCGACCCACAAGGTCAACTGCGTGCCCCAGTCCTATTTTGAGTGCGCTCTCAATATTTTCATTTCCATAGTCCCACACCGCCTTATCCACCTGCGTAGTTCGCCTGCGTAGCGTAATTCCTTCCACACTTTGGATATAACCTTTGATCACCCGTGGTACAAGTCATGGGTTAAAATTCTGCTATTAATAGCTACTTTCAATCAAATGATATCCCTCCCCACGTCTCCTTTCATAATGTGACCGCTCCATCCACAACAATAATAGTCCACATATACCAAAATTCCGTCTCTCAATCTTCCAACGGGCTTTGTCTATTGACTCCTTAACTAATTCAACTCACGCTTCTCCTGCCCTCGATTGATCCATATTCTCTCCATCACACTTTCACCAATCGTATCAGAAATATCTTAGCCTCCTAATGACCTTGCCCGTGAGTTTTTGGTACTTCTGTAAATTTGTCATTTTTCATCCTTTTTATTATTTATTTTTGTTCGCATAATTTTTGCTCTATTCAGTATAAATGGCCAAATATTAACATTTGAAAAATAATAAATATGCTAAACCAACTTAATCGTCAAAGGTATTCTAGATATTAAAGGTAGGTTTGGTACGGCCCTTAATATTACTCACTTCTTATCACGTTAACTTAAAATTATTCGCTCTACATCACTTCCTTCTTCAGTTCTATGTACTTCCTGTCTGCCTTCAAGCTGACCCTTCAATAACCTCTCGTCCTCTTCCAACCCTTTTTACCCAATATTCTCCCTCCTCTAATAGGCTTTAGCAACCCAATAATTATTATTATTTCCCCTACCAATGTTTCCTTCCTTCTCAGTATTCCACCCGGCAACTTCCTCTCTTCTCCAATCGTATTAAAAACTTTGTCGTTAGTCTTCCTCCATCTTCCCTCCTCAACCACATCTCAAAAGCTTATAATATACTGTCATCTTCTTGTCTCAAAGAACGCCATTATTAATGAAAATGTAAAATAAATCGCAAATTTTATGCCAAATATCCTACCGTAGTTATTATCTAATAAACAAACGTCTGAGAACAGGTTTTATAGATATCCACGAAGGAAAACTTACAAACTATTTCCCATCTAAAATTCCCGCTTGAATGTGACCCTTAATCAAGGTAATTTAAGTCAATGAGAAAAATGTCTGGCGTTAAGTAATTACACTAATCAAATTATAATTAACAAAACGGTAAAATAACGAAAGGATATTAATGAATAACTCTAAATAATTACGATACTTATCCTTACCTATGAAATATCCTTAAAAAGAAAGGCGCTACGACAATGGTCTCAGAGTAGGGGATCATTGCACAACAGGGATTTTGAGAAACGATTGAAACTTTTAAAATGTAACACATAGGATCATTTTTCGGCATAGCCTAACTGCGGATGCGCCTGCGATTCTTTTTATGTGACTTGAGTGGAATCCATCAGTTACATATTGTCCTTTTATCACACCAGTACAAACGAGTTAATTACTACAAAAGAAAACATGCAATGCAGTAACAGGGTACTGCAGGATTTATTCTAGAAGAGAATGATTGAATGTAAGACATCTAAAAGCAAACATCTTAAAATCATTCCCTATTTAATTTATGCGTGGACGTGGTTAGTCAGAGGACCAAGGGGATAATCAGTATGAACGTGAAGTTTCCAGTGTGCAGCGGAATACGATAATGCGCAGATGTACCCTGTAGTTACCTTGTTAAATTTCCCGCTACATCAGATCCCTTGAGCGACATTAGCCCCATCTGTGGCTGAGATAATAAAACTGTTAGAATAGTATGGAAGTAAGTATGTTGTGGAATGTTTAGTTATGTGCTATGTCTGCGGAGACCAGCAAATGTTTACCTCTTGATGCCAGGTAAGGTATTTACTTATGTTGGTTGGAATTCATTGGTCTTACTTATCGCGTACATAACCTCGAGACCATGAACTCAATAAAATTCCCAGGCACATGCAACAACAGAATGTGTTTGATGATATCATTCATACTTTTCGGAATGGCAATCAATCTGAAACATGGATCAGATCTGTTGCACATTTCAACTTTAATTCTCCGAAGAAGGTCTTGTGAATTATTTATTATTAAAATTATAAATGACATGCGCGTCGAATATTTAGGGTGTCATTTGTTTTCCCGGGTTTTGGCGCGAGGGCTGAAAGTACCGCCAGAATTGGGTAGAGGTGGTGTTAGTGGTGCTGGTAATTTTATCTCGAGAAGTTGAGCAATTGGAAATAAGATAAATTTTCAAAGTGCTCGTTGTTGAATTAAAGTGTCATGTCCGCACAAAAGAATATATTATCATTCTTCAAACCCACCAGTGAAAAAAGACCTTTTAGTGCTATCACGGATAATGTGAAAGACAGTCCTTCAAAAAAATGTAAAGAGGAAAAGCTGTCGGAAAATGATCTCGTCTCGAAAGATGTGACATCTGAGCAAATAGATAGAATGGCAGCCAATCAAATGCAGGCCAAAATGAAACTGTTATGCAAAAAGCTTCCAGCTCTTCATCCTTCTATTGGAGAGTCTTGGTTCAGAGTACTTGAACCTGAATTCAGCAAACCTTACTTTAAAAAGGTAATAGGTTAGGCTCTTGAGTTTATTTGTTTGCTTTTCATTTTATAACTCTTGCATTAGATGTAGGCTTAATGTTAGTATTGTGGATTAAAAATGTTTCGCCCAGGTGATATTTTGAGTCATGTTCACGAATATGTATATTCGTGCACGTGACTTAAAACATTAGCGATTACGTAAATGGGTCGAATCTGAAAGCCTATTTTGTTTAATTTTCTCCAGCTAAGTGAGTTTGTAGCTAAGGAGAGGAGTACCTACACAGTTTATCCTCCCGAAGACAAAGTATGGACATGGTCTAACGCATGTGACTTTAATAAAGTGAAAGTGGTGATTTTGGGCCAAGATCCATACCACGGTCCAAAACAAGCTCACGGTAAGTCGGAGAACTTGAATAAACTTGTGTTAAGTTAGCAATAGTATTCTAATGACTTATTCAAGATTTGTTTTGTACCCGAAACGAATTGACAACCTGCCAAATGGATTGATATTTTATTCTTGTTGTAGGACTATGCTTCAGTGTTCAGCCAGGAGTTAATCCTCCCCCGAGGTAAGAATTGCTGTGGCTCTCTTAAAATACATTTATCGTTTAAATTATTGTCAAAGGTTTATTCTGTCTCCGAGTTTTAGGGTCACAAAAAAAACCGAGTGATAGTTTGTTAAAGATGACCCCACTTCATATTTTTCGTGACAGAGCTTCGTATTTATGGTTATTTTTTCGATTTAGTTACCCAGTACCAAAGAAACTGGGATTCTACAATACTGTCAGATTAATCAGCCAAGCTACGTTTTTGATAATGAATGTTAGTTGCTATAAAATTGGTGGTTCAAGAATTTTCCTATATTTTCGTTAATAATGGAAGAAGTACTTTTAAGATTATATGTGTCTATCTTATGGAATTTATTTGAATTGTATGCAAACTTAGACTGAAAAGAGTACTTAGGGCTGCAGATGCTAGTGGTCTGGATGAACTTCGTTTAGTTTTTCTACTTGATTGCCGTACTGGAGTACTGTTATTCTGCTCAAAATTATGCTTTTTGTATTTGATTCAATGTATGGTTAATTCAGGGAACATCAACACATTCTGTTATGTAAAAGCCATTTAATTTTCCAATGAAAGCTATTGTTGACCACGACTTGTTGGGCAACATGCTCATGTCACCTGAATGTTGTAATTTAAATCCTGCCTTGAGATTGAATGTTGTTGCATAATGCATTAATTGTTCTAAAATTTACTTTGTAATCTGACCCACATCCATATAAATTACTTCCAAAATGAATTTTCTGTGACATCCGTTGTACTCTTCAATTAAAAATGCATATTTATATTTTGTTCTACTTATTTTCCTTGCCAGCCTGCTGAACATATTTAAAGAGTTGAAAAATGACATTCCTGGATTTGAAATACCTTCACATGGATATCTTATTGGATGGGCTCGTCAGGGTAAGTTTATATAGGTTCTCAAGAATGGCATATATTTGGAAGGTTAGGGAACATGATGGATTGAATGCCACTGCTTGTGATAATTGATGTTTGATCAATGTAGACTGTTTTCCATAACTTGGACTGCGTTAACTTGGGAATAGGCACCTTGGGATCTTCTTATTGCCTATAATCATATCTATGAACGTGAGCAAGGGCACTAACTCTAGGTATCAAATGAATGTGCAAAACTGCGAACCATCAAGAGTATATTATTCACTGGGAAGGCTGACATTTAAACTTTGTTATTGAAATTAATTACTATTTATTAGCTTAATTTGAATTTCTAAAAATGTCAACTTTGGAAGAAAAAAACCACTCTTTAAGTAGGACTGAAGGAATCAATTGTATGTTATTGTAGTTGGAAAGTAATTACTTTAACTTATTTAAATATATGTACTCAGGTGTCCTGCTCCTCAATGCCTGCCTTACTGTGCGTGCAAACTCAGCCAATTCTCACAAAGATCAAGGCTGGGAAAACCTGACTGACTCGGTTATAAAAGCCTTGAACGAGAAGCGTTCTGGACTTGTTTTTCTTCTATGGGGAGCATATGCTGAAAAGAAAAGTGTGTTGGTGGACAAGGTGAGTATATAATGTCATTATTTTCTTCCCCAAGCACCATAAAAAGTCTCCTGTTTTGTTAATAAATTCTCCAAGACAAAATAATCCTTAGATAAGTCAATCGCTCAAGAAATATTTTGCACCAGTTATCATGTGCACTAAACGGCTCTTAATGTGCTTGAATTAATATTGATAAAACTATATAATAGTATTGACTTTGTTAAATTTTCTATGAAATTTGTTTGTATAATATCCCTTATGCTTGGTGTCCCTCTCTCAAGGAAGAGAAGGAAGGAACTGAGAAAAAGGTTATAATGGAAGGGGCTGGAAATGCTGGATGCAAGAGGAAGGTGGGGAAAGGTTTGCAAGGGGAAGAGTTAGGAGTACGATTTTTAGAAGTGTGGGGAAAATATGGAAGGTGTGGGGTGTGGAGGGGGATGAAAATATGTGATGATCGGGATAATTAATGTGTAATATGAATACCTAGGTAATTCCAGGAATCTAAGAGCCCGATAAACACCTGCTCTATTGTTTTCAGTTTGAGTGGAGGGTCAGAGGGTGGATGATGATGTTAAAATAGAGACACTATAGCATTTATCAAAGGGAGTGTTATGTTCTGGAGCATTTTTTGGCATTGGGGCATGCAAGAGTTCTTCCCAATTGGGAAGAACTCTTGCTTAGTGCCTGGTGGTTATGGATTCTAATATTGAGATGAGTGGTACACTGTCCAATGTAAAAGCAGACATGCCAACTTTCAAAAATGAAAAATCGGGAGGACATGCCAACTTTCAAAACTGAAAAATCGGGAGATTTTTAGAAGTGTATCACGAAGTAATCACTTTTAATTACCACAATATTTGCATGGCACCTTAATCCCTTTATGACACTTTGCCAATTTTTAATGAATGTCACACTTTATTAACATGTTAAGCTAAGTACACAATTTGAACAGTTCATCAAGAACGTAAGAAGGAAAAATCGGGAGTCTCCCGCTTAAATCGGGAGAGTTGGCATGTCTGTAAAAGGCAGGGCATAGTTAGCACTTAAGAAGGTAAACTACATTGCTGGAAATACGTAAGGAGTAGGGTATTGGTTGTGCACTGTAATTTTGTATGGGAAAGATGCTAAAAGTTACATTAGATCAGTACTGGAGCCATAAACTTGGCAATTATATCTTGGTGAATCTGTTGTTTTTTATATGTTAGTATTCAATCCCTTTCGTTTAGACTTCCTCAACTACAGATCCGGGAAAAATTTTACAAAGCATCTGAAGAAAAGCGAATTTTATTCTAAAATGGGCATGCAATTTGTGGGTACTTTTAAATAGCATTAAATGATAGTTGTACATCTAGGTATATTATTGAATAATGGCAAAAACGGGACCTTTTCAATTAAAGTTAAGTGTTTCACATAAGCTCTAATACCAGAGATTCATTATAAAGTGAAGACATGCATTTTCTGTGATAGCATCAGTAATTGATTACAAGTAAATTATAATAAACTGCCAATTCCAACTATGTTTTCTAAAATTTGGGATGCACACATAGAAAAATCTTTTGTGTATTTTTTTTAATGCTACTTGTTTTCTTAAAAGGTTGCAGTTTTTTTTTTTACATCTTGAAACATTATAATTGGGGTAAAAGTCTTATCCATTGTACACAGATTGAAAAAATGTCAGCAGGTATCCTATCACAAACATTTTTGCAATGCATTTTTTCTTGGATTAAAAATGTTCATACATACCTTGGAGGTGATCTGAATCAAGGGAAGAGAAGTTTCCGATTTCTAGATTGTATCTTTTCTGAATCAAAGAAAACCACTTAAAGCAAGCTCACTTGAACATGCATTATTATCATTGTTCATCCATTCATCATTTACCCTATGGGATATAGTGGTTTTGAATATAAGTAATTTGAACTATAGACAATATGTATTTGACTTTTCATACAGGTAAATTCCAAAACGAAACACTTGCCTTATAACTTTACTTGCCAAAGGAATTAAGATTGTCACATTTAAGTATTGCTTGCATCAAATTTTGTCTTACAGGTGTGTCTCATGAAATGCAAAAATGTTCTCAATATTCATTTTGGCCTGAAATTATAAAAAGGAAGAAATATTTAGTACATTTCTGAGCTTTTTGATATTTAATGGTAATTACATGGTAGTGGTTTTTTGTTGACAATGCATTAAAACCCTGAGTGGCATAGCCAAAGATTCATTTTTACTATTATAGTATATGTTTGAACTATGTATCAGATTTATTCAGTAAGCCTTGGGATTATATTTAACAGGATTTAACTTGATTTGTGATAAATAAACTATCTCTAAGAAGGTAGAGTTGGTTTTAGCAGCAGTATGGGAACAAGGATGCATAAACGAAATAAAACCCTAACCCATTATTAACATTCAATAATTTTACTTCTCTCATTTCAGAAAAAACATCACATTCTCAAGACTGTGCACCCTTCTCCACTGTCAGCCAGTCGAGGTTTTTTTGGTTGCAAACATTTTTCTCGTGCCAATGAACTGTTGAAAGGACAAGGAAAATCACAAATTATTTGGAATGACCTACCAATAGAATGATCATTGCAAATCTATTTTCTTCCTACTGTTGTAGGACTGATTATTTTGTTAAACGTGAGCAAATTTTTTTGCTTGAACATTGAATGTCTTTTGTTGTCCGTGAATTTTATACCTTATAGCATTTTAATTTTTTTATGTGAAAGATAATTTATCTAGTTTTACAAATTGTCATGGATGGAGGTTAGCCTCTGATACTGGGGTAGAGTGCCACAACCCTGCACTCCCGAGGAAATGAGGCTGTATGATTTTCTTTTTTTTTTTTGAGAGTTGAATGTGAACATTCCTTTATTCTAAAATTTAAGAGCCATGTTATGTATGTATGTATAGGTTAAATTTTGTAACTTTGGAAGCAAGGACCTTACGAAATATTTAAGGTCAGTTTTTGTAATAGAGCTTTAGAAGAGTACAAGGTAATGTTCCTAAGCATATTAATAGGGAATTCTATAATTGTTTAATGAGAGAAGTGATTTCTGTGTACTAAAACCTGGCAACTACTGTATTCTTACTATTGCATGTAATATGCTCATTTATGACCAATTGGGAATAAAATATTTTGCGACTAATAAAAAGCATTTGAAATGCTTGTATCGTTCTATTTCTGTAAAGCTAATCCCCAAGAGAAGACAAGTTTCAGATTTCCAAATGTTATAAATTATTTATTTTATGAATAAAAGAAAACCACTTGTAACAGGTTCGTTTAAGTCTATACCTTGCAGAGTCATAGGGACTTACTATTCAAAGCAGCATGGAGCTTGCATTGATCAATATTTAATATTTACTTCCTAAATGCTAACAACAATGCAGAAAGCTGTCACAGAATGTTTGACAATCATCTAGATGCTGACAATATCAACATCATGAGAGTTTGATAATGAATTTTTTTTATCTTTGAAAACCTGGAATCAAAAATCATCTTAACTGCTGTTGGTCACCCTATACAACCAGTTTTGAAGGTACGGGGGTGGTCCCAGAAGTACCCGGCCTGACCTAGAGACGGTCGTAGTTATTTGAAAAATATCACTGCATTAGAAAGTATGCAATCTATAAAGCATATGTTTCAAGTTTGAAGATGCCACGCTGTTTAGTATTTGTTTGGCAGCCATCAATAGTGAACGTTTGGAGTGGACATGGAGAAAATTGGTCATTGTTATGTCATACAATACTTCCATTTGAAAGGCCTCAGCCCAACCAATGTAAAAGCTGAACTGGATTCTACTCTGGGTGAGTAAAATATTGGGTAGCAGAGTTTAAACGAGGCCTTACGAGCTGTCAAGATGAGCATTGCATTGGTCCCCCAAATGAGGTGACAACTCTATAAATGGTGAATAAAATCTACAAAGAGATACTGGATGATCGTTGATTGAAAGTGCACATGCTAGCAGACATAGAAGACATTTCAAAAAGCGTGATACATCGCATATTAAATGAAAATTTGGACATGAGAAAGCTGTTTGCAAGATGGGTGCCAGCTCCAAAGTAGGTGAAGAACCATTTCATCTGTAGGCAAGGTCATGGAAACGATTTTTTGGGATGCACATGGGATAATTTTCATTGACTATCTTGAAAGAGGAAAAACTATCAACGGCTAGTATTATGCGAACTTATAGCAACGTTTGAGCGAAGAAATCAAGCAAAAGTGGCTGCATTTGGCTAAGAAGAAAGTGTTGTTTCATCAAGCCAGTGCACAAGCTCACAAATCAATTATTACAATGGCCAAAATTCATGAATTAAATTTTGAACTGGTATCTCATGCACCCTATTTGCCAGATTTAGCCCCTCTTGGATAATTTTTTTGTCCAAAAACGAAAAAATGGCTTGGTGGTCAAAGATTTTCCAGCCGTGTCGGCAGTTAATGGCTATTTTGAGGAGCAAGACACTTCTTATTATAAAAAGGGTATGTCACTAGTTGAAAATCACTGGGAAAAGTGTTTAGAGCTGAAAGGAGATTATGTTGAAAAATTAACACATATTTTTCCAAAATGTTGATGTTTTCTTTGTTGGGTTGGATACTTTTGGGATTACCCTCATATTGGTAGCACAACAGGTGGTATTGTTGAGCACCAATGTTTTAATTGCTACACATAACTCACCCATTACCTTATCAAAGTCAGCTGGATTATTCATAATCAAGACATTACTAAACACAGTGGGGCTGCCTTTTGATGCTGGTAGGGATGTGCAGGGTGGTTTGTCCATGATAATCAATAGGACATAAGTAATTTCGATGACATATGCATTATACCAGGGACTCTGATTGATGCTTTCTATTGTTTTAAGCTCAACTTTGTGGAAGTTCAAGTTCAATATTTATTGAATTAAGAACACAATGTACACATCCACTGTTCTTTATTATCGTACAACTAGTTTCAACGCTTAGGCTTATTACATAGAATTTACAGGGGAGAGGTATTTAAACAATAATTCGTTCACCAAATGACCCGTTTTTAAATTCTTTCTAATTTCAAGCTCCTCCCACTTGTCCATCCTCAACCCTTTGTCCATCTAGTGTAAGAGATCTGGGTTCTCTCTCATCAAATCACTCTCGTGGTTGTTTTCCCACAGATGTTTTGTGAAGTGCGATTTCTTTAGATCAGAATTCCTAAAACAGCATTTATGCTCTTCCGTCCGTGTTTTTAACGACCTCCCCATTTGGCCTATATATATCGCATTACAGTCATTACAAATTAACCTATAAATTAAGCCATTAATTTCACAGAAGATAGCCAAGATGAGGGATTTTACCCATCTTTAAATCATGGAGGTACCCCTTTCCTTCACCGAAAGACACAACAACCCACCCACCCCCACTGTTAACCTACCAGTCACTGACGCTTAACACCCCTGTCCTCCTTCCAACTTACGCCAATCACAACCCGATTTTACCCCTCTTTTTTATCCCCTTTCTCACCCTCAAATGCTATATAAATGAGCCGCAGCTGGCTTTATTTTTGTACCTGATGATGACACCTAAGCGTTGAAACTAGTTGTATGATAATTAAGAACAGTGGATATATATATTGTGTTCTTAATTCAATAAGTATTGAACTCTGATTGATTTTATGAATTGTTGAGATAGAAATGTAGTTACTATACTTCAACATATATAGCTTCCTTTATTAAAATTTTACAAGTGAAATACATCATAAGTTTCTTGAATTTTTATCAATTAAAGGGAGCTGATAGTATAAACAATTATTGAGATGAACAGATCCATTTATTAAAATTTGATAGTAAGGTAGGGCAACAAATTTTGAATTCCTGAATAGAATCCTTATTCTACACTTAATTCATATGATGTGAAAGCACTATTTTCCATCAATTTAATATCACCTAACTGCAGTTATCCCAGATCTCAACTCTGAGTACCTATCTACATTAAAAGCTTACATTAGTCCTGTTACCTCTTTTGAAGGTACTCAAAATCTTATTTTGATGCTAACGGTTCCTTGGGCACAAAATTGCACAGAAAAAATTGCTTGAGTATAAAATTCATTTTTTAGCCCGAGAACAACTAATTCCAGCCAATTTTTCAGGACATGACAAATTATTTTTATGGCAATATTTGTCTTGCGAAAAAAATATACAACAAGTCATGTAACCATTAGAGGAACACATCAGATATATTGTTACACATTGTATAAAAATAAAACCACATTTCAAAAGTTCATACCCACTCTAATTACCATTTTCTTCCTTATCTCTTAGTATATTTTCTTTTTCTGGAGATGGATGGAGTGGCTACATCGAAGTCTTCAAGACTTTTTGAAGAGCTGCAAGTGGAAAAATAATTCCAATGAAAAGTTGGAAATAAACTGTTACACTTAATTCCATTAGATGTTTCAAAACAAGATTGGGAGAATGTTCAGTAGTTAATTTAAAGGGCATGAGATACTTCTTGTGGGATTCCAGTAGGAATTCTGAAGATCCCAATTATGGACTCATTGCACTGGTTAACATCCTTTATAGACCTTGAACATTTTATTTATTCCTACATGACAGCTTGCGACCAATCAGTAGTTACCTTCTATCGGAACACAAAATAGACCATAGCTAAAAGTCATCACTGGCTGACAAATGACCATGCACCTGAACTAATTGGTTTTAGCTGATAGATTGAAGGGCAGCTTTAATAATGTGAAATCAAATCGATTAAATGTGCAGTGAAACAATTATTTTACATTTGTGAGGGTGGTTAAGTCACAAGCCAGGTTGATGATAGTAAAAAAAAATAAAATTAAATAACTAGTCTTTAAAAAGTTAATAAAACCATTACATTTTTTAAAATAGCATATTTCTAAACAATATTATAAACTTCAGTTTCACCATGCTAGGAGCCAAATTTGAGTTAAATTCTTTGGTCCATGGCCTTTCCTATATACGTAATTCCCAAAACAAGTTTTAAGGACATTAAAACAACTTGAAATCATTTCCAACCTTTTGAATCAGTGATGTAGGTATAAATTCAATTCCTTTAGATAATGGTTAAATTAAGAGTGATAACATGAGGTGGTAATTGAAGCAACACAATGATGTGACCCACCACAAGACCATCTAATCCATTAAATGAAGCCATCCTGCTAATGCAGAAGAAGACACAGTAAATGCTCTTAAATTATATCAAAACTGCATAGAGTTTCTAATGGCCTTCTATGTCATTATCTGCACCAATTTCAATGTTTCTCAGCTTAACAGAATATAAACCCTCAACACCCTCGTGACGTGAAGAGGGTGACGTATTGTCTTATTTTAAAACAGAGCTTTTATCTTCTGGAAAATAAAGTCATTTCGCTTTTATTTTCATGATAAAACTATTGATGTGTTTCCTAAATTAGGTACTAATGTCATGAACTATTGGAGCATTGGTAATGATTTGATAGCTATGGTGGAATTTATTTTGTTCATACAGTAAATACATTCATCATTTGTCAACCAAAGGAAGCTTTCCAGCTACAATTTTATGCAATGGTTTGTGAGATGACAAAATTGAGTTCCAGGTGAGTAGTAGACAAAACATGAACTGCAAATGTATTAAGTTCAAAATATTTTTATACAAATATTTATCGTGAACTTTACATGCATGCTGGTTTACCAAAATAAAAATATCTTAAGACTTCACCGCTCAGCATGAATGAAATTGCACTACCAATTTTGCCATTATAAAGGAATTAAAAAGAAAGCTTTCAACACTCATTAAATCATATATCCACTGATAAACCTTCCCCATATCAAACAATCATGGGAAACTTGAAGCAAGATTCTGTCTCCTGAGATCAACATAGGTACACGTTACCAGTTCTATTATCAACAATTTCTTCACCTAAGAAGCAGTTACATTCAAATTTGACACAGAGTAATGATTTATTGGCACATTACCACTACCTGGAGATGCTGCCGCTTAATCAAGTGCAACCTTGTATATAGGCCACTAAACTGTTGGTGACTACCAACTTAGTCCATTAATACTTCTTCCAGTGAGAAAAACGTTTCAACTTAATAGCGAAACACTGTTTTTTTTTTAAATGCTGAAATATATTTTGTACAAATTTATAATACAACACTTGAGTTATGTTGCTACATAATTTGAGGGATTAGCATTTTTTATGTCATTAAAATGAATTAACAGTAACTGAAATGCCATTAAGGGGACTGTATTCCTATGATATATTCCTTTAATAAAAGGTTAGCCGTTTTATTTTAGGCATCGGATGCAAATACCAAAGGTAAACTGAGGAGACCCTGGAGTGGGTCATTATGTTGTTATCATCTAGTGATTTGTATAGATGGAAAAAATTGAGAATCAAGCAGGGATTAAATACTTCATAAAGAAAATTGGGAAAATGTAGGAAATTTATGCCAACTTTCAAAACACTGGGCACCTCTGTTGCTTCATATTCAACTGTTGCCAAGTGGACAAATGAGTTTAAGTTTGGTTGAGCCAGCTTAGATGATAATCCGAGTATTGGTAAGTCCAAATGTGCCACCATCCCTGAAAACACTGCAAGTGCAAAAGTGCATAAAATGATCATGGAGGATTGTCAACTGAAAATGTGAGAAATCGCTGAAGCTGTAGGTATGTCATCTGAATGGGCATACCAAAGTTTAACAGTTGAATTGGAAATGAGAAAATTATCTGCTACATGGCTGCCACGACTCTTGACGCTTTCTTTATAAAAGACAGAAATAATAGGTTTTCAATAAATGTGAATCTTTTAACTCATAAATAGTGAAAATAGGATTTTTTTAATCGTTAGCAAACAGTCAGCGGACCAAAGCAAAAAACTTGAATTGACAATTTTAATTGGTATATCCAGCCCTCTTAAGGGAGAATTGCTTGAATCATATTCAATATTACCTGAAAGAAGAAAAAGTTATAGATTTAAAAAATATTTCATATATGAGACACCAACTAATCCGCAACATGTACATGTCTCAGACTGCTCAGGTGCGAGTGGGGAACGGAGAGTACAGATGGGCAGTGTTAGGAAGAGGTGTAAGGCAGGGTTGCCCATTATCACCGGTGCTGTTCAACGTATATGTGGAGGAAATGATTAAATAGGCATGGGAAGAGCTGGAGGTGGGAGTGAAAGTCAGAGGGGAGTTCGTAAAATCAGTTAGGTTTGCTGATGACCAGGCTTTTGTTTGTCAGTCGGCCAAGGGGTAGCAAGCATTGCTGAGTGAATCGGAAATTTAGTGCAATAGATATGGGATGAGAATCAATATTGATAAAAGAAAGGTTATGAGATTTTCCAGAAAGAAAAAGGCTGAGCTAAACATCAAAATAGGAGGGGAAACAATAGAGCAGGTAGAACAGTTTACTTATCTCAGAAGTGTTTTGGACCAACACGATCAAAGTAGTAGGGACGTAAGGAGAAGAATTGCGCTAGGCAAGGAGGCTTTCTCAAGGAGGAGGGAGTTGATGACGGGGACGTTGAGTAGGGATGTTACGACAAGACTCGTAAAAACTCAGATATGGAGCGTAGCTATGTACGGCGAGGAAACGTGGTCGCTGAAGCAGGAGGATAGATGTATATTGGAGGCTTTTGAAATGTGGGTGTGGAAAGGAATGGAGAAGGTGAAATGGACCGAAAGAAAAACAAATGAGGAAGTTCTAGGTAAGGTGGGCGAGGAGAGAGGTTTGTTGAGAGAAATCCTTTGGAGGCAGGAAAAATGGATGAAAGGCGTATTGAGCGGCAGTGGGATGTTGAAGACGGTAATAGAGGGGAGAATGTAAGGCAAACGAGAAAAGGGCAGGAACAGAATAGGGATGTTGGACGGGATAAAAGGAAGGAGTCGCATATGATACACCTAGTTCTGTCGCAAATGTAGCACTATTCCAGATGATATAATCTATGTATTGACATGTCATACTTTGTGACTATCTACTACTTGGTAAGATAAAAATTTCATAAAATTGATCCTAAAAGCAGCAATATCCAATTGAGCTTCTGAACATGAAAGAAAAATAGAAAAACTTCTAAGTTAGTATCATTAGCAGATATGCATTTGAAATGTACATACCAGTCGAGGGAACATCTTGTCTTTTCATTTATATCAGCCTTGGCAGTTTCCAGAAAATCGTCATCTGACTCATCAGATGGGCCAATAACAGTTATTTCAGCAGGAGCCTAGAGATAAATCATTAATGGTAATCAATTAATCAACATAGGTACTGGAAATAAGCATATGTCATAATTTGATAATTCATAAATTTCCATCTAAGTATCACAAGGTTCTTTGAAATATGTCCATATCCTACAAATATCTATTAGACATCTATCCTTTTATTACTCCAACTAGCATAAGAAACCAATATTCATGAAAATTCTAGATTTAATCCCAAAACTTTTCTGCAAGATGAAGACTATGTCAAATTATGGGCAAGAAAACCCTGAGCTGTAACCATCCATAATATCAACACAAACTTACCCCAGCCTTGTGGAAAAATCAGTCTGTCACACTTTCAATAAACAAGTGGTGTACAGACAACTTTCTAGATCTAAATGTAAATAAAAGTAAAATAGTATACTTCACACGCAATAAAAATGTGACAGATGATCTGCTGGTAAAAATTAATGATCAATCAATTGAGAATGCAACAGAATGTAAATTTCTAGGCATTTCTCTGTGTGCTAATATTTCTTGGGATATGCATGTTAAAGCCCTTCAACATAAGCTTCGTTCAACTTGCTATTTATTAAGACACTTGTATGAAACTACAAGTAAGACTATACTACTCAATTTATACTATGGGGAAATTTATTCGAATATAACCTATAGTATAATATTATGGGATCAGCTGCTATTTCTAAAACCATCTTCAAAAAGCAAAAGAAAGCCATTAGAATAATAACCGGGAAACCTCACAATGCCCCATCAAGACCTCTTTTCCACGAATTAAATCTGCTACCACTCCCGTGCATGTACATTATGTTCTTAATTCTGTATATAAGAAATAACATTGGAAACTATTCTCTTAACTCTGCCTATCATCATCACTTCACCATAGGAAGGAACAACTTCCATTATGGGAATATTAGAACTAAAGCATTGAAATTAGGACCCAATGAAATGGGCATTAGATTACATAACAAACTACCCAAAAGTATAATGTAAACCAAGGGAACTACTGCATTCAGGCATAAATTAAAAAGATATCTACAAAGTAACATGTTCTACTCGGTTGATGAATATCTAAACAATATTCCTGACCAGACAGTTCATACTCTCTGTTCATAGCAATGGTCATGGTCCGTTTCATGTTGGTGATCAATCATTTTTCTTAATTGGTTTGCCATGTGCATGTTACAGCCAATGTTCATGGATGTGTGCCAAATGTTATGTGACTGTGAGACCTTTTTTTGTATCCCAATTTGAGGCTGTGTCTTTGCTCCTTTTTGACGTGCCTTATATCATGTATGTATGTCATCCACCTGGTATTTTTGTATTTTGATCTCTGGGCAAATAAAAGTAATAATAATAATAATCATCCCATAAAGCCAATTTACCCTAGTGTTGTACCTAGTTAAATCCAATCCATTTGGTTTCCTGGGTACCAGTACTTCATGAGATCCTACAGGTGGCAAAGTGAAGGAAACAATCCCCCTATACCAATGTGTAAATTTAACACTCCCAAGGCTTAGTTTAGGATGAGCACCACCATCACTAATTAAATCAACCTTCAGGTTGATGGTTTCACTTGTTACAGTTTCCTGGACAACAAACGATAATAAGCCTTTGAATGTAATCAGGTTTTACAGTGACAAAAACCAAAGGACATTAAAAAAAATATATGAAAATGACTTACATCCAGAGGTTTCTGCATGCGCAGAAGCATACTGACTCTTTGTGGTCCCATTGTGAGAACATTCTGCTCATCTTTTTCAGTAACAATGTCTTCTTCATACTGCTCCTTACTCCTTTCCAAGTCATCAGTCTCCTTACTCCTTTCCAAATCATCGGTCTCTTTAGTCCTCTCAATTTCTTCACTCAGCCTCTCATGTTGTTGAAGTTTGATGTAGAATTTTTTAAGGTACCTCAAGCATACCTTATCACTGAGAAACTAAAAAAAAATATTTATTAACATATAAAAGAGAGTAATTGTCTTGCTCATTAAAATTTATAAAGAGCATAATCAAAAGGACACATAATGAGTGAACTTAAAACATGTTTGGCTGAGAGCTAACTTCTCAAGGTGGGATTTTTCCTGCAGAAGTAGCTCTCGGGCTGGACTGCGTGAGAGACATTTTTGGCTCAACGTTTCTCTCCCGTTGCAGGGAGCATCTTCAGGAGCGAAGTATTTTTACTTCGCTCCTGAAGACGCTCCCTGCAACGGGAGAGAAACGTTGAGCCAAAAATGTCTCTCACGCAGTCCAGCCCGAGAACTACTTCTGCATCTCTCAACAGCTGCGAAAGCCTACGATCTCTGGGATTTTTCCTACTGATCAAATGCGAGTTTAGACTGCCTGGTTTTTAGGGCATGGTTGGTCAGTAGGACACGTTTTGCAAGAACATGAGAAATTCAAAGAGTTTGAAAGATCCATGATCTTGTATTTTCAGTCATTAGAGCTTAAAATTAGCTTCAAAATAGATTGCAGTGTGACATGATGCCATGGAATTAACATGCTTTATTTTTTATTTATCTTCCATAAAAAATGTCCAACAGAGATTTTATGCTGATGATATTGGATAACAACCTGGGCTTCTCCTATTTAGATGTTATTTTGCTTCAGTTATGGTCTTGGAATGTATGAAATTCCCATCAACTGACCAAATATCGCAATGATATCAATGATATTTAATTTTTTCAAATTTGTATATAAATATATCTAAAATAGATCTTGGCCCTGAAGTTTGAAAATTTTGGAAGTTTTATGCTGAACTTCAAATATATTGGGTAATATTTTAAGTTTCACAATAATACCATACATGTGAAAAATTCACATTAATTCACATTCCACAAAATAATTCATCTCTACAGTTATTATGTTCATGACAATGCCAAAGAAATGGAAATAAATTTTTGTGTACAACAGAGGAAACAAAAGGATGATAAATATGAATTTTTATCAGTAGTTTAAAAAAAATTCTCAGAACACACTTTACCTTGGTAAGTTTATTATGTAAAACTGTATATTGTTGCTTCTGTAGTGGATCTTCAAGAGCAATATCCATCAATGATAATGAACGAAGAAGTACAGTTTGGAGTGCTATCGCATCAGAACTTTCAAAAACTTCTTGACAAAATGCAATTCCCATGTGATTATGCATGTTGACTTCTGGCTGAAAATAAAAATTCATATTAAAAAAGATGATGGTGTGATTACCAACAAAATCCTTGACTTGCTTGATAAATAAAATCCTTAGTCTTAAGAATTCTTTAAATGATAGAGAGTGCTTTTAAAATTACTAAAATAACAACTACAATGTTTATAGTCTTTTATATGACAACTATCTTCTTTCAATTCCCAACTAATTAGTAGCAAATTTTTAATAAATAGCTTAACTATACAAGTTACTGAACTTATTATTACAGCTACATTATTAGGTACAATTAAGAAGCACTACAGCAGAAAAAATCATCGACTTTAACTAGAAGTAAAAATGATGCGACATAGATTGAAATTTTACGTAGAAACATACCATAAATAAGGTTAAATTTTGTGTACCGAAAAAGATAAATAAGCTATGAAAATTTAATAAGAATATACTAGATACGCAGGCAAAGTTTAAAATTAATGAGCTTCCTGACTTCTATTTAGTCAAAAGAAACTTTCTGAATTGGTACTTCTGTACTAACCTTTTTTCAGTGTTTAACCTGTTTAGATTGGTATGACCCCAATTATAGGATTTTGCATGTAAACATTGGCATAGAGATGTGTTACTACTGTGAAGTATTATTTCCCTCATTTGGCAAAGTGAATATTTAAAATCTTTTAATGATACTATTTTTAGAGGAACACGAGTAAATAAGATTGTTTATAAACTTGGCAGCAAACTGACTTGAAAATTAAAATAAAATGACTTTACAAGCATCTAATTAGGTCCAACAGCTTTACACTGATCTCATCTTATGCCAAGCCCTATACATATTTTAAAATTATAATACAGCCTTGGATGACCAAAAAAGATATTATGGAATCATTATTAGATCAAGGAATACAACCTTTTGAACGACAACCAACAGCTCACACATCAATGTTTTATAAACACGGGATGAAACAGTATTACATATTGCACAGCTCTGACAAACATGGTGCCACATGCGATTACTGAAATATAAGATAATAAAAGAACAAAGCATTGACTTAATTTTAGTCTTTTTTCCCTTGACTCTCAAACTTAATTACAGGGTGGAAATCCAAGGTACTGTGTGAAATTAATGCATTTTTTAGAAGTGACCCCTTCTGCCAGAGGACATTAGAAAGATTCTTACTAGTGTGAGCATGAGAGAATGGTAGGATGGTTAATTAGAATCAAACGCCATTATCATTAAGGCAAAAACGTTATCATAAAAAATTCCCTCATTACAGAAAATGAATAAGCCATTTATGATAACAATACTTTTCTACACAAGGTCATTTGATGAAAACCACCACTCAAATGCTTTAGTTTACCTCAACACGTGACACGCCAGGACGTGTGAGATCAAGGAAGAAAGATGCAACACTCATCAAATCCACTGTCGCCAGGGGTGAAGTGTCTGGGGCATCCATCAATGTCCGCAATGCTATGAGGGCAGCTGAAGCCAAGCTCTCTTGGGCTCCTTCACAATGCATGGCATATGCGGGGAAAAATGTCCCCATCAACTGGTGAAAATAATTTTCATAGTCTGCACCTGCATAAAAAAAAACGTTCAGAACCTGCAAACTTCTACTGAAATTTATACTACTACCATCTTCATTAAAGAGCACATATATTAGAACCATCCCAGGGAATAGGCACACTTCAAATTGACAACCTGAATTGCCAAAAGGTTTTGTAACTTATCTCTAATTAGTCACATAAGTGAACACCAAAACTTAAGCAATTACAGTGAAATTCTAAGTTCAGAAATAGCACTGAACAATAGTTTTATACCATTTATAAATTAGTATTTCCTTTTGTAAACAAGAATTCTCCAAAGCATCAATTTTATTTTTTTTAGAAAATCTTTTACAATGTTGCCTGGATCACTAATTTTACGGATAGATATAACAACTGCCTTTGGTAAAATAAAGCAAAATAAAAGGTACAAAATTTTCAGAAATAGTTTACCAAAACCTAACACTGTTGGAATATGAAGCATTTTTCCAAAAAATTATCCTAAATAATAAGCTTATGGGGAATTTGCCAGGGATTCCTGGGATTCTTCTTTTCAAATCCAAAAAAAATTCAATAATGACATGCCTTAGTTGATATTAACTTATATTTTATACTAATTACTAAGTTGTTATAAATATACCTCAATGCCTATATTTCCAAAAGTGTTGTATACATGTTAAAAACTATCAAATTCCAGTGTAATTTCTTACAAATTCCCACACTTCTCTCAAATCCTCACGTGAAATCTCCCACACTTCCAAATTGCTCTTCCATTGGTCATTTACAATAAAATTTAAGTAAGCTTAGCTTATTCATATATTTTTAATAAGAAATTAGTTCCCTCACTACATTAATAACACACAATGCTGTAGCAAAAAATAATGTCAATAGCAAAATATAATGGCCAATTCACATGAAACCATCAATTTGTATAACATTTTTGGTCTACAATTTTTCATTTTCATGAACTTTCTTCTAGAAAAAGTAACATTCACTTTTCAAATTAATGTCTATTTTTTCCCCTACCATTCTGACCTATGTGGTGGAAATAAGTTGCATATAACTGTTCATTGCTACTGATTTTGACAACTGCAGAGACCTTCAAAATTTACTACACTGAAAACTCCATAAAGATGGTAAATGTAAATTTGGTCTCTTTTAAACATCACATGAATGTACTCAATGAGCCCTGGAAACAATTTAAGCATGGTCAACACCTAAACATAGCAACCAAATTTTTTTAATAAGAAATTTTTAAAAATAAAGGAATTTCCTTCATTAAATTGCACAGACATTTGAAACACTTCATGCCACCACTTTTTCTGAGAGAAAATCTGAGTCAAAAGGGCAAAAACAGAAAATGGTCAATTTCAAGTCCAAATGGATTATTTCAGCTTAAAATTTGAAACTTCTAATAATAGTACAAAAAAGCCAACCAAAGCTAGAATTGCAGGAGATCATGTGATTTTTTATGCAGGAAGCTACGTGATGAGGTTTCTGGAGAAAATTAAAAATAAAAAAGGCATAACCTAACCAAATTTAATTTAATAATATACCTATAGAAAGAGAGAAATAGAGGGTAATAGAGGGGAGAATGTTGGGCAAGCGAGGTAAGGGTAGGAACAGGATAGGGATGTTGGACGGGATGAAGGGAGGAAAGAAGTACACCGAGATGAAGAGGGACCTGATATAGATTAGTTTGCTAGGTGGGGAGTCACAAAATGTTTATTTGATAGTTGTGTCCATCCAAAAACCTACCTTAACCGGTAGATTACCTAATAATAACCTATAGAAAATAAGTCTAGAAAAAAATTTTAATAAAGAAAAGAGAATAATGATCAGTTAGTGTTAAACATTTAACAACTGCAAGCTTGGAACAGATCATCTGAAATAATTTGTTGAAACCTAATTAATTGATTAATGAAAAAATGAAATTAACTGTCATTACTGAATTCAAAAGTGGCTGACTCATAGCTTTGATAAAAGTTAAGAATACTTTTCATGTGTATTTCACAAGAGCTTACTTAAGAATAAAACATTTATTATATTATGATTCCAATTTTTCTGGAATTGGCAGCTTCCTCCATTATGCATATTCATCCTTAGACAAGTTTCACAGTAGCACTTAAATTTAAATATTTATTGAATATATCATTTCATTTTCCAATTTTAACCTCATAAACCACTGCAACATCATTTCTCAGTGGCATAAAGCTGAAAACTCTACCCATTAACTCCTAATACTTCCCCAATGAAAAACACAATGATTCATTCATCAACAAGTTTTATCCTGTCACTTGCCTAAATTTAACACAGTATCGACTAAACCCCAATTATTTTAAGTCAAATGCAATAACTACCTGAAGTTGGTGTGTACCACATCAGAACTAAGCGAGACAGTAGTTCTGGCGAGGAAATCTTAGAGATAAACAGGAGCTTGCACAATCCTTCCACAGCAACAGATCTCATTTTGGAATGCTGCACAAGAAATTGAAAGATATATCTATTAATAAGGACTAATTTGTAACTACTTGGCAGCTACAACAGACTTAAGCCTTATCACCTCTGCAGTACAAGGTTTTACTTTAATACTAATAGTTATTAAACACATACAGGTAACCCCAATTACATGTGCAAAAATAAAGAACAGCCTTACTTTAAAATTTACTCAGAGAATAAAGAAATATGAAAAAATAAGTAGATTATGTTCCTTGTGAAAAATTAAGAACAGAAAATCAATGAAAACATATATGCTACTATTTTCCAAGTATATAACTTGAAGTCAAGAAAAAATACTGTTCCATTATTGATTCAGCATTAATATTTTTGGAGCTAAGCTACATACATCCTGCCTTAAAATTCACCATGGAAATTGAACAGAATGGTGTCCTGCTCTTTCTAGATGTGTTGGTAAGCAGAAAACCTAATGGCAGCCTTGGCCATGCAGTGTATTGCAAGAAAACTCATACCGACTGGTATTTGGATGTGTGATCAGACCTCAATCCCACCCAGAAGAGCTTGCTAGTCAATACACTAGTTCATCGTACCTACACCTTCTCAGATGCTGAATCGCTCACGTCAGAAAAGCAATACCTGATCTCAGTGCTTGAGAAAAACGATCTCCTGGAACATATGATCCAAAAAAGAAAAGGAAATGACAGAAGATGGGATTCTGGCCAAGAAACAAAAAGAAAAGGTGCCATAGATTATCAAACCACAAGACATAATTGCTATGAATGCAGAGTCAGAGGAAATACCATTTTAGGTGGTAAAAGTGAAATTCATATTGAAGAAGAAGAGAGAGTAAAACATTTATGTAGTACTTAGGAAATAGAACAATTTTCTGAAAATAGGGGGATTCACACAGGAAAACTTTAAGAAGATGAGCTCACGGGTTATAACAAAAGTCGATTCTTTGAGTTGATGGGCTGAATTGAATGTGGACTTCATTTGAAGAATTCTGACTAGCAAAGTATCAAGGCTCAAAGAAGTTCCACTTGAGTCAATGAACTATTAAGAATATAAGACATACAAAGAGAAAGACAACACTACAAACCACTCACAATATTTTTACAAAAGAAAAATCAAAGATATACTTTAACCTGGCTGTTATCACTATCACATTGAGAAAGAAAAGGCCTCACAAATGAGATTTTACAGACAAATGGAACAATGGCCCAGGGATTGAATATTGAGCTAAAAGGAAAAAGTGACCAGTAAAGATTCCAGAGATATTAGGTATTATGAAACACTTTCATTTATAGCAGTATCAGTATGGTAATTCAATGCAAAATAAAATCAAACCCCTCATCTGACTTTAAATCTATGACATGTGTGTTTAGAATTAGTAATTTACTAATTCCCAAATACCAGACTAAACCCCTCAGGACAGAAAGATTGAAAGTAAACTAGTTCCCTCTCTGGACCATAACACTTACTGTTAATGCAAACAAAAACCTAGCTATTTACATTATCGCCCAAACATTAGAATCTCACAAGGTTAATTTTCTAGAAAGGGTTTACAAAGTGGCCACTCATTTACTCAGAGGGGATTACAAATATGGGCTGAATGAAGTAATTATGTGATTAACCTTTCAGTTCTCCATATCTCTTCAGGCCAATTTTAATGTGTGCAGATATTTTAGGGAGACTATTACCTGCTTAATATCTGCAGGACAGATCCATAACAGATACAAAAAGGGATATGGAATACACAAAAAGGGGTAGGGAATAACATCTGCGTAATAAATAATCTACAGAGGTTTAGAAAGTACAGTAAAGATACCTTATGATCTAACAATGATGTTAGAATTGTAATTAAGTTGACATTTTTCTTTTCCTTATTTGAATCAACAATTCCTGAGCTCTCACTTTCCAAGTCATCAGTGGAGACTGAATCAGGAACATCATCCATCATCCTGCTCCTTCTTTCTTTCTCAACAGCCTTGTCATCAAAACCTTTGAACAACATTTAAAAAGAGTATATCACACAGCTTATAAGATTCAAATGCAATAAAACACCCAGAATGATATGCTAAAAGTTTCACAACATATTACCCTCAGGCATATCAGCAACATCAAAAGACTCAAGTCCAAATAAGCATAGGATATCAAATATTGCCTTCAAGGAAGACACACCCAATTCCAGATCTTCATCAGATGTTCTACAAATCTAGAAATTAAAAATAAAAATGGAAACAAATTAAATATCATAAAAAATATGCTATTTCTTTGAATCCAAAGCAAAATTTAGACACAAGTGATAAAATAAATACATAACAATGTAAATGTCTAGCTTACAAAAATTATTCCAATTTAAAACAAGAAAGAAGCCGTAAAGCAAATTTCAATTACAATTAGCACAAATTCTTGAAAGCAAAGAAAGAAGTAATAATGAATATTCTCATCAGCATGCACACAAAGGAAAGCAAACAGTTAAATGACATCATTAATGAGTACTATTAGTCTATTTATAAAGGAATGATCAATCAATCAATAAACAATTCAGATTGAAAATAATTGTCTCCCAAAAAGTCGAGATTCATAATTGTGCACAAAAATGTTTGATGTAAATGGATATACATTAGCACCTGGTATTAGATATTCAATAAATTAAAGAACTGAGGTACAGTGGTTGGTAATTTCCCAAATGTCAACTCAAAGCTGCCATCCAGTATCATTAATACTAATATTTTTGCAAAGGAAGAGTCACAACTGAAAGTGGCCAAAGACATTGAAGGAAAGGCAAAAGGATGATGAGGAAATTAGTAAGTGTCAATAGGATTTAGGCAGCAAACTAAATAAATCAAGTTGAAATCACTGTACAGTTTATCCAAGATAGTGAAGTTTCATTGCTGATTTGTATGGAAGGGTAGCATGAAAATAAAAGTTGAGTAACAGGTAAAACTCAAGCAAAAATGGATTTTTAATTAAAATGTACTTATTAACATGGATTTTAAAATTCTATTTAGGCTTGAAACTTTAAGAGAGTATTAAAAATAAAACAAATTCACTTACCACACAAAAGAAAAATACAAAATTTGATTTGGCCAGCTCCTTATCAAGAAGACAAAACAATGCCAAAGCTTCAAGACTTTTAGAATGCACTGTATAATTGTCGGTGACCTGTAATTAAAGGAGATAATTTTAATAATGTGAGTACCCCCACCGCAGGGAAGAAAATCAAGAACTGAAACAGATACAGGTCAAATAAAAACAAGCTGGTGAAAACCAAATGGATTTTTTAATGCATGGGATACAAGTACATGTTTCATAAAGCTTTACATTTCATTGGGTCTCCTTTTGCACATTTTTGTTTGTTCACTTTCCCTTTTATTTCTGCAATTGCCTTTATTGTTTCATTTTCACCATTAATTCCTATATTAACCTGCTATTTTTTCTAGTCTTCAATCTATGCATTCAACTCAGCATGCTTTGGACATTTATGAAAATTGGAAGAGTGAAGAAATGCCAGGATGACATCATCTTATGGAACAGGTTCAGAATGGAATTTATTTATGCAAAATTAATAGTTTACTTTTCTTTAACTTTGCCAAGACATTTTAAAATGTCTACCTGGATGTTTTACTCTTGTGGTTGTAATTATATATCCAGTACAAAATCACTTACTACCTTCAGTACCTAGACCTTGTGGCATTAAGAAAATTTTCCCAATGGGCATTAGGAACAATTTATTGACATGTACAGATATCCACATAGCAATAATTAGAATTTTAAAATTCTTCAGATATTTTTAATAACATTTTTTTAAGGGATCCTAGTGAGATAGAAGGTAGGTCAATGTAATCACAAATGTTGGCATCTATCATAATCTACAGATATGGCAGATTTATAATTCATCGACTGATTCTAAACCATAAATAATACATCTAAATTGATTCTAAAACTGAAATAAAAATGCCTTTGTTTTCATTATTTCATTCAAATTTCAGTATGGAATGCAAGGTCTATATTATTTGTATTCATACACCTTAATATTATGCATAATAATTACTTACTGTAATACATTTCATCACAAAATCTTCTCTTAAGTTGGTGAGTGTTGGGGAAATGGACTTGATTTTTGATGATTGCAACATGCTCACTATAATTTCCAAGCACTTATTCAATGTGACTGGGTCATTCTGTTCTTTGATTGTCTGTGAATGCAAAGTCAAAAAATGTATCAGTAAAAGTGCAGAAGAAACCTCGGTTGTCATGACCAAATGCAGAATTGAAAAATATGTAAAATGACTACAAAGTCTTTACTAACATTTGTCTCCACAAAAGAATCTAAGTCCAAAGATTCCAGCTGAGACTCTAGATTACTGAGTGTTTCCTTAATGGTCTGTGCAAGCAGAAAATCCTTCTCCAAGATAGCATTCTCCTGCTTTTCCTTTTCCTCATTAATTTCTAACCTTATTTTAGCTTTCTAGAAGAGAAAAAGCAGTCAAAATAAGTATGATATACATTTAATTGCTCAAAATAATATGCCATCACAAAACTAGACTAAGGAGACATGAATCACGATTTATGGATGGTCACATGCATTATATTAGGCTACAGAGAGAAAGACAGGATATATATTTCAATGATGTTCACTTCAGATGACAGAATATTCTAAGATAGCATTAAAGGTTTTCCATATTGCCATTCCCCATTTTTACCCTCTCAGGCTTCTGATTAAGATTGCAAGAGCTAAAGAGTATCAGCAAAAAAAGAGATTCAAAATTGATAAAAACAAATTACAACAGAAATATTGGAGAAAACCAATTTAGGTCAACTACTGAGCTTCAAAATGGATAGCAAAATCTGATAATGGGCATTTTCATTGCAAAAATTGCCCACTAAGGTAATAAATAATTGGGTTACTCCTCATTTTCCATCAATACACTTTTCGAGCTTATTTCTTAATTTTAAATTGAATTACTGAACAATTTCCTCAGCCTTTCAATCTCTTTCTCCGATTCTCTTTTACTGTTACTGATTATATTAGTATATTTTTGAAAAAATTCTGCTATATAAAATTTACGTGGAGGTCAAATATAGTTTAGGGGTGGATCTTTATCCAGTTAAGATGGACGTGACATTTTTACTCTGCTGAGCAATCAGATCAGAAACAAATAGATTTTTAAGGATAACCCATCATGAGATCATTATCATAACAGTATAACTGAATTAAATTTCAGTAAAGCAATAAGAAATAATTTGCAGGAATTACATTCCACTTTTCATAAGTTTAATACTTGTATTCATTGATTCAATAATTCAGATTAGATTATGGTAGAAAATGTGTAGTGTTAAATCCACAAACAGGCAAGCAAATGCTTGACATTAAAGATTCCACAAAGACTAACAATTGAATTATTTTTATGTATCTCTTTTCAACTCAATAAATTCATAACTATGGCATAACTCATAACTATGCAGATTACCTTAAACATAAAAGCAAGTTAATCACTATACAGTTGCACTTGAGAGAATCAGAATATTGGCCTAGAGATAGTTTTCATTTGACTGCATTAAGAATAGCAAGAGGAACATTTCAAATCCTACAACCTTCATCTTTCTATTCCTAACTTCCCACTCTGGCAATGATTTCTTTTGAGCGATGCAAGGGCAGTTTATCTTCTCCACTGTGTCTGATATCAGCTGGATGAAATCAACTGTTCTTGGAATAACACCTTCCACAATAGGCACAATTGCTGGCACCAAATCTACCTCCACCGCATTGCTCAATAGCAAATCAACTAGCAAGTCCTTCAAATTATACCTAAAAATAAACAAATCAAATTAAAGATGATTCAGTTCCAGCAGTGATATTTATTCTAAGCTAGATTGTTTTCACATGCCAACACATGAGATAAGACAGCAATATCCACTGCACATTGTCACAGATAAATCCAATGGTAGATTTATTGTTTCATTCACACTGTGCATTTTGAAGATACATATTGTTTCCCACTCTGTGAAACTGAATAAATAATTTGGCATCAGGGAGCAAGCCTTTGAAAAACAATGAGTAAAATCTGGTTATACTCAAAGAATTTCAATTATCCTTTGTGCTAGTACTGTATATGAAGGTACCATAATGAATGAGCTTCACACATCTCATAGAGAGTACTTACATAAGTTGATATCCGAAAAGGCAATGGCTGAACACTTACATTGTTCCATTATTATATATTACATTACGTTATTGAACACTTACATTGTTTCATCTACTCTGTATTCTGGTTCACCCATATATTCATCACAACACATGTAGGTAAACGTGTTACCATACCAAGACACTTGATAAAGAACTTCAACCAATTTTAATTTGAAAATATCAACGTTCAAATTAAACAAGCCCCAATGTCATGTATTTGTTGGAAAATGTTTCTGTGAAATCGGTCAATTTGATATTATGCATTTTCATATTTTTTTACATACAAGATGTTTGATAAATGTCCATATCTTCAAACATTCACCTCGTAGAATTTCCAAAAGCCAGTGAACACCCGTAATGTGTTAACATAGAGGGCCTTGCCTTGAATTAAAATGAAAGAATTACATTCCACAGGTCTTAAAACACAAGCATCTTTCATCATTCGGAGACAAAATTAATCAGTATTATCACAAACGGATAAAATTCTTCTCCATTTATCCAAGATAATCAAGAGTCTACTGTGACCAAGTCTCACCAAGTCATAATACTTAAACACGAGCAGATATGTGGTTCACAATTGTTCGCAGTCACTACCAAAGAGAGTCAATATTTAATTAAATATTTTTTATAAGATAAGGAATAATGGAAACTGTTCCTCCTTATTTATAGTTCACATTAGTGAGTTCTTACAGTGTGAAGGATTCCAAAGCAAATTCTAATGGACTAAGATTTTAAGTATGTAATGGCATGTAACTACACAACTTGTGAAATAAAAAATGCAGTGGAATAAAAAAATTGTGAAATGTTGGTCAATCAATGTAGGAAACTGATATTAATTATTTTTCTCTCAAAATGTTTATAGCTATGTAATATCTCTAAACAATTTGTTATGCAATAAAATTTACTTTTCATATATTAACTGGCATGACATGACAACAGCATCATAAAAATGAGGGAAACAAGCCATTTCTGTAAAAGACATTATATTCAATCGTCTATAAATTTTGCACAATTATTCTGTTTTAAAACTTAAAAAAGTCAATAAGATTTAATGAAAAGTTTAAGACACAAAGAAGAGTCTCATAAAGCATACTATTTTTAATGAGAATATAACTTTCATGAAACTGCGGGAGATGCCGCAACAGTAACTTCCGGTCAAGGCAAATGATTTTTACGCTCTGAAATTATTGCATTAGAATATAACTTATTTGAAGGTGATCAAGCTTTTGTATACTACTGCAGCTGTTGAATGATCATTACCTATCCAATTGAAAAAAATAGAAACAAAACCGAGAACAGAGGTTAAGAATCAAACCAGAACAAAAATAAAAAGTTGAATTAACCCACAACTAGTTTCAATGAATTGATTTCTCTTACTAAATTTTCAATATTGGAAAATTAAGCAAATGCCTAAACTTTAATTTAAAAGTCCAATTTCAATTAAATTCTTACCTTCCAGTTTCATCAGAATAATCATAAAGTTTTGTTGCCTCCACCAGCTGCTTAAGAATGAACTTTCGCTCCAAGTTCAAAGAGAAGCTATCATCTTTCTGACCAACTGACCAAGAACTGAAAAAGCTGTAAAAATCAAATAAACAGTGGTTCAATATTTTTATTTTGAGTAATATTATAATGTTTTTCATGTACAAGTTCTCTTCAGGTGTAGACAATTTGATAGACAGGAATATCCATGAAGATTGATTGTAGACTTTACGTTATCATAATTCAATGTAACAGAAAATACCAATATTTATGCCATGTACTATGTACTTAGCAACACTTATCAAGGTGAAACAGTATACACAAGTGTGCTATTGGCTGATCAAAATACCAAAAGCCATGGACTCTATGGTTAACTGAGTGCAGTGGATCTTTTGTTCTAAAGATAAGTGCCCTCTTTCCTTCATTAAAGGAGCCCTCCAAACACATGAATCAGTCTGATGGGAATAGGATACAATTGTGTTTTGAAGGGTGGTTTTTAGTGATGGGAAGCACAAATACTTGGATACCATAAATGTTACAATTTTTATAACATTAATGAAGGTTAAATACAACATTTATCAGGGATAGATTAGAATTTTCTCAAACACATGCACAAATAACTATGTCATTGAGTATTTTAAATGCCAATTACCAAAAAGAAAGATGTACTTGCAAAAGTGTGAAGATTTATAATTATAAATTATAAAAGGAATCAGGTTATTAAATCATTCTTAAAATATTATTAACTGAAAATACAATTAAGTACAAATGCTTTCTTCCTCGCTAAATTTTTACGCCATAAAAATGAGACTATGAACATGTTTATGATTTCCATGTTACAGGAGATTTTGAAACAAATGACCACCCTGGGTATAACATGTAAGCCTTCTTATTACTTATTTAATTTACAAGTAAATCATAAGGCATGCATCCGCATCATTGCAATCGTTGTATCATGATTTTTGTTAGATGATACACTCATTAAAACAGAATTTCACTAAAAGTACAAATACTTTGGCAAAGGTCACACCTCAAATTATATATATAATTGACATGAATTATCATATACTTTCCATCTCTGTCAAAAAATCTGTAGTTAATATTAATATCAAATCAAAATTTTGTTTTCGAAACAAGATTGAAGTGGTAATAAATCAGTGAAATTTTACAGCACAAGCCAATTCTCCATGAACAGCTCTTTCCTAAATCTCAGGTTGTCTCACATGACCAATCAATGCCTTAATAGAAAGAATGGATTCAAGAAGTATTCCTAAATTGAGTTTCATTTAATAATTGCCTCATGATTGAATCCAGTGAAAACATCCTGCTTCAAAAACTTCTAGAATTCAACCACACGGATACCTAGAGGTGGTTATCAAACTGGTTATCAGCGGCAATAGTGCAGTAAGATTTTTTTCCACTCATGAGACCAAAATGTCTCACATCTTGGGAAAAGCTTACTAGAAGTAATTACATTACAATACATGTAATTTACCTTCTGATATATTCACACATTGGTGATAAGTTTGGCAGAACTTTCTCCATCAAATCTGAGGAATTCTCTTCATCCATTTCATGTAAATATTGTGCTGTATAACGCCAAAAAAGAGCCCTCTCTGGTGTCAGGTTGTTGAGTGGTACTGTCTTAGTTTCAGCATCTAATTCTATGCAGGAAATCAAGTTTTCAATCTCAAATTTACTGAAAAAAATATAGATTAAATTACAAAGACAGAAATCAGACTCAGTAGTGCTTTGGCGCTGAAAAAAATAAGGAACATTTGGTTCAATTTATAATTTTTCCATTTCCTAGATCAAAGATGTAACAGTGTTTTTATAATGTTCAGTTGGATTGTGAATGTTTAGTGGCTCAAGGTTTTTCTTGTGCTCTCTTCAGTCATGAAAGCTTTCACTGCAATAAAAGAGAAACATTGACCTACGTACTGCTCCATTCAAATTTAACATTTGAATATAACCTTAGCGACAAATTTTTAAGATTTTACACATAAAAGAAAATTTCCGGCTAAAATAAAATCTCATTTTATTCTAGTCACATACCAGTCGCTTTTTTGAATAGGCACTACACACATTCAGATGAACATTTTCAGCAGTATATGTGGCCTATGTAATAAATGGGTGAACTGGTGCAATCTGGTGGCCATGAAGCAGACTATAACACCCCCCACTAGTGGTGCTAGTTGCCTGAGACCCAATGAGCTGTCTGTGCTTGGTGGATCGTCGAGCTGTGCATATGGTGCCAGTTATGTTAGTTTCTGTTGTCCTTGTTTTTACTGTTTGTCGAAAATGGAAATTGTTGATTCACAGATAAATGAATCAACATCAAGTTTTTTGGTGAAGTGTGGAAAACGTGATCAAGAAATTACTGAAATGTTGACAGCTACTTACGGTGACAATGCTCTGAAGAAAACATCCATTTTCAAGTGGATTAAGTGTTTTAAAGATGGCATTTTAAATATCAAGAAAAAGCCAATCAACAATTAAAGTAATGCTCCTAGTTGCCAAAGTTGTCAAGAAAAGATGCCAAAGGTGTTCATCATGAATTTCTTTCTGAAGGACAAACAGTAAATGCTGAGTTCTACCTTCCAGTTCTCAAGCTTTTGAGAGGTTGTGTGCATCGTGTACGACCAAATTTGACTCAAGGCGATGGATGGATCCTTCACCATGAAACCATGTTACCTGCACATTCTGCATTGATTGTTAGCCAATTTCTGGCAAAAAAATTCAATCACCATCCTTGATCATCCTCCTTGTCTGGAATTGGGAATTCTGGCATTGAGAATATTTCCTTGCAAACCACTTTGTGGATATCAGTGTAATTGTTAGTGCAGTATATACCTGAAAGTTCTTCTCTGCCAGTAGTCTCTGGTATTAGGAATATCTCGTAAAATACCTTGGGAGGTGTGATTAATAGCGTGAATTTGTTGAGTCAGCCCATATGATGGGATTAATTTCTTCACAGATTACTCTGTGAGCAGTGACTGTTGTTTGTTGTAGTTGTTTAGGCATGACAACATTGTCACATGTTGGATTGTATGTAATAGCACTGAAGAATCTGAGAAAGGTACCTCTAATACTAGTGTGCTTGATTCTTGCGGCTGTCCTTTGCACGGAATTAATATATCCTGTAAACATGAGAATAACACGTACAAGTGCATTTCTGGTGGGGCATCAAAATCACCCACGTTATCCCTCATTTCCTTTACCCAAGCAATTAGTAAAAAAGTCTTTCTGGACTTGGGAGAATTTTCCCACTTTATTTTAGTTATTCTAAAGTAAAGTAATAAGAGCTCATTTTCAGATTTTTTTTGTGCTTAAAACTGCAGCCTACCACTAATTGTATGTTAATTTTCATAAATCATCACTGCATACAGACAAAAATTTCTTAATACTCACTTTCCCTCTCAAACATTTTTAAAATGTTGCTAATTCATGCCAATTTTTAATTTTTTTATCGGCATCTAAATTATTTTCGAGACAGATATTTTTCAAATGAGACATATTAACTTAAATGTTAATTGCCACTGGTACTTAAAGTATCATAAACACTTATAGAGCACATTGTTATTTGGATCATAGTGAAGTACAGTTGTTATTTTACATCACAGTCCTAAAATAACATGTCATGTATCTAAAAATGAGTTCAAGAAAATATAATAAAGGGCTATTCTTACTTGAACAAGCATTTGAGCACCAACTCAAGAAGAGTGGCCTTGGTCCAATTTGTAACATCCAAAATTGAAAGCAAGGTTAAGATATCTTCGTCGCAACTTTTCAACCACTTGGAGAGAAATTTAGTCTTGACAAAACGTTTTACTGCATCTGGAATATTTATGGAAAAATATAATAATTTCACAGAAGTAAGTAATACATTATTACATTCCAAAAATACAATAAAAATTTCCTGTTATCCTAGTTTAAATAAATACCTACATATGTTTTAATTAATTCAACAAATACAAGTTAACTAGTTCACCAGTATTGAAAAAATGGAAATGATTCTAAACCAAAGTGATTTATTGGGTGCAAACGCACAGAGGAGAATAGATTGCTATTTCTATTAATTTGTAATTCCACAAATTAGAGCATGCTATAATTAGTTATATTTTACCAGCAATTCGGTTTTTAAAGTTCTAAATTCTTTCAGTTATAGTAAGAAAGTTTCAATTAGCATATAATTGATCTTCCAGAAAATAGATAATGAAAAATGGAATGAATACAAATCATAGTTTATTACTTCATTTACCTTAACCCCACGATTAATAGCATCTTAAACAAATGTTAGTAAATTGGATACCCTATACTTGAAATCATTTTCACAAAAGTCTACTTTCATATATGGCCACCATCTTCCACATACATAATGCAACCAATTCAGTCTTGGCCAAATTATCTAATTTATTTATGGACATTCCTTCATTGCAACAAAGCACAATATAGTAAGCATTAACAAGAAATGAGAACCAACCAAAATGGCCTCCTGAAGATTATTAGTGTCAAATTGGCACACACAAGTGCAGTTTAAAGCTCATAATTTCTACTGATTTAGGAACAAATTTCATATCACTGCATTCATAACTATCTATAACATATGATTATGGAATCATATGAACAAGATACTACTCACTCCTAACATAATTACGAGCATTAATCTTAGGAGTATGTTTTAACAACTATGAAACTCTTCTTCTAGATTCCCAAGGGTGACAGAAGCTCCAGCTTTTAAACAAGTGAGTCAATCCAAGCATAAGTACAAGGGTGGTCTGAAAATTTTCCACCCTAACAAAGATACAAGACATTTTTTCTGAAATTTTCTAAGTCGGAAACTTTTTAGATCACCCACATACAAAGTTATATGTACACATAAATATTACTATTTTGAAAATTCATTGATGAACACCACATCAGCTACAAAATAAAATTCACCTGAACGATCATTAAGGCCAGCTTGAAGTAATCTTTCTCGGTGTTGAATGGATAAGATTCTTACATCAACCTTCTCTGCAAGAAATTGATAAGCTTGGCGGCGTATGGTCTCACTAACATCTTGAGTTCGCATGACTACATCCATCACAGTGTCATTTGTGGTTGCAATAGTTGAAAGAACACTCAGTCTGACTTCAGCACTAGGATCATTGGCAAGGTGAAATTTCATAGCTGTAAAAAAAGGCCAAATAAAACATTTTAAATTATATATATTGGCATTTAAAAAGAAATTTAAGGTGTGCCTCTTTTGACCAGTGAACAGATTAATTTTTCTTATATTAGAATTGAAAAGGCTCAGCAGGTCACAATCAAGCAAAATGATGTTGAAATACAAGAACACACTAATATAAAATGTAAATAATATTATTTCAAACACCATATAACTAACACATAATTATTATTGGTATTCTACTGGTTAAGTTAAGTTTTAGTTGGACACAGCCTATCCCATGGTAAAATAATACACTGACTAGCCTCCCCTAATATAACACAACCTGATATCCAACACTACCCTTACAATAAGCCCTCTTCAATTCTACATGTTTCCTTCCTTACATCTAACATGCCTATCTTATTTCCATCCCTTCCTCTCTTATCTAACATTATCCCCTCTAGCACAGATTTCAAAAAACCATTACCAATCAAAATGCTTTGCATCAATCTTTTCTACCTCCTTTGGATTTGTCTCAACAATCCTCTCTTCTCCCTGACCATGCCTAGCTATTCCTTGTTTGCTTAAGTCTAAAAAAAAAGTTTTTTAGCCGAATACTTTATCACCCAAATTTAAGGCTTATACAAACTACGGGAAAGATACAATTTCATACCTAAAACACAAAAAACAAGATTTGTGCAGAAAAGGAACATTCTGTAAGAACAGCAGGTTTTTGCACCACAGGAAATGTGTGCAGATCATTTTCAATTTATCTAGCATTAATCCAAAAACAGCCTTTTTGGCATTTACATAAGTTCAAGCACCCAAGGTAAATATAGAGGAAAACCCATCTATGCAGTAATTGAACCCATGACCTCTCGGTTGGCCGGCAGAGATGGGACCACTGGGGTCAGAAAATTATTATAACAATAAAGAGTTTAATTTTTGAAGTTTATAAAAAACAATTCTGCTACAAATTTAAGGTTTGAATTGATAAAGGACCCTTATTGGAGTAGATTAAGAGATAAGTAAAACATTAATTCAAAGAGGCAAGAAAAATGAAAAAGATCAAAAATGGAAGAAGGTGGAAAATACATCAGGAGTTAAATACATCATGGATCTCCTTAATGCACTCATAATATTTACTTATAGAATGGATAATAAAGTATTTTCCATTCTTCACAGTCTGCAATATGAAAACCAAATAGAGTGATTGCTACATGTGACATGAGTCAACGAAGCTAGGTTGCAACATCTGCAATTTCTAAGGAAAACTGAGTAATATATAGAGATAGCAACAGCATGCAACAAATCATGATCTCAATCAGCCCTTTGGGGAGCCTGACCTTGAAAAGGAGTATCCTGTAATTATAACAGATAATTTATGAGTAAATCAATAGAAAGATGGGACATGGTAGTCCAATTGGTATAGCACTTGGCTACTGACCAGAGAATCAGGTTCGATTCCCAAGAACACCTCTGGGGACCTTCAGCTTCATCCAAACTGGGTTATTTTTTAAAGGAACAATCATAGACCTTCTTGATGATTGATTTCTTGGAAATTGGCACAGGAAAGGGAACTAATCCCCCCTCCCACCCTGATGTACAAATTTCACATGCTGTTGGGATTAGCACAAGGAGAATTCTACCCTCACCTATCAAACTAACCTTCAGGTTGATAACTGTGGTGATCATTAGAATGCATTACCTTGAATAACAGAGCAATCTTTATCACATGGGTCCTGCAGCCTTTGAAGGGCCATTATTGCTTGGGACCGGACAGATGGTCTCTTGTCCTAGAAGGAAAGTGAATAAATTAAATTTACAAAAAACAGCAGAACCTCTTCAGCATGTATCTCTTTATATGATAAATTGTACAATACATACATGTGAATACATATATAATATGTATTCACATGTATTGCATGCCACATACATAATATGTGGCATGCAATTGAGAGCAGCATCACAGACCAGAAATATCAATTTGTGCATAATGACTAAAATTCAATTTTCACATGGCACACTTCAACAATATAGAATTTCCATACATTCATGAGTATCAATTGCCAGTCCGTAGAGTAGGCTGAAATTCACTTGTTCTATGACAACTGAGCTATTTGGTGAAATAGGAAGTTACATAATTATTGACAAAGCATAAATGGATGCTCTTTAGCAAGTACTAAGTAAAGTGGTTTTATTATTAAAAGTCAGTATGAAGATTTTCCACCAAGTTACACCAGAAACTGTTTTATTTATTAAGTACTATTAATGTTACTATACCATTTAAAGTAGTTTCTTGATGGACCCAAGTTACCAAATCAACAATTCTGTTGTCTCTCTTAACAAAACACAACATGACATCTGACCATAAAATAAGCCCCTCTTCAATTCTTCATACTTCCTCCCTTCCACCTAACATGCCTTTCCTATTCCTTTTTTGGATAATGCTCTTGCCTCTATCACAGTCTCCAACATCCTATTGTCAATCAAAATTCTCCACATCCATCTTTCCTGACAACTTTGGATTTCTTCCACAAATCCCCTTTCCTTCCCTACCATAACTAGTACTTCCTCGTTGTTTCCTTTTCTGTCCATTTCACCTCTCCCATCCTTTTCCACACCCACATTTCAAAAGCCTCCAATTTCTGATTATCATCTTGCTTCAACAACTGTTTCCACACATATAAACCAATGCTTCAAGTAAAAGTTTTAAAACGTTTTTCTTAATATCCCTATCATCAATTCCATCCTCCTTGTCAAAGCTTCTTTGCCCGATACAATTCCTCTTCTCATGCCCCTAATACTTTGACCATCTTGGTACAAAATACTTCCATGATAGGTAATCTGTTCCACCTGCTCCAGTTTATGAACTCCTATTTTAATATTCAATTTGACTTTGTTCTTATTTAAATATTTGGCACTGATATAAGGAGAAATGTATTACCTGACTTCTGGAACCTGCAAACTGCTTCATTTAAAGCCATAAATTATTTCATGCCATCAAAAGAAAATCCCTTTACTTTGGGACTGAGTAGTATAATGGAGTTGACAGGGATAGCAAATTGTGTATTTTAAATGAAAGTTTTGAAAGTTGTGTGCAATAGGTTCCATGACTACACATCAAAATAACAAGACATTTGTAAGCAGGTATCTATTGCTATTGAAGTTGACTCTAGAATACAAGGTGTTTCTTTCACAGGTTACCACTGCAGAAGAAACTTGGATACATCATTTTGAACCTGAGAACAAACAGCAAAGCTTATTGTGGTGATCACCAGCAACTCATAAAAGTCATAGAGGTGTTTCTGTTGGGAAAATTATGCCCATATCATTTTACAGGCATTCAGGGAATCAGCAGGCCAAAGCACCACACACAAATGTAAATGGAACATACTATAGAATGTCCTGAAAATTCTCCTAGGCTATATTAATCGCATGAGGTTTTCAGGAGTACATTTCAAAGCAACAGACTAGACAATGCACTGTGATAATGCTTGGCTACAAATTACATTGATTTTCACTGAATCTCACAAAAAGTCAATGTTTAGTGTATTCTTTATCCACATTACAGTTTGGACCTAACCCTATATGATATTTTCATGTTTCTCATTGTGAAGAAACACCTTTGCAGAAGCAGTTTTCTTTATCATAGCTGGCATAGACAAACTGAACATGTTTCAGCAGCTGCCACTGAAACAATACTGAAGTGTAATCAGGACTATTGCATAGAAATCTTATTATGCTTCCTCCAGGCAAACATTAAATCACTTGAAATTCAAACTTTCCCAAGTGTTTACCTACTGTCAAGCGTAATGTTTTTTAGGAAAAAATAGTTTTCCCTAAATTCTGACTTCCCTGAAGGCTGCTAATCCATGTGAGAACAAGTACCACAAAATTAGGTCCAAGGTAGATGAGGATTAGAAGATATGGCAATCTGCCAGTTAGCATAAAATGCATCAAGTCAGAAATGTATTCAAGTCTACGTCACAGGAATTACTAAAGTTGTACTTCTCTAAAAGTGATTGTTTGTATGATAAGTGTCCTTAATATGTCTTAAACTCACTTAATTTTATACGTGGTTGAAAATATATTTAATCACTAAATATAATGCTCACATTTCAACATGTCTAATACAATATATGTATTATAATTGTTTCGAGGCAAATAAAGATTATTACTCCTAGTGTATAAAGGAAAATTGTGATACATATACATTAGACCTAAAGCTAACCATTCAACATAATATTAAAAATGTTCACAATAAATTATGCAAATAAAAATGTATGGTTTATCTTTATCAAACAGTTCTAGTACAAACACCTTTGAGACCATATTATCTTTGAAGAAGATAAGAAAAAAAACTAAATAAATAGATAATAAAGCTGAAAATTGAAAGAAATTGAATAGATAAATGAATTATGATTTGTATAAGGGCTCCAATCATTACAATGCTTATGGATAGTCCACATTGTTGCATGCATCAGTAATCATAAAACATTCATACAAGATTTCAAAGAATATTTTGACATCACTGACATACATACAGACTTGCTTCACACCTGAGCATATCTATTTATATTATAAATACTGTATAGACAAATCAAAATGATGGTAGGATTCAGCAACTAAAAATAATTTGTTTGTCAGTAATAAAAAAATGGTTCAGCAATGGTGATTTGTGTAATTTAATTGGTGAATCGTTGACATATTTCATAATGATGAAAACATATTGCCTATATCTCTAACTATGGTGAATTTGAATTAAAATTGTACAATCTCAAATTTAATGGAGTAATATAATGTATTGATTCCTCTTTAACAGAAGGAACAAGTTACATTTAATTTCGTTTAGCTGGTAATATGCCGCAGATTCATAGCGATATTGCCCTTTTTAACAAAATAACATCAATTAACAATTTTTGTTCAGCATAGGCCACATTTTTTTTAATGCACCAGATTATAATCTTGACAAGAATTGTACATGATTTTTCAGTGTACTTGTTTAACATTAATTGATGTAAATAGTGTGTGATCACTTACTTTAAGCCTTTCACTCATACACTTATGAAGCTGATTCCACAAATTCATATCCAGGCCAGCACTTGGTGGCAATGATGCAAGGAGTCTATTGGCAAACTGACAGACACGGAAGCGAACTGATTCACTCGAAACCCCATGATTCTACAAACAGAAATAAATTGTATTAAATAAAAAAAAAGACAGCAGACTGCTTTGAGTCATTCTTTTGATGCCTTACTTTGAAAATAAACTCAAATATTTCATTGAGAAGTGGATCCACAGTTGCATCTTCATCATCCTCCTCTTCCATTTCAGGGACAAAGGAAACACAGAACTTGGCAGCAAAGTCAAGTGTGCGCTCAACTGAAACATGTTTCTTTGCATGGGTCAGGGGTATTTTGAGGTACGTGATAAACTCAATCATGAAATCTCGCAATGAATACTGAAAAAAAAAATAAAAATTACAAGTCAATTACCCTAAAAAACAATAATATTAGTACAACAATAAATCCAGAAACCTATAACTTGAACTTTTTCACTTGAATTTTTTAAGAACACTATTTTCCTAACCAAATGATACATTACACTTTTTGATATTTATTTTTGGCCTGCTGGAGTAGTCAATAGTATAATGTATGTGTATATATATATATATATATATATCGATGATGCGGAAGTACTCACGAGAGCAATATAACTTTTGGATGGCACAATAGAACACAGAATAAAACAGATAACACGTAAAAGGACACTCACACTGTAGATGATTTAAGCTTTCGGCCTACTCCGAGGCCTTCTTCAGGAGCAGTCTGACCTGAAGAAGGCCTCGGAGTAGGCCGAAAGCTTAAATCATATACAGTGTGAGTGTCCTTTTACGTATTATCTGTTTTATTCTGTGTTCTATTGTGCCGTCCAAAAGTTATATATATATATATATATATATATATATATATAGAAAACAAAACAAAAATTCCTCTTGAGAAAGGTGGTTGGACCACCGAAAATTCGAGAACCAGTGAGTTTTTCCTCTTTTGTGTTTTGGTTTCTGTGTTTGTTATGACTATCAGTGAATTTACATTACACGTTTGTGGGTTTTCCAAAAAAGTGTATATATATATATATATATATATATATATATATATATATATATATATATATATATATATATATAAGTAGGCAAGACAAGAATAATGTTGGTGTCATCAGCATATAACAAGGGGGTAGCACCATTTATGTATTGAAAACTATCTACAAGATCATTTATATAGGAAAGAAACAAGACAAATCCAAGAACAGAACCTCGAGGAACACCTTGATTAAGGATCTTACTTGAGAAACAAAAGATGCACCACTTTTAGAAATAACCACATGTTGTATTCTATCAAATAGGTAGGATAATCCAAGCATTAGGTATGCCATGAATACCCATCCTATGGAGTTTCTTGAGAAGTAATTGGTGGTCAACACAATCAAAAGCCTTCAAAAAATCAAAAAACATTGCAGCAAATTCCATTATTTTAACTAGAGCATTTAAAGCCTGGGTAGCTGATAAAACTGATAGGTAGCAGAAGATGTAATTTATGTTCCCTAAAACTATGCTGTGATGGTGAAAGGAGATTGGAAACCTCTAGGTAAGAAATTAACCTAACATTGAACGCCTTATCAAATATTTTGCTGAATTGGTTCAGCAGAGAATTTGGACAGTAGGAGTTAATGTCATGTCTATCGCCCTTGTTTTTATAAAGTGGAATGACTTCTGACACCCTCAGAGGAGATGGAAACACTCATAATAGGAAAGATTCATTTATGAGAAAATGAAGAGGCTGCATAAATGAAGTCAATAGATTGCTTACTAATGTAACTGGGAATTCCATCAACACCAGAGCTTTGTTTTGCACCTAGATTCTTCACTATATTTTTCAGTTCAAATTTTGTGAGGGGATAGAGAAATAGGGACATTGAAAGGGTAGCAGCAATGGCTCTAAATTAGGATAGTTGCTCTGCTTAGCAATAGAAGAAGGTTGAAAGTGATCAGCAGAGTTATGGGCAAGTTTGGAATAGTCCGATATAATAATTATGGATGAATCATTAATCTGAATTTGAGACTGCTTCCTGGGTTTCTTTCTAGAGGTATTAATAATTTTCCATATTTCTCCACATTTATTGCCAGATTTAATGATCCTATGGTCATTATACCAATGTTTAGCGGACTGTAGCATTTGACGGTAATGAATTTTCCTTTTTACATATGCAGTCTTAAGTTAGCAATTATTTTTGCTAGAAATGGCCAGCTCTTTGAGATATTGGGCCATGAAACGTATTTCATTACTTATCCAAGGTTTACACTTACGAGACTTGGTTCTTTTTTTGTACTGAACAGGAAATGACACATAAAAGTAGTGCAGAAATTTAGTATAAAAATTATACTTGTGGATTCAAAAAAGAAACTTCAAACCTTAAAATGCTAACCAACTTAATGAATGTTACACATGCCCACAATTGATTTTTTGTGAAAACAATATAATAGTATTGATGAAAGTATTGAAAGTCAATCCAACTACAGTCAATAGAGTCTACAGTATTCCAGTCCTGATTTCCGGAGTTTCATATTATCCAAGGTATAGATTAAATAGTTCACATTATCATACAAGAGATTGTAAAGTACTTCTGTTGTGTCTGTACCAAAAAAACTGCAAGCTACATACATGACTTATTAAAAATTCAGCCATATACCAAAAACAAATACACATTATGAATTTCAGCAGGAAAGACTGGCCTCCTTGAAGATGCAGATTATACTGTAGCAATCCAACACACAGACTGGGAGAGATCCAATTAATAGAACTGCACCATATAAAGGGAGTGAAGCCAAATGCCAAGCTAAATAGCCTGAGTTAATATAGTCTGATCACAAGTTATATGCATTGCAATTTACATAATAAGCATGCTTAACTTTATTTTAAGAGGTATGTCCCATTTTGAGTACTATTTCAATGTCTTAAATTCTGTACTACATGTTCACTGAGATCTTTCATCAATGACATATGCTTTGGATTCAACATGAAACCAAAATTGGGAAACTAAGCCAGGAAAAACTTTAATCAAATGATGGGGTGGACGTCATCCATGCTCCTTCTCCTAAGGAAGGACCATGGTTGACGTCCACAAAATTCAAAATTGGGTGGATTTTCCCAAAACTTCACTTCACAATACCTAACCAAATAAGACCATATTAAGAGGAAAGGAAAAAGTAAAACTTCAGATAACTGATTGGCCAAAAAAATTATAAAACAATATTCAAGCAAACAATCAAAATGTGAAACACTGATAGTTAGTTACATGACAACTTGATAATGATAATACAGTTAATGATAAAAATTAAAGGAGAAAATAAACTGATATTGCAGATGATTTAACAAGTACTTGCCTGCGAGCACACGAATGAGCGAGTATTGGTACCACTGAAAATTTAAGAAAAGATACTCGAAAAGTTGTTATTATTTAAAAATAATCATTAATAAAAATTATGGCAACTCTTTGGGATGATGCTGAGAGAAAACTGCATGTGTTAGGCTAGAGCCGCAATAAATATTTAACTGGTAGCAATGTAAATATTATCCTACCTTATAAATATTTATGCTAGATAATATTTTGAAAATGAACTTGGCGTTTCATCATAAGAATCGAGAAATGTCGGTGATTCATTCATCACGTGAATACTTCATGAGAAATTGGCGGTGTGGAAAAGAGACTCCTATAGAAAAAAGAATGAGACTTAAAGACGGCTATTTACACTTAAACAAATGCTACTTGTGTTGGAGAGGATAATTGGAAAAATGTCTGTGGGCATATATCTTTTTGTGTCCAAAGAATTTACAACCAAACGAATTCCAATATAATTTAGAAACTAGGCCAAAGCTGTCGCAGTACTTTTGCAAATAATGGTAAAATCATCTTGGTTGGTAATGATCTAATGGATTGAAAAATATTAGAATGGTATGACTTAGAAAGTAAAACATGGATGATCTAACAAAAAGAGAGAAATAAAACTCTAATACTCCATAGCTTACAGCTGCTGATGAGATAAACTGACTTAAGCACTAAAACATTAAATGTAATCCTTTTCTTGCATTACCTCTTGAAAAGCAGTTTGAAGTTCTTTTATTTCCTTCGTGTGTACCGTCTTAAACTGAGCCTCGTTGAATGCATGTTTAATCTTGTTCCGAAGATGATTAATATTTTTTGCGGGCATTGTCAATAAATTTGCAACGAAGCCACAACAACATTCACATTTAAAAAAATTCAGAATTCCAATTCCAAACACTACCTGATATATAAACGACCATATATTTCGTACAACCCGTTACACTTCACTACACTGATACCGACTCACTTCCTATAAACGACAAACGACTATATTTCACACAATACACTAAAAGGCAACAACGGCAGAATATGCAACGGAAGTTTTCAATTCTGATCCCGCCGAGCCCGCCAGAACGATTTGAACGCCATCTATTGTATCCAATGAACAACGCGGAACAACCAACTAATGATTGTGAAGTCTTCTATGGTGTCGTAGAGCTCAAGTTGTTTTGCTCTCAATCAACTAAGCATTTAGTAGAAATCAGGCAGTAATTACTGAATTTATGTTCGTATTTTTGCCGAAACGGACTCCTTAGCAATATAAGCTGCAACTTCAGTAGCTGATCTACGCATTATAGTGAAATGTAAGTGTTTATAAGTTAGTGTAAGAGTTTGTTTATTGTCAGTAATATTGCCTCAACATGAGAATTAGGTGCATTTTTACATTTAAATATCTGCTATATGTGTAGACGTTTTAATATGAATGTATAATCTTCTTCTGCAGAATGATTGATGATTTTCTAATGCCTACATAATATCCTAAATATGGATGTTACCGAATCATCTCAAGGTTCGTCAAAAGACGATAAAGAGGGTGAGGTGTCGTCTACATGTAATGATAACCGTAATAATGAGGAGAGGGCTTCGATTGAAGTGGCGTCGAACAGTAACAACCCCACTTCTTTGGAATGCAGTGAGTCTAGCTCTGGTCTTGAAGGAACTAGTACCAAGCGTTCTCTTTCACCTGATACATCGAATGCCCTGGGAGGATTAATGGAAGACAGAGAAACCTTTTCTCATCCTCCAGAGGCTGAGCAGAGTGGAGAAGGATTAGAAGACCACAGAGGACTTTTGGCTATGGGTCTAAATGATAATTTACCTAGTGTTAGTTGTGATGCTTCTACTCCCGAGAGTAATCAAGTGAGTGATCGGGGAAATTCTGAGGAAATGTTGACTTCTACGACAGAAGACTCCGTAATGATCGCACAAGCTCTTGGAGATGAAAATATTACAATCTCTGAATCTGGCGAAGAGAATAGACCAAGTAGTGCCGGCCAGAATAATCCCCAAGAAGATTTTATATCAGTATCTTCTGCTAGCAATGCTCAAAATTCTGACGGAGCTGGGAATTCAAATATACCAGGTATGTTAGATGTTGAAGAAGAGTTGGATGCTGCAGTCGACGGAAACGTCCCATCATTGCCAGGCGCTGCAGATAGCACGACGTTAGAACTGATGGAGCTTTCTGACGACTCGTCTTCCTCTGTCGGTGAAAATTTTGGAGTTTCTACAACGGATAGAGAAATGTGGCAGGTGTCAACAACTCAAAGCTATCACTCCAATTTAGAAATGCCCAGTAGTGAGTGTGTTCCCTCGGCACGAAGTCAAAGCCCCAGTGCATCAACTAGCCGAGAAACGGGGAGTAACCAGCCCTTGCAAAGAGAGTGCCAGCAGAGTGATACAGTGTCTGCCACTGAAAACGGAGAAGGTGCCAGTGTTTCCACTACAAATAGCGACGCATCTAAACCTGCAACAACACGAGATAGGGCTGCACGCCCACCCAACAGGGAAAGCAATGATCAATCATCACCACCAATACAGCCCGAGTTAAATGATACGGTATCGGCTTCTACAGCTTTTCCCATGGGAGAAACTAGAGGTACCAACCGGCAAGTGACTAACGAGTCGGCTTCGTCGTGCACAGAACAAGTAGGGCCGGGTAATTCTAGTGTGGTCCAAGAACCGGCCAGGAAAAATAATGACAGTGTATCATCTAGTAAGGATTGCATCCCCAAAGCAGAGGAAGCATCTGGATCCCTGCCTAGCACATCAACGAATCAAGAAAGTAAAATAGACACAACTACAGGAAATGCATCTAAAACGCATCCTTCGAATCCTCATCGAAGAAACCCAGAAGATCAAGGGTCTGCTCTTTCAAGTTTTTCCATTACTACAAGCAATAGAGGCAGGAATTCTCCTGGTGGTTCATTTAATGCGCCGGTGTCACGAGGTACGGAAGATACTGCCAGTACAATATTGAGACTAATCGGATTGGAAGATGAAAGTGCACCTTGTAGTAGAACACAGACTGATAGCCGGGTATCAACCAGTGGACAATCCTCCAGTAAAGACGGTGCTTCGAGCACAACCACCTCAAAGGCTTCCGTTCCAAGGGATGTGTCCTCTGTAGGTGAATCCATTTCTGTTCGTTTGGCACCTGATCGCGAAAGTGCACCTGGTATTACTGCCCGGCCAACTATTTCGAAGAAAGTGGTACATGAGTCGAAGGATTCAAGGGTCTCAACTGGGTTTAAGAGTGGTTCTAGTGCATTACACCTTGACAGGCCCTCACAGTCCTCTAGCTCATCTTCTGAAGATAAATCATCCAAAGTGAATATTTTTATTGAGTCTCCAACCGTTAGTGGTACTCCCGTTCCCAGTTCTGAAAATACTTCTGGTGATACCAGTGGAAATCTTCCATCTCAATGCAGCACCCCTTCCGATTCATGCAAGGAGGAGACCATGTTGAAAACCAAGAAAGTGAATGATCTTAAAAATGCTTCCGTGAAAATTGTAAAACTTCCGAGTTCTGAGGAGGCTTCACCTCCACCTTCTTGCTCAAATTCAGAGAGCCCTCCATACGAGTCCAAGGCAGTTGAGCAGACATCAAAAGACTCTTCTTCCTCCAAATTAGACATTAAAGTGGAAAAACCACCCGAGGTTACTGTTAAGGGTTCCGGCAAAAGTTTAGACACCTCTAGTACTAGTAAAATGAGTGATCAATCTAACTGTAGGGAAGTTCATAAGGAGTTTGAAAATTCGCAGGTTGTATCAGAAGTGTTTGTGACTGAGGAGAGTGAAGTAGAGTGGAGTGAAGAGGCAGTATTAATAGGGGAAGAGGTTTCCATGAGTGCAGTTGAAGAGGCACTCTTTTCAGGAAAAGGTGAGGTGGACAGGTTTCCTTCGAGAGAATCAATGGATGACAGTGATTCTACCTCCCAAACGGACATGAAAGATGAATCTGGCCCCCTGAAAAGGTTTGGTTCATCCATTAACATCAAGACAAAGAAATCGTGCATGGAAAAGGAAGATTCTTCAGATTTTACATGCCATTCATCAATGAGGGTGATGCCTCCGAAGTTAGATTCACCATCGACCTCAAAAAAATCACAGAAACCTCTTCAAAGGGATAATCTAGAAGCAATACTCTCGGCCATGGAAGGATCCAGTATTGATGCAGATATGTCATCTGCTTCATGTACTCCACCAATGGCAGATCCACAGAATTCAAATGAATCTGGTGGGGATGCGATGAACATGGAGTCAATAATGGCTGACCTTCTGAAATCCAAAATGGAGGCGATGGATGCCGACTCTGGATCCGATGACATCCAAATCATCGAGGTGATCGAGCACCCAAGGAAAGAAAAGCCTGTAGAACCCAAGGAGAATGCCGATGAAGGGATTCCGATGTCTGAAAGAATTCTAGTCGAGATAGGAGAGGGGGGTGGGATAAGGGTTGGTCCCATGCAGCCATCCAGGGGCAGCATCAGGTCAACCCGAGGTCTACCCGGTATAACTGTGATGCGTGGTGGCATTAGAGGTCGAGGGAGGGGCTCACGGTCCATCGTTGGTTCCAGCGGGAGAGGAGGAAATCAGGTGGCAATGAGACGGGGAGTTGGTAGGGGAGGAGGGCGGGGCTCGGGCACTTCCAGGGGTCGAGGAAACAGCGGCGATGTTACCTCACCCCCCTGTTCTCGAGGCCTACTGAGCCCCAGGGGCATGAGCCTCATGGGTTCTAGGGGAATGGGGATGCTGACAAGTCCACGTGGGATGTGCGTGGGTAGTCCGAGGGGGGTCAGCACCATCGGGAGTCCTAGGGGTGGGCCAGCTGTTGGGAAAGCGGGTGTAGAAAGGGGTAGTGGGCGGGGTGTTGCCCTTGGGAGACCTCCCGGGCGTGGGTTGGGCACCACCCGGGGCGGGCGAGGAGGGGAGTTGGGGAGAGGATCTGTTCTTTCCAGGGGTAGAGGGTCGGGAGTTAGGGGTATGGGAGTAGGAGGTGGTCGAGGTTCCGCTGTTCTCGGGAGAGGAATTGCATCTAATATTGGTAGGGGTTTGAGCATAACGGTTGGTAGGGGGATGGTGGTGGAGAGGATACCTTCAGCTGGTACAAATTGTAGAGGTATGAACAAGAGTGCAGAAATGAGTGTGGAAAGGCCTGGAGTGTTAATGTCAGCATCTCGTGGGGGTGTTTATGGGGGTGGTAGGGGTGTTAGCAGAGGCAGCATGGATATGGGTATCAGGAGTTCCAGTCCAGGTGCTGTTAGAGGAATGAACACTGGTCGCGGTGCCAGCGTTGTGAGGGGTTCTGTAAGGGGCACCAGGGGTATGGGGAGGAGTGGAACAGGTAGGGGAACTGGAAGACCATTGGGCAGGCCAAGGGGAAGTGGCAATAGAGGGTCAGCAGTAGCTGGTATATCCCTAAGTCCTGAGATAACCCTAGTCCCTCAAGACTTAAAAATGCCACATGTGAAGTTGGAAGTTTCTCTTGGGTCTCCAGTGGGATCTCTTCAAGGAATAAACGCTGTGAAGAGGGAAGGATTGACCATAATCCCACATGGATCTGCTGTTCCAACTGTTGTGAAAGAAGAAGACTCATCCTCACATGATGTCATTGTTTTGGCTGAGGTAGGGGGCAATGGGACTGTTAAAGTTGAGCCATCTTCCATGGAAAGACTTAATCCTTTGCAAGATGAAAAGTTGAATGTTCCCGTCACTGTGGAAGTGAAGATGGAAGATATAACTTTGCCTCTAGGAGGGGATGTCTTGACATCAAAGAGAAAAAGGAAGCCCAGAAAACCATTAGAGATCTCACCAGAAGTTGTAAGACCTAAAAGGCCACGCAAGGCAAAGGTCAAATCAGAGGATGAGCCAAAAACCAAGAAGGGCAAAAAAGGTAATTACTATGTGTAAGCAGCATAGAGAGTTTACTTTTCATTAGTGTGCATTCCATAAATTGTGATCCATGACCTCCCATTCTTCAATGTTCCATGCTATTTATGAATATTTATACATGAATTGCCTAGTTTCAGGTGTTATTCAGTAGAGTTAGAATATATAAGTGACCCAAGTAATTGCAATTATCACTAGTTAACAAATTTATTTCCAATCTGGTTTGATATTCTACATGATCTTCAGTTAACCTGAAAATCATGTAGAATATCAGATGATAAATGAATTAGTGGTAATAAATTCATTATATAGTGGGCAATTGCAATTATTGTGATTTCATTCATATGTGTATCTACATTTTCTGTTCAACTCATGATAGCCTTTTTTATTATCCCAAAAATAATATTCTCTGTTATCTCATATTGTCTTCCCTGAATTATCTAAATACATTTTCTACAGTAATTCATTGTTTAGGGTTTGAGCATAAGTCTCTTATACCGTAGGGTAAACTGGATACTAGCCATCTCACTCTCTTGCATGGTTCATACCTATCAGTGATAAGTCAGGGTTCTACATATTAAATTTGGTGTATAAATTCTAGCTCCTATTCCAGTGACTCAAATAAATGTCCTAATGTTTTTCCTCCTATTGAAATCACTGGTCTCCTTAATGCTTTGCTTTGAATCGCATTCCTCTTCACTGAATGTCTGCTTTACCTCTTGTTCCTTTGCTCTTCTTCTCATTGGCTGTGTCTTCCATTGATGAGGTGGACAGTCATTGTTTGGCTGAGGCAATATAGAAATTAAGTTGCATGAGCTAGGCATTTTGATATTATTATTATAAGGTAATCTATTATAGGTAAGACCTACCAATTAAGGTAGGTCTTGAATGGATACAATTACCAAATAAATATTTTGTGACTCCTAACAAAGCACAATCTAGCAACCTAATCTACATCAAGTCCTTCTTCGTATCTGTGTACTTTCTTCTTCCCTTCATCCTATCGATATACCTATCCTGTTCCTGCTCTCTCTTTGTTTGCCTAATATTCTCCCCTCTTTTACAGTGTTCAACATCCCACTGCCTATAAATACACCATTCATCCATTTTTCCTGTCTCCATAATATTTCTTCCAACAAACCCTCTCTTCGCCCGCAATACCTAGTACTTCCCTCATTTGTTTTCCTTTTGGATTTTGCTATTGTCTTTGCCACTTAAGACACTTTCACCAGCATTATAAGCAGCATGGAACAGCTGGAAATCATACATCACAAAGACTTGCTTCATCAACGAATTCTAATTTTTATCTTCACCCTCCTCTCCATCACCTTCCCATGACATACATGTGACCAGTGATCCCTTGTCCTTACTCATATGGAATTTTTCTAGGAGCATGGCACTGCACCGTGGGACACATCCTCAACAAGACACTCCACCCGGCCACCACATTTTCTCTGGACTGTTTTGTCTTTCCCACCCCTTTCTCCTCCCCCACTCACATAGTCACCCTTGCGGCCTTCCACCTCCCCTCCCTCTTCCCCCCATTTTCCACTACCCTCCCCTTACTTGCTTTTCAGCATATATACTGGACTCTTGAGAAATGACTGTTACTTGATGATGATGTAGTCACATTGAAACCGGTCGCATTAAATTTTATTTTTTGGAAAATTGCTAATTTTAATTAATTAGTTGTTGTGCTATTACGGGATAATTTGGATTTTTGTGGAGACATGAAATGAATAAATTTTACATAGAAAGTTAATAATAATACATTTTATTTAGGCCAGGGAAAGAAGGCGGCAAATCAAGGGAATCAGTTTCCTGGTAATGAAAATGCCATTAAAAATGGTGGTTTCACTGAAAAATTGCCAGTTCCCATTGATTCCCATGTAAAGCCAACAATTCAGATATTTGAAGAGGAGACAAGAATGAGTGCAGAAAGTGGCAGCCGATCACAAACCCCAGCACGAACCTTACCTCCAACGGGTGAGATTGATTTAAGTAAAAATTATCATTTTATTTCTTTTTTAAGTTGTCAAAAATTTTCTTTATTCCTTTTGCCTTTCGTCAGATTTAATGGTATTAACTCTTAAAGGTTTGAATGTAGAAGAAGAAGCATCTCAAGGAAGTCTCTTGAGTAATGGAACTACAGAGAGTGCCAAGAAAAAGGTTCGATTAGAAGTTTATGATCCTGACAGGTGAGACATGATTCCCTTGTAGTCTTATTTTTTAAAAATATTTCTTGTATTATATTTTCATTATCCTAGTTTTCTTTGGGTGTATAATCTGACTAGTAGAAAAAAATAGGCTTTAATCATTATGATGTTGAGAATTGACCTAATGCTAATTTATAGTGGGTTTTTTAGAAAAAGTTACATAGTGTTTAAAGATGTTTGGTACAAGGTTTTGGTAAAGACCTTTGGCACAACAATTGAAAGGAGTCCTATAGCACTCCTTTAATCTAGAATCAGTTTTGGTCTCTCTGTGCTGATGTCTTTCATGTTCTTTGTTTCATTTTGGGAGGCCATACTACATCAACAGAGAGAAACTGAAAAACTTTGCGATGAATAAATCTTTTATACATCAATTTAGACACATTTTTGGAAAACAAAAATGAGGCTGTAAAATTACTCATCTGTACTCTTATGTTTATGGTTGTAGATAAATTTACATCCAGTGAAACTCTTTTATTTTGAGACATTAGCTATGTCAACATCTGTCATATTTTGTCATGATTATGGCTTTGCTTTGAAAGGCTGTATAAATGTTTTCAAAAACATCTTTTGATTAATTTTCAGTAATGTGGAGTTTACTGCAGAAAACCTAGCTGAATACCAGTGGCCGTTGAATGATAAGACCGCTGACCACTTTATGATCCAAGAACAAGTTTCTGAGTATTTAGGTGTCAAATCTTTTAAGCGTAAATATCCAGATTTGAAAAGGAGAACTGTTGAGGCAGAAGAAAAAGCACATCTGCGTGATAAAGGACTAGTGTCTGAATCCCTCTGTGATCTTGGTGAGTGCAATAATGGCTTCATCCTGTCAGTTTTTTTCTCAATGTTTCATAGTAAATTTTCAGTATTGCATGGAAAATATCAAAATCTGGATGCCAACAGAAAAGTCAAAATTCATTAATGGTGGTCCACAATAACAGTCCATGTATCATTATCTCCATAACTATGGTTTGGATTTCCTGTAGTTAAATTATTAACTCAAATGGTTCTATTTTGCAAGTCATTTCAAGCACTGGAATGATATTTAAGGGTAGTGAGGAGACAGCTCTCTATTTAAAATATAATAGTACATTTATTGTCCACTTGGATGTCATATATGCTATCTCAATGGTGTTGGTGGTGGTAATGAGTTAATACCTTTACCTGCTAACCCAGAAGTTGCAACTTTGATCCAAACCATATCAACATTACAGTTATCCTTATCACAGTTATCAACAGTCTGAGAATTTATACACATTGATAAATTAAAAGGGCTTATATCCCATTACTATTTTTGTGACTTTCAATCATTAATGCCACTAACTATGAGAAGAGTGACATGATACCACTGTGGGTTGTGAGTTCTATGAATTACCGCAGGGTTCTGGGTTTAAACTCCTGTAATGGAAATAGACTCTGTTAGCTAAGCCAAAGCTGTGTGTCTCCCAACAAACAAATTTATTTTTGGAGTAATATTTTATTGAGATTCATTGTACTACTATTGTAACCTTTATCTTATGAATATATCATTCCTATACATACATTTAAAACATAAGTCTTGTTAAAATATTCAAAGCACAACCCTATGACTTATGATGTTGTATTTCCATTGAGATCTTGATCAATTATTTTTAATGATGCAATTCTGTATTCAGAGTTAGCTGATAAACTACAGGCATAACAGGAAAAGGAAGTAGCCTCTGCCATAATGTCTGCCTTTCACAGACTTAAGGTTTGGATGTTCTTTTATATACATCTACTCAATATCCCGCAAGCCGCCACAAGGGGGTGTGGCAGGGGGTATTTTTTATTGTATGTAATCAATCTTCAGTTTGATTTCTAGAGTTTATGTGAGGGAAGAATTGTCTTAATTGATTGCCATCATTATGACAAATACACATAGCTCCCAAGCATAATTAATGAGTAATTCTCAAAATTCAGGAATCAATCAGCAATCATCATTTGTCTGTAAAGATGGGTCTTACATGAAAATTGTACTTTGAAATGAGGATTTTACTATTTAGTCTAATGATGTTGCCCATGAAGACTTGTAGAATTGTTTTTTTATGTATATACCTTTATGTCAATATTTACAGGACTGACAGCATTGAACAGCTCAGAAGTCCTTGATGTTATGTTTGCTGACTTTCAAGAGAAATATGAAGAATACAGGCGTGTTACCAGAGAGCGCCAAGCCAAAGAAATTCAAAGCCGGCAAAAAGGTAAGAGTGAAAAATTATAAAATGTCCTAGATTTTTAATGCATTCATTCATCTACATATTTTTGTCAAATCCTTAATTTTTAGTTTTATAAGAAATGTTTTTGGTGTGTAGGGAAACTTTTTCTGATGGACATTTCATGTGATTTGAAACAAAGAGTGTATAGAAGTAAATAGGTGTACTTCTGTTCATTAACTATGGTCTTGTGATACCATGATTTTATTGAAGGCTTTTACTAAAAATTAAATACATTTTATGCATGCTGGTAAACATAAAATAAATTTGTTTACCTCCTTTAAACTGTTGTCATGTAATAATGAAAGCTGTAGAAAATCTTAGTAAGGAGGTTGCATGAAAATTTGACATTTCTGAGCATTGGCAAAAAGTGCATTTCAGGAATTAATAAAATGAGAAATAACGAAGATCTTTGGCCAAGAAAACTTTTGATGTTCATTGAATTCAGGGAAAAATGAGTATTAATAGTTTATTTCGAGCCATCAACTCATTTTTAGCACGATTAATTTATTTTCATTGTTTTCAGTCACAATAACTGGGGAAAAAAATAAACAATCTGATTATAAGAGAAGAGCTATGAAATCAGCTGCAAGTTGGAATTCCAGTTTCAACAAGGAGAGAAAGGAGGAGCGTGGGTGTTGTTTTGATCTGCAGAGTTTCACAATACATTATCCACAGAATAAGGGTCGTCAAATGGCGCGAGAGAAGCCCAGGATTGGCCATTACCCTATCTCCCTGATCCCTGGCCAGTACACTGATTATTATAAAAGGTAATTTCATTATGAAGGTATTGCAAACACACAAAATCAATCAAAAATCATCATAATTATCAATAAGGAATGTTGATTATTTTGCTTACCTAGTATGATTGCCTAATTCCACAGAATTTATCATTAATGCATAAAAGTAGATGTGCAGAACTTTACATATTATTGGTTACAGTAAAATTGTAGTAAAAATCTACATGCAGTTTGTGCATGTTCAGTGACTTACCAGAACAACTTTATGAGGTGTTGATATTTAATTTAAGGTCACCTTTGAAGTAATTTCACCCATACATATTTCTCATTATTATTACTATTATGTTTTCAAGCATATTGTATTTTCTATGCTTACCATTGATAAAATTCAATTTTCATTCACCTTTTGCAGGTACACTCCAACTGAATTGAGGTATTATCCATTAAATACTGTGCTCTATGGTCCAATGAGACCTAATGAAATGGAAGAGCATTTATCAGATGGAAGTCAATCAGAATCTGAAGACAGCAGCTCATCTGATGACTCTAGGTTAGTATATGTTCAATCAGTACATATGTCTTTCACGTTCTGATCAATCAATGGCAATGAAAATTTAAGCTGGGAAAGTGAAGAATACGAGTGTATGTGGTGCAGTCTTGATTAAACATGGCCCAAATTAACACTGAAAAAATTGCCCACTGTATAGAATCATTATTTTATCAGTTAAAAACATGACTAAATTTCATTGAACTTGTGGCATTTTTTTCCACTGAAAAGAAGTCAAATTTGTATTTTCCTAGAGGTGATCTTTGAAAATGCATTTCAAAATATATTTTGTGTCATTGAAGAAATAAGAATTGTTGCTGCCATTTTATTGTGTATATTTTAACCTTGATTGCTCAATCAGATGTTCTTGCTGATTGGGAATTGCTAACTATAAGCAGTTATGTGTAATTAAGGAAATATTAACTCTTCTTTTACTGACAAGTTTAATTATTGAATTTGCTTTGGTAACAGACACATAGCATTGCACCATTATTTCAAGTTTACAATAATTTACTACTTAATACTAATTTATGTATTGAATAAGTCTCTTAAAAAAGAATGTAGTGTAGAATTAACAAGAAAGTGCTTGTAAAACAAAGAAAGTGTTTTTAACTAAATATTTGGAGACAAGACTCTCCTGTTTATTGTGAACCAAGTTATTGAAAGAAAATATTGTCAACCAATCATTTTTATTAATCATTTTCATAAGTCATTCAATATCGTCAAAGTTCATAGTGAAGTGTGTTCACTAGAAATTATTAATTGCCAAAAAATATTTTTAGTTGTGTATGACTATACAGGGTTCGTCCAGAAGATAAGTGTACTGAGCTCAGGAAAAAAAATTTATTACACTTTTACATATCTTAAGCTAATATTCCTCAAAATAGGACCCTTGTGAGTCGATACACTTGTTCCAGCGGCGTTCCCATTCCTGGAACGCTCTCGCGAAGGCATCATCGGGAACCTCTCAAAGAAACGTCGTCACAGCCTCTTTGACGGCGTCCAAAGTCCTGTATCGCATTCCTTTCAAACTCCTCTTTATCTTCGGGAACAGAAAGAAGTATCTAGAAGTTCTCTAAAAAATATGGATCATTTTTGCAGTGATCCGCAAGTTATGTCGCGATTTCCAAATGATTGAGTCTTTGATCATCACTGAGCACTTTCGACACCAACTTTGCACACATTTTTCGCATCTGTAATTGGTCCCTAATTATCTCGTGCACTAATGTTTTTTGCACATTACACTGCTCTGCTATCAGCCGAACACTAAGATGACGATCAGAGTTCAGTACATCGCGAACTTTTCGCACATTTTCGTCGGTGAGTGTCGTTGATGGGCGTCCAGGCCGTGGTTCGTCGTCGACCTCTTCTCTGCCCTCCACGAACATCTTGTGCCACCAAAAGATCATGTTTCTGGGCATGGCTGACTCCCCGTAAGCCTGGTTAATCATACCGACACTTTCGGTGGACGATTTCCCAAGCTTTACCGCAAATTTGATGGCATAACGCTGCTCCAAAAACTTCGGCATCGGGTTCCGTGACGTGGGTCGAGCGTGGAGGTTCGCGTTAACAGAGCTCCTCACTACACCACAGATCAGAGCCGACTGCCTTTTTCAGCGTAGCTTGCCAACATACCCCCCTCCAATCGCAGCCCGTCAGAGTGGTGCTGGCCTGGAGCGGCGGGAAAAAATCAGTACAATTATTTTCTGGACGAACCATGTATATCTTTGAACAGTCAATTTGGTGGTATATAATTTAATTATTCATTGTTAATAATAGTATTATTTTGGACATTATATGACTACAAAGAGTGATAAAATCAGTGTTATGTAAAATCAAGATAATTTTTCAATTGTGATAAGCTGTGACTTGCAAAGAAGAGTCATCATCTAATTACTTCTAATTTTCTCTTATTGTAAGGTGTTTTTTTGACTTGATTTCATTGATTAAAGTTATAATACATTAATCGATATTAAGTAAATTAAGAATTTAGTTGTGAAACAACAAGAATTGGCCATTTCATGTTCCCATAAAATAAAGAATAAACTTAATTATGGCTATTTAAATTACATCTGTGCAGTATTATATAAAATAACATGTCCAGATTATAATTGTTTACAGTGATTATCAATAATTTGTGGACATTTAACATTAATGTAAACCCTTACAATGATGGGATTAAGCTCAACCAGGACTTCATATAAAATCATTTTTCAGACTGGAAATAATAGGGCCAATGGATGGTGCTTACATAAACTCTTTCCATCATCTCAAGGTTTTCCGTCAAAGATTGTTGAAGCCCTAAAATCTAAATTTTTCATTTCAATATTTTTGTTGTGTATATTTTTGTAGATACACTGTGACTCTATGACTTTTGTTCAATTACATCATGTAGCAGTTCCTCCAGTGAAGCAACTCAGGACACTGAGGAAACGTGCTCCACGGCTGATCTTGAGACGGAAAATGCCACAGGAGTAGGAGATGGAGGAGGAAATAAGAGTGGTATTTCTAATTCGAATGTTGGACCAGCGTGTAAAGTATGTGGTGGTGATCGCAGCCGAAACAAAGTGGGTCGCCCAGAACCTTTGATACAGTGTGCCCAGTGTGATTCTAGCGGTGAGATGGTAGCAATATGATGTTGAATTTCTGTCTCATTTTTTTATTATTGCAAAACATACTAATTGATGTTAGGCTATTTTAACTATATGCATATAGAATTAGTGGTATTCATTACTTATTAATGATTTTCTTATCATAAGCTTAATTGAAGATCATTACAGAACCACCAATCTCTAACTGGTGGAAAGTCAAGAAATGAGGTTATTTCCTTTATTTGATGCCCCCAAAAATAATTATAAAGAAATAGTTATTGGAGAAACATAACAATACTTTTATGGCCTTCTTAAATAATTTTTCTATATATTTAGATAAGGGTGTGCAGTGGTAATAAGAGTATAAATCTGAAGAACTGTTAAATGATTAGGGTAGTTATGATGACCTTTAGTTTACCATTTTCTGTACATATTATCAAAAAGTGGGTTGCGGTAGTCCAGGTGTAGAGCGTTGGACTACTGACCGGAAGGCCTGGGTTCGATTCCCGGGCAAGCCTCTCTGGGCACCTGCAGCTCAACCTAAGCTATGTAATTTTTCGGGTACCAGATCTTCCAGGGAAACCATAACTAGCACAGGGAAAGGAACTAGCCTGATGTGTGAATTTCACATGCTGTCGGGCTTAGTACAGGGTGAACTCTATCATCACCTACCAAACCAACTTTAGAGTTGATTACTGTGTTAATGGTTTATTATCAAAAACTCAGTTGCGAGTAATAATTCAACTCATGTTTTGTAGTTAATTTCTCAGTTAACTTTAATTGGTATATCTTGAGATCAGGAATTCCCACAATTGCCATTCATTAATACCAATAGTTCCTCAAGAGATGTGTTCTTGAAATAAGTGCCACATTTTTACATCATGTAACTTTCTGCAAGTTCAAATTAGTTGTAGAAGACTACTTAATTCAATGGAAATCTATTAAAGGCCAGTATTATGACTTTGTCAGTGTTGCTTTTGAGCTTTTAATTCCAAGTAGGAATAAAAAGTGTTTTACAACTTTCTGTTAGGTCTTAGATACAATTAAATACCCAGTTTATTTAGTTTCGGTATGTAATTTCTAATGAGTTCTCTATTGAAATGTATGACCATATTAATGATAATGCTCATCAATTAACCCCTAAGATTTTTAAGCTCTCAAAAGTCAAATATGCGATTTTATTAAGTAAAGTTAGATGATATGGCTTGTTTTGCCATTTTCTAATTTTTTATAGTCCTCAAATATTTATAAATTCCCCAAGAGTAAACATGGAATTTGGTGGTACAAGATGTAAACAAATGACAATCCGATTGTACACTTCTGACAACCTATAGCTAATAAATTGATATTCCATAGTTTCATGTTCAACAGGTTGGAATTGGTCATGATACAGCCTCTTAAATTTAATTGTCAGTTGGCATATCTGATACCTGCCTAATGAGACATTTAACAATAAGTAATAAAACTGGTCCTAAAACTATTTTATTTTATCACAGCTTAATTTGAAGTATCATCTAGTTTTCTAAGCTCAGACCAAACTGATACAAATTTAGTAAGGATGAATCAAAAAACTTTTTACAGTAAAATTTGAAGCTATGGTCTGGTCATGTAATTTGCAAACAATTAATTTCAATATATTTCCCCATTTTATTGAATGTGTGTGTGTGTGGTATTGTTTTTTGTGTACATTTTAAGAAATTATGTGTTTCATCTCCATTTATCATCAAAGAAACTGTTGTCCTTCAAACAAGTAGGTTCTTTGTTCGTAGACAGTAGTGAGCATGAAATACCAATGCAAATTATATGAGCAGACACAGTCTTAACCCCAAAATAACAGACCGTTTTACAAAGTTTTTTTTTCCGATGGTGAACAATGGTCTGGTATGATTGTCCAATTGAGTACAGGACTCTATCAAGGTTATTAGATAAGAGTACATAGGTAGACCTGAACCAGGAATACTACTTGTTATCTGGGTGCTGCACTTTATTCTGAGATTATCTTTGTTCAATGGATTATGTAGGTGGAAAATACATTGTCTCTCCAATAAATACACGAACTTGTGCAATCCGGCGGCCATGATACAGACTATAGTGCCACCCACTAGCAACGCTAGCTCAGGCATGAGACCCAGTGAGCCGTCTCTCCTTGGCGGATCATTGAGTGTGCTTATTGTTCCAGTTATGTTAGTTTTTGTTGTCCTTGTTGTTACTTTTTGTTGAAAATGGATATTCATGAAATCTCAGAGCAGCAAAAAAAGATTAAGTTTTTTGGTGAAGTGCAGTTAAAGTTATCAAGCAATTATTAAAATGTTGACAGCCGTGTACGGTAATAATGTTCTGAAGAAACCTTCCATTTTCAAGTGAATTAACCGTTATATAGATGGCTGACAAGATGCCATGAATGATCCAAGACCGGGATGACCTTCAACCGCCTGTGTTGACGATAGCATTGATTGTATGTAGCCCCTTGTCCTTAACAATCATCGTAAAACTGTCCAAATGATAGCTGAAGAACTGAATTCAGGAAAATCAAGTGTACACCAATGTAACTGAACATGATGGATGGATCTTCACCATGGCAATGCACCTGCACATTCAGCAGTGATTGTTTCCCAGTTTCTGGCATAATATTCAATCTCCCGTCCTTGATCATCCTCCTTATTTGTCAGATCTCGCCCCCTGTGACTTTTTAGTATTCCCAAAATGCAAAAACGTGATGAGGGGACATCACTGGGAAGATGTGGACACAATAAAGCAATAAACAGCGAGAAAATGAAAAAGCCTAACTTCCGAGGACTTCCAAGAGTGCTTTAACCAGTGGAAAAGAAGATGAAATAAGTGCATATCAACAAATGGAGAGTACTCTGAAGGGGACAAAATCGATGCATACTAAATTTTGCAAAAGAAAGTTTTGAGGACCTCAGTTCATGGTGATATTGGACAGGGTAGTAAGTTCAACAGATTCAGGCTTTAGGTCGTGGAAGTTCTTCATAGTGAATATAAGGAGAGTTTGCACTTTTCCACAGATTTATTATAGCGTACAACACGTTTCAACTCACAGAGTCATCATCTTCTTGTACCTGATGATGACTCTGTGAGTTGAAACGCGTTGTACGCTATAATAAATCTGTGGAAAAGTGCAAACTCTCCTTATATTCATTAGGATAGTAAGTCATAGTTATTAAGTTGAACTTCTTACCATTTAAATTCAATGGAACACAAACACTCCTTTTAAAGAAAAGTCATACAATCCTAATTTTCCTCTCATATGTTACATTCATTTGTGGTCGAAGCAGTTCTTTTTAACCTGTCCTCTTTAAAAATGAAAAAAATTTCTTCGCAATCTATTTTTTGTTTGATATGATTTTCTTTCAAATGAATGTTCATGCAGAGCAATCAGCTAACAAAATGATTGAATTTACTTTAACTGATAATCATTGGTGAATATTTCTTAATTTGATAGAGCTTTAGTTGTCATAAGAATATGTAATTTGCCAATAATAACCTCATTATTAGTTCCAAAATTCATATTAACTGTTCATTACATGGTAAGGATTTTGTTCTTGATTTATTAAAAGATGGATTTAGTATTTTCAATACTGTAGAGGTCCAAATCTATTTGTGTTTCTTTGAGATATTATTTGTTAATGTATGAAAGTGAATATTTGATGTGTTAAAATCCCTGTTCAAGTTGAAAACTGTATCCATGTACGAGTATACCATGATTTAATTGGTTATCATTCGTAGAGAAGTTGTCGTAGAGATGTGTGTCATACTTTTTTCAATGAGGGCCTCGGAGTATGGCAGTGAAAAGAAAACTTTAAAGGAGAAATATTTTAAAAGATGCTGGCAAAGAGAATTGTAAATGTCTTTTAAATTTGAAGTTGAAGAGGTGTTTTAAATGAAGGTGCAATGTAGATGTGAGCTTTTATGGTAAAAACTTAGAATGGCATTAACAGTTTATAGCTTTTTGAATAATGCTTAAGAAAACTTTTTCAAACCCAGTTAGGTTCTATTCCAAGTACATTCAGGTCTGATAGATAGTATGATTTTTACTATTACCAATTTTATATTAATTTATAGTTTGAATATTTACTGAAGTACCTTTTTCCATGCCATTCCATCATCTTTTTTTCATGTGTATTTTGGAAAATGTATGGAATATTTATTTATAAAAATTTATTTACAAAATAAATAATTTAGAATTGACCACGATAATCTCATGAGTATAGGAAATAATTTTAAAATCTTATTGGAATTTTTAACTGACATCCTGCTATAGGAATTATTAATGGATTGGTGGCCTCCTGAGTATTGATGTTTATACATGTATCCCAAAAAACTCATGAATTATCATGGTAGAAAAATAATTTGATAGGTGCACCCAGATACATTGCTTCATATGTGCCATCAATTCACAATATGCATATGTATTCAGGTGTGTACCTGGAGATGATATGACTTAACAAAAAGCAATGATATATTGCATTTATGCCAACAACTCAATGCCATATCCTTATTCAGGTGAGGTCATTATTGTTTTCCCTCAACATTTATTGGAAAAGGCAATTGAAATATTATTGAAATATGGATATTCCTGCTTTGGGGGTTTGCTCTTCTGAAATTACTCTCTCAGCTTGAAATTGTTGATAAATACTTAAGAAAAAACTCTCTGATATTAAGCAAAAGATAATAAAGTATGAATTAGGTAGTATTCCTGTGGTACTCATCTGACAGTTGGGCCACTCTCAACCTTGATTTAGTACTCATTGGATTCAAATGGAACACATAATGAAAAGGCCTATTGTAATCAGTGGAAGCAAACAGAAGACTGCTTGTGTGGCAGAGAGGACAAACTTCTTTGTTCTCATAAGGATAAATTGGTTGAAATAAAATAAATGCATGCATTATGAATGGTTTGGGAATAACTGATACTGCGAATGAATGTGGGAAACCCCTTACCTCATGTTTCTTGTTGCCATTGCAACACCTTTTGAGCCCTAATGGTTATGCTTGCAGCATGGGCAAAGGGCCTTGGTCTAATAGTAACCAGTCTGTATTATATTGTTGTTGAGGAGTGAATTATTCTTGATTATTATTTTAGTTAATGAAACTTTAAAACTTTGTATTGCAGACTTGTACAGTTGTTATTTTAAATATTTACATTTAAGCTGTGTGTTAGTTCCACATGAAATACTAGAGTAAAGATTGGGTATCATATTATTAGAGATTGATCTAGAGTTTCATACTGTGACTCTGTGATAAAAAACACCCTCATGTAATATACTTTTCCTTCATCCACTTTTTATCAAAGAGTTTCAAGAAACACTGAATCACCCTATTCCTCTGACACAATTTGAATATAAGATGATTATGGTTCTAGAAAAAACTTTCACATTCCGCTTCATCCTTTGGAAGCTTAATTTTTATTTCATCTGCCCCTGAAAACTGTTAACATTTTACAATCCTATGTTCTTTCTTTCAGCAAGGTATACTGTGACAAAACATTAATAAATGGGAGGAATCCTTATTACGAGTCATCCTTGAGACTTTAGTAGTTTTCAGTACTTTAAAAATGTCCTTTTTCTGCAATGGATGAAAATGTACAGGAGTTCATTTGTTCGAAGAGTATATTTATTGAATGGGGGCGCACAGTTTTTGCAATCTGTATTTGCCCATGAATATTTGTGAAAACTGTAACTTATACCATGGAAAAAGCACTAGGTTTTAAATACTTCTTGTGGTAACTGCAGCAAAATTCTATCTTTCAAAACTTTTGTACACATTTTGACATCTTTCTTCATCTAACTTAAAGTAGCTAGGGTGTGCTCTAATTCAAGCTCAAAACATATCATAGCACTTTCTTAAGGCTCTGATTATCTTTCAAGATGCTTTGAAGCTATTTTCATGTGGTCCTGGAACAATATTCAACCTTGCATCCATTACATGAAATTTTCCAGTCAAGGCTTCTCTAATGACCGCTCTAAAAGCTTGGATCTTAGATGCAGAAACTGAACAACAATCTAATGTGCCTATACTCTAAAACATCTGAACTGGCCACTCATTTTCTGGATTCCTAATCTTTTTCCTACTAAACATGATATCTTTTTCCAAATTGTGTCAAGTTCCAGTATTTTTTTCAATTCTTGAAAAAGAAAGAAGATTCTTGATTTTTTCTCGACAGAGTAGTAGTAGTTGAAATGAGAATCAGTACACACCCCAACAAAACCCTCAATGAACCTATTTAACATTGTTAATTATATGAATTAAACACATTTATTATCAAAATATCAATTTTAATGCTGAAACTATCCTTAATACTGCAAAATATTAGACCAATATTGATGACCATTAAAATAAAGTTTATTTACTTGTTAGGCATGTGGATAAGTGTCATAAGCATAAGTATCACCCTCTTGAGTGATCAAAATCATCTCAATACCTTAAGTGGATAAACTTTACGACTTACAAGTCAGCATGTATGGAACACTAATTGAAATTGAAAAATAACCAACTTGGCTTTTCCACATAGAAAATTTTATTTACGACCTAGGTTTCGTTGTGGTGTAACATCTTCAGGTCTGAAGATGTAATACCATAACGAAACCTGGGTCGTAAATAAAATTTTCTATGTGGAAAAGCCAAGTTGGTTATTTTTCAATTTCAATGTGAAGATTTTCCACCAAGTCACGCCAGAAACAGTTTTACTATTAAAATATTTTTTCATAAGACTTTTTTTCAACCTTCAATTGAAAGAAAGATGTGCACCCAGTGATGCTTAGATGCGATTTTAGCCGCCTAGTGTAAAATATTAATGCAGTTGTATTTTTTCATTGTCGAATTAATGAAATGCTTTTGAGGTAATTGTTAATCTAAAAAGGGTTTGGAAGGCATTAAATTCAATTTATTAATTTATAATGCTTACCAAGCGATTTACTCCATACTCCCTGGTTTAAAAGGCACATTAACAGGCTGGTTTGATGTTCAACACAAAGTGTGGAACTGATACCATCTTGGTTCATTTGTTCAAATAGAAGAGGCTCTCCTTGAACAAATACACTCAAGTACAGAATTCTTAAGTCTCCATGCCACAAGCCTTAAGATCTTTCTTGTTACATTACTCATGTGGAAGTCCCTTACCACAATACACATACACATTATATGCTCCAAAATCAGAAAAAAAACATATTGTTATCTTAAATGAAGAATGTTTCCTTATGTGTTAACACCTCTACATTCCTATCAGTCAAAACTGTGTGAAAGTAATTGAAAGATGTGGGGAAAGTAATTAAATGTGGTATTATTAGGGTTGAGATGGAACAATAAATCCATTCTCCAGATATGCCATTATTCCAAAATTTGGGACTGGATTTTTTCATTATGCAAGAAGTGAGTGTAATGTGGAGATTGTTTGACTAAGCAGAACAAAGTATTTTGAGGATGCTCTGCAGAGAGGTATGAAACCTTTTCCCTGATTGGACCAATGACCTAGGCACCAGCCACTTGGGTGAATACTCAAATTCAGTCCCTCCATAATAATGAAAACTTAATTGAACAAAAATTTGATAAAATTTTCATTTTGTGAAGTTTTTCATCTACTGATCAGTCAGTATTTTCACATAGTGGTGTGCTGACCAGGATGTTGAGGAAATGTGTTAAGTGAGTGTTTAAGGTTTTTCACCTTTGCACTCAGTGTACAATTGTTTGTGTGGCTTCTAATTAAGTCATCTTGTTGTCAGTTATTTTCATGAAGGGTCACAACTTGGAAACATGTACACATCTTTGAAATGAGAAATGGTTATTTCCGTGTTGTAAATGAGTTTTTTATCTACCTGAATTGTGCATGGATTGCAATTTTAAATTTTATTGCTTTTAGTTCAGTGAACTCTTTTTGTTCTGTTAGTGCCAAAAAATGTAACTATCATCTCCCATTCTTGTGATCAAATAAGTTGGTTGTTCAGAGGCTTGGTCAAGTGATTAATAATTATGAATGTTGGTTCTTAGAAATGCCTAATGTTCTAATGGAAACATCATAGATGGGCAAAGTTTAGTTTTTGCCTCTATGTGGGTGCTTGATATTAATATTTCTTGCTGTGGATAAACATTCATTCAGTTAGTAGCAGCTGTGATTACAAATAACCCCATCTCGGGGCAAATGTGGCATAGAAAGTGAGTGTATTTTCTAAACAGGTCATCCTAGCTGCTTGGACCTGACTCTTGACATGGTTCCGCATATCAAGTCTTATGACTGGCAGTGCACAGACTGCAAGACTTGCATTGAATGCAAGGATCCTGCTGATGAAGACAAGATGCTATTCTGTGACATGTGTGATAGGGGGTAAGATCCTTGGATTGTTGGCACTTTCTCCCTCAGTTTCTCACTCACTCTTTATTCATAGCATTAGTTGCCTTGGTAGTTGTTTCTCATTCATTCAAATAGCAAAGAAAACAGCAAATATGGTACAGACAAGTTGTTTTGTGTGTTTTTGTGTTAAATCTATTTTTTAATAAATGTTTATTAAGTATATTTAATCTCTTCATGTTAACTAACATCAAGGTGATGGTTGTGTAACACTGGTGTTCTTCTTGCTTATTTTCTGGTCTTGGGTTTTGGAACTTCTTTTGATTATTCTGTAATTGGTTTTTATCACTGTACTATTCCTTGAAGTTCTAGGTGTTACCATTTGTGTGCTTTCTTATGAAATGTAAGATAACTGTGTTTTTGCATGACTTTCTTGCATGGTTGGATGGAAAAATGTTGACTCATGTATATATCACTTTCTCAGGGTATTCCATGTCACATAAATTTTCTCTGTCATCCACTTTCATTTTCCTAGGAGTAAACCCAAAATTAGACTGGGTGTTCAAAATTTTGAGATATTCCTACCAGTTCTTAATTGTGATACCTTTGCGTTTCTTGAGTAATTTGAGAGTAATGTGTTTTATAAGTTTTTTATTATCGTAATAAATAGTTCCAGTACTTAATTTTTACTGTGGTATAGGGACCTGTCATATCAACCTAAAGGTTTGCTTGATCAGAAGGCTCACCTAATACTATGCCCAACATCATGTGAAATTCACTCATTAGAGTGGAGTCTTGTGCTGTGTCCACACCTTTGCCACCCAGGAAGATCTGTTACCCAAAAAATCACACTTTGTTTGAAGCTGAAGGTGTCCAGGGCCAGTCAGAATTGAACATTTCCATTCAGTAGCCCAGTCCTCTACCTACTTCACTGCCGTGACTCCTCCTCGCCTCAGTATAGATGATTTGTTTTGTTAAATAAAATCATCAACATCCTAATGCAAGGTAAATTAGTGGGCTTATGGTGAGATTTGTTCTAATTTTTCACTACCTTGTGAAATTTTAACCCCTTGTCAATGAGTCTACTCATATCCATCCAATACATGCCTTCATGTTCAGATATTATTTCCAAATACTTGAAATTCTTTCCTGATTTGAAAGTATTTCCAACTCCCTTTATTTTGAGGATTATATAAATTTTAGCTGACATTAGTATGTCAGCTAAAGGTTATTAATGCATAGAGGGAAAATATAAGTAGTGTGCTTTTTGGGATTTAGAGGGTTGTTTTAATTTGCCATATTAACTTTATTTTAAGCATTCAGCCAGGAGTGGGTGGCCATTTATGGTTATATTATAGTCAGTAAACTCTGTAACTATGCATATTTTTATAATTGTAAAATTTCCATAGGCTGGGATATTTGTTGTACAAAATAAATCACATGCAAATTTAGAAATGTCATTTTGCTTCAGTCGTGTTGACTTTTCATGGAACACACAGTTTTACAGTTGTATTTTTTGATGGATATAAAATGGGCATTGGTTGTTGTTTTGGTGCAGTGCCTTTCTATATACTTGAAACATAATGATGATATGCATGACTAAATTTGCTACTTGCTTCATTCAAGTTTTTAGTTTGTTGATCGACAAACTAGTATTGTGCATGAACATGAATACAGAAGTAATAGAAATAATATAGTCTTTGAATATAACCCTGCAATTCCTGTGTGGGCTGAAATGTAGTTTGTTTCACATTCCAGAATAGGGTAATAATTTGATTTATATAATAATATTTTATATAATTAATAAGGTTGAAGTATTTGTCATTGTCTAAGTCTAACACTGGTGATTAAAAAAATAGAAAAGTATTGAGTCCATTCAAATTTGAGCAAATGAGCACCAAAATGATAAAGACCCATGTATTCCATTGTTAGATTGTCTTTCCCTGTTGGTCTGCTGATTTTTGTCATCAAATCTGTCAAAAATTATTATTTTTTTTATCTTTTATCCTGATTATAATATGTAGTAATGAGTAAGTAATTACTGAGTCCTCACTAAGTTAATATGTGGTCTAGGGTGGGGAGTTTATCTCAAACAATAGAACGCTTATTAAACGTGCAGGGTCTCATTTATTTAAGTTTAAATCATCATAGACATATGTTATTATTCTGTTTAGTTGGAAGGTCTGATGGCAAATGACACCTTGGATAAGTCACTTAAGGCCTGTCATTGTTTCCTAATAGCTGAAATACCAAATTTCAATATGTCCAACTTTAGAGACAAACATATGAATTAGAGAGTTGTTGTTAACATTTCACACGAGACTAATCTAGGTTTCCAGATTATAAATAAAATATATTTTATACTCTTCATCTTTCATTAATGTGATACATCTATGCATTTATCATAAACATTGAGTAGTGATTTAAAAGTTGAGTTGAAATGATGGAATTATTTTATTAAGATTCATTTTCAATTACTGAAAATCTAGCATTTTGTTCCTTGAATAAAATTTGCTTTCACGCATCCCTCCTGATTGTTTATACAATTGATAACTAATGAAAAGATTCTTGGAAGAGTTTGTGAAGATGTCTTTGACGCCATTTCTGCCAAAAAAAATTTCCTGCTACTTGTAATTCTTTTAAAAAATTACTTTTATGCCTTCATTTTTTCAAGTTATCACACTTGATGCTTTATTTTCCAGAAACCTGTGCATAATTGTTTCTTGAATATGCTCAGAAAGTAACCTAACGCTTAATTTTTTTGTATCAAATTTTAGTGGTAAGTTTTGGTCATACTACAGCTGTATAATTTTTATTATATCCGTCAAAATTGAAATGTAGTTTACAGTTGTTGTTTATACAGTTACTAGTTACTTAATTGTCTTAATCAAAAATTGTTTTGATATGAATTTTTGGTCTTTTAGAGAATTTGGGATGGAGTCCTTCAGTATGGCTTGTAGAATGATATAGAAAACTTAAGTTAACTTTTCATTAAATAATTAAAACCATTACGTCATCAGAGATGTAACCTTCCAGATAAAATAAAAATAACTGACCCCTGAAATTTTTTATCAATCCCTAACATTTTTGATACCGTAGCTTTGTCACCTTTTTTTTTAACACTCACTCAAGCAAAATGGCAAACTGCATTTGCATGGTTACATCAAGTCATAGTTCAAAAAATATTATTATAACTGCCCATTAGGGCATTAAGTGAGTAAAGTAGATCATGTTAGTTTTACTGCCTATTTGGGAAAAGCCGCATGCCCATGTGGTGGTTTTCAGGGTATCATGTAGATTTAGAAAAATGTATCTGGTTTTTAATTTGCATTAGCCTGGGTAGCAATCTTGGAACAATTTCTCATGCAATTTTATCAATCCAGTATTTCATTTCCTGTCTGTTTGCAGGTACCACATCTATTGTGTAGGATTACGTAAAGTTCCTAGTGGAAGCTGGCACTGTCAAGTATGTGAACCTGGGAACAAAGATCAACTTGTAGAAAATAGCAATGGAAGTGGCGTTATGCATTGGCAGAGTCCAGAGGTAGTAGTATAATTTCTGGTCGCCAACTTATTTCATTAATATTTTATTTAATGGTGACAGAAACCTGTTCATGTACAGGACAGTTAATTGAAAAAACTAGTATTGGTGAACCTTGGTGTTATTACAAGACTTTTATTTTTACAGGGTGTGATCCAAAAGTAATGCAATTGAATATCCCGCGCCGCTCCTATTGGTCGGAGTGGGATTGATCCACTTGGAGTAGGTGGGGGGGACGCTAAGCTTTGCTGCAAATCTGGTCTCTGTGCTCTCCAAGCTATAAAAGTGGCAGGACATCAGTTATTGTGAACTTCTGTAAACCGACTGTGACTCGTGGAATCAACGATCGAGCAATGTTACACAATGACTGAATTTAGCACAAAACTTTTGTGCCAAACTGAAAAAATCTCTTGAGGAGGCTAACAAAATGATTCCTGAGGCTTACAGGGACTCTGCTCTGTCCTACTTACAAGTTTCGAGGTGGACAAAGGTCTTTAAGGAGGGTTGGGAAGAGTTTCATGACGAACAACACTCTTAAGTGGCCATCAACCAGCAAAACCAACAACAATGTGGCTCGTGTTTGACAATTGTTGGACTCTGACCATGAACTGAACTTGTCGTCTACGGTTGTGTTTCACATTGTTACTGAAGATTTAGCGATGAGGAAAGTGTGCCAAGCTTGTGCCCACGGTGTTTTCCACAATGCACTATGCATCCACGAGTTCCTGGCCAAACACCAGGTGCCAATGCTGTCCTACCACCCCTATAGTCCTGACGTCGCCCCAGCAGACTTCTCTTTGTTCCCTCGGATTAAGGCAGTCCTGAAAGGAACCTGTTTTTCATCCATAGTAGAGATTCAATAAGCCGTGACGAAGACCTTTGCAAGACTTTATCAAAGATGCCTTCCTGGGTGCGTACGGGCCATGGCAGAGTCGCTATTAAAAATGTGTAGAGGCCCAAGGACAGTACTTTGAACAATTTTAAGTGTTTCTGCCAATCTGTTCAATAAATTACTTTAAAAAAAATAATTGCATTACTTTTGGAACACACCCTGTGTGTGTGTGTGTGTAGAACCTTGATATTAAGGGAAATTTAAAAATCCAAAGCAATAGACATCAAGTGACTAGAACATAATTGTTTGAAAGTGATGGCTGATGTTGGTGGAAGTGGAGAAATCACGTGGGGATCTTAGATCAGAGGAAATTGTCATAAAGAATGTTCAGTGTACATTTATGGGAGTGAATGGAAAGAAGTTCATATTGGCACTGATATGGCTGGGTCATCATAAGGCCATATATTGTGTTTCAACCAATGAATAAATAGTCAGAGCTCCAGCAAGGTGTCCTGTGCAAGGGAAGTGTTACAGGATCATCATTTCACAATGTTACATAGTAAATCCACCATTAAAGTAAGTTACTTTCATGGTTGATTGCATAGAAAGTGTAATGGTCAACTTTAGGTTGGCATATGTGTAGATTTTTTGGTACTAGACTTATACATGTAAAAAGGAAGGAATTGGGGAAGGAAGTAGGGATTCATGAAACCCTTCTTGGCTTTATAATGTGAAATCCCTTTGTTATGCATGAAAGTTTGGCAGTAGAATGAAAAGCTTTCTGCATTTATGCATTCTCAATGCACTGTGAAATACAAAAATGAATCCATGATGCTCAGCTATGCCACAGTCTGGACCAACCTTGAACAGTGCTGATCAAGCAGAAGTAGTAAAAAAAAGTAAAAGAGCCAAATGAGGCGATTTACAGTGTGCTCGGGTGTAACCTAGCCGAACTTCATTTCCGAAATGAAGACCCATGTTTTAGTCCAAATATCAAGCTTCATGTTTTATAATGGGTTTTGCTAATGCATTTATTATTAAAGTTTTAAAGGTTGTACAATGATGGAAGATGATCAAAATAATAGTGTCAGGGATGTGGTTTTGAATGGATTAGGGGAAATGGGAAATTAAATGTAGAAGGGTGGAAGGAAAACCCAGAATTGATAACCTCATTGCTCTCCACCTTGATAATGGCTCAAGATTAGAAATCCTGGTCCTGGAGATATTGTTGTATGAATTAAAATAATTCTTCTTAAATGCTTCTTTCTGTTTTTTTTTTAAATTTCCAAATTTGCTTTATTTATTATAAGGCTGTTAAATTCATTTTTAAGAAATTGTATTATTGATTCACAATTTTTCCCATTTTCCTATTTGTCATTCCAATAAAATATTTTGTTGTTTCAAATTTCAGTGCAAAAATGGAGATAGAGAAAAAGCCCTACAACAGATTGCTAATCCACATTTTCCAAAGTAAGTTCTTAATTATATCATGATATGGAAAGTTTAGGAAGTGCCTCAAGGAAAATTCTAACATTTACATAACCTGCTAATAAAACAAATTTTGAAGGTGGTTGCATACAGATATATTTTAATGCTTGAGTACTTGCATTTTGCCAGTGATTTGCTGTATAATCATGCACCATAAATATATTAGAATATAAAAAAATCAAGATCTGAAGGATCATAGGAATACATTCATTCTTATCATACTGCATCATTCTGATTAGGAGATACATTTTAATCCAAAAGGTCAAATAAAAGTTAGAAACTGAATAGCTATTTCATGGGTCAATTCAAACCACTTTTAAAAGTAAATAACTTTCCCTGGTACTTGATGGTAATCCTAGAAGGGAGTGTATAGAAATTGAATGGTTGAATACTTCTATTTGTATATACAAGGCGTGTTCATAAAGTAAGGCCCGTTTGGTCACAGGAAAAAATATACTCATATGAAACACATTTTATTGGCACTTTTAATTAGCCTCAAACCTACTTCACTTATCTACATAATCGCCGTTCACTTCTAAGCATTTTTCGTACCGCTGCACCAGCTTCTTTAACCCCTCTGCGTAGAAACTCGCCGCCTGAGGGTTGAACCAATCGACAACGCCATTCTTGAGTTCCTCTTCGGTTTCAAAACGTTGTCCACCAAACCACTCTTTCAAGTGCAAGAAGAGGAAGTAGTCGCTGGGTGTAAGGTCAGGACTGTACGGTGGGTGGTTTAAAGAGTTCCCAACGACCCAAAAACTCTCCTCCACTGGACATTCTTTGCTCTTTGTGGTGGTCGGTGAGCATTTTCGGTACCCACCTTGCACGCAATGTGTGGTATCCGAGGTTTTCTGTAACAATATTGTAGACAGTAGTGTGTCCAAGTTGAGGAAATTGTTCAGCCAGGCCATTAATTGTCAATCGACGATCGCATCGCAGTTTTTGCTCCACTTGCGAAACAATTTCATCGGTCAGAATACTGGGCCTACCACTTCGCTCGTCGTCATGGACATTTGTTCGTCCATTTTTAAAATCACAGCACCATTGTTTAACCTTTCCTTCACTCATAACTGTAGGTTTATTATTATTAGGTAATCTACCAGTTAAGGTAGGTTTTTGGATGGACACAACTATCAAATAAACATTTTGTGACTCCCCACCTATCAAACTAATCTATATCAGGTCCCTCTTCATCTCGGTGTACTTCTTTCCTCCCTTCATCCCGTCCAACATCCCTATCCTGTTCCTACCCTTACCTCGCTTGCCCAACATTCTCCCCCCTATTACCCTCTTCAACATTCCACTACCGCTCAATATGCCTTTCATCCATTTTTCCTGCCTCCATAGGATTTCTCTCAACAAACCCTCTCCTCCCCCACCATTTCTAGTACTTCCTCATTTGTTTTCCTTTCTGTAGGTTTATAAATAGGCATAATTCCCAATGAATTTCAGCAGCCGACAATCCTTTTGCATACAAGAATCGTATGACAGAATGCACTTCACAGCTGGCGGGATCAACGATTGTCGTGGACATTGTTGTTTGCATGCACAGACAAGCAAACGACTTCTGAAACAAAACAAATGCTGCTATACTATAGCTTCTCAATGAATCAGTAGATGGCGCTGCAGGAGCAAAACTGTGTTCTGAAGCACCAATATTTAAATATAAGCAAACGGTACTTACTTTAAGAATACGCCTCGTATATCGCCTTCCTGACCCAATACAAAGTAGAAATCATTTGCTTGTTTTAAAATGTCTTATATAATGTTATGCGTTCACGTGGGCATTCTCTTTCATTCATTATCTTTTTTGTACAAGCTTTATCACTGAGTGGTGGTGTTGATTAATTAAATTTTCAATTTTTTTTTTTCCAGGGTTTTGCTGTCAAAAATTTAAGAAATGATGTGTGATGTGATATAGATTTGAAGGCTTTAAAATTCTTAATAGTAAATAGGACTGTTGAAGCAGCTAGCAACAAGTGCTGAATAACTAGCAAAGACTTAAGGATTGTATGTGACCATGTGTTTGTGAACTTTTACAACATGTCCTTTGGGTTAAAATGGTGAAAGTGTGCGTCCTCCCCACACAGTCAGGTGGATTTAAAGTGCGTAAATATCTATATGTATATTAATATTTGCTAGGGATATTTGTGGTGGGTGCTACTTCCATTGCTTCAAAAGACAATTGAGCACTCCTGACTGCCCTGCATAGATGTTCTCATGCATTTGTATGATTGTTTCATAAGAATATTTAATCATTGTCACATTTGGACTCAACTTTTTTACTTCTTACTATTTGTTTATTTTAACGTTAATGCTGTAAATGGGATGTATATTTGTTTTTAAGTCATATACTTTTGTTTTAAAATATATATTATCACACCAGGTTTGGATAGGTGACTAATATGCCTAATTTATTTACCCAAATCATTTTTTAAGTGTACGTTGTAAAGATTGCTTTAGGATTGAAAGTGAAGGGATAAGTCTTCTGATTTCTCCTATTTCAAGTAATTGTGGTCTGCATCACCCTTGCCAATGTATTTAATGAATTAGCATTTGCTTTCAGTCAACTGTGAGTGGAATGACATGCATCATGATAGAATTAATCAATGTTTTCATGACGTCACATTATATGTTTGCTATTTATTAATATGTTTTATGACTTTATTGGGGCGAGATTGAGACTTCATGGTCCCTTCGTACACCTAACCCTTATTCATTACAATAAAGACAATCACAAATATCCATGCCCTAGGTGGAGGAAAACCCACCTAGGCAAGATTCGAATCCGCGACCTCTGAATCGGCAGTTGACAGCGTTGCCCTACCTCCTCAGGTATGTTTTAAGTATGAACTTATACAAAAATGCTGTATTTTCTTAAGGAATCGTGAAGGGTATTTGTTGAAGTTAGTTATGGGTTTCATAAATGATTCTGAATGGACCGAAAGGGAAACAAATGAGGAAGTACTGGAGATGGTGGGTGAGGAGAGGGGTTTGTTGAGAGAAATCCTATGGAGGCAGGAAAAATGGATGAAAGCTGTGTTGAGCAGTAGTGGCATGTTGAAGAAGGTAATAGAGAAGAGAATGTTAGGCAAATGAGGAAAGGGCAGGAACAGGATAGGGATGTTGGATGGGACGAAGAGAGGAAAGAAGTACACAGAGATGAAGAGAGACCTGATGTAGAGTAGGTTGCTGGATTGGGTTTTGTTTGGAGTTACAAAATATTTATTTGATATTTGTGTCCATCCAAAAACCTACCTTAACCGGTAGATGGCCTGAAAAAAATGATTCTGATAAAATGATGGTTCTGGTGACAAATGACATCATAAGACACGAGAATGCTTCTATCAGTGATAGATTGTTAAAATACCAAATTTTCCCAACTTGATTACATCTATTTTAATAATTTCCTGAACTTAGAAATCCAGGCTTCATGTGAGCTCCATGGCCATCCTCTTAGACATTGGTATCATATTGAAAGAAATTTTTATATATTACTGTGAGGATCTGTTACTGCATGGTTCATCTGATATAATGAGCTACATTACTACAATGTAGTCATGTTTCTAAACTTGAAGTTCTGTATCCTATTTTTGTTATATAGCCAGTGAAACCCACTAGCTTCAGTGGACAATCCATTATTTTTCACTGCAACATTTTGTTAAACTGGCAAAACTTTATAATGATAAAAATTGTAATAACAGTGTTATATTAAGTGTGAATTCATTTGGGTCCAAAATATGCTTCCAAATTAAAAACAGCCCTGGTTTATCTTCCTAAATTTTCATACCAGTCAATCCTTATCAATTGTTTATATTCAATTTTGTGTTCACTGTATAAAAAAAGTTAATATCTTCCAAAGTTAGCAATTAATAAAATAGTCAAATGCCCTTATAGAAAGAGTGAAACTATGATGAAATCTTGTTTTAATCAAGTTCTTTAATTGTAGGCTATTTTTTTATACGGTGCATGCTCAAATTTACATTTGTAAAGGCATCAGTGAAAAAATATTTGAGATTAAGGTTAATGTAAAATTGAGGTTGGGAAAAATATTCTAGGGTATTTTCATCCTTGATAAATGAAATGTTTTGAAGGATCATATTGAAATAATAATAAAAAACTAAATTTACTAAAATAATCAGTTGCAATTAGGTAAATTTTATGCCAAAGCTAAAAAAAATTTGGAATTAAACTTCTCAATAAACTTGGGGTAGTTAAGAGGAGCTGACCAATATCTGTGATCATTTGTGCCATTAGGGATTTTAAAGTGGTGGAATATTCAGGGGGTAGGGAAAGGGTGGAGAGAAACCTGGCATTGCCATTAGTTTACTACTGTTAGCTCAGGTCTGAAGATGTTACACTGTAATGAAACCTGGGTTGTAATTTTTCAAAAATTCTATGTAGAAAAGGAAAGTGTCTTCTTTCATGATGAAGGTGTGCCACCCACTTGATTATTGTATTCTCAGCTGTTCAATGTGTAGTCTGATATATCATGTTGCTAATATTTTATAGGAGTCAGTACTTGATTTAATGAAATAGCAAAATTTGGAGCATAGTGTGTTTAATTCCAACTTCACATGCATTCTATTCTACTGTGCTCACATTTAAAAATGATTATATAACTAATATAGTTTTGTATATTAATGTAGTATATTTTTTTAACCATTTCTAGCTGCATCATTTGCAATCTTTTATTTTCATTCAACATTTTTACACAAATGTTAACCACTTAAAATGAAATAATATGAAACTGAGGTCTGTCAATAGCTGTGGTGTTAATTTAATTGAATTAAACTTATCCCACCAGAATAACAGAATCATAACATTTTGTACAATTTAGATCACATTATTCCATTATTAATTTTAAAAATTGATTCAAATACATCAAAAAAATAATTTATTAGCAAAAAATAAGTTCAATGAATCAACATAGATAATATAAAAATAAGAACTTATTTGAGCTCTATGCATGTAGTCTATGAAAAAATCTGGAAAAAAGTGCAAGATCCATCCCAAAAGCAGTTTGGCTAATTTTTTCCCAGATAGACATGATGGGCAGCAGTTTCTCTGGCTGGGTTTGAGGGAGGCAAGTGTCAGAAAATGGCGGAGGCAGTTGCCTCCCAGCCTTTGCGGAGTGTGGATCATTCATTTGCAAAACCTCTGAACTGGTTGTTGGAACAGCACTTTGCCATCAAATTTTGTGTGAAACTGGGCAAACCAGGGAAAGAAGGAACATGCTAAATGCAGCTTATGCCATGGGTAGATCAGGTGTTTTTGAGTGGCACAAGTTGTTTCGGGAGTGTAAAGAAGATGCTGAATGTTCAGGATGCCCTTGACCTCAAAAAGTGTAAAATCTTGCAAGATTGAAGGCTTTGTTAGACAGGGATAGCAGAGTAAGTGTTTGCATGGTTTCTGATGAACTTGACAACCCTAAAAGTGATGTGCATCAACTTGCAACTGAAAACATGGGTATGAGAAAGGTGTGTGCAAAGTTGGTGCCACGAGAGCTCTCGGACAAACATAGGGAGACTCACACATGGATCTGCCAAGAGCTTCTTCACCATGTGATTGTGGATCCAAATTTTTTTCAGCCCCATCAGACTTCTTCCTCTTACTGAATCCCCCCCTCATCTGTACTGTAAGGACATCAATATAGTTCGGTGGAAGCATTACAACAGGTCGTGATGAGAGAGTTTAGCAGCATTGCGGATGCTACCTTCCAGAAGGCATATGAGGTGTGGAAAACCCACTAGTACCTGTGTGTGTGTATGCACAAGGGTGGTACTTCAAAAACTTTTTGAGTGAATGTATCAATTGTGGTAATTTATCTTTTTAATCAACTCAGTTCTACTACTTTGGAACAGACCTTGTACAATGAAAATCAGCTTAGCATGTATATGGTATTTTACATAAATCTTAGGTTCAAGGATGTAAATTTCAGTTCCTGATACAACTTGACTTCAACAGCTGCCTACCCAGCTACAGACAAATTATGTAAGCTGGAGGATTATCTAAATTTGGGGTACATAAATTTAAGATTTCTCTGAATTTAAATCCCCAATGGCAATTTTAAAATAAGAAAGATCAGTAAAATGGTAAAAAGGATAGGATTGCTATACAGATACAGCCATGTTAAGAAGCATTTGACTTTGGAAGGTTCACCTTGGTAGCTAACTTATATTAGATTTTATGAACTTAAAATCAATGATGGAAAAATTATTTCAATGTATCTTAAACTTGAATGAATGCTAAAATATTTAGGGATGAAATTCAAGTGTTTTAAGGCAGATGAAAGTAAAGGGATTTTGTGACAAGGAAAATCAGTGATGTATATGTTACAACCATGTTAAATTTGCATCAATGCATTTAATTAAAATAAACCTATATATTTGAGGCATAACCAACATAACTTAATGGAAATTCTGAATCTTCACAGAGGCATTTTACTACTGCAAGGTTTTGAAGCTTATATTTCAACATATGTAGGATAAAGATGGGAGGGATTGTTTTGAGGGAGAGTTTTTAGTTCAGGGAGGGAATTAGGTAAACCAAAGAGATCAATGTGTCAGAGATGACTAAAGAGGATCAATTGACATGTGGAGTTAGGTGGGAAACGGGAGTTATTCCTCAACCTACAAGGATGAATATTGTGGTCAAACATACGAGGGTCATAACCTTTTAAAATTGAAAATGTTGGTGGGGAACTGTTGAATTGTGGCAAGAAGAGGAGTTGGTGCTTCGAGAAGATGCATGGACCGAGGTTCATATGTATGTGTTTCCAACCTTGCCTATGGTTACAAAGTAGAAGGGAAGAAGTAAATATGTACTGAGAAGTGAATTATTTTAGACCATTAAATTTCTTGGAGAGGTAGATGAAAACAATTGTTCATTACAAAGAAAATATTTGGTATGTCTTTGACATGTCTCAGCCATTTTTTGAGGTGTCACATGAACTGAGAATTCAAAGATGTTTGCTCATGGTAATTTTCATGGTTTATTATATCCTTTTCATAGATTGAATGTTTCAATGTTCAGTTCGTACTCAAATCAAATTCATGGGATTGTATTTGCATTTTTCAGTCATGGGAGCCAACATTAACATATGATGTAAAGTGGCTTCCGTATAGTAACTATTGAGAAAGATTAAAACTCACCCCAATGGAGCACCACTGCCTTTCATTTATTGCGCATGCATACATAGGCAGGGGGAAAAATGGAATTATGACTTGGGATCATTCATTCATTAGGCTTTATAGGCTCCGGGCCAATAAGATTCGGAGTTAAATCCAAGGAAAAAAATTTTCAATTGGAAAAATTCCAAAACTTTTGGAATTCCTAAATCATCAAATTTTCTCCTATAGTTCTTGGCAGCACAGAAAACTTTTTGATATTAAAAAAAAGATGTCCACGATTAAAATACCTGAATCTCCTTACACTTATTAAGACTTATCATTGTCACTCATAATTTAAGACTTTTTATTCAGAACCCAGTCAATGTAGGCTAGAAACTTTTCAATTGCCTACCAAGGACAATAAGGGAAACCTCTGACTTGACACAGTTCTAACATAAACTGTACCAATATCTCGTAAGCAGTACATTTTACTCATGAAATCACGTATTTGTATTAATCTGACTCCTTACATACTGTGTTTATATGGCCTGTACTATTTACATACAAGTCAGGTCCAGGAACCAATAAGTATTATTATTATTAAAATTTACTTATGGTAACCTAATGCATTCATTATAATCAAACTTAAGTTATCTGCTGCCTTAGTTTCATATTTATGCAAATGATGTAAGCCTCAGGGTAGTAGATTAACACAAATACCATGATCATACCTATGATATAGCACCAACGAGAGATTCTAATAATAATGCATATGATTAACCAATGAATGGGAGTTAGGTAGTTTAAACTATCTTCATTATTAAAACCAATATGTGATATGGCCATGATTTTTGTCCACAAAAACTTTATTCAATCACTTGCAATAATTAATCGCTGAAATAACCAAATGCATGAATTCACACAATAAATTAATGTCCGAATTATAATACCTTAAATAAAAATAACCTTTTATATCACAACGTTATTATGTAAATACATTGCAAATGCAGAAAAAATAAATAAATTTTTGAAAATTAAAATATAATTACAGACAGACATAAATTGATATAAGAAAAATTTATAGGCTCAGAGAGATTAAAAGTAACAACAATATTATTTCATGGTACATATAAAGAGATTTGAATGAGCATTCCTGTATTCAATTTGAAAATTGTTTTCACAACTCAACATCACATCTGAAATGTAAAAACTTCCACTAAGCAAGGAACTTATTTGGAGGAAGAAGACTGCATCAACCTTAATAACCAACTATAATGTAGTGTGTACACTGGCTAGATTGTTGTTCAATGAATGTAGTACAGCAAGCAGAAGTAATGGCAGTAATCATAGCATAGAATAGTTCACTGTCACTGTAAATTATTTTGTTTCTTCCCTTATGTATTTTAATCCAGCATGGTTTCGCTAGCATTTAAATGTTTATTTTCACAGGTGTCCAAGAAGTCAAGACAGTTTTTGCACAATATACATATGCTCATTTCTTACTCATGTTATTTACATGCATAGAACAATTTCCTGAATTTAATCACAATAACTGCACAGAACACTTCCTGTTGCACTTAATCTTGGCAGTATATAGAAAGGAAACCTGAAACAAAAAATAGTATAAGTATATAAAACATTATTTTTGTATATTACTAGTGATGTTATAAATATTGAAAATTGATATAAATAGATACACACATGTAATTTTTTAAGTTCTCAAATTTTCCTTGTACTGTCACTCTTAAATATACACGCATGCAGTGAATAAGTGACATAAATAGTTTGAGATTCACAGTATATATAAACCAATAAATTTAAACTAGAATTTTTTAATGTATAAACAAATTCAAAATATATTCTAACATATGAAGTTAAATGGCCCCACATCCATATTTTGCACCATTATTCTAGTCCTGCTAATAACATAACTATCGCTAGTTCCCTACTGTCTAAGTGAGTTTCACTTTACACTCATTACTGTTCTAAGGGAGAGGGTGACCCAAGGCGAAATTTTAAAAAATACTAAAACAATATCAATTTTATTTCAGCATAGATGATAGACTAAAACTCTTGCAATGGTCAATCTTAAAAACAATCAACTCAGGATGGATGTGAGTGATTATAAGTTCACTCATTTTTAATGAACTACATTTGGGGCACAATAGATTGTTCTTGAATCTCCAATGCATATAAATTATATAAAACATGACATAACTGTATGACCTACTATGAAGAGCATTGTATTATTAAAAATGCATAAATTTTTGTAAGTCTGCAGCTACCGAAGATGAGAATTGGCACTAGGGGCCTTAGGCAGTTTGATCATGGATGAAATGAACATGAATAAATAAGAGACTAGGTACAAAGAATGATATAATGTTACTTTTAGAATATTTAGAGAAATAACAAAATTGTGTATTCACATTCTTGCATGTTTATGCATAATTATAATTTCATCAATTTCATTCCATATCTCCGAAAAAATTAATAAAAATTATAATTTATTCTCCGACTCAACTTACTTATTAATAACCTACAGCCAATATCATTTGGCCGCTTGACTGGACTGTAGGAGGGGAGCTTTGGAGAATGGTTGCTTGTTCAAACCAGGAGAGCTAACCGTGACAGGAGAACTTGCTCCTGGAGTTGGTGTACTGGCTTCACTACCTGATGATGGTCCATCTGTTTCCATCTGAAAAACACAATTATTCTACCGGTTAGAAATTAATCATGAAATTTTCAGGTGCAATAATATTGAACATCAAGAAAACTCTATTGAGAGGCCGATGCAAAGTTGATACAAAAAGCAATTACCTTCTCCTCTTTTTCATCGTCCATAATGGGTCCATTTTCTGCCTCATATTCTTTCAACACAGCATCTAAATTATAGCGTCGCCGATAGTTAACAAAGAAACTCCTCAGGTGAGCCTCTGTTTTCGTACCAATCACTTCAGCAATTGCCCTAAAGTCTTTGCCATATTTACGAACACCTGAATAAGAGGAATGAAAAAAAATGAGACATTAATCAGCACAGTTACCAAACAGAATTTTAGCATAAATTTAACACAGAATTTTAGTAGAAGAGTTGATGCTGTCCAGTGTAAAACTGTTTCATTACCAAATATAACGCTGAAGAAACATACTGGCATTAATGATAGGAATATGAACTTGAGATGCATTTCAAATATTCTCTCGCAAATAATTTTTACGTGGCATTTTTGCCAAGAAGGATCCAGGCAAGTTTTCAGTTTTCCCTATATAAAATTCATCCTTTTGTAATGTAGAAGTCCATTATAATTTTTGATGACACTTCAAGGCTAAACATTTACAAATAATTCAAACTAAAATGTAAGTAATTGTTACACTAATTAAAATTGAAAATTTTATATGAAATTATTTAACCATTTTCCTTACACAGAATCCTTTCATAATGCATGGATGAATTTGAATGTGAATAAGATGTTCTATTTTAGAAAAGCCCTATTGGAAACAGTCTCTCTGCCTGTCAAGCAATCCTATCAACTCACATGGAATAAACTGGATTACTTTCCTAAAGAAAAGTTTTACAGTGTAATGGTAACATTAAATTATTTAACCCAGTGTACAAATTTTAGAATGTTCTAGTAAATATGTACATTCACTTACTACAGAGATCTCGGATACCCTGCATTGCATGATGATTGCTTTACATGCGTAAATAAGTGATTAAATTTGTAATGCATTATTAAAACTTTTTTGAATGATGAAAACATCAGTTAACCAACCTTGTACGGCTAAAAGAAGTTCGTCATTAGTCCACCTTGCATTGATACGGTTGTTTGAATCAGGTGGTCTCAGGTCATCAATCCCCTCACCAGTTTTCCGTTTCAGTGCACTAATTGTTTGCTTATGGTTTTGTACCTAAAAAATGAAATGAGCAAATGTCAATAATAGAGTTTTGAAGCTGGCCTGTCTCCATACACAAAAATCAGTGCACTTTAGCATCAAAATCAGAGTGATTGGCTGTAAGATTCTCAAACTCTCTGTGACCATACACCTCAGACAAACGTATAATAACTAAAAAAAAATAATTTAATGACCAATGATTTGTTTGAAAATATTTAAATTGTTGCAGGATGTAAAAAGCATGGTACTTGAAAGCCATAAATGAAGTAATCTGTGTTTAGGGCCCCATTTCTGGGATCACAAATTATGGAAAACTTAAAATCCATAATTTATAACCTGAACTGGTGTTTTGAATTTGAAACTAACTCTCTGGTTATTTTACACCACCCACAAATCAGAATAAACATATGAAACAATAAGTTTTGCATGAAATATTCAGAAGTATGGACTGTTATATTGATATACACTTTCACGCTTTACTTCACGGAATTGTTTGATATCTATATGACATGAGTACACACATAGTTAAGTGTGGAAAATTACAAATCCCTTTAATATGTTCTATTGACATTAGCAATTATGCATGATATGTGTTTCAACTTCAAGAGAAATGACATACAGGGTGGGGTAGAATGGACTCCCTAGTTTCAAAAATCACTGAAGAGTAGATAAATGAATTAGCGGGGTGGGAGTATTGGTGTAGGGGAAATGATACCATTTTCAGTCACCATGCAGTGGTCTTGTGAGCATTGAGCCTTTGCCATATATTCTTTAAGCACAATAATAGTGTAGTGGCGATGCAGAGGGCACTGTGGTCTTGTGATGAAGTGCATTTTCACCTCTCCGGGTCAGTAAATAAGCAAAATTTTTATTACTGGGCAACTGACAACCCTCGTAAATGTCACCCAAGACCTCTTTAGCCCCAAAGTGACAGTTTGGTGTGATGTGTCTTCCATAGACATTATTGGGTCTTACTTTTTTGAATCCCAGGGTTCAACTGTTACTGTGAATTCTGTGCGCTATTGTGATATGCTGGAGAACTCTTCACTCCCCAAAATGGAAGAGTATGGTGAGGAATATGAGACAGAAGCCTTTGGTTTCAATAGGATGGTAGCACGGCTCATACTATGTCATTCACACCAAATCCTGGAAGAACCATTTCCTGGCCGCCTGACCATAAGAGGGGATGTTCCATGGCCCCCTTGCTCCCTGGATTTGAGCCAATGCAATTTCTTTCTTTGGGAATATCTCAAAGCTGAGGTTTACAAAGTTCGACCAAGACCCTTGAAATCTCTTGAGGAGGCAATTACAGATGTCACCGCTGAAATAACACAATATATGCTGAGAAGAGTTTTCGAAATTTTTTTGGAATGACTCAACTTGTCCATCGCTCACCTGGATGAAATGATTTTCAAATTCTAATGAAAACAAAATGGCATTGAATGTAGTTTTCGGAAATAAAAACCTTTTTAATTACCTTGGTTGATATTTTTACAATTTACTGGCCAAATCAGGGAGCCCATTCAGCCCCATGCTGGCTTAACACAAGTGTTGCAAAATGCATTAGCTATATGTTAAATGAATTTTGGAAGACTGATGAACTAAAAAAATTTAACTTTCCAAGAATTTTCTAACATTACTCAACTAAATGAAGATGTGTATAAATTAAATTGAAAAATTACGTCTACTGAAGTCCCCAAAATTGTCCCGAATTTCACGAATTGAGATCTTTTACTGTATGGTGTAACTCCACATCGGTAAAAATGAATGCTAAATTGGTGCCTCAAAATTGAAACTGCTGCCTAGTATTTTTTTACTTATCAACAAGAAATAATAATATCATAAAACTGTCAACTTTACATAGCAAGTTTAGAAATTAATGACTTCCATCAATACATGATTATTTTGGAAATGGGCATTCAACTTCAAACAAAATGTAATAGAAATTAACTTAACAAGTATGTGTTGCAATAATTGTACAATTACAGCAAAACTTTCAATTTTCATTTTTAAAGGGACCATTGAAACAATAAAAAAGGCATTTCACTAAACTACATGAAGGATGACTTTTAATAGAGGTAGTTTTCTTATTTGTCTGGCCCAACATTTTCCACACTTGCATACACTTTTGTCAGAACTTCCATTTTCATTAAATTGCTAGAAACAAATCACTTCACCAAAAGGGAAATTAAATGTGCACAATATGTTTAATGCTTCAAATGCATTATGAAATTCAATCTTTTACCACAACGAGATCTAATGAAAACTCACTTGTCGCTTCAAGGAAACTATTTCACGATCCATTGCCTTAAGCATAGCCTCTCCCTGACCCGCAGGGCCTGTTGCCATGGCAGCCAAATCATCATGGTTAATATACATTCCACGTGGTGGCTTTCTCCGATGCCTCATGAGTAAATGATGTCGATCACGACCTTCTCGTTTTACTGGACCAGTTGTTGGTCGAAGCATTCCCGTTCGCCTAGATGGAATGAAGTTTTACATTAAAAACAAAGCATAATATTTTATTTAGTAGATCAATTACCTTTCAGGTCAAGTTGTGACCTTATAAAATATACCAATACTTTTAAGTGTCAAAAACTCATGCAAAGGTATATTAACTAAATTAGAGGCAATTTATTATGATTGATTTTCTTAATTTCTATGCAAATGGATGAAATTAATTAATTTAACATGTATTTAACTTCATGTCTCATACAAAATTCTCTTTGGTTATCCCATAAATAACCTAAATCCATATTTTAAAATGTTGGTCTCTAGTTAGCATATTCCTTCATAACAGCTAAGGGTTGTTGTAATGAGAAAAGGGAACATGCACAATGCAGAAACACAATGGTGTTCAGAGCCCAGATAAACTAAAAATCATGAGACCCACATTTTCAGAAACACATATAGTTGGCCATAGTTTTCAAGATATTTTTATTTAGATAGGTTTTTCCAGATAATTAGTAGCTACTTGTAAAGATGAAAAAAAGGTATTGTACATCTATTTTCTAATAACATTATTCAGTACATCAATTAAAAAAAATTCATTCATATCATCAATTCACATCATAACTTCATTAAAACCCTAACTTAATAGCTTTCAAACAATATTTCCACAAATGGCTATTTTGTAGGTAGATAGCACATGCCACAATTTAAGCTTGGTGAATTTGACTAATATATATGGGACGTATCTTCCACATATGGTACTTGCTTACCTTAAATACTGATAGCATGCATTACACATATTTCCTTTGGGTGTAGGGTGGACATGGGTACATCCAACACCACAATTTGCACAGGAATTCTTGCTAGATTCTCCTTCCTTCTAAAAAAGAAATACATGACATAAGTATCATAATACATTACATTGTACCAAAACATGAATTAGCATTAATATGGGCACTGGACCAAATTTTCAGCACTTTAAAGCTGAGTGGTTTCCATGGGTATATCCTGATGAAGTGTGATATTAACCTTTAAAATTTACTTCCCATGGCTAAAATACATCTCCCTTTAACCAAGTTGGGCTCTTTGGCGACCCAAATAACAGCCTGACACACCCTTACAGCCACACTAAAGAGTACAATAACCTAATTATAAGAACAAATGAGGCCCAGAGACTGGCCTCTCACACGAAGGTGAAATATTAACTCAGTAGGCTTATTTAGGACAAAAATAACTCCAGCGGATAGTTATATGTGCATGCTTACTGAATATTTTTCTGGCAAACCAATGCTTAAAATACTATAACCTGTCAAGACAGAATTTATTCTAAAAATAAAATTACAAGTATTTGTAATAATTCTTCAGCATGAGTAAATATCATTCATTCCTGAATTTCTTAGGATGACAGGAATTCCCCAAAATGACATTCAATGAGAATAATATATTATAACAGTAAAAATCTCTTAGGTGTGCTGTAAGGGACATTTTTAACATGCAAAAAAGCATACTGAATATTAGTCAGGATTAAAATAAACATTTAGATCAATGCTTGATGCATTAGGATCATCCATCTACTTTATGTAGAAAGATGGCATATCATCAAACTAAATTAGTAGAGAGTAAACAAAATAGCTGAAAGGTTATATTTATGGATAAATCAGTCTAATATCAGTCAAGCGTATCACTTGAGGAGCAAAACTTCCAGACTATTTACCTCCTCATTTTGCACACCTCTTGGGGGCGATCCACTCTTACGTCTGATTCCACGATGAATGGTCCACTTCTGAAATTTGATATACATAGAAATCTGAGATGAAGCATTCCATTTACACCCAAGTGATTCTACTGAAACCATTACATTTACAAATTGAAAATAATAAAAAATAATTTTAAATAATGTTTATCGACAAAATGCAAACTGATAATGAGCCTTATGGGTGCACAGAATTTTTCTCATGGGCCATATTTAACATGGTACTATCAAAATTATTACAGCTCAAACGGCATAATATTTTGAGGAATATTACTCAAATTCACCCTTAGATTTCTTGAACATTTTACAATGGTCAAGTACAATGGTTCAATGGTTACAATCCTGGTCAAGGCGAATGATTTTTACACTGAAATTGTTGCAATTTTACAATGGATTTATTTTAAACATTTTGCATCTCTTGACTCAAAGATTTTTACAACCAAAACCTATCATTGCCCAAAAAGATCCAGCTATGAAGAAAGACCAGCTTTAAGTTCAATCAAACAGCCATCTGGGTTATTTTATAAATTTGAATTGTTTATCAACCCCACATTATCCTGTTCAGCAAACAAAATAAATTGAATTTTAACAAATAAAAAAAGGCTGGATAAGCTTGTAAAATATGGGATTTTATGTGATCTTGGAATTAGCAACATTAATTTACAGTATGTGCCCAGCAGAATCGTTAACAAAAATGATTTTTAAAAACAAGGGATTGTTGTTCTAATATGACCTGCAAAATCTGACCGATTTTGATGAAACCACAGATATTTCCAAGCCTTATCATCAAGAATAATAAAAACAGTTCAAATATGTGCAACTCATAGCAGTTCACTGTATAACAATTGAACCTTAGCCAAAATTATTTAAGTTCCCTACACATCTGTGCACACTACAAAATGTAGGTATATATTTATCAAATTAAAATTTCTAATTTTTGCTTTCGCCTTTCAAGTTAAATAAAATTATAAGCACCCTTGCTCCGCATTGATCTTGGCATGAGACCATGAGAACATTCCATACTAAAAACATCCAAAACACAAGACCATTTACACCTGGATCACAAATTTACTTGTGTCCCTGCAATGCATGACATTTCATCAGTTTAGACACATTTATCATCAATATTAATTACTCTTTGTAGGTCAGTGTTTGAATGAGAAAGAGGCCACTATATATGTATGAGAAAGGGAAATTAGTATGAAGCTTGTGCAAAACATACGGTATTAGTGCTGAATTCCTATTATGAGACAACACAAGTCACATGCCAGTAACATGTACTAGCCACAAAAAATATGTGGCCCTTTATATGGAAACTGCAGTTTATATTACATTACATAATGTAGTTATTAAGACCATATGATTGGAATATTCATACACCAGAAACTTATGAAGGGGGATTCCCATAACTTAAATGCATCATATTAGCAAACACATAATCACTACCTCAAATAAAACTGAATGATCAAATAAAGCACAGTTTATCTTATCCTCAAGCCCCTTGATGTAAATTTATGAGACATATTAGGTCATAATGGTAAGGTCATGGTTGTCTGTGGCATAGTTGAAATGAATTCCCAGAATTCTAGCCATCATAAATTATATCATTTCAAGATTATAAAGTTTAAAACCTTAAGTTCCACACTACTTGTATGAAACTGACATTTTATAATGTAATGCCCATCAAATACTGGCAATGCCATCAAATAATTTTATTAAATTAGTAGGTTATTAGAGTTTAGGGTAGTTTAGAGTGAACATCTCCGTCAAAACGTGTTTTCTTCGTCCGGCAAAAAGGACTGTCGCCGTTTACATTGGCCGAATTAGTTCTGACACCACTATTGACGAGGTAAAGCAACACATTTCTCAAAATATTGGCGTTCCGTTTGAGTATGTTGAGAAAGTCATTGGAAAAAGTTCTTTTGGCTCCTTCAAAATAGGAGTCGATTCCAACGACCTCACAAAAATTCTTGATCTCCAATTTTGGCCTAACGATGCTGTTGTAAATAAGTTCCGTTTCAAAAGGAACTTCTTTGCCGAGTTAAATTCAATCAGTGAAAATGCTGACAACTCAGTCAATACAGGCGAGAAAGCTTCTTGACAAGCCCCCTCGCCTCTGGCAATGAACCACACGCTCACCGTGATGCATTTAAATATCCAGTGCCTGCGAAACAAACTCCTCGAACTAGAAACCCTGATTGATGACTATCAACCTGATGTGTTGTGCATTTGTGAACACTGGATGGGCTTAAATGAATTTTCTACTATCTATCTTACGGGTTATGTGGTCGCTGATGTGTATGCTCGCTCCCATCATAAAAATGGTGGTGTTACAATATTTGTGAAATCTTCCTCAGTGATTTTACCATCCCAATTTTCGTGCAAACATCTTAATGAAGAGTTAACCTTTGAGTGTTGTGTTACGTGCCTCGGTTTGACTAATGATAAGAAACTGTATATTTTAAGTGCTTATAGATCGCCTCTTGGAAATTTTTCTGTGTTCTTACATAAACTTGGGTATTTGCTTGATGAACTTCACAATATTGATTGTAATGTCTCTATTATTTTAACTGGTGATTTTAATTGCAATTTGTTAGTTGATGATATATCATCACGTGACTTCCTGCGATTACTTAAATCTTACAATTTATTACCCACCGTCAATTTGACACCCACCAGAATCACGTCTAACTCCAAAACTTTACTGGACAATATTGTTTCTAACCTGCACTCAACGCAGGTGTCTACTAAAGTTCTTGACGCAAGCATATCCGATCATAGTCCACTATTGTCATCCATAAATATCAATCCATTTAATCACAATAGGAATACTTATTACTCAAGAGTCTATTCTCAAGTGAACCATGACATATTTTTATCCAACTTAGAGTCTTATGATTGGTCTGAAATTTACAACAGTACGTCATTTGATGCAGGCTATCAACTCTTTCATGATTACCTTCAACATAGTTTTAATGTTGCCTTCCCTCTTATTCCCATAAAAAAAAAACTGTGATATCTCCAAAAAAACCTTGGATAACAGATCAGATTCGGTGCTACTCTGTTTTCCTCAAAAATCTCTCTGCTAGAGTGAAACATTCTAATGATCCCCTCCTGTACGATGAGTTCACTTTCCAAAAAAGGAAATACAGGAGACTCTTGGAACATGCCAAAACCTCCTATAACAATAATAGGGTACTTGCATCAAAAAATAAATCTAAAGTGGCCTGGAATATTATACGTGAGTCAACAGGGAAATTCCACGAACACATTCTCCCTGATATTACACAGTTAGAGGATGACTTACACATTAAATGCTCAATCCTTGCAAATGAATTTAATGACCTTTTTACAGTTAAACCATCAACCACTTCACCTTCCACCACTTCCAATAATTTACTCCATCATTCAACTCTGGCCTCTTCATTCTTTATTCGCCCCTGTACGGAACCTGAATTAAGATCCATTATATCTACATTTGCTAGCAAAAACTTCTCAGGCCCCGATGAAATCCCTGGGAAAATATTATATTATTCTTATACCTATATAAAAGAACCTCTCTTATTTCTTGTTAATGAATCCCTCCGGCAAGGCATCTTCCCATCTTCTCTGAAACATTCAAAAATCATCCCTCTTTATAAAAATAAGGGATGCTCTAATAAGTTAAATAATTATAGACCTATTGCACTTCAAAATGTTTTGTCGAAAGTCCTTGAAAAAATTTTCTGTAACCAACTAACATCATTCTTAGAAAAATTCGCTCTTTTGTCTTCTAATCAGCATGGGTTTAGAAAAAACCATTCCACTTCCACTGCCTTACTTCAAGCTACGGACTTCTTATTGTCTTCTCTCGACCACAAACAAAAAACAATGGGAATTTTCTATGACTTCTCTAAGGCATTTGATTATGTTAACCACTCATTTCTTCTCACCAAAATTAAAAATCTGGGCGTGAGAGGTATTGCTGGCAAATGGCTCCACTCCTACCTTACTAACCGAACACAAGCTGTATCACTCTCCATCAAGGGTAATAAATATTGCTCGGAGAGTAGTACCACCTCTGTTGGTGTACCACAAGGGTCAATATTGGGCCCAGTTCTTTTTCTAATCTACATAAACGATTTGCCAGAATCCTTTGCCAATATTCCTACTGCTGAAGTTGTAATATATGCTGATGATACAAACATTTTACTTTCTGCCCCATCACAAAACGACCTTATCATGAGTTCTAAATCTGCGAACGAGAACATTCTTCGCTGGTGTGTTGACAATGAATTGAAACTAAACACTGAAAAGTCTCATATTGTTCAATTTAGTTGGAAAAGTCAACTGGAAAGTATTTTAATTAAAATTGATAAAAAGTCTATTGAGAATGTTACATCAACCAAATTTCTAGGTTCATATATAAGTGGTAATATGTCCTGGGTTAAGAATATCGAAACTTTAGCCAATAAACTTAGCTCTATTTGCTACCTTTTACGCCACCTCCGAAACTCTGTTAATGTAGATATCTTACTTACTGTATATTATAGTGCTTTTTATTCCCTAATGTCATATAACATAATTTTTTGGGGCTCATCACCTCACGCCTCCAAAATATTTACTATACAAAAAAGGGCTATTAGAATTATATTAAAAAAACCTTATGACGCTCCCTCCAACCCCATCTTTAAAACTTTGAAGATTCTCCCATTACCATGTGTCTATTTATTATCTCTGCTACTTTTTATGCGTAAAAACCTGCACATGTTTGAAATTAACTCTAATTTTCATAAGTATGAAACCAGAAATAGGCATAGCCTTCACTATAATATAGTGAGGACAAATAGGACTAAATTAGGTCCAAGAGAAATGGGACTCCGAATCTACAATAAACTTCCGCACCATTTGAAAAATCCATGTGAGTCATTGGTGTCTTTTAAAAGGAAATTGAAAGTATTCCTGCTCGCAAAGAATTACTATTCTGTGATGGATTATCTCACTGATTCCACAACCTAGTGCTTCTTTTTAATTAATTTGTTTACTTTTGATAAACATATTGGGTAATTGTGAATTTGTATTTACTTATGCATCTATATGTCATCATTATTTATGTCTATATGTGACAGTAATCTACCAATATGTATGAATCTCCTCCCCTTTCTTTTTTTCTTCTTCTTTATTCTCTGACGTGTCTTATATCTTCTTGTAGATCCTTAGACAAATAAATTATTATTATTATTATTATTATTATTATAGAAATTCCTAATTTCTAACAGGTGACCCTGATACTAGCCACCAGCTTTCTTTACAAATACAACATCTGTTGGTGGCAAATATTTCAGGATCAAAGAGGTGTAGCATTTAAGGTACTCATGCATGCTCATTGCCTGTTCATTTCCATCACCTGAAGGCACTAGAGGAAGTATCTCTTGAAGTATGGTCTCTCGTCATCTCCTGCCATCAATCTTCATCTTCCTATTGACCTACATCATTGATTCACAAACCCCACCCCTACATTAAGCTGAAACTAGGCTCTACATTTGTTGCCCCTTTTGCCTTTTATGCAAGATATTTGTGTGATGTACTAGAACTTATATTGAACGAATGGAATAGGCAAGGTGTCCAGATATTAGGCAATTTATGATATCCGATTCTCATTCTTCAAGGTTTTGTGCTATCATTTTCACTACCTCATATCCCTGATGTAATCCAACAGACACTAGTAAATTTAGAAATGCAAATATTTCAGCATTTTCCCTATGGCATAAAAAGCCATGGGTATATAATGAATAAATAAAAAAGAGTTTTTAAAGTTTAATGGCTCACCTAAATAAAAATCCTACTTATGCTGGAGAGATTACCTCAATTAGAATCCTAGATATGGGAGTTTTTCACTATCATTATTATCTTGATGAATGTTAACCTTTCTGCATTTTTCATTGAAAGCATTCAGGAAATACACACATGTAAATGAATATCATTTCAGTGTCATTATTGCTTTAAATATGAAAACAACTTGAACCTTTCAGGAATCGACGATTTCCATACAGATTAACTGTTAAAAAACATAATGGTACAAGAGTTTGAAATGTTTTCTATTAGTCTGAAAGAATTCTCCACCTACTAAATGATACAGGAAAATATCAGCAGGCACCTAAGGTTAGTGAAAAAAACAATTCTATCACAGAGTTTTTTACCTACTGCGATTTACCACTCAGATGTTTATATAAACTCAATATAACTAAAAATTACTACTCATTGCCAGTTGTGGTGTAACATTATGAGATAGTGGCTGTTTCATAGCATAACACTCTGTTAGCCTGATTAACACAATGAATACGAAGATGTGATGCTCAATTCTTTAACATCTTGTGGAATGAATATGGCATTGAAAGCCACTAGTTTAAAACAATGACTAGATTAGTCATTCATTTAATTTAAATGAATAAAATGCATGTCATATTTTTCTTTTGCTGTATACTATGTTACTTTTTTTGCAAAATAACATGTTCTCCAAAATTTTTAGGTTTTACAGCTCAATTCCAGGTATTTTTTCATGGATCAGTACCTCATCCCTAGTTTTTTTTAAGGATTCGAGAAGGGTGCTACTGTATACCGTGTATGTCACTTGCAACTTAACAATTTGTCTTATTCAGCGAGATATTCAAAAACTAAATGCTTATATTTCCAGGCATACTCCAAAACTTTATCTAATTGTTTCACACACTTAAGGATTTGGTGCCACATTATACTTTTCACATGTATTCCATCTTTAACATAGAAATTTAAATGCAGAAATTAAGTGTAAAAATCAATCACCTTGACTTGGATTCGAACTCAGATCCCTTGATGAGTGGGCGAATGGTTTAGAATGTTAAGCTACTGAGCCATCCTCTTACACTTCAAAATTTTGGGGGCTTTAAAGGAAAAATATGTTATGATGAAATATCATTCATACAATTTCACAGATATTTGTAGTATATCGTATAGCACCAGAGCCCAGGAGGTTAAAGCCAATGTTTTAAACACTTAAGACAAATTCAAAGAACTGGGGAGATGTCACAGTAAAAAAATCACTTGCCTTAACTGGGTTTGAATACTAGTCAAGGCGAATAATTTTTAGACTTTGAAATTCCTCCATTTTAATGCATATTAATGTATGACTCCTATAAAAATTACTGTCATCTCCCGCAGTTCTATGAACAAAATTTCACATTAAAAATCACTGAAGAGAAAATTTAGGCTTAGGGTTCCCATTGAGATTCTGGGTAGCACTTTTCTTGACAAGGCATCTCTGTCTAATGTACATCATGTACATCTGCATGAAGTGGTCCTGCTCTGGAATTCCCACTTGAATACCAATAACCCAAATAAAATTTCTGGCACTTGAACCAACCTTCCCCAATGCTATTCTAAACCCAATAGAAGCCTTCTACATTGGGTTCAGATCTTCATGACTTCCAATTGATGCAAAGACATTTCTATCATACAGTAAAGAGAATATCATCATTTATATTAATTTATATTATATTTATGTCCACTTAAGGTAGGTTTTGGATGACCACCAGCTACCAAACTGTACAGTGACAATTTCCTTGACTCTCCTAACAAAACAAAACACATCCCAACATCCTACACTACAATAAGCCTCTCTTCAATACCGTATACTTCCTCCCTTCAATCCATTCAACATCCATATCCTATTCCTGCCCCTTCCTCGCTTGGCTGAGATTCCCTCAATCATAGTATTCAACATCCCATTGCCATTTAAAATGCTCTGCACTCATCTTCCCTGCCTCCTTTAGATTTCTCCCAACAATCCCCTCTTCTCCCCCACCATACTCTGCATTTCCTTCTTTGTTTTCCTCTCAGTCCACTTCACCTTTCCCATGCCCACATTTCAAAAGCCTACAATCTACACCTATCATCCTGTTTCAAATGAACATGTTTCCGTGCCATACAAAACTATGCTCCTTATCAAAGTTTTGACAAGCCTTTTCCTTCTCCGAGTATATCAACATGTTATTAACTGAGATTTAACTAATTTTATAATGTTGCAGAGCCTATTTATGAAAAAAAAATCACTACACCTAATAACTATTGTTTAGTTAATTACCATATGATCTCTAGTGTAATTATGAAAAACCATAATTAAGTAGATCTTACCTTTTCATCGGAATCTGAATCAGTATTGGAGCCAAGTTCTGAACCACCCTCACTTCCTTCCTCTCGTTGAGCAGCTAACTTCCTTGCTTGCCTGTCCATTAGACTAGTGCGACTGCGTGTTTTCTTCCAGGAATAGTAGTACTTAACTAAACTGGCAATTGATTTATCTGGGAGCTGATTGGGGCATAAGAAAATTAAATGACACTTAACTATTGCATAAGAAATAAATTTCTTAATAACTAACATCCCTCATCGATACTCGGGAATTGTTATTAATTGAACAAATGACTTAGTTTTATAATATACTCTTAAAGGCAGATCAGATGAGAGTACTCAATACCTCACCTGAATATTGCATTAAAATTTGTATTAATAATGGGAAAGGAGAATGCAAATCACTTTTACAATGAGAGAAAGTCCTAATAAAGTCTCAAAATTTACAGAAAACATGAAATAAATGACACAGGTCCATTTTTTTAAGCTTCACTGAAATTTTCCTTCTTTTCCTTTGAAAAGGTTGCTTTACAGTTTCAGCTTTGCTTTCAAGCAACAAGAAGTATTCAACAACTTGTTAGTATGTATATAATCAATTTTTACTCAATTGCACCCAGATTTTATAAGCTATCGAAGATATATATAAATATAAGATATAATCACAAACAAAAATCTACTGAGATGTCATTTGCTGCATATCTGTCCAGTACTGTATCTAATCAGTTCTAATATTAGAATGATTGACAAATGGACTATCATTGCATGGTAGCTGTGAATTTGACTTAACCTAAACATACATAGTTACTGATTTAATAATGTTATAATTGTTAACCAGAAGGTCTTTCACATTATTTTTACCTTTTAGATAATTAAGATTTCTCACTTTTAAGGAAACAATAGCAAAACTAATACCAATAATCATACAAAGAGTTTAGCAAATATTCAAAATGACCATAAATATAGAAATAAAAAATACAAAAATAGAAGCCTGCAACTTCCTGAATTTAATTTTCTCTGAATTACTGGCATGTTAATCATTAAAAGGGTAAATTATGAAATGCAAAATCAAATTATAATTGTATTTCTCATGTCCTCTTTTGCTGCTAAAACAATGTCTGAAAATTACTTTCATCCTACTTAATGTAACCTAAATATGAATTCCCATACAGTTACCCTCATTTTCAGTATACTGACAACCATCTGATCGTAGTTCAACACACATAAATCATTTAAAAGTGTCAAAAAACCAAAATTGTCACTTAACTTACCATTTGTCTAATCCGATGAAAACTTTTGCCATGAAACTGAAAAGCCTGCTCAAACAATACTTTGTCCTCCACTGTCCACTCATCAGGAAATGGAGTAAAATTTGCCAGGTCCAATATTGCCTTTTCAAGATCATGTTTGTGCCAGAACAACATTCCCAAAGCTTGCTCCCCATTATATCCATATTTTTCTTTGGCTAATGATATATATTCATCCACTGCAAAGTTCCAATGAGAGTGCATTATGAGAGGGAAAGAGGAATTAAAATTTTTTGAAGCATCAAATACAAACTGAAGTTAAATTAATATGAGAGTTAACTACTTACATTTACAATCTGGAATATCTACTGTTGGTGACCATACTAACAGAGCTCTTTCAGCATTCAAGTCTGGACGGCGATCTAAGAATAAAAACAATAACATATATTATTAAAATTAAATATTAAATTAGCACTGAACTGGCTTGCTCAAATTGTGTATTGCTAATCCAATGACAATTATAAACTGGTGTGTCTGTGCATAATGTATGTGTGTATATATAAGAGGTGTGTTCCTTTCCCTGTGCCAGTTATGGTTTCCCAGGAAGATCTGGTACCCGAAAAATCCCATAGCTTGGGTGGAGCGGCAGGTGCCCAGAGTGCCTTGCCTGGGAATCGAACCTGGGACCCTCCGGTCAGTAGTCCAAAGCTTTACCCCCTGGGCTACTACGACCAATGCATGTATATTATATATGTACATACATATGTATATATATAAATGATTTCATCAAAGTAACACGGAAGTGTTGAATAAAAAAAAAACTTGGACAGCAACATACAATATAAGAAAACATAAAAAGAACACTCACATGTTATTTCTTAATAACTTCGACGGAACTTAGCTCCGTTTCCTCAAGAGAAACAGTAGTACTTATTAATATATACATGAAGATCACAAGAAACTTTTCTGCATAAGTATTCCACCATAATTAATAAAAATATGAAACCTTCATTAATAAAGCTTTAATTTTAGACAAGTTTTCATTTTTTCCTATTTCCTAATATAAGTGCAAGAAATATTGCGATTTTAATTCCTTAAACCATCTTTCCAAGTACCTTATCGAGCAAATGACCATTTTTTGAGGTACTGTCGGTGATCATTTAGTTTCACTGTATTTGGTCGCATTTTGGGCACCCACAGCTTTATCCCTTTTTACAATAAATTAACTGATACAACAGGTCAGAGAAGGCATAATTTAAAGAAATTATTTTCAAGGATAAATTTTATCAATATCCAAAGAAACACAAATTTGGCACAACCCGGCATTCCTCGGGATTTCAGTGAAGACCAAATTCATTATTGTATTTCTGGGAATTCTCGAAAACAGCAGTATGATGCTATTAAGCTTAGAACATGTATGAAGTTGCAAAACTGCTTTGTTAGGTATTATGTGCCATTTTAGAACAGCATTACTTAATACATCATATAATACTATACAAATGATATGATGGAATAGAATATGACCAATATCTTATGTGTGAATTGATTTTTTAAATTCATTTGATTGATTGATTTGAAAATACAAAAAAAAAATTATCACTGGGGAAGGCCCATTTAGGAAATTTTTCATTAAAGAAATTGATTGTGAATACATAATCAGAAATTTTTGTCTACCAATTCACCCTCTCAAATTAAGCAGTTAACTATTGAGAAGACAATGTGATGTGCTTATTTTGAATCTTAATCTTGATAGGATTTCACATTGAAGACGCTACGGTTAAGAATTCATTTTAAACTGGAAAATGTGTGAATTTCTACTTTGATGTGACAAAATAGCTAGATCTCTATGACTCAGTTCTTATTCAACCTTTTGAGAAGGATATAATCTTCAGAAAAGTGACCAGCTAATTTATTGGAATATTTTGCACCATTAATATCCAGGTTATACTTGATGGCTGTGATGACTCCCAATGGTTAAGGCATGTTTCAATCCTGAGAAACTGTCATGTTTTCTTCCAGGTAGGAAATTAACTTACTCAATGCCTTGTAACCAACAAAAATGGCAATTCATTTCAATGAGCTCTTTGTTGCCATTTATGTACAAGAATAAGTTGCAAAACTTCTAGATTGATTTGGCCAATGAAAACCCATATTGGACTTCCATGCAAGTCACAGGAAGCTTTCATTTAGACTTTCTTATGATGTTTTACTAGAACATTTCTTCACATCTACAATATCATCTACTCTTACATGAATATGGATCCATCACAGGAGTATAACGTATATCCATGCTGTCATGGAAGGTTTATTATGCTCAAAATTCCCCTGAACCTTCATCTCATTCCACTCTTTTGACAAATTGTTGTTTTCTCTCATTTGATAAATTCCTGATAAACTAAAAAGAAAAACTGCAGCTTTGTAAATTCCACTTTGAGTTTTAATCTTATGACCAAGGTATCAATATATAGTATGAACTATATACTGAAACTTGGGTTGTAAGATTAAACATTAAGAGGAATAAATCAAGCGGCAATTTTTCTTTCCGTAAAGGATAAGGTCCACTAATTACACCCTGAAATTATTTCTATCCTGATGAATCATTATGACTCTATATTGGAGAGACTAAGGCAAATCCAAACTCCACCCTTTGAACCAAATACCCGATAAATAGTCCACAATTATTGCTTTGGTCAAAGAGACACCCCATATGTTCAGGCCCTTAACACAGTCTTATAAGGTAACATATCAACAAAAGCTTGTCTCGGTGAATTCCAAAAACAGTTGAAATTTGGCAGTAATGTAACCATCAGTGAACAATTATAATCAAAAGGAGGGCTAGGCATGTAAAAATCGCCACTAAAACAATTGACCAATGACTAAATCATTAACTTTAAAAAATATTGGAAAATTTCCTGAAGAGTCAAAGAAAAAATCTTAAAACACTCATTAAAAACCATATCAACTGAACTGCACTGACTGTAACATCATAAAGTAGTAAATACTACAGAATGCACATCACTAAACAAAAATAACAAAAGATTAGACAAATAATATAACTCCTATAGGCTGTCCTTATTTTAATGCTTGGTATACGTGGGGGCACGTTTGGCTATTTTACTGTATAATTACCAGAAACATAAGAGGAGTAGTGGCTCAGGAGGTGTCTTATGCAAAGCTTGTTATAATTATTTCAGCCAGTGTATACGATGAAAGAAATTTAATTATCCTTGATGACTGGCCCGTCATGCAAAGATTCACTAATTAAACATTTAAAGTTAATTACTTCTCAACATTGGAAGAGGTTTTCTGAAATGTTTACTTTTTAAGTCAATATTTTGACTTAAAAAAATGAGGCATAAATGGTAAAAGTTGATGATCTAAATTTTATTTAACAGTATGTAGTATGGTGCTAAATAATTTTTTTTTAAGTTGCAATATATGGTAGCATACTTAGTGAACAGTACCAACATGTAATTGACAGGTATTTAATAGTTCTGAAAAATGTATTTGCAAAATCTAAATGTAATATTTTGTTTTTAGATCTAAGTACCTGTTTTTGTATTAATGTATTAATTATTGGCAGGGAAGGTTAGGGTAAAAACTTAAAATGATATGTAATTTAAAAGCAGCCCCTCTTCAATAGAAATCCAATAATAGCTAAAATAAATTGTATATATTAAGCAGAAAAATAGTAGAAAACCCAGTTTTTCAGACGATAACATTGTTTGCAGTCCTGATTGGAAGCTGGCCCAAATCACCACTTGAAAAATAGTACTGTTTTAAAGTTATGGGTTCTTTCATTATGTATTAGTCTAGACAATTGACACTTGTCATCATCAGACCATTACAAACATTATTACTATTACTACCTTTGTTTTAAAATTTCAAAAATCAGAACTTTATTCATTGACCCATTAAATGAATGTAATGCAAATTATAAGTACTTGCATCTTATTCCCATTTAATCATTAACCTGAACCAACAGTGACAAAGTTTAATTACTGAGTCAATTGGAACTGTGATTTATAAAAATATTAATTAAACCATTACCATGAGTGGATATTCTCTTGTTTTTAAAATATTTAAACATTTATCATCAAGCAAACATAAAAAATTAATTTACACACTAAAGTACCGAACACATTTAATTTGGTTTTAATAAGTAACTATATTCATAGCATTTTATGCATTGAAACATTAATTTTTAAAGGTAATTATAAGACAGGGCCTGGGAACTTGATGCAAGAATCAACGGCGAATTATTACAACTTATTGAAAGACAAGAGTTTTAAGAGTATTTACCAACAACAGGAGTAAACTCAGGAATCAAGGCTTGAAAATCCTTCCCGACTCTTATCTTCTCATCTGAAAAGTAATGAACTGTAATAAGAAAAAAGAATGGACTAAAGAATAACAATTCATAGGATTCAAACAAAGAATTTAAATAAGGTAACGTGTAGTACTGAAGTGGCAAGCTGTAAATTTTTGTACGCAAAGAAAAGAAAAAAAAACTAAATCAGTTCGAACGAGTTAGTGCCTCTTGAAAACGGTAGTGACGATCGATGAAGATTTTGGCTATAAAAAGAATTTAGGCTCGTACACACACGAAAGGTGTTGAAAAAGAGAAAAATATGGGCAAAAAAATAACAAGCGACGAAAAAAAGAACACCATTTCCTTCGAAATGGAAAGATTCGAGTAGCTTCAGTGTTGGGGTGGATGTCAATTACTTCTATTATGATATAGCGACTTACCCAAATAATTATATGGCGAACAAACTATGGCGTGTACACGTAAAACAAATACCACTTCTGGGAACGAAACCCAAAAAACAATACTCGAAATTTAAAAAAAATGTGCCAATATGCAGTTTACTCATCTTCAAGGAAGGACATCAATTGGTCAAAAAATAAGTAGAAATGCTTCTACCACTACGTACGGATAACTTATAGTAATCATAAAACCTTGACAGAGAAAATAGCAGAATCTGTCAGTCAGATAAACTAAATTGTACTTCTGCACTTCCGAAATCAAAACTGCAATGTTCACTTAAGCCATAATTATATGGAACCGTGAATAAATTCCGCACCGTCCTTCGAGTTACGAACAAAGTTTGAAAACTGCAGTACAATTTTACATACCGCCTTCTTCTTCGGTACTTGTATCAGTTGCATGGCCATTAGGGCTGGGTCCACGGGATCTTCGCCCATTTCGGACATTATCCGTATTCCTTTCTGCTAACACCATTATTAAGTATTTCCTATTTGTACGTGACGGGGATTCCTGTTGAAACGGACGTTTGGGTATATGAAAGTTTGCCGAGACCACCGCTTATAACGCCCCCAATCATGACTAACTAACACATTTGTAATGCAAACATTAAAGATAAAGTGACGATAAAATTGAAATAATGCATAAAATTTTAATTTCTGATCGTATTTTTCACTTAAAATTTAATTGTGTTAATTTAATGGGCCAATGTTTATTCATATTAACCAACTGTGTTGCTAAACTTTGGACGATGGTTATACAAATGTGCTAAAATAAATAAGATGAATTGTATTAAAAAAGGAAAGGTTAAATTATATTAATTATTTTTTAATTTTATATAGTTAACTTATTTTTGTATTAAATGTTTATATATAAAATTGAGGAAATTTAATAACTCGGCAACTGAGTCGGAGGATGGAGCTATCCTTTTTGGCCAATAGGTGGAGTTTGAAGTAGCGATCACGGTCGAACATGTCTTGAGACTAAGACTCGACATAAGCTGAATACCCATCGTGCTGGAGTACATGGACCATAAATGATATATTATTCTTTTCAGCGGTAGTGTCGTCTGTGTTAGCGAAATTAAGAATAACACTGACGCCAACCTGCTTGACTGCACGTAGTATGTTTTGTACTATAATTATGACTATTCTAAGAATAATTGACTTTTATCATTGCCTTTTTTTTGGGTTTGCGGTGTAAAGGAAATGACATATAACTAACAACTTAGTTTCTCGTTATAATGTTTAATTTTGAGTAGTTAACTGTAATTTATGGTGCTGATTCAGGGGGTTATGATTAAAAATTCGAGTCCCTTTTGCATTTCAATTGCAAACCTCTGGACTCCCAATAGTGTGAACAAATAAGTGTGAGTGTCGAGATAGAACCCATGATAAGTATTCAATTCGTCTCTAGGTAAATCTACCCAAAGAATGAGGCGAAATAGTGCATTATTGCTTAAATAATTGCAAAGAGGATGTTATGAGGCATTCATGTGGGAAATCACGACAGATGAAAGCAATCGACTCGTGACCGGTGGTGCATTCTGCAATCTGTGCTGAAGTGTACGCCAAACAAAATGAGAGTGGTTGCATTAATTAGTGGGGGGAAAGACAGTTGTTACAACATGATGCAGTGTGCTGCGGCAGGGCATGATGTAGTGGCACTCGCTAACTTGTGTCCGGAAAATAAAGGTACAGTAATATATTTGAGCTTGTGAACTGATGGTATCCTATTTATATTTATTCTCATTGCATAACTGAAATATTATCCTATAGACATGAAAATCGTTGTTTTTCCGATTGAAACCCCGAACTCTCAACAAACCTTGATGGGATTACCAATAGTATGCGCGTGCATTATATGAGCTTTGTTTACTCTCTCTCCCATAACAGATGAACTAGACAGTTACATGTATCAGACTGTAGGCCATCATGGCATTGATATGTATGCTGAAGCTGTTGATTTGCCTCTTTTTCGAAGAATAACTCAAGGTTTGGCTGTTCATCAGGGGTGTATATACACGCCTACACTGGAAGATGAAGTTGAGGATTTATATCATCTGCTAAAGCAAGTGAAGGTAAGTTAAATTAACTGTGACCTTTTGGCCTTAAGACTGCTTTGCTCAGAATGGGATGACATTATTAAATTACCCGTCCATAATATTTTGTTTAACATGTATTGTTACATTCCTCACGGAACAAAATTTTTAAACAGCATCACTCCTTTTTAATTGGTATTATTTTTAGCAGATGCAGAGTTGCCCAGTGCAGTGCTCGACTATTGTATTCCTTTATTTATATAACCAAAACAAAATGAATTATCCTGTTAGGTAATTCCAATACGATGCGCGGCGGGTATTCCTAAAGCTGAGACAAAACATAATTGATTTTTTGATAACAGTAGTTTCATCCAGTTCCATTAATATTCCCTGACCAATTTTCAAGAAAAAATTAACAAGAAGTGCTTGATTTGTAATTTAGGATAAGCCATAACCCTATACTAATTTCATCCCATTTGTACACTGATTTGAAAAGTGTTTCTTTTAGCTCCTTGGTCTATTTTGTCAAAGTTTGGTGTATGGTTTTCCATATATGAATTTAGTGTGAGAGGGTAATTGAATGTCCATAGTTCATACGTTGTTCATGTGTTTTTGATAAAGTTTTCTTCATATTCTAATAATTCCTCTAGTACTAAAGGTAATGTATATTTCCCCCAGGGACCAATATTATAGATATAAGGAATGAAACACAAAAAATTTACTCATATATGTTAAGTTAAATTTGTGACTGTATTCTATAAAAATGTATCTAGTGGGAATGCTAGAAAACCAATTTGACAATAGAAATTAACCTCAAAATTACTTAAATAATAATAAGGGGGAAAACTCCACTGGCCGCAAGTTTTCCCCCTTATTATTATTTAACCTAGAGGCCGTAGAGCTCTTGAATTCTTGCTCAAAATTGCTTGTCGTCATTTATCAATTAGCATATGAAAGTAGTTTCCAAAGTGACTTTTAATAATCAAACCACTTTACTTTTCCACATAAACTTTTTAATTTTTACTACCCAGGTTTCGTTATAACATAACATCATCAGGTAGAAATTGACAAGTCCAACACCGTATATATACATATCTCTGGGCGGAGGGGAAGAGGAGGGAGGAAAGAAAGGATTGGTTGAGCTAAGAAGAGGGGGGCTAAAAGTCTATGGTTTGAGGCGGATAATATTATATAGTTAGCTGGAAGAATATGGTCAATACAATGTTGCAAAAAGCCCACCTGACATCAGATTAGTTGGCAGAGGATTAGGGAAATGATTATTATGAACTCGGAGAACGCCACTTAGTAATTAGTTAGGTGACTCAGTAGCGGGTTGGGAGGAGTCGCTACATTGTTGAAAAAGTCTCACTTGGTTTCAGGTGAGCTGGCAGGGGGTGAGGGAAAAAACAATAACGGGGAATGTGAAGGGTAAAGAAAATCGTTGGTCAAAACATCTTCCCCGTAATTCGTGTGTTGAAGGATTTCCAACTGCTCCAGCGCATCAAGACTGTACCCTTTCTTCTCAAATTTTGAGATCCTGCTAGATCCAACTTTTTGTTCATGATATTCTTATTTCGGGAGAGAGCAATGTTCCAATGCACGTGATTTTTCTAGATTTTTAGAAAGCTTTCGACAACGTACCTCATACTTGACTACTCACAAAGCTGGAAGCATACGGCACAGATAAAAATATCCTTGGCTGGATTAAAGACTTTTTGAATGGTTGTGTACAAAGAGCAGTAATAGCTATATATCTCAAATGCAGTAGAAGTTACTTCAAGTGTTCCCCACGGAATTGTTATTGGACCTCTTATTCCTGCTTTACGTTAATGACATTAACTCCATAATCACTTTGAAAGAAGAGTGATTCCCTCTCAAACACCTAATGCATTGGGAACACTGAAATGAGAAGTGTAGAATTGATTAATTAATTAGGCGTTAACCTCATTCACGATCTCTCATGGGTAAAACACATATAAGGAAGTTGTAGGAAAGCTAAAAAAAATTAGGATTTATTAGAAGAGTGTTAGGTAAATAAGATGACAGCAATTCCCTCCGGAATGCTTACTGTATTGGGAGCATTGAAATGGAATGTGTAGACTTGATTAAATACATAGGTATTACCCTCACTGACGACTTCTCTTGGGTGAAACACATAAAGGGAATATGTGGACAAGCTAACAAAAGATTAGGATTTACTGGAATAGTATTGGGGAAATATGATGACAAGGTCAAAGAGAAATGCTATCTTTCACTGGTTAGGCCTCATTTAGAATATGCTACTAGTATATGGGAGCTTCATGAAATTGGCTTGATTGCCAAATAAGATCACGTGCAGCGTAGAGGAGCTAGATTTGTAAAACATTGTCACAATAAACTTGTATTTATAATTATTATACACATGTATCCAAAATATTAGAGGAGCTAGGCTGGGAATCACTCATGGAGCAAAGGTTAAATTACAGATTAAATCTCTTGCATAAATCAGAAGGATGTCTCTTAGCAATGATGTTGAAAATGTAATATTACCCCCATCGTACAATGGTAGGTGAGATCATTTCAATAAAATAGAGAGATTAAGTGTAGGACAGATAGATTTAAGATGTCATTTTTTCAATGAATGTTAAGGGATTAGAGTAACATTTTCTGGCCACTGTAGGGGTAAAAATATTCAGCTCAAGATTAATCTGGTGTGTATTAACCCCCTACTACACACCCTAGCAGTGGCTTGGAGAGTACTAAAAACTACAAAGTAGCATCATGTGTGTAAACCCTTGCATAAATCTTAACTATAGTAAATCCATCTTTAGTTATACCTTTTGAATGAAAACTGATGAATAGTTGTCCACGTAAAAATACTTAAATATTCCAAATACTCCAAGATTCCAAAAAAATCAGTAGGAAAGCCAGGAAAAAGATACCAAGTTCATTAGGAAAATGTCTGACATGGGAATCAAGGAAAGAAGTAGCCACTATGATGAAGAGTATTATATTTATCCCACTAAGTGTGACATACCACGTGGATCGTAAACTTTTATATGTTCATTTACAACACCTGGTCAGAGACATCATGTGAACGGGGCAAAAATTGTAGCTTAGGGGAAGGTTTGAGGCCTACATGTAATCTAGAAATGTACCAGTCACTGAGATTGGTTTTGGCAAAAACAGTGTAGAATGCTGCCCATTGCCTGCTGTGAATTGTGTAGGCATTTCCGCAAATGTGGACAATGTCACTTATTTAAGTGGTGATAAGGAAATCAGCCTCTGTCCATTCCGTACTTCTGTGCTCTTCTCTTTGATTTGACAATGTCTCCCCTCCGAGAAAGTATTACCTCTCCTATTATCTGAGGCAGATGAGGTCCACCTGCTCAATAGCAAACTGTGTGTGGTCATTGTGAATAGATTGTATCAGAGTATGTATTCATTAATTTCATTGGAGGTAATCATAATACATAGTTTGCCGGCCTTGGTGGCAGAAGGGTAATGTTCTCGTCTGCCAATCCAAGGGTCGTGGATTCGATTCCCTCCTGGGTGGGTTATCTTCCATCTAGGGCTTGGGTGTTTGTAATTGCCTCCATTTTTTTCACTGTCAATAGTCCGATGTAAAGGCCAAAAAGTGCTGTTTTTGGACTAAGGCTAAACAAATAAATAATTTATACAAGTAATTTTAATAGTTTTTACTTTCTAAAATCAGATTCTCTTGGCTTATAAAACCTTATCTTGACGTCATTTGAGGCTGAAGTCAGTTGAGTGGAAAATTTGGCCAAATTATCTTTTTGGGTGCAGACATGCATCAAATTGTATAATCTTATCAAGAGCAGATGAAATGGTGCAATCATTGCATTTACTGTGTAGATCCTAAGTAGTGAAAATAAAAGTTACATTGAAACCTTGATACCAGGAGTTAAGTAATGTTAAAAGGTGGTGTTTGTGGCTTCCACCAGCTGCTGTGCTTGAAACATGGGTTTTTCTTTCTTTACATCTATTTGGTGGATTTTAGCAGATGCAAAAACTGAAGTGAAAGTGTTCAAGATGCAGCAGATCCTGCTATGATGCAAAATCTCCATTTAATAATGCAGGAATGCATTTTCAGGATGAAGTTGATATTGATGCAGTGGCTGTTGGGGCAATACTCTCTGACTACCAGCGTGTCCGAGTGGAAAATGTGTGAGTGTAAAATAGCATTACTTAATACATATACCTACAGAACATGTAAAATGCATACAAAAATTTTTCTGAATAAAGTACAGATAGCAACAATTTTCATCCTGAAGATAATGTCATACTTTGAAACTCGGTCGTACAATTGAACTGATCTAGTGTAAAATTGTTACTATATGTTCTTTATTATGTTTGAATTCCCTAGATAACACACCTGAAACTATTCAATTTGTTTATTTTTATGGTTTGAATCTGCACATTTTAAATCAGTTCCTATGAATTTTTCATGAAAAGTTTGTTTGAATAGATTCTTTATCCAGAAGAGAGGTGTTGTAATAGTTTTTCATCGACATTTTTGTGTCATGTTCATGAAAGTCAGTGTCAATGCCCGCAGTTTTTTAGTCCCCAAAATACTTGTTCTCTCATGCAAATAATTTCGTCTCTTGTCTTTCAAGCACATATCAGCAAAAGATTGATATAATAGGACTGTGGAAGATGAACTGGAAGTATATAATGAATTGTTAAAGTGACAAAACACTACCTTGAACAAAAAGTTCCCGGAATAACCACCGTGTGGCGCTCCCATCGTTCCGATTTGAGTTCTGTTTCTTTGGTTAAATTGGTACATCTGTTGTTGATATTCCCTTTAAATCTTAGTGTCATAACTTGACATTTGCAAAAGTTACGTAGCCAAGAGAACATCTATCTCTGTGTGTGTTGGCGATTTTTTACAATTGCAGAAATGGATTTAAATTTGCAACAACGAACTTGTATTAAATTTTGCGTAAAAAACGGATTTAGTGGCGCACGGACGTTGGAAATGTTGGAAAAGTGTTTTGGCAACGATTCTCTAAAAAAAACGGTCGTTTACCAGTGGCACGAGCGGTTCAGAAGTGGTCGTGAGTCAATCGAAGATGATGAACGCAGTGGCAGACCATCGACATCGAAAGTCGGTGAAAAAATTGATAAAGTAAAAGAAATGTTGGTCAATAACCGCAAATTAACCATCAGAGAAATAGCGGAGGACTTGAACATTGCCTATGGATCCGCCCAAGACATTGTGGTTAATGATTTGGGTTTCCGTCGTGTAGCAGCAAAGTTGGTGCCAAAAGACCTCAATTTCATGCAAAAAAGAGACCGTGTTGACGTCGCAAAAGACATGATTTGCGAGGCTGAATCCGATCCCACATTCATCAAAAGGATCATTACTGGAGACGAGACGTGGGTTTATGAGTACGACACGCAATCCAGACATCAGGCAAGTGAATGGCGTTCACCAAATGAGCCGAGACCAAAAAAACCACGTCGTTTTCAGTCAAAAAAGAAGGCAATGCTGACGGTTTTCATGGATTACAACGGTGTAGTGCATCATGAATTTTTGGGAGAAGGCCAGACAGTAAACAAAGAGTATTATTTGGGCGTTATGAGACGTTTGCGTGAAGCAATTCGCCGAAAGAGACCAGAAATCGTCGCACAGTGCGTCGAGACCGTCACACAGTGCTATCATTATTCGTAAGTTCTTGACGAAAAATGCAACAAATACCATCCAACAGCCACCGAATTCACCTGATTTGGCTCCCTGTGACTTCTTTCTGTTCAATCGAGTTAAAAAATCATTACGGGGAACGCGTTTTAGCAGCCGAGAGGAAGTAATGGAAAAATCGCAGGAAGCACTGATGGACATACCGAAAACCGAATATAAAAAATGTTTCGAGGATTAGATCAAGCGCTGGCATAAGTGTGTTGCAGTCGATGGGGATTACTTTGAAGGGGACAATATAGATTTAGATGAATAAACTTGTATTTTTAATTTTCTGAATAAATTCCGGGAACTTTTTGATCAAGGTAGTATTATGCAGAGAAAGATTTGAGGATGAGTGGAACAGTGCAGCTGAGTGATGGATTCTTATTAGTAGAGATAAAAGCACATATAGAAAATTGGGTTATTATTAAGTTTTACACAATTTTATGTTTCCTCCCTTAAAAAGAACATACTTAATGAAAGCTGATGGATGATCATTGGGAAGAGAAGACATAGAAAGTGATTGCAAACAACTTCAGGAAATGAGTGTGGATTTATTCATAGTTAAACTCTAGGGTACACATAATAGTGATGGAGAATTTGAATCCAAGTGTAGGTGAAGGGGGAGATGAGAGTAAGGCAGGGAGGCTATGGTTTAATGAACAGGAATAAATGTGGGGAGAAAACAGTTGTTTTGGTGGAGGGACAGCTCAATTCTAACTCCCGATTTATCGTAGAGTTAGGTACATTTGGAGAATACAGGGAGTTTATGAGAGACACATACAGAGTGATGTACCCGTTAGATCATGTTATGGCTGGGTACAGTTTTAGTTTCATAGTACGTGGTCTCCAGAGATTTATTAGAGGACATACTTAGTGCTCATGAGTTGTAACATTAAATTCAAGTGGGTTAACAAGGGAAGATGGATGAAAAAATAAAAGTCTAAGCTGTCACTGGGCTAAAATGGTAAAAAAACGGGCTGCAATTGATAAAAATCCAGAAAGAGGAACTGGAGCAAGATGAAGTGGGGGGAAAACGTAGAAATTTCTTAAAATATGATATTAAAAGCAACAACAAAAAAATAAAAATGGTAAATAAAAAGTATTAGGAAACCATTGATTTAATAATAGGTGGCCGGGAAGGGATGGAGTAATTAATGGAAGGACATATGCATAGAATTGATAACAAAAAAGTACAGACAGCTGAGTTATAAACTAAGGGAAGAAAGTAAAATGCAAAAGAAATATGATTGAAAGAATAGTGTAAGGATACAGAGAGTGGATAAAATTGGTGAGCTTTACACAGGAATCAATAATAAAGCAATTATAAAAACTCTGAATGATCTTTAATCAAAAGTTTCCCAGGTATATTTTTTAACAAATGTTTCTGTTGTGCAGTATTTATTTCCCATGTCTTGGTTTTTGGGACATTAAGGAACACTTTTCCTGGTTCTTTTTTAATTATTTTTTAATGCATTTTGGCAAAGCAAAGATTTTTCTTTCAATGATTGGTTCAATGTTTGCCTCCAAACTTATGCAATATCACATAAACAAACCCCATATATGCAAGTCAAGTATAAATCAGATTTACAAATACTGAAGTCATACCTCTCATTTTCTTTCGTAATACTGGCAAAAGTTTCAAATTCAAAGAATGCTTTACTTTTCAAATGGCTTTCATAATTCCAAATCAGGTCTTGCATATTATTTTTGTATACTCTGTACACTTTGTGCCTATTTTTACATGTTCTGTTAAATAAAAAAAATACAAGAAAAACATGCACATTGTACTGTCCAGGACCACTTGACTGTTGCTTCAGACAACTCCTTAAGTAATTTGAACTCTAATAAGTGTGTCATTTGTAGCCTGATTGACATTCTTGTATGCTGTATTTGGGGGGTATTTTATGTATTTAATTTAAGAGCTTAATGAAAATAAAATGGGACTGCATTGATGATCAAATAACCTGACTAGTGGGGAGAAAAATTTTCTTTTATGAATAATTTCCATGTTTGAATATTGACCCTCAAATGCAGTCCAGTCACTACTGGGGTTCTATTGTGACTCAGTATACATTAAATTGTTGATTAGCGTGGCAATTGTAAAGGAATTTTCAAAATTTTAGATTGCTGAGACTCCTGAATACTTGATGTACAGTCAAGCAATTAACTTGGATCTTCATAATGCACATTTTATTATTATATACATTGTAGCAATAATTTTTATTTTTCCTGGAATTATATCTATGATGTATCGGTCCAGAAAATCCAAGAAATGGTGCTTGTTGGATCAGAAAAGGTTTGCTTTCTTCCTTTTATAAGTCTCCTTTCTCGCTAGAATGCTGTTTAAGCTTGCAGATGATTAAACACATATTTAAAAGCCTTAACACTGAAAGAGATAAAAGCTGAGTTGGATGAAGTTCATGGCTCATCTGCTCCTGTGTTTGTGACTGTTTACAATTGGGTCAATGAGTTTAAATGTGGCCTTACATCCAAAAATGATGAACATCAATTGGGATCCCTAGTAAAAGTGACTTCCTCTGAAATGATTGACGACGTCCACGATATGTTTTTGAGTGATTGACGCATCAAAGATCCTGAAATAGTTGAGGTCACAGGCATATTACAAGACAATACAGTATTATTAAGTTCACATGAAAAATAGGTTGTGAAAAAATCTCAGCAAGATGTGCCATGTTTGCTCTCAGTGGAGATAGTGCAATCATGTAGTTTATTTGGATGATATTGCACTTTTCTTTTGCAATCCTGATGAGTTTCTGCACCGATACGTAACTGTGGGCAAAGCACTGTTTTACTTCTACCCTCCAGAGACAAAGGAACTGTTGAAACAATCGGTTTCTAAAGGTGATCTGGTCCCGAAGAAGGCAAAGATGATGAAATTGACTGACAAGGTGATGGCTATGGTTTTTTGAGATGCATGCAGAATTATGTGCATCCATTACTTAAACTACCAAATAGGTATATAAATGAAAAAGTCATCACTCAAGTTTTCTCGGATTGAATAAAATAGTGACGTTTAAAAATTGCTAAACTTTGATTTTGAAGGGACTCAAACTTTTTAAATTCCTTTAAATTTGTGTTCTAATTTGTAATACGGTGGAACATTACTGAACAAACATCTCATAACAAATGATTTGTATAATGGCCATAATATATTTTTTAATGACTATGGGTGATATTTTGCGTAATGAGGCACAAGGAAAGGGGAAGTCTTGGATTGATTGCATGCCCACTGCTTCAGTCTGTGTTTAGGACTCATTCTGCTAGCACCTTAGTGTTTTTGGTGATCATACATTTATCCAAACTTGTATTCAGGTGTATTATTTTTGTGCAAAGTTCAATAAGAGTTGACTTTACAGTGAATAATAGTTATCATAGTTACAATTGGAATTGATTGGAAGATATAAAGATAGACATGTGAAAACATCGAAACTGTTCATAGTAGTTAAGGATTAACTTCAGTGTGCACATAATTGTTAAGAATCTGTCACACCATTTAATAAATGTGAGTAGAATTCCACTTTTCAAGAATAATCTAATTGACGAGTGTTATTGTGGTGTAAATGAATATTTATGTAAAGCTTAAGTGTATATTATTTTGGAATAATGTGATCTATATCCCATTGACATTTCCTATACATTTGTTATGTATTCTCATTGCTGTAGACTGTGTCTGCTGGGAAAATAAATGTTAATATTATAATAACCCCTTCAAAAGTGTCCCTAAATAAAAAGCCAGAAGAATACAAGCATATGAGAATAAAATATCTATAGGAAAGAAAAGTATAGTCACTGTAAAGTGAGAACATTGTGTGTATGTGTGTGTGTGTGTGGGGGGTTGATTTAGCATGCACATACAATTGGTCGGCATCAGGGATTAGTACTATCCTCAAGAATAAGTACAAGATTAAGGAGACAGGTGCTACAAAGGTATTGACAGTAATATCCGATATTGAAAGGTTGTTTCTCCTATGGATGAAAGAAAAGCGATAGCAATGTGACTATTTACTATGATATCATTTGTGAGAAAGTGATTGTGATTTTTGCCAACCTCTTTGTGATGACGTCAGGATAATGAACAGCCAACGAAGAAGTTTGATTGAAGGCATGGGTGGTCGGAGAGATTTAAATGAGGGACCAACATTCACAGTGTGGTAAGGCATGGTGAAGCAGCAAGCTCCAGCACTAAGGCAGCAAAGAACTTCATTGGTGATTTCATGAAACTTGTGTATTCTGAGTGTTTTCTTCCACAGCAGGCTTTTAATTGTAATGAAAAGAGTCTTCAGGTAGAACATGCCCAAGCCAACCTATATAACTGCAGAGAAGAACATATTACTCATTCACAAGCCAGTGAAAGACTGTCTTACCCTGCTATTTTGTGCCATTGCAAGCAATGATTTGAAAATTAAACTGCTGCTTGTTTACCATTTGGAAACTCAATGATCCTTCAATGGACTGTTGAGTCCAGAAGAGGAGGTTAAATGTGACTTGTTTTCTGCAAATTAAATTTGCATTCTAGGTTCATCCCATCCGCAATAAAAGAGAGGATGATGATGGTTTATGATCATAGACAATGGATGTATAATTTTCTTTGACTAAACGTTATACATGTATTATTACATTTTACAATCATTTATGTGGAAAAAATATTTCACTTAATGAGTGGTTCGGGAGAGTTAAGATTCTGAAATGAATTTTGATCCTTAAGCAATATTCTACAATATTGCAGTGAACCCATGGGATTTATTCCCACTGCACTACCATGAGTGCACACTGAAGACCTATGTAAATTATTTCAGTGCATACTCTCATATGTATGAACATCAGAGCTTTTCACATTATGACAAATTGTTTTTTTTTTGCATGTGGTAGATAGTCATAAAAGTGCATAATGAAGATCCTACCTTAGTCCATAAAATTTCATGACATTGACTCCATTATTCCGAAATTTCCAGAGATATGATAAAGCATTGGATAAAACCTTTCTAGAGTCATGATCAGTAACTCCACTAGAACGGACAATTGTGTTATGGATAATGATTTTTTAAATGTACAAAGGAAAATCCATGGTCACAATCCAGGTCTCCTTAGATGTCAGCACATTGGCTTTTAATAAAGAAAGCGGCTGATTAATTCTTCAAGGGCTGTGCCATCTGATATAGCAGCCTTTTTTTAATGGCTGAAAAATCATATTTACTGGGAAATGAGGCTCAATGGCAATGGTTTGCTCTCTGTTTGAGAAGTAGGATCGATTGTTTAATCAGCATTATAAACATTCACTTGAAGTCATTTTATTCTTCAATAATATTGACCTCATTAATCAATGAATATTTCATTATTTCTTGATGCAAAGCTTGTCATTTTCATTCCTGTTGCTTCCCATCATGTCTGTTTAGTTCAGCACCCACAAGGATATCTCATTGGGCAATGTTGAATGGTTGTTTGCACAATCTTAAAATAGAATAGCCATGTGAGCACAAGTTCATATAAAGGTCATTCAGTCAGTGTTCCCCCTCTTATGTCATCCAGGCACTTAGTGTTCATGTTTCTATCATTGGCGGAAGAGATAGTTAAAATATCTTCTGTCCTCTTACCAAATGTGATTATTGGCATGCATGTCTAATTCTATATTTAAATGTAAGAATTTTATTCAAGCAGTTGTTATATAATGGGAATAATTGTCACGTGTGTGCTAGCCTTTACAATAGCAAAAATGATGCATTTACAAATATTGCATAAATTTATTCATTTAGTTGTAATAGGTTAGGCCTTGTTGTTCTCTCATACTTGTGGCGGAGAGACCAAACTGAGCTGCTACAAGAGATGATCGACTGTAAAGTGGATGCAATTCTCATCAAAGTGGCTTCCCTTGGCCTGGATCCTAGTTTGCATTTAGGAAAGACACTTGGACAAATGCAACCCCACCTGCTCAAAATGGTGAAACTCATTTTTTAAATCTAATATTTTAAGATATGTTTTTATATGGAAGTTTTCATGTAAATTTATCCTCCACATGCATATCCTAGACTTCTTTCTATATAGTAAAATTATTTTGCAATGTGAAATTTTATTGATTATGTTAAGTTAACACATCACCCACTCCTAACTAGGGCTGGATTACAGGATGAACAAGTAAGGCAGTTGCCCAGGATTACTTAAATTTTATTATACATTTTTATCTATCTGGAACTTTCTCTCTTCTCTATCTCCCATCCCTCTATCATCTTCCACCTAGTCCTTCTTAGCTTGGGTCTTTTTCTTTCCTCCAGCTTCAAACGTCTTTGCCCTTTTACGACATATTCTGCTTCACATGCCTAAACAATCTTATTCTTCTTTCATTGTACCTTTTACCAATGCCTGCTTCTCTGATGCAGGCATGCCATACATATATATATATATGCTTACTGTAAACAGGTGCTTAAAATCCTTGAGGAAAAAAATGGAAATCCAGTGTCAATTCAGTATGGTTTTCACATTTATCTTTGATAATGAATATTATTATGAACTCAATACAATACTTTTGCATTTTTCTATTTGCTTAGGTGTACGATAATCTGGTGATTTTAATAATGTAATCACAACTAACACAATGTGAGTATAACAGCACTAGTAATATATGATGTGGCTTTTCACAGTAATACATCTAGGTTTCAATTTAGGGCGTTGAAAAGTACCCAAAACAATGCTTTTATTCTAATCTAGGGAAATGTAAGAGTAGTGCTTCAATAGGGCCCTACTTGCGAAGTTCTTTCATTGTTCAAACACCTATCTTTTTTTTGTAACAACATGGTTGATGTGACACTGCTGGTTTCTCTGCCATTGTTTATGTTTCATAATGCAACTTCATTGATTTTAATTTTTTTTCCCAATATCTCTGTAATTGAAATTTTAGGTAATAAATTGTAACTGATGGGTCATTTTTTGTTATAGTAAGGCATGGATTATTACCTCCTGTCAATATAATTTATCCTGAATAGGTGTAATTCCTGAATGTACATTTCAGAATTGAGAAAGAAATTATTTTGAGTTTTAATAATCCAGGAATATTAAGTTTTGTTCACATATTAACCCATATCTAAATTATTTATAACTTACATAACCCTTTAATTTATAATATAAATAATGTGTTGTTGATCCAGTGGTGTTCTATATAACAAATATTATTTTTGATATCACAGTCTTAAAATATTTCCAAATACTCTCCTGGATCTCGTTTGTAAACTGTTAGGTCTCATGAAATTGAAGTGCAATGCACAGTTATATGTTTTTAAATGCCTGTTACTTAAATGATGTCATCATCAATAAAGAGAAATAATATGCCATTAACCAATTGTCATCTTGCATAAACAATATACACAATCACAAAACGAAGTAATTTTAAAATTAAGTGCACTGTACATAATAATCCACGTTTAAAATTAATAACTAATATGATCATTTAATCAATAAAGAAGTAAGCCCTTATAAATAGTAGAGCATGTGAAATTCACAGTAATAGAATATATTGAATGAATAAGTTATTTTAATTTAGGGAAGAAAATTGTAAAACAAGTGTTTTCGAAATGTCCTGGACTTAATGGCTTTTTTAATCCTCACGTAATACACAGTAACTTTTTAAAATTATGTCTACATGAGATGAGGAGCTCATATGGATAGTGGATGTTTATTACGATATGAAAGGTGTATAATTCTTCCTTGTGTGTTTTGAAGGGATTTTAGTTTTATTACAATGAATATTTTAAAAGGGTATTAGTCTAAGCTTATGGTTTTGAATGATCTAAATATTTTAGATCATAATATCTATGTGAAAGTATTTATAGGTTTAAACATTTGCAAGATTAAATTCTCATACCCATGATATCAGTTGCATGTTAACCCTTGGAGTCCATGCATTATCGTCTGCCAAACAGTTCTATTTTCAGTCATGCTTCAAATGATTTAAAGCATAAAACATGTAGAAGAATTTAGTCTTTAAGATGTATAGAAATTCAATATCAGCAACTTTCATTACAGTTTTTCATTGAATTTTTTAAATGCATTTTAATTTAGAGCTCTGTTAAACTTAAAGTAAGATTTGCATGTTTAAGTAGAGCATGGCAAATATTATAACTTTTTAAAATCTCCTCTATAATTTTGTTTCGATCATGAAATTATTTTTTTAAGTTGTCCATTAATGCTGTATTATAATAGGTTTGTTTGGTAGTTTCTTAATTGATGTGCATTTTATATTGTAATGCTTGAAACTACCCTAAAGTTCTATCCACAATGATCTCACTTTTTATGCTGTGAATAATTTATGACTAATTGATTTAGTTCTCTTGTTTAATTGTTAAGGCCTCCATTTTTATGTTAATCCATGCATATGATTGAGCCACTTAGCAATTTGTTCAGCGTTGGCTTTTACAATTCATGACAAATAGTTCATCATTGCATGAGCGTCTATGGTGCCATTGTAGATGGTGAGATGGTGGGTTTCTTTTACAGAAAGAAAAATACGGGTTAAATGTCTGTGGCGAGGGAGGAGAGTACGAGACGTTTACTCTTGATTGTCCATTGTTTAAGAAGTCCATTGTCATGTAAGTGTGGGATTTTAGCCTCTCTCCTTGAAAATTTTGTGTTCCTGGTGCATTTTATTTGAGTTTATAAATTATTAACTACATTTGAATGTGTTTTAAGGTTCTAATTTTTTATAATTTGTGCGTTGACTTTTATTGTAAAAATTAAGTTTGGCTTGGAGGCTGAAATTCAAGATTAATTCAGATTTTAAAAAGCCAAAATGTCTCAACATTTTAAGGTGTGTAGAAATTATTCATATTCACTGTTCATGGTGTTTATTCAATCAATTATTCTACTGTAGTTGCAAAAATTTTGTGACCCTAAGTTTGGTGCTCGTTTTCTATAAAATGCCAGAACTGAATTCAATGTAATAAATTTTGCCATTTAGCTTGTTTCAGTCATGAGTTAAATGGTTACAAGTATGATATTTTTCAATGCTATTCAACTCATAATATCAGTATAAGAAATAACAATGAGCCCAAATTTTGAGCTCCAAGAAGCTGCATCAAAATTGGAGAAGAACATATATGAATACTGGTCCCTTGACAACTGAAAAATTATAAACATATGTTCCTCTGGCCTTTGCCATTGTCCTTTTAAACTTTCAAGATTATATCTTTATTTATATATTTGGTGGCTTATCACAATTTGAGGAGTGAAAGTAAAGCAAGGGGGATTCTTCACCTACCTGGGTAGCTGTATAATTTTAATGGAACATGTTTGACCAACATCAAATGAGGAATAGCTCAAGCTAAGAAAGCCTTCAAGGAGAACAGGCAGCTACTGTGTTTAAAGAACTGAAATTTACGATGAAGGAAACAGTTCGTTTAAACGTATGGAGCATGGCACTCTTATGGATCAGAGATATAAAACATTGAACAAATGGATCAGTAATGAACAGAAGCCTTTGAAACATGGCACTGGAGGAGAATGGTGAAGGTTAATCGGACAGAAAAAGTGAGGAATGAGTAAGTGCATAGAAGTAAACAGAAGAGGAAAGACCATATGAAGAACTCTATAGTGAAGAAGATGGATTGGGCATACCTTGAGGCACAATGGGTTAGTTATAAACATAATATGAGAGGAAATCGAGGAAAAGATCTCACGAGGAAGACCAAGAAACAAGTATATCAGGTAAATTAAGGATTACTCAAAAGAGAGAAGTTATCAGGAGGTGAGGAAACTAACGCTGAATAGAGTAGAATATAGGGCTGCCTTAAATCAATCTTAGGATTGAAAATACTGATGATCTTTATTTGTTATGAAGCTGTTGTTAATTTCGTGGAATAGATTTATTTCCAATGATACAAGAAATAAACTGGTAAATACAGATTGGAAATGTGTGTGACATCATTGGGTTTCAGTTTGGAGTCTATCACTACAGTTCTAATGTTATATTGTGTACAAGTAGAGCTATGTTGCTCTTTCAAATTAGAGTGATAGTGTCCTTTCACTGACAGGGAGCCTTGCACTGTTGCCAAAGGTAGGGAGGATTTTGAAGGGATTCGATTTCTCAATTTCTACCCTTTTATTTCTACCTTGCATGCTTATGTGTTGCATTCATGATGAAGTTGCCTCCCATACTGATAGGTAAGGATAGCATTAGGTGCACTTAGTTTCTTTAAGATGGAAGCCAAGAAATGCAACTATAACTACCCAGTTAATAAAACTATGTCTTAGGGTTTAGGTATTTAAGTCTATAAAATAAATACTATAGATTTGGACAACATAAAGGCTAAAGCATCCGTTCCATTCAAGAAGCTGTGCCTAAAAGTGGGATGTCCAAGAATCAATTAATTCAATTTACTTTGCATAAATTTTAAATCAATAAAATATTTCCAACCATCAATAACCTGAAGTGGAAAACTGAAAAAAATTATGTCTGACTTTCCCATTGTGTCATTTCCAAACTTTGTGACAGAAAGGAAAGATCTGATATTGCTTCAAGAAATTACAAAAGAAGCCACGGAAATATTGATGAACTGTTGCTGTTTCTTGGCTCACATTATCAAGAACAATTCAGAAACTCTTAAGGGTGACAAAATATTTTGTACTGAGGCATGGTGTTGTCATATACCATAAATTGTGCATGGCAATAAATTCTTACTGATGTGTTGCAGTGTTATTGAACCAATTATGATCAGTATTGTGGGCATTTCAAGACATTTGTGTTTGGTAAGGTGCTTTCAAGACCCTATCTGATGCTGAAAAACTAGGAAATATTTTGTGCATCGGAAGTAAAGACAACTTTCTCAAAGAATCCAAACTCTGCTTTGTTAGTTAATAGGTAGGCCCAGATTACCGCAAGGAGATTAATGTACTACATTTGGAAGAATGCTCCAGGAAGTTATTAAATCCTCCCATTTAATTCAGAAATAGTTGATTTAGCCCTATATCACACAATAATAGGACCCAATAGAAAAAACCCAACAATAACATGGGTAAAGGTTGAGATTATGTTCTGGTTGGAATAAGGAAATATAATTAGCCCATCTGATGTAACTTATTTCAAATGTTTAACCGAAGTAGATATTTTTTCTCATGCTAAACAATGTTTTAACCTTTTCCAGTCCAACGTCTAGCTCTACTTGACAGTGCACGTCCTTGTATCAGGTCCAATGTCAAGTGACACTCAACATGTTTGAATCGTCTATTGGGTTTTTGTATACTATTGCCCTTTGTTGGACATTTTTTAGATTTCCGTGGTCTTATTTTAGTAAAGTATCATTTCCTATTTTTACTGTATTTTTTTCAAGTGAATAACTTAAAAGATAGACTAGCATTTACCGCCATGTGAATTAACTAATTATAGGTATAAACCCCTCAGATAACTTAATTAAAATCAAATTAATGACCTAACTACCAGAACTAGGAAAACATTCTGTTCAGACTAGAAAGAGTTGGTACTCTTCAGAAAAAATTCTGATTATATAGCAAAAGAAGTTAAACCAAATGTTGAGTTAGTTTGGTTACCAGCAGCTCATTTCAAGCTTAGTACAAGAGAGTGTATTTGGGTTTTGGTTAAGCCCAAAGTTGCTCAAAGTAATTGGGTAAATGTAGCTGAATAGGGCAGCAGTCCAAATATGATGTGTAATTTTCTTAGGAAAACCTTGTATTTGATTAATGAGGAGTTATGGAGAAAAATACCCAATTAACCATCATTATGTATTGGGAAAATCACCCGACTCTTAAACACCTGAAGCCGATAATGAACACAGATTGAAACTGCTCTGATTCTCAAGAGTGATTTTGAATTGTAATGAAGTGGAGTTCTACCGGATTCTGATTAATGGTATGTATTATTGTCAATGATTTAATACATGTAACAAATTAGATCAAGATAAAATGTTCATAAAAGGAAAAAAAGAACTCAACAAATATTTTTATGGGATTTTTAAACCTGCCTTTGGTGGTTTGAAGACCTCATGTGTAAAGCTGATGTGGTAAAACAAATATTTTTCCATTTAATGTCCAGTGAGCTAACCTGTGACAAAAAATGTTCAGTATCAATTGTTTTTATTTTTAAATTTAACATTTCCTTACAATGTATGTTTTACATCCATGCATTACTGTAATTCACATTTTAATGGCTAGGTCGTGTGATTCAGGTATTTTGTAAGCTTTATACTTTCCTTAAAAACCAAATACATATTAGGCAAATACCTTTTAATGTTTCATGAAGGCAATGCTACTACTTGAAGAAATTAAGATAGCAAAATTGAAAGAAATTCCTTGGTACTTCTGACATCAGAATGTGGTTAAGTGGAAATGAAAATTCTCTCTGCGAGCATTCTGCCCTAATAATATGCATGCTCTGTGCTTGCTCAAATTTGAAATAAATAGAAGTGATTTGTATGAGTTTAAAAATACCTATTAGTATTGTAGCACTTGACTCATGATGAAGCCAACAGTGCCATTCACTTATATTTCTGACTGTAAAAAGGTGTCACAAATTTAACAGCTTTATAACAAATAATGATTTAACTTTGAAAGTATAAAAGAATTAATGAAGGTTGTGCAAAATTTGTATAAAAAGCTGGCAGTGATCAAAGAACCAATATTCACCCATTAATCTCCAAAATGTTAGTGTTGCTTCTGGGGGGTAAAAAAATATTTATTTCGCCCCAACGACGTCATATTAATACTTTTTAAAGAAATCATACTTGTATTCATTAGGATCTTATCGTAATAAGCTAAACCTTAATGTTTTGTTTCAGTGAAATCACCTGACATTTTCTTGATAGTTGGAATCAAACTCAGGGTCCCATAATTTCTGTGTTTACGGTGTGCCATTACCTTATGAAGTATGCACCCCTAGAAATCTAATGATTTGCTTTTTGACGGTTGAATACTTCTGTATGAACAATTATTGATTGATCTATTTGCCAGCGTTTTAACATGCGAAAATTTCATGTCTATGTTGTAAATTTTTTTTTTCATTCAAGCTTAATGATTTTGCTGATATGATACACTTTAACTAATGTCATTTTTCACTTGGCAGTAGGTGGGCATTTCCATTCATATTGATAAGCTCTCACAAAAAATTAGTTCGTTTAAAAATAAAAAAAGTTCAAATCAATTCAAAATGGAGTAACATTGTTATTGCATGAAAAAGTAGTTACGACATACAGGGCAGGGTCCCACTTTCCCATTTACATCAATTCTCAATTTATTCATCATTATTATTGCTATTTGTCAGTACATTATCCCAGCAGTATTGGAATGAAAATTGATTAACAGCATAAAATGAAGTAAAATGTTTATTGTGGACCCTGAATTTTTCTCAGGTTATTTTAAAATTCATCTTTGAGACATTGATAGAAAGTGTCATAATTGGTGCATAAATTTAAACACAGGCAGTGGTGATTAATCCTTTTCTTTTGTTGATGTGGCTTTCATCTCAGAAATTATCAGCATAGAAGAGTTTGAGGGAACATTTCTATCTTAATTCATTCAAGGTATTCTACCAATTTGTTAGATTTTGAACAATCCCTAATGTCCTCATTGAAATTGTTAAAGTTTATGTAAGTAACGTTAATTCATGCCTTTTTTTATTGCATTTACTCGAAAAGATTACCCCTTTTCAATATATATACTTAATGGAAATTGTTCTTTCACCTATGATAAATTTCTGCTGGTATTCAGACTAAACTGTTTACCATTTTTCATTTACCTATTTAAATGAAGGAAAGTGGTTTTGTCTTAATTGATTGACCCAAAAGCTTGTGGTTACAATTAAATGCCCGGTGATAGTGCATGGAGACTTTTTGAGTGCATAATACTTAACAATGAAATATTGGTGGGTAATCAAGATAAAAACAGCAATGAACCATACACAGTGATCGAACTAAGAGGTATTAAGAAATCACTTTAATGCAATTTTGTAATGAATGAAATAAAATTTCAAAGGTTTTTGGCAGAATATTTGTAGGTGTTGAACGTAGAGAATTTTTTATTCAAAATGTATCAACATGCATACAAATACTAGTGCATTCTTGGGTTACAGTGGAATTTCATCATATGAGCTTAATCCATTCCACAATCTTTCTTGCAAGGCGAAATGCTCATTTAGTAGAACAACTTTTTGCATATAAATGATTATAAAATACGATAATGTGTTCCATGCTGGAAACAAATTATGTACAAAGTTTATTCAAAGAAAATTATGCATACATTGTTTAGGATTGTGGTTCACATTCACCCTTTTTTCCATCGTAGAATGAAGCAACCGGAAATGCAAATTTAGTTTGTAAAAGGAAAAAATAATCAAAATAAATTGTTATTTATATATGATATGTACCTAATTCCTTTTTTTAGAAAGCTGTTTAGACATCTGTTTTCGCCCACACTTCAAAATTTCGTAAAAATGTGACTTGGAATGATCTTTAAATAAATTTATGGCACGTATCGCCACTGCCTTATTATGACAATGCCTCATACACATGGAAAAGTTTCCTGTGACTTGACACGTTTTGAAGGCTCATGGAGTGTCTGATTGGTAAACAAATTGGGGTTTGATTTTCAAATTGCTGCTGGTATTTGTGCAAAATAGTAGCCTGTCATTGGCTTGTGGTTGGCCAATGCATATAAATATAGGTTCCCTTTGGCTTCTTCATCTCAGAAAGAAGTCTCATCACAATTAGAAGCATGTTGTGGCAGGAAATTTCCCACGTCTGGTGAGGTGGCAAAAACTACTTTCCCCTTCTCATAAATTATATTATTGTTAATAGTATGGAATTGCAGTCACTTTTCTTTTATGCATATGAGAACAATGTCAACATTGAGAATAAGAAACTGTTCCATAGATACTCTTATATTTGAAATATCTATCTCCTTAGTCTTGTCTGTGTTCTTGAAGAAAAGGTCAATCATTGATGTCAACCGATTGTTGATGTGTGTTCTAGATCAGCCACGTTCATACGTTGTTTTCAATTTACAATGTTTTTACTTTTCATTTCTAATGTTATTTTTTATTTTAATTCTCTTATGGCTTTCTTTTCACAAATTTTTCTCCAGAGTCAATTTTAAAACTATTCACAAAATTTTATTAAACTTTGCCTAAAAAAATCACTAATAATTTGTTTGAACACAAGTTCGGAAAATTAAATGATCACTAACAACTGTAAGATGCGAGCAGAAAGAGTACTAAAGACAAACTGCAGTAGCAGGCATGCAATGAATTCAGGAATTCCCCTCTACTCATCACTCATGCAAAAAGTCTCATTATGCAAGGTACCACTGTATTTTGTTTTTGGTGAACATTAAAATAAATATTGAAGTCATTTACAGCAGACAGTAATGAAATGACTTTCTTGATTGTTGAATGGAATATGGGAATACATTTTATTTAATAATAAACTTTCCCTCTCTTATTATTTATATTTACTGAACTACATAACTATTTTTCACTCCGCTTCTGTGTAAATTGCAGCCAGTATTTTCTTCATTTTGTGTTTAGGTTTTAAAGGAATCATGGTTGTTGTACATATTTATCACTTTTGAGAATAGCGTATTTTTTATTATTTGTATATTTGATTGTTTCTATAAGGGTACTCATTTGAAAAGTTGCAGTATTTAATTGCAAATCTTTGGGGATAATGCAACCGCCAAATACATGTTTGTCAAAATGGCAGAATAACATCTTTGAAGGTCATCGTTATGTGCATGATTGATGATTCAATTTCTTTTGGTGCAGTAATGTTTTCTTGGAAAATGAAAGACTGAGCAGTACAATAGGAATGAGGTGCGACTAACCTCCAGATTTTATTAAATTAGGTAATCATTTTTTAATCATGCATAAACAAACTAACAGATAGCTACAAAGTCTTCCCAAAACTAGTCTTTAAGCCATGTAAAATTCACACGTTCGATAATGGGAACAGTTTATTTTCTATACCACTCATGATAATCAATGATATTGTAGTTACTAGAGAATTGGAATACTTGCATTTTAGATGAAGTTGTACAACAGCGTTATTGTGTATTTCCTTATTTTGCCTCTTTAGTTTGACATTTTTTTAGTCAGCTTGAAAGGAAAATGTTATCATGATGCCATTTCATTTCCAAAAATACTTACATCATCTTTACATAAGTGTTAAAAGTCATAAATACATTCATAAAGATCATTGATAAGTGTTAAAAAATGTAGCCTCAGACATCTAATTCTTAAGGTTACCATTCAGTTGTTTACTATTCTTAGTCAAAGTTTCATGTTCATTTTGTCATAAGGTCTTTAGGGTGGTAAAATCATCTGATGCCTATCTGCCCCTCTGGGTAATATTAGAAAATATAATCATGATTTTTCTGGTGCCTTAACATTTTTATAGCTTGATTTTTTTATGAATTAATAAGATTTGTCTCTCTGCTACTTGCCTTTGTAAACAAGAAATGAACATGCTGAACTGTTTTACTTCACTTCTGACCCCACAGCTTTATCCTGGCTCACTATGTTTTTTTTGCAAAGTTATCTATATACGAGGGTAAGTCAATAAATAACTCGCAAAATGGGATAGAGGCAATAATAATGAAAGCAAGTTCCTGAAATTGATATCACTTTTGTAGATATTCACCCTTTACATTCAGACACTTATCCCATCTCTTTACAAGTCCTTGATTTCCTGCAGCAAAGAAGCCTTTTGCGTGCTGTCACAGCCAACTAGTAACCTTTAGGGCCTACGGCATCATCATTTCCACAACATCGGACACCCAAATGGCTTTTTAGGGGCCTGAACAGGTGAAAACCACTGGGGGCTAAGTTGGAACTGCACGGTAGATGTTCCAAGCCTTCCCAATGAAGTGTTCGTAACATCTCCTGAATTCTTGCTGATGTTTGTGATTTATTGACTTACCCTCGAAGAGTATATTTGTTTTCAGAACTTGAATTTTTAAAATTGTAGGTAGAAAATTCTTAAAGCACACTTAAAATCTACACAATTATCACAGATTGCTAGTTCCTTGGATAGATTCGAAAGCTTAGTCTGCGTGTAATACTACAACATTTATGTTTCACTGCAGTGAGGTTTTCCAATGAAATTGGGAAAAATCTTTAAAATTTGTTATTTCATCTTTAATATTCAACATTTTTTGATGATTGTAAAATGCTAACTGAACTATTTGTTTCACAAAAATAAAATGGCACTTAGGCATGATGCCACAGATTTCTGTGGCTTTGATTGCATGACTACTGTAGTGCTATAAATATAAGTTAAATAGCAGTGAGAGCTTTGTGAAATAAGATTCTCTGTGAGATAAATCAATCTTACTGAAAGTTGTATTTGGAAAATTTCTACTTTTAACTTCAATTTGACTATGCTTCAGGGTTCATCGTAATCTAATTGAAAACATTGTAATGTCAGTTGTTATGCTGATAAGTCCTCTGTGCACCTCTAAAATTTTGTTAATTCAAGGAATTAAAGTTTTTGTTCAGGAGAAAGGGAATATTTTGAGCAGCTATTAATTCAGAATGGAAATATCGCCATTATAAGTAATAAAATGGGCTGACATTGGGCAACATGTATCTGATGTATTTGTGCTGAAGAGTAATGAGTTTTGAATTTGCCAGTAGTGAGATGTGATGTGAGCTGAAATCATTGCAGGTTGTAAACAAGTCTGCAAATATATTTTTAATGAAGATGCTCAAAATTTTGCTAACTTCTTTACAAGGAGTTAGGAATTGAATGATTTTTGCATTATTTGACAATTATCATGTAAGCATCCACCTTTTGATTGTTTTCTAAAATTTTCATGTAAGTATTTTCTTATATGGACAATTAGTCTTATGTATTTTTAATTTCCAATTATTCTTCAGAGATGAATGGGAGACTGTAATACATTCAGATGATGCCATTGCTCCTGTTGGATACCTGACCTTCAAATCTTTTCATCTTGTGAATAAAGAGGTTAGTCGTTTAATGGCATATTTGCAATCAAAATTTGTTTTTTTTAACATTTTAAGGGGTAAAATCAAGTATCATTGGATGGATATTCATTGTAATTAAACTGATATGTTAAATACCTGAGACAAACACATGACATTTATTCTATTGCACAGATCTTGTGATTTTCAAAAAATTGAAGTGCTTTGAAAATTATAGTGATATTATTTTTAAAAGTGTGCCATGCAGAAAACATTACTCCCTTGGAAGATATCTATATTATAATGGTTACCAGGAACTAAGAATGTTCAAATGAATGATATACCATTTTGCAAGGCATTTGGGTGTTTGAGCTCTGGTTTCATTTAAAATCTCTAGAATAGTATATCCTTTTAAATTCATTGCTAATTAAGTACAAACCAAAGCCACAGTTATCTACCCCAGGGTTGGCTTGGTGGGCGAGTGTTGAACTCCCCTGCATAATAAATTTGGCAAAGTAAATAAATAGCTCATGTGTGTTTTTCCAAAAAATATCATTAGCTTTGGTTGTTTCTCTGTATACATGTTAGCCTTTTTAACTTTTCACTGGTCCTCTGATTTCAACCAAAATCATAAGTTAATTCAAAATCATAGTGTTTTCTATTGTTTTAAACTCAACTTTGTGGAAGTTCATGTTCAACATTTATTTTATTAAGAACACAATGTTTACATCAACTGTTCTTTATTATAGTACAGCTAGTTTCAACGCTTAGGTGTCATCATCAGGTATAAAATAAAACCAGCTGTGACTCATTTATATAGCATTTATGAGGGAGAGTGGTACAATAATAAAGAACAGTGGATGTATGCATTGTGTTCTTAAGAAAATAAATCATAGTGTTTGCTCGCTAGGTAATGAGCTGCTAAATTTCTGTTGCTATTCATTCTCCCTGTTTATGACTGACATCCTTGCTGGCATTCTTGTCCTTTCTCTAAATGTCCCTAGTCCATGTTTTCATCCTCTTCTCCTCAGTTGTTTCTATGACAGTAATTATACATGTTGTGGATTCTTTGTCTACAGTCTGAGGAAAACATAATTGTTTCTGATTTACTAGGAAATCCCTCTATTGACAGTTAATAGCATAAACCTCTTGTGGTTGAGCACATTTGCATTATTACAGTTTCAAAATAAGGCTTGAATTCTTGTATTCAGGCATATATTGCAATCCATTGGGTGCTCACTATCATTGTCAGCTCGGAGCATTTGCATACATCTCCAAACTTTAAAGAAAAGCATTAGTAACACTAGAGAATGAAGATTGTATGTTGCACGAGAAATTTTCAACTTTATAATGCTCTCATCCGAATTGCAGGATACCAACTGTAATTCCCTGAAGGAAAGATTGAATGGAATTCCAGTCAAATCATCATTAGATTTTCTAAGTGACGTGGATGAGCCGTTGCAGCCCTCTAACGAAGATGAGGAAGAGGAGGAGGATGGTAATAGGGAATCTGCTGGAGGTCTGATTGGGAGTTTTTCTTCGGCTTGTGATGATATTGGCCAGGAGGTGGATGAAACCACAAATTTGCCTGATGCTAATTGTGATTGTGACACCAATGAACAGAGGCCTAATTTTGAGGACCAAATGGCATTGCTAACTGATAGAATTTCCTCTCAAGTGTCAAACTACTGGCGTTGGAGTGGGCCAATTCCTGATAGCACATGCACTTTAACCAACCAGGCAGGCTGGTGCTGGATTGGTGGCATTCTTGGACAAGGGGAAGACTGCGTTGATGCTGTCAAGTCTGCATTGTCAAAGTTACAAAGTAAGGAGATGTAGAGTATGATCAGTAGTAGAATTATCTAAATTATTCAGGTGTTTGTTGTTTAGTTAATAATGTATGTTCTTCCTGCATGAGGGAAACTTTTTAATGCCTTAAAGATGTGATTTTATTGTATTAGTCAAAATGTGATTGTTTAAAATGTTCGGAAATATAATTCCTGCATTGTTTTCATATGATTTTTGTCGCATAAGAGGTGTACAATTATGAAATATGGATTTTTTTCCCCCATAAAAAATAGGAAGAATGATAAAAAGAGCTTTATTCAAAGTATGCTCCATTGCTAGTTAGGCATTTTTCCTATTTTTCAGGCAATTGTGGATACCATGCCAGTGAAAACCTTTCCCTTTGCCTCGAACCATTCGTCCAGCCATTTTTTCACATCTTCTTATGAACCAAAGCACTCCTCAGCAAGTGTGTGTGACCCACTGATGCAAACAAATAGTAATTGGGAGCTTTCCAGCTGAGTGCTTCCAATGTGTCATGAATTGGTTTTGCCGTATGTGATGGAGCATTGTCATGAAGAAAAATGACCTTATGTTACCTCTTTTGGTATTCTTGTCTTTTTTCAAGCAGCAAATGGTTCAAAATGAATAATTGTTGTTGGTAGTGTCCAGTATTAACCATTTCACCAGGTTTTAACAGCTCATAATAGACCACACTCTTCTGGTCTGCGAAACGCATCGTCTTTCTGCCAAAGCGATATGGTCTTGTGGTCGATGTGGATGGTGAACCTGGGTCTACCCATGATTTTTAGATCTTGGGATTCTCAAAGTAAATCCACTTTTCATTCCCAGTAACAATACAATGCAAAAAAATTTTCATTCTGTATTGTACAAGCATAATTTCACATGTGTTTTTGAGAGGTAGATGGAGAGGTGCACCTCTCTCGTGCATCTCTCGTAGGTGATTGGAAACAGCTTGTTGACTAATGCTCAATTGCTCTGCAAATTATTGTGTTTGTGAATAATCTTCGTTCAACAATGCTTCCACATCTTCATACGTTTTTGATGGTTTTCCGTGTTCCTTGCTTGCGACAGAGAAGACATCACTTTTTAATGCCGAAACCATTGTTCACACGTCTTGCAACAGACCATGTTCACCATAAGCTTCTTAAATTAATCGGTAAGATTCAGCAGCAGTTTTCTTCAAATTAAAACAAAAAATTAATGGTGTTGGCAATTGCTCTTTGTTTGATATAAATTTTGACACATTGAACACAGCAACACAGCACTGGGAAAAAACTTTCATTGTGTGAGGAGGAAGTCAGGGGCATAAAGACAACTTCCTCATGGACTTCTTTACCAATAATACCCTCACATTATATCCCCTCTCATTATGACCCCTCAGATTATAACTCATCCCACACAAACTTCACTTTTAGAGTATTCTCAAGTTGAAATTATTCTTTCATAGTTTTTGGGACTCATTGTCAAGCTGCATGATGGTTGAAATACCTCTGGCGAAATCTTGTCCATTACTCCATTGCTATAAATTTTTTAGAAACATGATTTCTCAGAGGGTGCAACATTTAGCAGGTATAGAACAGCTGGGTCGCTACACATCTGGAAAAGAATGGTTTTTAAATGGTCATGGAAAATCTGGAAAAGTATGGAATTTTTATAAATGATCTGGAAATTTTTTAAGCTTCCGTCTCATTTTCATTGCTTTAAACTTAGTCAATAACCAAGAGGATAAATATAGATTAAAAGGTTTTGAGGTGTCACTTTGCAGGATGGTGGAAAGATTGTAATAGACACTAGTAAATATCAAGTTTTAAGAATGGGAGAAAAGGAATGGGAAAGAAGGAAAAAGTGGATGTAGGGTATATTGATAGCAATGACATGCTGAAGACTCAAGGAATGTAGAATTTTGATTTAATGAGGTAGAGAGAAGAAATGAATGGGCATGTTAAATGGAATGGAGCCAGAAAATGATGGAGAATGGTTTGCCATAGGGAAGGTTGTTAGTGTTGTGGTAGGTGAAAATGTACCATTGGTTAGCGTTTGTTTCCATCTGAGACTTCTCTTAACTAGTAAACTACTCTTAATAATAGTCATAAAGAGGCCCAATTGAATGTTATATGATCCTTTTTTCCTGAAACCTTGCTAGTTATAAATTTGTAAGTTAAGATATGTGATAATGATGCTTACAGTGATGTTCCATCATGGAATTCAGTGGACTGAGTTAATAGTTTGGTTGTTAATAGCTAATGTTTTGACTATCTTGGAAGGTTCATCCTAATAGAATAATTTTATCTCTCACCCACTCTTAGAGAACCATGCATTTTGAAATTACTCACAAAAAAGATATTTGAAAAGTGCTGCTCTTTTATAGAATATATTCTTATATTTGAAAGTCGACTTGTTCAAAATTTCAAATATTTTGTGGTAAATACTAACTTTTATATAAATATTTTGTAAAATCTTAAATACAGTTAAGAGTAAGGATGAAATACAAGATTAGGTGTGAGAGAGAATGAACTTCTTAATTTTAAGATTTAACCTTCTCTAATGATTTTTTTTTTCAAATGTGTAATAACGGTGTTCTTCCCTAAATTTATTTTAGATCTATTAAAGAGAGAGCACCTTTCACCGATGGATGTTGTAGCTGTGAGCCTCTATGTTCGTGACATGGATATGTTTGCCGATATCAATTCTGTGTATGGAGATTTTTTCCGGGGGCATTCAGAATTTGAAGATGAAAATGCTGAAAATGATTCACTGCCAAAGGTATTTTGGCTTCTAGAATATTGCCCCATTTGTTTCCCTTTGAGATACAAGAATTCTGCTTTCAAATATGCATCCTTGTCAATGTTAATAAAGTACACTACATATAAACTCTTTTTCATTCCTACTTTAGTGGAAGAGACATGGGTAATGACTGGATAGTGTAGTGGTTGTACTCATTACTTCAATTTCTAAAATTTTTATGATGTATCATGAAGTAGCATTTTTGTAGATCTAAGTGAATGATCACTCTTTGGGTGCATAAAGTTATAATTGAGTACATTGAACCAAATTGACAGTACCCCCTATTTTTGATGCGGATTGAAGGGGGGGGGGATATTATTTACTTACTGCTCATATTATTGTACAACTTCAGTAGTGAACACAGACTCAATTGAAACTAGCAGTATTAATTAAAAATATCATTTGAAGAGCTATAATTTCTTATTCAAATTTTGTATTGTGTGCAGCATTTTAATTGTTAACTCCACTTTACACCACTGGAAGAACCTCAAGTTAGTGTTCTCCTTTTCCTCCACTATCCAAACAGTTATAAGCACACACCATATTGGCCTTGGGTGGTGTTGTGGCAAGCTTCATGTTGTAGATTGAGGATTCTCACATTTGAGACACACTCAGTGACATGGGAAAATACATCCCAAGGGGATGAGTGCGTGCCACCCAAAGAGGGAAGGAAGAGCTGAGGCCACATTTTTCACATTGCATTTGTTCACATCTCTGAATCTCCAAACTTCCACCAGATTCATTTGTATGTTGTTTTGTGCACTGACATTGGAAGATAATTTTCACCGATTTTTGCTATTGGAGGGAGAAAAAACACTTGTTTATTTAATTTTAGGGAAACAAAGCAAATGAAAACCTCAAATAGTGATTCCAAAATATTAATGATCTTTGGAATCATGGTGAGATCTCAATTATTCATGATATGGGATGCATGATGGAGCACAGATAATTGAAAAAACATGAACAATCCAAATACATGGAAAATATGATTGTGATATAAATGGATATTTATGGAGAGACTCCTTTTTCATTCCTGGTGATTAATTTGTGTTGATTAGTGCATACAGAAAGGACTCTAACTGGCGGTTGGTTCCTGTCCATTAGCATAGAATATCCTCCACGTAACGAAACCAATAACCCACGTTATGGTTTTGCTGATTGTCAACATTGAAAAGATGTTCTTCTACAGAATTGAGGAAGAGTTCGGCTAGGAAGGGGGATAGTGCGGAACCCATAGCTAGCCCATCCGTTTGGCTATAAAGAGTGTGGTTGAAACTAAAATAGTTTTGGTTTACTGTCAATTTGATGGGGGAGATCAATTTGTCTGAGATATTTTGGGCAATGGTGGAATCATTAAGGAGTTCTTTCACCTAATTAATTACCAAAACACACTCCTTCGGAATATCTCCTTCTCCATGGAAAAAGACGTCAACAGCACAATCAAATTCCTTGGCTTGTCAATTACAATAAGGAAAAAAAGACGCGAATTTGCAATTTATAGGAAATCCACTTATACAGACCACATAATTTCAAATGATTCCGCCCACCATTTTTCTCACAAACATGCGGCCCTCCACCCCATGATCCACTGCTTCCTACACATCACCCTTTCCCCCAAAAACTTCCACATCAAACTCCTGACAATCACTAATATAGCTACCAACAATGGTTACAACCCTAAACTAGTTGATAAATTACTTCAGAAAAAAAACAAAAATCAATGGCCATAAAAAGTATTTCCTTTGCACAGCCTGCAGTATCTTAGGATTTTAGGGGGTGCTCAATCACATTTCTGGGAGATATATCATATAGGATTTCCAACTGCCTACCCACCTGACTCAAAGCAATCTTTTACCCACCCGTAATCCTCTCCAAACTTCTAGTCAATGGTAAAGACACACAGGATAGCCTTCTAAAATCAGTATTTATTAACTGAAATGCCAGAATTGCAACAGTGTTTATGTCGGTCACGCAGGGAGAAATGTCAAGTTCCGAGTCAAGGAACACGCAAGGTGTCACAAAAATCAGAATACCAACTCTCTCTTTGCTAAGCATCTACTGGAATTCGACCACAGCAGTGACTTTGTCCCAGAAATATTACACATACTCCCAAAAGGATTAAAAATGGATCCTCTCAAGCAAATGGAGATAAGAAGGCATTTGGCAAACCCTAACATGACCCTTTGTAATGAGCAGTTGTTCCCGTACCCCTCCCTACTCCTCTCCGAGAAACTAGCCTGGAAATGGTCAAACCAACCCCTCAACGCACCCGATGGCCCCCATCCCTCTCTGCCCCCACTCTGTCCTAAGGGTATATATTGTCGCACTGTCTGTTAAGTAAATTTGTACCTGATGATGCAGCAAGCTGGTGAAATGCATTGTACCAAAATTTAAAAATCTGTGGAAAAGTACGGGTCCTACTTTTTAGCATGGATATGAAATACTTCCACAAAGTGAAGCCTAAAACAATAGAATATATTAGTATCAATTATTTGGATAACTTATTTGGAAAATGTGGAATTTCAAGTTGGAAATTTTGTTCATGAGTAAACCATTGAGTTTATATTTGGAGCTAAGGAAATATCTTTATTTTATTATTTATGATGAATGTAAAAGTCGTTGCTTCTATTTCTGCCTGCTACATTAAAAGTTTTTTGTAACTGATGATGAAAGTTACAATAATTATTGGTTTTGTACGGAGATTAATCTTATTTGTTTAGCTTTCTCAAGTTGGTGAAAGTTGGTAATGCATAAGAGGGGAAGAAATGGAGAAAAGGGATATGATAGAGATAACATTGAAAATCGTATGGCCAAAGCATTCCAGCTTCCCATCTTTAAAAACAGCATCCCCATTAGCTTTATATATAAATATATATATTTCTTCTATGGCGCAAGGTTTTCCTCCATAAAACTTGCACATTATACTTCAGGAGCTGCATCTCTTCCTTCTGTCTCATGAGAATTGGCTAGATATGCTTTAATTCCATTCACTCACACTGTAATTCCATTCACTCATTACTGTTGCCTCTAATTCAAAATTCCTTTTCTTTATTGCTCACTAATTAAATTAATTATATCTTTTCCAGCATTCATATGTGCCACCTCCTGTTCGGATATGTGTAGAAGTCCCCCTGCCTTGTGAGACACCAATTCTACTGGATGCGTTAGCATTCAGAGAGGATTGTGGTGAGAAATCCCCAAGTGAAGAAACAGATGCCTGTGATTCTGAGACAGATGATGCTGTGTCGGCATGCAGTGGCCCAGGAATCATCAGGCAGGCAATGCACGTCCAAGGGATCTCCCATTGGGCCCCTGCTAATATTGGCCCTTACAGCCAAGCAGTGAGGGTAAGGGGCAACACCTTCAGTGGATTACACTATCTTTGGAAGCCTTGATGTAAAGTAATTTTGTAAATACTACCACAATCAACAACCTGAAAGCTTCCCAAGAATCCACCATCCATATACCACTTATGGTCAACAATTGTTGAAAACTTATAGGCATGAAAAAAAATTTTAAACCCACTAATGTTGGAAATGCATGGAATATATTATTTGGAAAGAGAAAATTTCACTTATGCTGTTTCATTGTTGGAGAATAAATGTACTTTCTCTTCAAAATTACTAAAAGTGTGAATGTAATAAAAATTTAGGGTGTTTTTCCAATAGTTTTCTTTACCTAAAGGAACTGACTCTGCTGTGAAAAGCTATTATACCTTAAATTAATTTAATATATTGTATTAATTTAATTCATTTTCAAAGCTATAATTTATGTGCATACATTTGGATATCAGTGGAACCTTGCTTAGCAAGCACCTAATTACACAGGAAATAAGATTCATAACAAGCAATAATATTGACCCTGAAAACGACTTGCTTAACGAGTGACTTTTCGCACAAGGATTGAAAGGAATCCTGGATTCATTGTGTGCCTGCTCCTGCAGTTTGTCTTTAGCACTCGTTCTGCGTGCATCTTAACGTCACTAGTGATAGCACATTTTTCCAAACTTGTACTCAAGCATTTTGTTAGTGATTTTTTGTGGATAGTTTTAAAATTGTCTCCAAAGAAAAATTTGTGAGAAGAAAGTCATAAGCGAATTAAAATAATTGTTGTAGAAAATTAATAGTTTAATTTAATTAATAATAATTATTGAAAAATTGAGAACAAGTTGTGAGCATGGCTGATCTAGTATTCACATCAACAATTAACCTTTTCTTCAAGAACACAGACAAGATTAAGGAGATGAATGTTTCAAATACAAGAGTGTGTAGGAACAGAGTCTTATTTTTCAATGATGTTGAAAGATTACTTCTCATAGGCATAAAGGAAAAGCAATTGCAATTTGACACCATTAACGAGAGTATAATTTATGATAAGGGGAATGTGATTTTTGGCGACCTCATTAATAAGTAGTCAGGATCATCGAAGACCGAACAATATTTAAGGCGAGCCAGGCGTGGTTCGAGAAGTTAACAAGAAAAACAGTCATCCATGGCATTGTGAAACAGCAAACTCTTAGCCCAAGGCAGCAGATAACTTCATCGGTGACTTAAAAAAGCTTGAATATTCTGAGAGTTATCTGCCACCACATGCTTCTTATGGTGATGAGACAGTTCTCTTCAAGAAGAAGATGCCGAAACGGACCTATATTTTCACTCATAACAGTAGAAGAGAATCCATTGCCAGACCACAAGGCATTGAAAGGCCATCTCATACTGCTATTTTGCACAAATGCAAGTGGAGATTTGAAAATCAAACCCCTGCTTGTTTACCATTCAGAAACTCCACAAGCCTTCAAGAAGTGTTTAGTCAAAAACAGCTGGATAATTGTGATATGGAAGACACAGGAAACTTTTGCATCATACCATGCATTTGAGGTATTGCCCTAATAAGGCAGTGGTGATGGATACCATACATTTATTTAAGGATGATTCTGAGTAACATTTTTACAAATTTTGAAGTGTGGGCAAAAACAAATGTCTCTAGACAGTTTTCTAATAAAAAGGAATTAAGTACATATCATAAATGATAAACAATTTATTTTGATTATTTTTTTGCTTTATTCCCATTGATAACAAAAAGGTGATAGTGATCCATAATTCTAAACAATGTTTACATAATATTCTTTGAATAAACCTTGTACATAATATATTTTTTTCAGCATGGAATGAATTATCATATTTTACATTCATTATATGCAAAAATTTATTTCACAAAACCAGTGTTTTGCCTTATGAGAAAGATTGCAGAACGGATTGCACTTATATTATGAGGTTCCACTGTAATTACTTAAGACATATATTTAAAGCTGGAAGCAAATATATTGTTAGCAAGTTTTGTCCAATTTATATAAATTCTTTATTACCTCAGCTCCTTGAAAATACAAATACTGTACTGCCATATACTGCATTGTAAAGCTGGTGATCTATAAAGAAAGGCCAAACTGCACTGAAGTGTATTAATGCCAGATTATTACCAATCCAGTTCAGTGGATTCAGGTAACTTGGATCCATATAAGTTAGGGACTTAGTATGCATGAAACTTTTATGGAAGGAATGACAGCAATGAAATATGTATACATGAAGAGGTTATCCAATTAAAGATTTGGATAGAGCTAAATCAAATCAATTATATGATTGATGTCCATTAATGTCAATTATTTCTTTGATATGTTATCTCAAAAGTATTTTTGCAGATATGTTGATATTTATGACTCTTGTAATTTTTCTACTCATCAGGTTTTCTTATTATTTTTCTGTATCAAGTGAAATGTTTTTTGTATATATTTGCAATATCTATTTTTATTTTTTTAGATTGGAGAAATAATTTATGTGTGTGGGCAAATAGCTTTAATTCCTGGGACAATGCAATTAGTTGATGGTGGCATTAAAAATCAATGCAAATTAGCCCTGAGGCATATAGGAAGAATTATTAAAGCAATTGATCCAAAAACTCAGCTTAGAGATGTTGTTCAGGTAATTAATTTTATAAATAATTCATTGTGGTTATTCTTTGTCATTATATCAGCTGCATGGTTCTTCAACACTCATATTTTGTTTTAGATAAACGTAGTGATGCTATTAAATAGTTTCCTTCATTTAGTATTGTCTTTCAGGGTATTTGCTATGTAACTCATCCATCTTACATACCAAAAGCACGTAAAGAGTGGGAAAAGAGGACCAACAATGCCATTGTAGATTATGTGGTTGTAACAAGATTACCTCGTAATGCTTTTGTCGAATGGCACATTTGGGCTCACCGCCACAACAGCACATTTGATTGTTAGTGTTCAAGAATCAAGTATTTTTATCCCAAGCAATTGAAGTAATTATGTTGGTTTGAATGAAAATTTATGATTTTTCTATTACCCCTTAGATGAAGAAACTGGTTGTCACATCCATGGTGATGTGAAAGTATCAATACGGAGGCGCTGGAATTATGAAAGCACTGTTGCTGCTATTTTATGTTACTTCTCACCAGGTAAGCCAAGTTTTCTATCACTCCTCTTGTGTCCTGTGACGGTTTGCAGGAGAATAAACTCCTTGCCAAGGACTAATACTTTCTTCAGCTGCTGAGGTATTATCTGCATTAGCATGCATTATCTGCAGTAGCATTCCTTCCCTCCCACTTTCCCCCCCCCCCTCCCCAAACCCTGTGAGGAAAACACCCAGTAGGTGCCCAGGAGTCAGGCAAAACTCCCGTAAGGCCCCATTCCGATTCATTTGATGGTAATCATAGAAAATCTGTAATATCTCTCATAAAGGAAGAGGAGAGATGAGTCTCTCTTTTTTCCCATGTAAATAAATGCAAAATATGATAATTGTTTCATGCAGGAAAAATATTCTCAAGGTTTATTCAAAGGAAAGTATATAAAAATTGTTTAGGATCATGAATCATCATCTTTTCATCTATTGCAGAATCAACCAACTTGGAATACCTATTTGTTTTGTAGAAAACAAGAAAAAGAATCCAAATAACAGGTTTCTCATTAATGATAAATTCCTAATTCTGTTTAATTAGAAAGTTGTTGATAGTTATTTATTTTTACTGATGCTTCAACATCTTCAACTTAAAATTAAACATTTAAAAAAATATTAATTTGCCTCTCAATCTCAAGTCTCATAACAAGTAAAAGTCTGTTGTGACAGGTAACACATAATTTGCAAATTCCTTGAAGTCACCACTGAAGTTCTGCCGCCTTTGGGCTGGAGCTCACTGCTTCACCATGCCTCATGAGGCTATGGATGCAGGATTCTTCTCTTAAACTTCTTGAACCACCCACATCTTCCCTTATATAATATTTCCCAGCCAGTGATGATCCCTGGCATCTTATTTGTGAGGAAAAGCTTAGGAAAAAATGAGGACCAAAGGCTTTTTATAGTCAGAATTTTGGTGTGGATTTGGAATGTGGTTTGAGAGCCAAAAAGTCCCAATGAAAATGATGTTCCTTTCAGTTATGTAACCAGTTTGTATGGTACAAGCCATTATACATAAGGGCCCTTTCAAAAACCAGAATTATAAGTAAGATATGGAACAATTGGGGATGATCCACAGAAACATACTTAATGACATTTGAAATACTTGGGAGAAAAATCATAGTACAGATGTCATGTTCATTGTAGAAACCTGAGAAAGTTTAAAAGTGTAGACCATTGAGAGAGCTTTCTCTTTGTGCATCTTTTAAAAATAAATGTCATAATAAAGTGAATGGAGTTGCAAGTTTTGGAGTATTCATGTCATTAGTTGAACCAAAATTTAAAAAAAGCTGTGCCTTGAAACAAGTTTATGGATTACACCATACAATTTTAATTTAATTGAGTTTTGTAATCTTTATCTTAATGCTTATGATGTCCTAACTCCATCATATTTACCTTTCAAGTTTTAAGTGCAAACACAACATTATTATTAATATGATTTTATTAAACAATTGAAAGAAATAAATGTGGCAGAAAGCACCTGTTGGAAAGTAGATCAAAGATCCAGCATTTAATTATTATCCCCCCACAACCTTGATTTTTGGCACAAAGCCTTAGTAAAGCAAAGTAGCCTTGCCACCACTTTTATCATACCACTGAATTTTATTTACAGTAACCACTAATTTGAACAAACAGCAACCATATAAATTAAGAACATTTTCAAACTTAAGGGGTGCAATTTAGGGAAATGAACTGGCCAGAGGTGCAAAATTAAAAAAAATTGAGGAACCTCGACTGACTTAAAAAATCAAAATTTTGCTAATAGATATTTTTAAATAATAACTTTAAATGTTAAACATTATGGACAGTTGAAGGAAGAATGCCTTTGAATGTTTCCCTCTCTTGAAACTTTTACATGATAATATGACATTCAAATTATTCTACCTGTATATGAATAAAGAGTACTGGTCATGCGATCCTTGTTATTAAAGTATTATTGTAAATATTTAGTGGTTTTATAATGTTTAGACATGGCTGACACAACACACTTTTTTTGCAAACCACAACTTTTATTGCAATCTGTGATATATTTTACTTTCCTTAGGCATTATATGGCAAAAATTTTGTATTAAGATGGAACTGGTTACAGTGTTAAATGTAAACTAGAAAGGTATGGTATTTTTCACTTTTGAAGATGTAAACCTTTCATAATAAATATGATATTTTGTCCCTGAAAATTAAGACTTCCAAAAAACATTAATTGCCGATAAGATTCTATGTGCATTTTTTCAATGCAAAACTAATTAAGAAAACCTGAATCCTTATTGATTTATTGTTTGGTGCTGAATGATTTAAGTTTTTCTATGTAATAAAAATGTAGACTCATTGCATCCAACTCAGATGGAATTCATTAGTATTTTAATAGTCCTTCAATAGCTTAATGGGAAACCAAAATTTTGCTGGAATATACATGTGTAATGAAATAATTTGTTTTGATCAGCTTCCGTTAGCATATGTGAGACCCAAAAAGTTGAAACTGCAGCTGTGAAAGAAGGAGAGGAAATTTATGAGGAGAGTAATGAAGATCTTGAGAGGAGAAGTATTGGTGGTGATCCTTTGGATGAAGATAACCTTGTGGAGGCACTCTCGTACATGCTCAGGAAATTACTTCAGGATGCACCATCCCCATTTACTTTTGTTTCTAAACTCAGGATATTTTATAAGGTATGCATATGTAATATACTGAGATAGGATAATCTTGGAGAGACATGGAGGGAGAAATAAGTCATCATTTAGGGTTGTAAACAATCATTGATCAACCCTCCTCATTCTTAATTCTTTTTGTATTGTGAATATTTTTCATATTATATGGTTACTCAGGATATTGGTAATAAAATTCTCCCATCTTTAATATTTTTGCTGATTAGTATTATTATGTAAATGCCGAATAACTTCAGAGTTGATGTGTTGGAGTTTTTTATAAATTTGTTTTGGACCATATATCGTATAATGTAGGCTGATGTTTCATGCGATTAATTTATTTAAGTTTATATCATTCTTAGTGTATTTCCTGGAAACTGCATTAGAATGCAACCATTTCAGAGAGTAAAAATCATTCGCCTTGACCGGGATTCGAACCCGGATCCCTCGACATTGTAGGTACGGTATTTCGTCATAACATCTTGTTCCTTTAAAGCCCCCAAAATTTCAGAGTGTAAGAGGACGTCTCGGTAGCTTAAGTGGTTAAAGCACTCAGCCAGATATCGAGGGATCCGGGTTCGAATCCCGGTCAAGGCGAATGATTTTTACTCTCTGAAATGGTTGCATTATAATGCACACATAGCGGGTGACTCCGTTAAAGTTCTGGTGCTTTCCCGGCGTATTTGCTGGATGAAGTTTTCTCGGGTCTTCCAGCGGGTCAGGGAACATGCCATGGAACATGCCAACATGGAACCCCTGACCCGGTGGAAGACCCGAGAAAACTTCATCCGTTAAAGTTACTGTTACAGTTTCCTGGAACTGCATTAGAATTGAAAAATTCCCTTCTCATTCCACAACCCTCAAAGTTTGTCATAAAATTAATTGAAATGTATTTAATAGATGTATAGAATCTATATTTATTATTAATATAATTATCATAATTTCAAAGGGATAATAATCGATAGTGTCATTGAGAATGTTGAGCAAAATTAAATTTTAGGTGGCTAGAGTTTATTACCATTATTATTGTATAATACATTAATACATGTATATTACATTAATTAAATTCCTGTAGAAATGTTGAAATGGTTAGGGAAAGGTGGGAAGAAGGCCATATATGGACTGATTCGTAGTATCTATGAGGAAGGAATCTGGCCGGAAGATTTTGTGAGATCGGTGTTAGTTCCTATTCCAAAAAAGGCAAAGGCTTCGTCATGTGAGGATTACAGAACAATAAGTTTGATATCCCACGCAGCTAAAGTTATTCTCAGGATCATCAACAAAAGGATAGAGAGTAAGGCAAATGATTACTTAGGGGATGATCAGTTTGGATTTAGGAAGGGGAGAGGTAGGCGTGATGCCATTGCAGTAATGAGATCACTAATCGAGAGGAATATAGAATACAATCAGGACGTTTTTGCCTGTTTCGTAGATTTCAAAAAAGTGTTTGTTAGAGTGAATTGGGAAAAATTAATGGGTGTATTGCAGAATATAGGAATGGATTGGAGGGACAGGAGACTGATCCGCAACCTGTACATGTCTCAGACTGCTCAGGTGCGAGTGGGGAACGGAGAGTCCGGATGGGCAGTGTTAGGAAGAGGTGTAAGGCAGGGTTGCCCATTGTCACCGGTACTGTTCAACGTATATGTAGAGGAAATGATCAAAGAGGCATGGGAAGAACTGGAGGTAGGAATGAAAGTCCGAGGGGAATTCGTAAAATCAGTTAGGTTTGCTGATGACCAAGCATTAGTTGCTCAGTCAGCCAAGGGGTTGCAAGCTTTGTTGAGTGAATTGGAGGTTCAGTGCGATAAATATGGGATGAGAATCAATATTAATAAAACAAAGGTTATGCGATTTTCCAGGAAGAAAAAGGCTAAGCTAAATATTAAAATAGGTGGGGAAAAAATAGAGCAGGTAGAACAGTTTACATATCTCGGAAATGTTTGGACCAATACGGTCAAAGTGGTAGGGACGTAAAGAGAAGAATTGCGCTAGGCAAGGAGGCTTTCTCAAGGAGGAGGGAGTTGATGACAGGGACGTTGAGTAGAGATGTTAAGACAAGACTCGTAAAAACTCTGATATGGAGCGGAGCTATGTACGGTGCGGAAACGTGGTCGCTAAAGCAGGAGGATAGACGCAGATTGGAGGCTTTTGAAATGTGGGTGTGGAGAAGAATGGAGAAGGTGAAATGGACCGAAAGGAAAACAAATGAGGAAGTACTAGAAATGGTGGGGGAGGTGAAGGGTTTGTTGAGAGAAATCCTATGGAGGCAGGAAAAATGGATGAAAGGTGTATTGAGCGGTAATGGAATGTTGAAAAAGGTAATAGAGGGGAGAATGTTGGGCAAGCGAGGTAAGGGTAGGAACAGGATAGGGATGTTGGACGGGATGAAGGGAGGAAAGAAGTACACCGAGATGAAGAGGGACCTGATATAGATTAGTTTGCTAGGTGGGGAGTCACAAAATGTTTATTTGATAGTTGGGTCCATCCAAAAATCTACCTTAACCGGTAGATTACCTAATAATAATTACATTAATATTGGATAATACAACTTGCTATTATGAAGGTGACTGTACCATATGTGAGTTTTGGTAGCAGTAACATTTGTAAGAACAAAGTTTGAGAAACATGAAAAAATTCAAGTTGTACAATTGTTCTTTAGTTTCTTTGACTTATAAAATATGTTTTTATATGATTTGGATTGTAAGGGTGAACTTCAGCATAATATTCAAGTATACAATGTGCAAGTAAAAGAATGTTACTGGGAAATTAGGATCATGGAATCAAATGTATAGTATGTGTTTATACCTTTTACAATCCATAAACTGCTTCGGGGCCAAATACTTTTCTATACTACTCTGAAAGGTTTAATAACTTAGAGCTCATTTTGAAACATTATCCATGATATTTTGGACATTTTCTTTATTAATCCCTGAATGTAAGTAATGTTGAGCTCAGATGGAGGTAGGATGGGTAACCCTCCACACCTTCACTGCAGTTCTCTTACCTGCATGTGGCAGGCAGGTTAAACATCGGTTGGCAGTTCTAAGTTCCTGGGACTCCTGTGAAAGGCTCTTTTTGCCAACAATCATTTCTTTTGTTTTGTAGTGTCGTAAAAGTTTTGTTCCAATAAAATTGAGCTAGTTTATTAAGATTAGAAAAAAAGGAATTGCATGGAATCCTTCTCATTTAAATTTGCAGGTTGGTGGAGCTCTGAGCCCTGCCCAATTGCAGCGAATTGTCACCAAATGTGGTCATGCAAGTGGATATTTGGTTGTTCACAGTCTCATCCCTGTATGTCAACTGCACAATGAATCTACGTTCCTGTCAATCTGCGGTGTAAGGCATGAGTGATGACTCTCTCGATGATTTTCACCAGCAGCTTGTTTGTTTGATATTTTTGTCTGTTTTAAATATTTTTGTCAATTGTTACTCCTAATTGTTTTTTTAGTTAATAGTTTTTTCTTTGATGATTTTAAATATGCTTGCAAAAAAATAATTTCATTCAACCTTAGGCACTGGGATTTTTGATGATTGAATTAATCAAGGGCTGGCCCTCTTGAACCCTATATGGAATAATTTTATTTTCAAATTTTATGGCAACTAGTGATGATGTCTGAATTTTAATCATCTTTGATGCAGGAGTGTTGAAATAGTTTCTCCTCGCCTTTTTTATTGAATGGCGTATGATTTTCAAATCAATGCAAAAAAGTTCGATGCATGACTTTCGAATGGTGTATTTTTTAAAAGGTTATTAAGAAAAAGTGATGTAGGCCTCAAGTTAATGGAATATTTACTAGATTGAATTTGTGATATTAATGTTAAATATGGCACAGAAAGATTTTGAATTTTTTTCTGAATCTGTGAAGTTATTTTGAAATGCTATTTTTTTAAAGTGATAAATCCAGAATGAATATACACCTTTATAAAATTTCCTTATTCTGTCAGTTTAATGTTAATGCATACATTAACATGCATACTATCAAAGCAAGAAAGTTTGACACCAACAGATATACTGAGAAAAAAATGTTGAATCTTCAGTGAACATAACAATAATTTTACTGACATGTGAATGTTTATTGAATATATTGAAGTCTAGATGCAATTCATTGTATAGTGCTGAATGCTACTTTTATTTTGTTTCACAATTCTTCTTTTATCAATTAGTAGTGTAACATTTTGTTTCCTGGCCATTTTAACTATTATTATGGAATTACTGTGAATTTTTTAAAAATTATCATAGTCATTGGAGTATATGTAATGTATGTTATGAAATGATATTGATTTTAATGTTATCTTTTGAAATGGTAGTGGTTTTCCAAAATGCGACGACTCATGCTTGGTGATTATGTCAAATTTCTTACACTACCAGTGTTTGCTTTGAGAAATCGTCTCTGGCATGTTAAAAATTTAATGTGTCAGTTCTCTTGAAAAATATTGGCAGTGAAACCTTGTATGTACTTACCGGCCCTACATTAAAATAATCCTCTAATTCACATAATTTTTGTATGGTCTGGATAGCTCTCAGTATAAATCAATCTTTTCGATGATCATCAGACAAGTTACATGTCAGCATATGATTTATTTGTGGCAATACCAGTTTTTTGAATCTCTCATAATAATGCTGCTGCTGTTAAGAGAACTTATTTACATGCTGTTTTATTTCAATATTGATTAATATTTCTTTATAAATCGAAAGAAAATAAAAACATGGAAATTCAATCAGAAATAGGAAATTCTGCAAGAAATCTATGTGAATATAGGAAATCTTCCTATATTAGAAGTCTTACTTTAATTTTTTCTGTTTTGAGCTTTGTTTATGTACATTTATTGCTCTTGATTGTGTGAACAAATTGTTGTTGTTAATATTGATTATGTATTAATCGTGCAAGATATTTCATTTATAAAATTTGAAAATACACATTTCAAAGTAATTTCCCCTAACCTCAAATTCATATAGACCTTGAATTTACAAATTGATTCACTGGTTCTTTCTAAAATATATATTTGTGGTTTCACTATATTTTCTATTCCTATTCTTCTCATTATTTTGTTCCTCCCAATGCACCTGACAAGTTTTATTTAGTTAATGATGTGTTCATATCAAATGAAGATAATTTCAATTTAAAATATTTGGGTGAGACAAAGCATGCATCCCGTTTTCTCTTTATTATTTTTTGTATAAATTGTTGTTTGCATTAAAAATAGTTTGTATTACAGCCTTTTTGACCTTAGCACAGGTTAGGACCTATTTCTCCATCTATCTATCCAATTATTTTTTAACTATCTCTTTTCATCTGTCCTTTTTATTCCATTAGTTTATATTTTAATTGAGTGTCATTCTTTGGTAAACTGATTCCAAAATGGAATTCTATCAGTGTAGCCCCATGATCCTGAGATCACTTTTTAAATTTGGGAGCAACCTGGAATCATGGGAAAAAATTCTTCGACATCATGAAAAAATTCTTGAGTGAAACCCTTTTTTCAGATCTTCAGAAAACCCTTTTTGCCAGATTTTATATATTTTATCAATGGATTAGTAAAGTTAGAAGGGAAAGCATTTAACTTTCTTTTTCTCTGTAAGTTCTCACATATTGGCCTCTGATTATAGGCACTGCCCCCAACACTCCCTCATATATACTAAGCTTTCCATTATGCTGAGTGCATCAGGAGTGAATAATTAAAAGGAGGGAATAGGTTTTCATTCTGTCAGTATTATGTTCAGAAAGCTTCTATTGCCTGATCAATTGTGTTGACTGATTAATCAATAATGCATTTGGAGTGATTTTTCATGGACTGTTAACACTTATTTATTATTACCACTTTTATTATGTATTTCTGGTGGGTGCATATAGGAAGTTTGTGATCTAGGTGTTTAGGAAGACTTACCAAAATAACATTTGAATTGAAATCTAAAAATTTTAATTTGATTTTGTTAATTAAATTCATGCCATAATTATCTGATGATGTATCACATGTCCATGGAAAGTATATGTACAGTAGTCATCAACAAGTTGAAACCATTTAATTTTTCCCCAAATTTTAATTTCTACCTCATTCATTGTGTGTGTATATATATACATATGTTATATAATGTATGATGCCTATTTGTAAACAATGTTATGGGCTCTTCCTGTAGGAGTCAAAATTTGGAGAAACTTGTATTTTATTTTCAGATATCCTTGACCTCATGCAAACTGAAAATAGAAATCAAACTGGTTGCATAACGTATTGCATTGCATATATATTTTTTATGCAACTTAATTTTTTTCCAAAATAAGCCCCAAATTGATTTCAAGATAATGGTGGTGGACTTTCAGTAGCAAAGTTTTAAATGGAATCAACTGAAAACATTCCTGATATTTCATTTAAATACAACTTGTCCTCAATCACTGATAGTGAAAGTATGTATGTACGTGTTTTGCAGTTTGATATAAATTGGTCAAATTTACTGATTAATTTTCACACTTCATGCGTGGTTTCCATATGAGGTGTCATTTTCAAGGTGTTAAATTTTGATAAACAATTTCTAGAGACTCATTTCTGAAAGCTCTTAGTCAATTTACAAAGCTTGCAGTTTTATTTCAAAGAGCCTTCAAATGACATTTCTATTCTACCTTTTAATAGATTACTTGTAAATCAACTTCTACCTTGAAGAAAGGAAAAGGGAGGGTCGGGGAAAAAACTCACTCTCCCAAACATGTGGGTGATTGGAGCCATTTCAGTTATTTTAATAAGTGATAATCTTCTTGGAACAGTTTGACTTTATTAATAGCTTATTAAATTTTACACTTCATATGACTGTGAATTCTATTCTTATTAATCTAAATGCCATTTCCCACCCTTCAAGCCAACTTAAAATGTCAATTTTAATTAACTCTTGAGTACCATTCTTCCTTAGCTGCTTTCTCTCTTCTCCCAAGATAGTCACCTCTTCTCTTCCCATCCATTTCTTTATGCATAGGATGTGGCAAAATAACTTCCTTTTTTATAAAGCAAAATCCCTTTAAACAAGAAAGTTATGTTGCTGCACCTTTTAAGTGTGTCCAAAGTGAGCATCTTTAACATGGCACTCATGCATCTAAGAAATAGTTTGAAATTAAATGAGATATAAAACTGTGCTTGTTATTATATCAATGTGCATTTCATTTAAATTGAGTCAGAAGGCTTCTGCTTCTGGGGCACAAGAAATTGGTAGCAAAAAAAGACAAATACTCTGTGGAATGTGTCCTCTTCACCTGTCAAAAACAGTATTAATTTTGTGCAATCCCCTACTTCATAGCCTGCATAGGGCTTTGGTCAGAGACTGGGGCTTAATAAATTCATTACATGCTTCCTCGTGGAAGTTTATCTTGGAAAATTAATTTTTTTCTATTGATTTTTTGCGTAAATGAAAAAGAGGTAAAAAAGAAATTTTTGGGTTATTTGACTGAAAAAAATGAATTTGCATATGCATTTTCTGTATACGTAAGTTTTCCATTTGGAGCTTACTGCTCAAGTGTTTGACCATTGTATTTTCACTTTGATAAGTTCTTAATTTAGGTTATTAAGTGTGCAGATTGCTTGTTTAATGATTGACCTGAATATTTGGTGGGTGGTATATAGCTGTCACTCATCCAAATTGTCTTTGCCGGGGATGCTTTGTTGTTGTGAAAGTGAAATTTCTTCACTTCATCCTTGGCAGTCAGACTACCTCATAAACAAAATAATATGTGCTCACTAACTAATTGCTTTATACTAGACCAATTGGGGTCTATGTGCTGGAAATGATTTGCCAATAATGAGAGAGAGAAGTAGGGAAAGGATGTTGTCAAGGGGAGTAATGGAGGTAGAGCCAACTCTTTTAGGTTCATCAGTGGTGTCACGCAGATCATATGAAGTTAAAAAATGATCTTTTGCTTTAGTCAATGAGGAGATTACTGTTAAAGTCTCAGGTTATGAGTAATAAAGGATTTTGACTGGACTTTCGTATGATTTCCAACAATTCAGTCAGTTAATCAAGGAAAAGCTCCAAGGTACTTAGGGAGAAGGTTAAATGCTTAGCAATGTACAGGTCAGGGTTCATGAGGTGGATATGTATTAAATCAAATTCAAATATCTCTTTCTTATGGAAGTTGAGTGAAATTAACTGAAAAATGATGCAAACTTTCAGATACTAGGATTAAGACCCCACAATTTTATGATGCATAATTGCAGAAACAGTCAGCTAAGTCATTTATTTATGGACAAAAAGAATCCACTGAAAACAAGCTGGTACTCATTTATGCAAATAGCATTAGTTTGTGTTCACTCATAAGATTTTCCATTTCTACCATTTGTGCTATTTCAGCATTTATTGTGTACTTATAAATCATCATGCATCATAGTCCATCCAAATAGTTCGTCTTCTTGGAAATGTCCTCTTAATCCACTCTTCAAAGTACTTCATTTGATACTGTATATGTATTTTATTTACATCATTTTTGATAGTACTATATTTCCATTCCATCTTTTATCTGCTGCTCATATTTTTCATCTCTAACAGCCATAGAGAAATGAACATATATGTATGAAAGATTTCATACTGGCCTGGTAAATGCTGCTGATGAAGTCCACTTAGAAGGTTAGTGCTTCCTACTGCCATCAAAACATTGACCATTTATCTCCTCTCCCATTGGAAATAGTGAGAGAACTTTATTAGCAACTCATGAGTATGTTTTAATGAATTCCTTCCTTAATTATTTGCTGTTAATTTCCCCCCCCCCCAAATCCAATGGTATTTTCTTAATTGCATTACTCAACCCTTTTCCCCCGTCCAAAACCTGACAAAAATATTGATATAATCCTATACACATATGTTTGGCTGCACATGCTGCATTTCATTTCAAATCCAAGAAGTTGAGTGTTCATAAATTATACACTTACATAGCAGTGTTTCCAAATTTATTGCAATTCCAATTAAATTATTATAAATTAAGCTTTTATGTTATAATTTTATGTGAAATAATTATGGACAGTGCTTCTCTTCAAAAGATTATGAATCAAGAAGTTGCAATTTTAATTCATCAATATTTCTCCAATATTAACATTTTCCAAAATGAAATCATTCTGGAACTACCTGCATTTATGAGCTTGATGAATGGATGGAATGCCTAATCGCAGACCAACAGTTAAAGATATTTTATGACTGGGGAACAAGATAAATGCTACAGCACAATTAAGAAAAAGTCATTATCTTCTTCAAAAATTTATTTTGTTTATTTTCCATTTATTCATGTCAGTCATGGTGTTTCCAATATAATTCATGAAATTGGCTCTCTTTTTGTTGGCTCATTGTCTCCTGTATATCACTCATTTGTGCATACATTGGAAAAAATTGCGTATTTTTACTGAGAAATTCTAATACATTCAGTTCAACTTTTTTTCTTGCCAGTGAAGGTTTGAATAGTGCCTTAAGAGATTTAAAGATGGCTTCACTCTCCTTGTGGGATAAGTTGAATGATCATCAGTACTCGATAAGAAATGGATATGGAAAAAAGCTACATCAGGAAAGTTATAATAATATATAAATTTTTACATACCTCTTTGTATCCTTTTCCTTCATGTAGAGTTCTTATCATTTCTGACAGTTGGGTTTCCTCAGACTCCTTTTGAAATACAAAGTTTTTATTTAAGAATGTATTAATCAAGTGGCAATGTAATGGTCAAAAGAATGCTTGCTTACTATTATCTCCTTAAAAGTTTCCAGCAGGTCCTTGTGAAAATATTTGAATCTATCAAAATATATTGCTGTAATCCATGGCTGGGAGAAGTGCTCATATAAATCTTTTATTTTTCCCTTATCATATTGTTTTATTAAGTTATTGAGTAACCGGTCATGTTTTCCATATAGTTTAACAATATATCCAACATTGATTCTCTATAGGTTAAGAAATAATAAATGAAATGTTGAATACAATCTGAAGCAAATACATTTGATGTGATAAGAAGAACCAATAGACGTGTCTGGTATACATAAAATACAAGAGAATTAAGAAAACACACACAAAAGGGTTTATTTACGTATTTCTGAAGCTATGTACTTAGGTGAAGGAAAAAGAATATAGCATATTTTAGAATGAACCCTTGGTTAGAGAGGGTTTGGCATGAAGGCTTTGGGTATGGTAGAAGCAGGTTAAATAGGAATGTAAGTGGGTGATGGATGAGAAAGACATTATAATAGGGGAAGTGAATTCTAAGAATAATAACAGGATACTTGACTGAGAGGATCTTGGTTGTTACCTTGTGAAAAGGGAAGCAGAAGGAAAAAGTTAACATATGATCAGGCTTTTTATAATAATTCATTGACTTTCTCAATGTAAATATTTGCTCATTGCAATAAACAATTGTTGGTTTTGAAAGGGAGGAGAGAACTCACTCTGACACAAGGCATATGAAATTCAGGGTAGGAGACTTTAATTCCATTAATAGTAATGAAAGAATATTTCTACTTATTATTCTTACCTATTTTACAAAGAACTATTGGAAAAGGCGTGACATTTCAGAAATTAAAATTTAGATCAAATGGAAAAATGAAATAACCAAGGCTGTAAACTTGATTGGTACTGGGTTTGTTTTGGAGGTAGGTAAAAACAAGGTCACAACTCAGGGGACCATTGAAAATCACACACTCAATCCCTTGGGTGTGTTTGGGAAACAGTGACCCTCGTAAACCACAATCACACACAAACAATGTGAAAATAAATAAAAGGAAATAGGCTTTCAATAACTTGGGTGTGTTAAGGAATAACAGTGACTCTCATGAATTGCATTCACACACATACTCAAGGTGTACAAGGATTTCCCTTATGCCAGGGACCCATCAATCTCTTGCAAGAAAGAAAAAAATATAAAAGAAGGGAGACAAGGTCATGCTAATAGTCACTCAATCACTTGGGTGTGTTCGGAAATACTATTTCAGTAAATTAAATGATCTCTTTTCTTAAAACTGTAAGGGTTATGGAATGATAAGATTTTATGTGTGGGAAGCTTTAAATTTACTTTTACATACTCTATGATTATTCTTTAAATTTACTGGAAACTATTAACTAACTTTATTCTTTATGCATAGAATTTTGACTCAAACATCTGCTTTTAGTTCCACTATAATATATACTACTGAAAATTTAAGATCCTTTGACCTATCACATGTAAGCCTGAAATATCTTGGATCTTCTAGGCATCTCTTAGGTATAAAAAGAGACGTTTCAGGCGTGATATAGCGGAATATCATGATTAATTAAAATTGGCAATTTTCCACAAAATTTTTTTGTGGAAAATTGCCAATTTGAATTAATCTCTTAGGTACCTGAAAAAGTTACCCTGTAACAAAGACTGGATCATCAGAAACTAAAATCCAAGCATACCAAATTTTCTGTAAAATTTTCTCACAAAGTGGTGTTTTCTTGGCCTAGTCATTTACTTTTTATAACCAAGTGATTTACTTTTTTAGTGTAGCAGGTGATGGTTTCCACAATGTTCCACGGGTTTAGATGAATACGAAAGTATCCATTCTCATCTATTTGACAATTTCCAGTAGTAATTACTCGTCCCTGCAAAATATTTATTTGGTTTGAGTCCCTTAAAGAGCCTATTAGTATTAGGTACTTAGTTCTAAGAATACTGGTTACATAATTTGAATTGTGGAAGGCTTCGTTCAATGGGCCTTGTTTTCCTGGTCTGCAAATATTAAGATAATTCCAGCCACCAGGAAGTTTACATGCATTTACTAATGGTTTCTTGAACCCAAAAATTATTTCCTTGACTTCTTTATGTTTTTTATTGCTGAAGCTTGGAGCCCATATTGACTTGGTTTCCTCACACATCTAAAATTACAATGCATTACAATTTGTTACAATTCAGATTAGGTGAGTAGAAGGTGGGATTATCTTTTAAAAATGTGAAGTTGTTATATATAATTCTAAAGGATAATTACCAAATTAAATTGTTTAAGTATGTGCAAATCTTAATTTATTTTTTCTCTTTGTTTCATTAATGAAATAAATACTTATTAAATATTTCCCCAGACTTGCATCTATTATCATATATTTGTACACATTGGAACCATGAAATAATCTAGCCAACCTTTTTCCCAACTTCTCTGGCATTGTAGTAACGATGTTCATACTCTTCGGCATAGAAACGCCCTGCATATCTGGTGATTGAACCAGCTGAATATATGTATGGGTCATTGGTGGAAAAATCGGGATTGATTACAAGATATTTATTGCAGACTAATGATGCTTGGCTCATTGCTGGAATTAGAAAGGCTGAGAGATATAACTCTGGGCTTTTTATTGTCACAAAAAAATTTTCAAAAGAGTCACACTCCTACTTTGACATTATCATGTAATGAATATATAATTATTTCAAAGGAGAATAAGCTCCTTGTAAATATTATGAAGGACCTACTACCATCCTTATATCAGGTAGTCAGGAGTATGGGCAAATATATATGTCTAAGGACAATAATAATTCATCGGCCAAGTAGGTTTGTTGATATACAAACTTAAAGTAAGCTAAAAGGATACACATACATAATTATATAGGTACTACCATAGACATAGTAAAAAGGTACATATAGGTAAACATGACTTGAATTGGCGCTTGACATCCTATGTTCAGTACACATTCAAATTCTCTATACTATAGGCTATCATAACTTATTTAACAAAGTATTCTGAGATAATGATACCTAAAAGTGTGGCAATGTCAACACACTTCTTCCCACAGCTGATGAAGGCTATACAGTCAAACTTTTTGTGTAGAACTTTGTTGGTCAATGTAACTGTCAAACATTTATTTTCTAACTCATCAATTTCACAAGACTTCAAATGATATCCCCGAAGAATTTCCACACCTTCTTGTAAGATTGTAGCAATAACACCTTCGTAAACCTTTAAGTGATAAATTTTCCAACAAAATTATGCCTCTGTTGTATCAAGTGAGCTCAAAAGAGATGTGACTCAAGAGAAAGAGCTTTCTGACCTCGTCATTGTTAAAACATGTCCGTATATGACCATTCTGTGGGAAGTCTTCTACCATCATAATGTAATTTGTATATCCACATTCTATTAAAGCAGCAATTGTAACATATGCATCTAAGCTATGTCCATAAATAATGATTTTTTCTGAAATAGAAAGCACTGCATTATTTCCATACTTGGGGCACATTTATTTTTGCTTTGGCCAACTATTATTTTTGGAGAAATTTCAACGGCTGGCATACTATCATTGGATATTAAAATCCTTCCAAAAATGATATTCTAATTTTTTCCACTAATCCGATTTGGCTTACTACAAATTTATACAACTTGGTGGAACTTCGGAATTCAATGGTTTCACTTCTCATCCCGCTGACCAAGAGCAAATTTCCACAACAGATAACCTGAACCTTGGGCTATGTCTAGGTGATCCACTCTTGTTGGCTATTGAGATAGAATTGGGAAGAGATCATGAGGTTTAATTGAAGTTTGTTGATCATAAGTGTGACTGTAGAGCATGGCTGGATTCCACATGGCTATGCAATCATTTTGGAAATGTTTTTGCTATTTTCTTTTAAGTCCAGAGATTTCTCTGTAATTGCCCATTGGATATACTTTGGTGCTCATTAAATACTTGTTTTGCTCAAAATAGAGGTACTTAAAAAATTATTTGAACTTTTTTCACTCAAGGAGTCTTTATCAGCAATTTCATAAAAGAACTCCTAATGCAGTTCGCATTTTCTTTTAAAAATCTTTAAAGTGGTTGAAATATTGGTTGTGCCATCAAAAGAGATTTCACATCATCCAGTTAATCTCAGTTGCAAGACCTATTCACTACTTTATAGTACATGTTAACCTGAGAAAATATTTGTTGAATCACTTATACAAAAGTGAAAGTCAAAAAGAATTTCATGACATAAGTTATGTTTTTGTAAGTTTGAAATAAATTTTTCCAACAAAATCAAAGAGATCAACTCCTGAAACAATTACAAAAAGTATTATATGGACTAAAATACTGCCCAGGGAGGTGTTACATGGAGTTATTAAGTAAATATGTATCGATATTTTTATTCTGGTAGCATAGAAATATTTACATCCAGGGATTTTATAATTCCTTAAATACTTATTAACATGAAAGACTAGGCAAGATTTTTCATATAAGTATTACTTACTTTGACTTTTCTTCTTACTTGCACATTTTATATTCTTCTTTAAATATTCCATTAAAACAAGACTGTCTTCATGAGAAAATATGCTAAATGAATTGATGTATCTTTTAAACTGGTTCTTCCTAAATATTGAAACAATGTGCACATAGATGTGATGAAGCAGATACACTTTCTTGGTTAAAATAAGGCTATTTATTTTTTGTTTAACATTAATCAGAAAACAGCACTTTAGCTTTTGCATTGGACTCTTAACAGTGATATAAAAAGGTACAATTGCAAACACCCAAGCCCTAGATGGAAAGAAACCCATCTAGGTAGGAATCTGGGTTGGTAGGCGAGGCTGTTACCCCATGGCCGACAGGGCCGGCAATTATTTGAATGAGCTATAAAACTAAATGCTCATAAGATAAAAATGATATCTATGTTTGATTCAGATTAGCATTATGAAAATTTATCAATTTTCCTGAGTGAATATGTAAAATTACATTAAGTGCATACTAACCAAGAAACTATTTTAAACTATAGCAAATGAAATGGCATGCCACATTGCCAATAAATAAATCTATATACATATATTTTAAGATGCACCCTCATTTCAGTGAGGTACCTAAAAAAAAGCTTTAATAGTCCATTTGAAAGCATTGGTATTTTTTTTTAAACAAATATTTCCCATTGGCAGGAACAGCACATGTTATGATTACTTGCAGTGAAATAGAATCACATTTGTTCCATGTCTAGTACGCACCTCTTTCAAAATCACAGAAGTGAGTAACAAGATATTCACATTGCATAGTAGAAATGTGCTTAATATAACAATCCCAACTTCCACAGTCTTCAATTGAATGATAAATATTATTTTTAAGTAAATATTATGAAATAAATATAATGAAGTCAAAATAGGTAGTGCTGATTATCTGGGGTAAAAATAACATTCAGTGTTGAATGTTAACACATGGAGTTCAAACCTTCACGTAGAAGATGCAGGCAATTTTCTGAACCATAATTTTTTAAAAAAGGTGCATCTTATATTGCATCAAATATTTTATATGTATATTGGGGAACTTAGTAGTCCAGCGGCTAGAGCACTGGGCTACCAACTGGAGGACCTGGGTTTGGTTCTGGCTGATGCCTCTGGGTACCCTCAGTTTCACCATTCACCCACAAGTGAGTGACTCTTTGGTTGCCAAATCTTTCTGGGGAACCATAGGTGGCACAGGTAAAGGAATTGCTTTAGTTGACATGTGATTTCCATGCATCATTAGGCTTAGTATTGGGTGAGATCTACCCTTATTATCAACCAACCTTCAAGTTGATAGATGTGGTTAATATGTATATTATATACCTTGCCACACTGATATCATGAGGTATTTCTAGCATGTCTTGAAACTGTTCTTCACAAGTGATCATTAAATAATCATATTTCAAAAAAGTATCATCATTTATTGTAATAGTTTTCTTCTTCCTGTTTGTCAAATGAGAATAATCAGTTTGAAATGTCCTCAATTAATGTAAATCCTAATATCTGTTACATACCATATTTTCCGGCCCATAAGACACTTTTTTGACTTCATAATGTGCTAAAAAATCAGCCTCTAACTTATGGGCCATGAGGGCACACGGGTATAATTTCGACCTGTAAGCACAAGCTGATTCACAGGAAAAATACTTACTATTACATATTTTTCTCCACATCAGGCATAGAAAATGGTTGCTGTTATTACAAATATCGATAATATCACTGTTTTGAGTCAGTAGTAAGCCAAAGTTTTAACATTAAAATAATTTGATCTTTTCTGCCTGACAAGTACTTTTCTTAAAATCTGAACTGAAAAATCAGAATGTGTCTAATGGGTTAGGAAATACAGTAAATGAAAACAATGTTGTCACTCAAAATATAAAAAAATTGTCAGAATAAAAATAATTGCCTACAAACATGTAAATTTTATTATAATAAAACACTAGTGATATACTATTGTAAAGTCTTTTCATTTAATGAATGACAAGGTTCTGCATAGTCTTACTTTTGAGTTACTTTATTTTGATCTATATTAAGATTAAATTTTGAGATATTTACCTGTCAATACTAGTCATTACTCCAAGAACAGAGTTAACCCATGTATTGAGAGATAATTTCGCCAAGTATTCAGGGTTATAGAACCTATCATTAAGGTAATATTTATCAGCGGTGAAGTTCTTAGATTTTGTTGGTAATCCATGAGGTGAAATTAAATAAACATTATGTAACATAAGACTTTCCTTCATTGAGCTGATGAATGAAAAACAAAACAATCCATTAGGCATCCAACTTTATGCATGTAAAACTGACCGAAATAAATAGATAATAGACATAAACTATGTGAATAAATTGTGACCTGAAAAATAATGTTTCCAAAAAAGACAAGGCCACATCAGAGGCACCTATTACAACTATTCTTGAGTTGACAGACAATGTTAACTGGCTTGAAATTTTGATTGACATCATATAAAGAGCATATGGATCTTGGGTTGTGAACATTTTATCTTCAAGGCAAATATCATTCAAAGACTTTAAATGGTGTGTAATTGTTTTTCTTGGATGAACAGGCATCATTTCTCCAATTGCAGTAATGATGTTTGCTTTTCTTTCCTTTAAGTAAACAAAATTGTGATACATTTTGAACAAAGTATTACTTTGCAAATTATAAATTAAGATATATTACTAATATGTAGCCTTTAGGTAGGTGTTCAACATTCAAATTTACATAAATGGAATTTCACTTTTGAAATTCATTCAATTTAATAAAATCAAGCTCTCTACATACCTTAGCTTCTGTCCACTCTGGGTAAAGTTTATAGTAGAGGCATGCCATACCACTAAGGGTAAGAACCTCTCTCAATACATATCTAGAATGTCGCTGAAACATTGGAGCAAGTACCATGTGTAGAATTTGTCCATGCTCCTCGGGTGATATCAGTTCAAATTTCATAAATTCATCAATATTATAATTTGACCTGATATAATTAATATCCTCTTCTTCCCTGGAGAAAATTCCATTTTTTTTTATTTGTCTCGTGTTACATCCTTATGTTGCAACTTGAATCAAGATTTGGTTTAGTCATTAATAAGGGGTCCATTTATCATGGCACATTTCCTAAGTTAATTCTAAAATAAAAAAGAGACATACATACTGTATCCAAATTATTAGAATTATGAGATATCAGTGCAAAGAATTATGAAGAACTGAAGGCATGGTAGCCTGGAGGGTATTAGAGAATTTGGCTGCAGACCAGAGGTCTCGGATTCGATTCCAAATGACTTGGGAAAGCCCAGTTCTACAGGGTGGGGTAGAATGAACCCCCTAGTTTAAAAAATTAATGAAGAGCGCACAGGTGAATTAGCGGAGTGGAAGGAGTGGTGTTAGCTGGGAGAAATGATGCCATTTTCAGTAGTTGCCATGCAGTGGTCTAATGAGCATTGAGGCTTTGTCATAGAAATGTTCTCTAAAAACAATGATATTGAGGTGGCAACGCAGAGAGCTTTTTGAAGGTGGTTTGGTTTCACTTGTCATGACAGGGTTCCTGATGCTAAAACCATTAGGAAATGGATTACTAGTGTACAGGCAACAGGATCTGCAATTCCTAGAAAACCAAACCAGCTGGTCGACCAAAAGTGTGCGGACACCTGAAAACATTGTGGCAGTGAGAGAATCCAATGAACAGCTCCCAAGGTGCTCTACATGGAAACATGCTTCTGCTCTTGGAATATCACCCAGAACTGTAAGGCAAATTTTACAATCAGACTCCTGTATAAGATGATGTTGGTTTTCAAGAATTGAGTCCAGAAGACTGGGTGAAACACACAGATGCTTGCTAGGCAATCTTAACCTCTTTGCAACCTGACACTATTCTGTGGTCTAGCAATGAAGTGCATTTTCACCTCTCCAGCTCAGTAAATAAGCAAAATTTTCATTACTGGGTGTCTGACAACCCTTGCAAACTTCACCTAAGACTTCTTCATAGCTCCAAACTTACAGTTCAGTCTGCTGTGTCCTCCATAGGCATTATTGGGCCTCACTGTTTTGAAACCCGAGGTTCAATTGTTACTCAAACTCTGCGCGCTATTGTGAGATGCTGGAGATCTTTTTACTCCCCAAAATGGAAGAGTATGTTGAGAAATATGACATGGAAGCCTTTTGGTTTCAACAGGATGGTGCCACAGCTCATACTACCTCTCATTCATGCCAAATACTGCAAGAAAAATTTCCTGGCCGCCTGATCTCCTTAGGAGGGGATGTTCCATGGCCCCTTTGATCCCCGGACTTGAGCCCATGTGATTTTTTTTCTTTGGGGATATTCCAAAGCTGAGATTTACAAAGTTCAACCAAGACCCTTGGAAGCTTTCAAGGAGGCAATTACAGATGTCACTGCTGGAATAACACAAGATATGCTGAGAAGAGTTTTCGAAAACTTCTTTGAATGACTCAACATGTGCCAAGGTTGTCACCTGGATGAAACAATTTTCAAAACCTAATGACAATAAAATGGCATTGGATTTAGTTTTCAGAAATAAAAGCATTTTTGAATTATCTTTGTTAGTTTTTTACAATTCACCCATCAAATCAAGGAGTCCATTCTGTTCCACCCTGGAACTAAAGCAATGGGATTTTTTGGGTGCCAAATCTTTTTCTAGGAAACCTTAGGGGGCACACAGGAAGGAACTGGCCCCATCCTTTAATATGTGCACTTCACATCCCACAGGGCTTATTCACAAGTGAGCTCTACCCTCGCCTATAAAGTTAACCACTGTGTTCTTTACTGTACATATGTGATTGAATGGGAGAAGATTCTCAAGCTGCAGGGTAACTTGGAGAGCTGTTCCTAATGGTCCTTGAATAGATAATCCATGATGCAATGTTACCATATCTATTATAATGATACCATATCCACTTGAATACAAATCTATTAGCCAAGGCCAATCTGTGAAAATTGTTGCTGAGCTGGTAATCATCATGTTAGGCATATATGCATTCAGAAAAGAAGAGAGAGAAGAGGAAAGTCACCATGAAAATAGGGATTTGGAATGTTAAGATGACGCAGAGGATGGGAAAGCTGGAAAATATCAAGTGAGGGATCAGTGGAGGAAATGTAAACATGTTATTATAGATTTCAAATATCTTTGCAACTGAGCTTCATGTGATTTTATGACTGCCTCAGCATCTTTGCTTATAGTGGTTCTAACAGTGAAGGGGGCTTCAAGTAAGGTTGCCAAATGCACTACCCAGGGAGAGAGAGTGGGGAAGGGAAAGGCATGCAACCCCTTTACCATCGAGGTCAGGCACAAGAATAAGGTCAGAAAAATGGTGTCTTACGAGTTGCATGGAAACAAAAGGCTGTGAAAACCTTTGGCAACAAAGCACATGAGAGCATGGAGTGGACATACTGAGGCTTAGAGGCAACTGATATTTTCTAGGGCTACTTAAATCTCTTTGGTCATTCTCTCAATAACACAGTTACAGACATAACACAATTTCAGACATAACATGGTGAAAATCCTTCATGTTGAAAGAAGACAGCTTTCCCCATAAAATGGTTTTATTATAACCTAGGTTTCATCACAGGGTAACATCTTCAGACTGATCAGAACATGCTATGCTGAAACAAAACCTTGGTCACAATAAAACTATTTTATTTGGAAAAGCTAAGTTTCTTCTTTCATCATGGTCATTATCAAGTCACATGGTTTAGAGCTTCTATTCCCCATTTTCAATAAGTTGCAAAGATATTTGAATTCTAGCATAGGCCTATGTGGGGTGAGATAGATAGTAGGGATTGCTAGAATTAAAGTTACATCATAATATACAAGGTCTGTCCCAAAAGTAGTACGACATTTTTTCCCAGATAAATGGATGGATGGGAGGCATTTCTCTGGCTGTGTTCAAGGGAGGGGAGTCTCAGGAAAGGCTGGAGGCCAGTGTCATTTGGCTCCCAGCCTTTGTGGAGTGCAGATTGTTTGTTTGCAAAACCTCTATAACATGACCTCGTAATGCTCCATCATGAACCAGTTATTGGAACAGAGATTTTATGGACTCATTCATAGCATATGTGAGGAAGGAATTTGAACAGAAAACTTTTTTAGATCAATATTATTAATACCTATCCCAAAAAATAAAATCAGTGGAGGTATGAGAATCAATAATAACAAAACAAACATAATGAGAATATCAAGAAAAAGAAAGGTTGACGTTAATATTAAAATTGGGAAACATAAAATAAAACAGGTAGAACAGTTCACCTAAATAGTCAGTACTTTGGATGAGGATGGGTGGAGCCATAGGAACATTACAAGAAATATTATCCTTACATAAAGCAGTGTTTACAAAGAGGGACCATTTAATGACATGAACCTTGAGTAGATGTAAAAAAAAGACATGTGATAACTTTAACATGGAGTGTAATTGTGTATGGTTTGAAAACTTGGGTCATTGAGGCAAAAAGAGAAGTGTAGATTGAAAGCTTTTAAGGTGTGAGGGTGAATAAGAATGTAGAAAATAAAATGCACAAAAAGTAAAACCAACTATGAAGTTCTAGGCGAGGCAGGGGAAGAGAGATGGCTGTTAGTAGAAATTCAAAGAATGGAGGACTAGTGGTTGCTCGTGATAATGAGAGGGAATGGGATGCTAAAGGCGGTAATATGTGAAAAAGGGGGCAAGTGATACAGAGGGAGTAAGAGAATAAGCATTTTGGATGAATTTAAGGATATCTAATGAAATTCTAGCAAGTTAGTTAAGACCAAAATAGCGTGTAGATCCAGGGTCCATCAAAAGCCTACCCTAAACTGGTAGACTATTGTTAGTAATAATAATTTTGGAAATAAATAAAAAATTAACTTGAATGCACAGGGGCCATTTTTGCATCATGAACATTCGAAGAAAATATACATTTTTTATTTTAATCGAGATCAAACATGATAAGTTTTCAAAACTATTCATTTAGTTTTGTTTACTTACTGAATTATAACTAGACCTATGACACAACCTTCTGATCTAGCAATATAAGCCATAGTAGCTGAATCCTCTGATGTAACAGCTGCTAAAAAGTCCATTATAATATCTTGACCTAATTGAATTGTAGTAAGAAATGAAATGATGTCTTTGTCTAGTTGAGATGCATGTTCAACAACAATTTCACTGAAAAGTATTGATTTTATGTTAGAATTCAATAATATCTGATTGAATGAGTTGTATACATATGAGCTACATAGGTAAGTATTTTCATTATTTGATAGTAAAATCAAGATTAATACTGAAAAATCAAATGAATATTGGAGTAAATAGGATGATACAGAAACACAAATAAATGCAGGAAGGTGCCCACCTTATTTTTTGTTACATTAATTTCACAATCAGTTGTCACTTAAGAATGACTTCAAATGAATGAATCAAACTTTTTAAAAATCATTCAAAATTTCAATTAGGTACTGAGTAAGCTAAAAGAGATGTGTAATGGTAGCTCCTTACCTTAATGCAGAATTTCTATGTATGACAAATAATTCATGTGGATAATTTCTTTGGGACCTTGGGATGACTCTCTGAAAGGTTCATATTGAATTGGGATAAAGGAAATTGAATAAATCTAAAATGAATAAGTGAGTTGATAAAAGAACCATAAAGAGCCAATTACCTCAAAATATATTATTAGGGGGAATGTTGGACAATTAAAAGGTAGCGATATTAAGCAGTAATCATATTCTGGAAATATTTCAAATGCTGCCTGCAAAAAATCTTCAGCTTGCCTATTGGAAAAGTTATCTTCATTAATATTATTACAAAATTAAGGATCACAATACATTTCCTTGATGAGCAATCGACTCATACACAATGCACACGACAGTTTTAAATTGCTTCAGAGATAAAAAAGTCTAAAAATTCCTCCCAGCAAGATAAAATCTGGGTGTGATATGTAATAAAATGCCATTGCTATTTTTACAAAAGCAAATTATTATTTTGCAATAATCTTTCCATGGGTCCAAAAATCATCACTCAATCGACATGCATCAATTTTTGGACCACCAAGTTACCCTCTGCCTCATATGAGATCATATTTTTTCCTGGACCAATTAAGTTTACTTAAATCTGACCTTTCATCATATGATTTGTCAACTGACAGCAGTTCTATACAAAATGCATTTTCTTTCCCCATGTAGGTTGGAAGGATGATTTCTGGTTGACTTAATCTTGCTGAATCTGAAAAAAGTCACAAATTTCCATATGTAATAGTTACTTCTTTTGGCAATGATGGAAAAGCTAAAGTATTACTTGTGTAACATAATTAAATTAGGCAATATGTACAATACTATCTGATTGAGTTCATGTTATCAAAGTAAGCAGAACAAAGTGGAAACATGATGTGATATCAATTGACATCCATTCCTACCATAAAACATTCTGCACTCACTTGAACATGACATAAGAACAGTACATTTTTCATGACTTGGATATTAACTGAAACTCACATTAGTGGTCTTCTACTCAATTGGATCTAGTCCAACTGGGATAACAGGGGAAGCAACTCTCACAGAGAAGGGAAAATTGAGCAAACAAAATCCTTGAGGGGAAGGTACTTTTATGAGACCTATTCAGATAGGATTCAATCATGTAATATTTTGAGAAAAATAGCCACCTGGAACAATAAGGCCTTAGTTTCCTTCGAAGTACTCTCCTTGGGACCTCACTCACTTATTCCAGCATCTCTTCCTTTTTTCTAAGCAATCAGCAAAGTCCTTTTTTGGAATGTTCATCAGCTGCCTCGTTGCATTTTCCTTTATCTCGTCAACAGACTGTTGGGAAGCCTGAGCTTTTGTTTCAGGGTCATAGACATACACTAATCTCCAGTTATGTTATTTTTAGAAAACCTGGATCATCATTTGTGACTTGGAAGTCTCTTGTGACTGCAGCACGAAATTCTTGATGCTAACGAGATAGAAGAGAGTGTGATGAGGTAGCTGATGACAATTCCAAAAAAGAACTTCACTGAATGTTTTGAACAGCAGAAGAGATGCTGAGATAAGTGTAAGAGGTCCCAAGGGGAGTGCTTCGAAGGGGAATAAGGCCTCATTGCTCTAGGTAGATTATTTTTCTTAAAATATTGCATGGCTGAATTCTTTCCGGACAGACCTCCAATGCTTCAGGTGTCACCTGGTGGAACTTACTAATCATTCTTTAAATAAAAGTATACTTGCATAGCCCCCCCAATCTACTGCATCATCTTCAGGTGAGGTGGTTTAAATAAATATCTAGTGGTAAGGTGCTATTATTTATTCATTATTTTGTCCAAATTCCACAACATCATGCCTGATATTATGCAATTTGGGGGAGAGGTAACTAGAAATGTAACGAGGTGGTAAAAAGAAATAACAATCAGGAGATAGGAAGGCTAGGGCAAAAAGGTAGATGGCAAGGAGATTAGAGTTGAAATGATTCCGAGAAGATAAAAAACTAGGTCAAGGTTGGGCAAATACCAGAAACGTTAAAAGCCAAAGTCAAGTTTAGATAACTAGAAGGTGAGAAGTATGTTAATATATTTTTTTGTTATAGGTACCTTCTTTCTGATTGAGACTGTGCAGCAAATGTATGACATGTTTGAAACAGTCATAACCATGTCCCATGATTGCAGAAAGATCTTGACTAAACAATTCCCTAGAAAGGGCCGATATGTTGCATTGTTTGTGGGCATCATGACTGCAGCCCATTGTCTCTGATACAATCATTCTCGCTTTAATTCTTTCAAGCTCATTATTCAACACTTCCCTTTCGCTCTCTTCTGTTTCCTGAACTATATTAAATGGCCTACATTGAGAAAATAATAATATCATTGGAGAAAATTAATATTGATCAAAAATGGAGACAATAAAATCAAATTTTTAAGGTTTCAAAAATATGAATTTACTGTTTTTTTTTACTAAGAAAGATATTTTCATGTGCATTAAATGAATTCAGTGGATTCTCACAACAAAGAGGTTGATACAAATGTATTGCCAAAATAGAATGGAGACATTTTTTTCCAACAAATCAAAATTCACTCATTAGAGCATAGGTATCAATAGAAGTGTTTTTGAAGCATTACCTATAGTGTGAACTTCCTCTCATCACTCTCTCCCATATTGATCCTTCCCCATAAACTCTAAAAGAGAATAACCCACAAAATATAGGCCAACTTCACCTGAAAAAGTGCTTTCAGTAGGCACCAAACCAAATTCCTTAAAAATTACAAATTTCACAAAATAGCCAGATAAGGTTTACCTAGAGGCTTGTCTTTGTTGACAGTGCAAGGTAAAGTGTGTGTACTGAGAGCAAAAGAAGGCAATTCCTAGAAAAATGACTTTTTAATGGCATCATTTATCAGATCAAAACACAATTTTGATATAAACCAGCGCAGGTTGTCTAAGACCTACTGCCAATCTGACAACTAAGCAATAAAATTTTTCAACAGGATGCCAAGCAAGGCCTACTCAGTAAGTTGCAAAGGTACAAAAATGTCATTGAAAAATGGTTGTGCACCAACCCACTGTACTCTAACAATGAGTACTTCAAGCTGGAGATTGAAACTATTGTATTTTGAATGTATTGTTGTCCATTCTTTACTTGATCACCATCTTGTAATATCATTGTACTGCTTGATGACATTCAAATGGATATCTCCATGGCATGGAGGAATAAAGATTATTATTATTGTAACAATTTTGATTAATCTGGCTATATTTTGAATTAAAATATATCAATAATTTTTAATATGATTTCTGAACTCGTATCATTCTATCATTGTCACATACCATGATCATTACACCTTTTATAAACCCACATTATGATTCCTGAAGACAAATTTTTGGTAGCACTTTTCAAATTTGTGTACAATCAGGATTTCAATATTTGTCTATAGCCAAAAGAATTAAAGAACATGGGAACATTCACTTAGTTTGTTAAATTTAGTATCTACTAGATGGATATGAGCCATTCTTTTGAATGGTAGGGGGAATTAATTGTCACTGGCTTCCAACCCTGAGGATCTGGGTTTGAGCCCTGGAGGTGGCAGGATATTTTCAGTGGTATCTCGATCTTTAATTGGGGTGCTTTGGTGGAGAACACTTTAACTGAGTATGCCATTCATTGAATGACATTTTAAACTGTGTACCTGTTATTAAGAATAGGCTAATGCCAATGTCAGGTTTCTTCTCTTCACCTTTCTCCCATTTCCTGAATATCCTACCCAAAACGAATCACCTCTCTCATCCCAAATGGAGCAAATAACCTTTGCTGCTGATTGCCTCCCAATAATATTATTGTATAATTGTCAAACATATGTTTTATTTAGTAAAAAGATTATGACATCAAAATCTTATCTGAGGAAATATTTTCAATTATAGATGGAATTTGGTTGAAGTGTAAGAAATTGGTCCAAATTATTATTACAATTAATTGATATGATATAAGAGACTGAATAGTATTAAAATATGTATGAAAGTGCATCAGAATGGAATAGAACAGATCCTATTGCATATTATAAACTACAGCATCATGGATTATATTGGAGTCAAGGATAGCTATAGGGGTAATACTAAATAGACATATCTTATGTGCAGACTAATTGAAAGCAGATTTGAGAGGAGATGAGAAGTTAGCTGTAACTTCACTGCTTGAGAAAAACAGGTATTTTCCCCAGTTTAGATATTTTAGTTCAACATGAGTAAACTAACAAAACAGTTCAATTTCTCTAGAATTTCAGCACTGTGATGTTTATGGACTAACAAGAAAAGATCGGAAATTTTGATCTTTTAACTCAATAGTTTTCAGATAAAAATTAACCCTAAAATGTCATATTTTTCAGGAGTCACTGGTACTTATTGTGAATGCTTCTAATTATTCATTTAATTTTAAGTTCCAGTTAATCAGTATGTACATTGATTGATTTTTGGCTACACCAGGGATTTCAAGACTGAATCTCAATAATAGTACGGATATATTTTCCGGTAGTGACTGATTTAGTGGCAAGATGTGACACTAGCCTTTGGTGCAACTTAAAAACATCAATAATTCCCTTTAAGAGTAATCTACTCAACACGGTAGGTTTTTATGGATCCAGGGATTAAGCAATGCTACCCTTCCAAGCTCTGCCTAGCCTAATACAACATAGCAAGAATTCAAGAGCTCTACGGCCTCTAGGTTAAATAATAATAAGGGGGAAAAAACTCCACTGGCCGTAAAAAACAGTCGCAACTCTCGTCAGACCAAATTGTTGTGTTGGTATTCGCGGGAACCAACCACAACCTCTCGACCAAGAATACCCTCTGTGGTGGTTTACGGGAAATTAATCCACGCCAGGGACCACACACAGCCACACACACACTATCCTGTCTGGAATCCTTCACGAAGCTGTGAGACTTCGTTAAAGATTCCAGGTGGAAATGTAATCCTTCACGAGGCTGTAAGGAAGACCCCGTTAAGGATACCATGATGTATTACAAGCACACACTCTGTGACTATCCACGAAGGATGAGCACAGACCAATCACACACACTAGCACTCAAGAAGCACACACACACGCACTCAAAGGGCCCAACTTCTGGGAGAATCTGAAACGATAGAGCGCAGACGAGGATAGCGTCGAACACACCAGACAAATCAAGTATTGCCCAACATTTACTCAAGGAAGGCCATCAAACATCAGAAAACGAAATGAAACTTATCAAACAGACTCCCAACCACCTTTTGGACGCCTACGAAAGCATTTTTATTCACAAATTCAAGAAGGTTGTAGTTAACAGCGATAAAGGGCCAATCCCATTCTCTCCTCTTTATTCCCTTTTGAAATGATTTCTAACTCCTGTTTTAAGCGGATAAAGTGATACATTGTAATTCCGCAGATTTTCAGAAAGTCTGTGGAATTACAAAGTATCATTTCAAATTTCCGTTGGACTTAGTACTTAACCCCCCCCCCCCCTCCCAACTCCTTCACTAATTACTTCTTCCCGTTCCACCCATCCCATTGGTTTCTGTTCGCCCCACCTTCCTCCCTTCCCCCCCCCTTCCTCTTTGCCAATAAGTTTAAAGTATTCCATCTTCCCACTAATCCTATTGGTCCCCTATCTCCTACATCCTTTCCACAGTCACTATATATATTTGACGTCTGTCTTCGGTAGTTTACTTTCAACCTTGTGTTGGAGGTGTTTTTTCCCTTCAGTTCGCTGAAGAGGGCCACTTTGTGGCCGAAACACGCGTGTTCGACGCTATCCTCGTCTGCCCTCTATCGTTTCAGATTCTCCCAGAAGTTGGGCCCTTTGAGTGCGTGTGTGTGTGCTTCTTGAGTGCTAGTGTGTGTGATTGGTCTGTGCTCGTCCTTCGTGGATAGTCACAGAGTGTGTGCTTGTAATACATCCTGGTATCCTTAACGGGGTCTTCCTTACAGCCTCGTGAAGGATTACATTTCCACCTGGAATCTTTAACGAAGTCTCACAGCTTCGTGAAGGATTCCAGACAGGATAGTGTGTGTGTGGCTGTGTGTGGTCCCTGGCGTGGATTAATTTCCCGTAAACCACCACAGAGGGTATTCTTGGTCGAGAGGTTGTGGTTAGTTCCCGCGAATACCAACACAACAATTTGGTCTGACGAGAGTTGCGACTGTTTTTTACGGCCAGTGGAGTTTTTTCCCCCTTATTATTATTTAATACAACATACTCAAACACCATAAACCATGAAAAAGAGCATTCTTTATCCCCAAATATTTTCTTCCTTCCAGTCTCCCTTTATTCTGTCTACGAAAGTAGTTTCCTATTCTATTCAACCCTCTACTACTCTAGTTTACCCCTTATTCTCCCCTCTATTCCAGTTGACTTCAATATTAATTGAATATTCCATTGCCACTCAACTAGCTCTACATTCACTAGTTCTGCCTCTTTTGAAGGCCTTCAAACAATCTTATTTCCTCCCCTACCATGCCAAAAATTTACCTTTGTTTTTCTTTCTGTTCACTTTGGAGCAAAATACTTATATATATAACTTATAAATATACTTATAAATATAACTTTACTGTTTTCATCCTCAGCATCTACATTTCAAAGGCTCCATTCTCTGCTTATTCTCTTGCCTCAACCACCAATTTTCCAAGCTGTACAAAACTACTTTCCATATTAAAGTTTTCACTAGTCTAATTTTACTTCAGATCCCTTTTATCAACCCTCTCCTCTTTGCAAAGACCTATCCCCCTATTTTCCTTCTCTTAATGCCCTTGCTGCTTTTCCATTCGTCATTTAAAACACTTCCTAAAAAGCTGAGCCTTCTCTAGTATATGCACCCAACTTTTATTTAGCCTGCCTATTTCTTGAGAATTTCATTAATTTTCTTTTCATTCATTCTTATCATATATATATCACACTGATTCTAATGACCGCTGACCTACTAACTGAACCTTGATTCACAGATTTAAATATCTTGATCAGTTCCTATCTTCTTTCATTCTTTCCTCCAGTCCTTCTCATACCTCTGTTACCATTTCCACCTTTGATTTCTTTTATCAATACCTTCTCACTCAAAGGTGTCAGTTGTAACTAGCTTCAATTGTCTTTCAAAATTCATTTATCATTCTGCTTTAAAGTAAAGGTACTTCATGTATGTGAAAAATAGTCTAGTTGTCTTGAGTTTCACAATTTTCAGAGCATTCTGCACAGAAATTTTCATTCTATCAATTGTTCTTACCATACATTGAAAAAATATTCCATGATCTACAATATTAAAAAAAACACTATAAACAATTATTTAGCATTGCATTTCACATGAGCTTACTTTTCCGTATTCAATAATAAGTTCTTAATAAAAATATATAAAGTTTGAAAAAAGAAAAAAATATTTTGTGAAGCACATATGTGTAAACAAAAATCAAAATAATCAAAATTAAATTACTACTCCAGGTAGTGCTCATAAAAAAAAGAAGACTAAGAGGTAGGTAGGTCTTCATTTAGATCATATAGAATTACAACAAACATGCTGCTTATGACTGCAACTGGGCTCATATTCTTTAGACTGCTGACAATTTGCAATGGTTTAGTTGGTATTTTATCTTCTTTATCTGGTTTGCAAAGGCCATTAAATGATTTCAGGTCAAAATTTTTGATCAAATTTTTTGTGTCCACTCTTGAATTCAAGCTCATAACACCAGCAGCCGTTGTATTCCCCTGAAATAAAATGGAAAATTCCACACTGGCTAGCAACAAATACTGAATAAAGGAAAAAAAGTATTGAAGTATGTATGGCACCTCTAAGAGATGAAAAATATTACAGGATGAGTTCTCTTCAGAGTTCTCCTTATGGTCAATTGTCTGAAGATAATCTGCAATAGCTCTATAACTGGCACAGGGATCAAAATGGCGATATATACAATAAACCAATCCTAAGAATATTGTCCATGAAATTCTAAGAATAACATCCATAAATCAATATATTAAAATTTCCTGTTCATAACTTTTTACTTCATTATTATTTATTTTGTCAATTTACAAATCATGTTAATAAGAATCCCTCCCCATGGACTACAAACTTGAAAATGTGAAAAAGTTTGAGCATTCTGATGAACCTGAGAGCTTTGCTGACAGGATCAATGATATTTTCTTTTGGTAGGGTCACCTATGTCAGATAGGTCAAAGGGTAGGAGCCAGATGAAAGATAGTCCATGCCATGTCTGTTCCTCCGTGAGGTGGCTGCAAAGGTTTCTGATGTCAGAGGGGCAGCCATTGACTGATGGTGTCTGGTTAAAAAGACTATTGAGGAATGCAAAGATAAACCAACTACATTATTACTTCCAAGATTTCTATGATGGACAAAATGGAGAAAATAAGTACTGGCAACTATAGGACTTGACCCAATCGAATGTGTGTTGTGCCAGGCACCAGGAGAGGCAAGATTTCCTCGGTCATAACCTCACAAAAGTCTTGCAAAGCAAAACTGACAGCAGCAGCACAGAAGAAGACAGAATTAGTTAGAAAAAGAACTTAGAATTTTAGGACCATTTGAGAACAGAAAAATTAGAGAATATGCAGTGTCGTATCAGAATATGTATCGTCGTAGCAGAATATGTAGCCTATGCAGCGTCTGTTCCTCAATGAGGTGGCTGCAAAGGCATTTGACCCAAGTAGCGTGGCCATTGAGTGATGGTGTCATGATAAAAACACTATTGAGGAAAGTAATGATAAACCACCTCAATTATTCATCCCAAGAGTGCCATGATGGGCAATATAGAGAAAAGGACTCATGGAAAATACAGGACTTGGGCCATTGATGTGATTTGCCCAACAGTGGGGAGGCACTGCTTCTGTGGTTATCTTCACAAAAAATCCTTGCAAATCAAAACTGACAGCAGCAGCACAGAAGGGGCAGAAAAGGGCCAAATTAGTTAGAATAGGGACTTGAAATATCAGGATAATGTTAACGAAATTAGAGAATATAAAGCAAGAGATGGAGAGAGGAAATGGAGATGTTTTAGGACTGAGCAAGGTGAGATTGAAGTATAGTGGAGATTACTGGAGTGGTCGTTATAGAGTAATATGTGCTAATCCCAATGGCATATGAAATTCAAACATCAGGGTAGAGGAAGTCCATTTCCATGCACTGCCTCTGGTTTATCAGAAAGGTCTGGCACCCAAAAAATCAAACATTAAGGTGAAACATAGAGGCATCACCTGAATGAAATCCTTGGCCTTCCAGTTCATAGATTAGAACTATACTCACTGGACTACCATGCCCCATAAACTAGGTAAAGAAACTGAATAATTTACTAAGGGCCAGTTTATTGGCAACCCTACATGATTCTTTACTCTGAAATGACCAAAATCTTGAACTCTTTTATAAAATAATAGAATCATTTTTGCATCTATAAATATTATGTAGCATTATTAAAAGAAATGCAAAGTATCTTCTAAGTGATTTACTACCTGAGCCACTAATATTTTTCGTTCTTCACCTGATTGTGATATCAAATCACTCATGAAATATTCACCATAGATCAACCTCAATTTAGAATTCTGTCCATTGACAATTGGAGCCAAGTCATCGTGGTCTTCTTCCCTATAACAGAAGGTAATGCATCATCTTTGGAATTTAAGCCTTTAAATTTTTTTTTAATCCTAGAAAAGGTTTTTGATTATTTCTCGTTAAGAAAATTTGCTAGTTTATTAAAGCATTAATATTATAGAAAACACTACTCATGTAACAAAAAAGTAATCTAAGTCATATACCAAACCTAGCCCATTGTTAAATTTTATTGACAGATGCAGTGAACAGCTATATCCTTTGAAATATACTAAATGCAGTCCCTGTCACTGGCACCCTGTAATGAACATGGGAGCTAGAGCTGCACTATCAAACCAGCAGTGATAGATTGTTAATTCTTCAGTGCAAATATTATTTGTGATAGTCCAAAAACAGATTTGGGCATTTGTTTTAGGTACCTAACTATTTAATGATTAAATGAAAATTGAATGAGGAATATTACTTAAGTAAAAAAAATTCACCAGTATAGTATACCCCTATATTTAGGGGCTTACATAAAGACAAGGGAGGCATAGGGGTGGAGCAGCTCTCACCCTAAACTTGAAAATATACAGAATTTTATGTGTGTTATAATCACTAGGTCTGTCAAATATATTACAAAATGTTTTCCTATGTCCATTTTCAATTGTGTTGTTATGTGCCAGACTTCACATAAAACCATTCCTCAAAGCTTTTCACACAAATTTTTGCCCATTTCTTCTAACCCTCTCTCTTTCCCCACATTTTGAGTTGACCACAAATACCAGAGATTTAAATGTTGACATGCCTGTTAACATTTATTGCTTATAAATATGCAGTAGTTGTAAGCTTATTTTAGTAAAAATAGTAAAAGATACCTACCACATTGAAATTCATTGGATTTGTTAAATGTCTATTGTTAGAACTTACACTGCCATGCGGATAATCAGTTTTGGAAAATATCTCTCTCTCATGCAATAGTATACTGTCTGAACCTTTGCATTGGCCTCCGTATCCCTTGGCAACAACTTCACAAAATAATTTTCAAAAATTTCACCTTGGGAGAGATTAAAGGCATTATGGTCTATTAAGTACCCTGAAAGATATTATATTTCATTCCACACACATATAAATGAGATGAGCCACACTCACTAATAGTTATTCCTGGAGGAATAATCATCAACACATTTTCAATTTTCAAACAGTTCAAAAATATTATTTCAATCAGAGGCTTTAGAAATACTAGTGAGCATTTACTGTCCCAAGTAATGTGATGGATGAATATGGTGTTCCTGTTAGTCATGCCTGGAATCCTGAAAATTACTACTGGTCACAGAAATTATTGGCATTTTTATATTTGGACAACCTACCCTTGTCCCCCTAAACTCAATATGAATCAGTTACTGAAAATCCACAAAACATTAAATTTCCACATGACTGCACAAAGCTCATCATAAGCATCTCAATGTGAGATACAAAATTAAAAAGGTTCCACTGGGTCAACAAACACCATCAGGAAAATAAAACCCAATGATGCACCAATTCCACTGCGTGAGGAACTGACCCATTCCACAGCATGCAGGAATATAACTTTACCACCTCTACACTCCTTCTTTGTATCCAAAACTACCTGGTTATGACTCCACTTCTTATATTTTATTGGACCAATGACTTTTCACCACTAATCAACCAGTTGAATCAAATTATTGACGAATAGCAGTCAACACAAAAATGAGGCAGGTAGCCACCTTTTTATGTTTATGGTAAGATAGTCCCATGCATACTAATGAGATTTGATTAATCACCTGTACAAATCCTTTGCCCAATACAACCAATCCCAAGATGGCACTGTAGAAATGTTAGGATAATTCAATAATGCAACGTGGGATATTATATTACCATCATCATCTAATTGGCTTATAGAGAAGTAAGATCTCTCTCTGCAAAGGAAATGTATTCATAAAATAACAAGGGGGAAAATTTAAGGACAACAATTAAAATAATGTTTTTCCATTTGTAAATAACAAAAATCAAGTAAATTGCTGAATTCTGAGTACATATTAACTCACATTAGCCAAGGTATATCAACATTTCCAAAAATCTCTTTGGTTTGATGCCCATTTAGTTTCATAATTGCTGGAACATCACAAAGAGTATTTCTTCTCCAAGCTTTCATGTAGGGACATTTACATGCTAGCTGGTGAGATTAGAACTTGAGTCATAAAAACTTTCTTAGAAATATACACTGGTAACTATGTATAAATAATCTCATAAATCGCTTTAAATATTTAATATTTTTGATAATCAATAAATAAACTGCAAATGCTAAATTAAATTTCTAAATGCATTGAAAGATTCATACAATAAATTTTCATTTTAAACTTAAAATTATGATTTAGTTTAACTGCTATTAATCATACATCAGGTTCCATTTCTTATTTGAATTACAGAGGAGCAATGAAACTTCATGCACTATGACATTTATCCTTCCTAATCATATTCACATGAGTCTGTCTCCAGAGGGAAGAATGACATAAGACCCTTGGCAACAAAGTATTTATGGCATGTTTTAGAAGCCCTAGCAACAAATGTTTACACTGATTTAATTCTCTTGATTCCCCATCCTAAGGTTAGTTACCTGGTATACTATATACCAGGTTCATCTTTAAGATGTGAAGAGAAGTCAGAAGGTTTATTCATTTGCATTTTTTTGAAGTACAAAGGAAAGTTACCAGATATATTTCTGAAATATAGGTTTGACCCAAAGGATTAATACTATCTGCATATTTACCTGCAGTAGCTGCAGAACCCAGCTTTTAGGTATCATATAAATGATATAAAAATATTTTGATACTTGAATTCATTTAAGTTGAACAGAATAGACAATCTTGTATATGTAAGAATTTATTAAAAAATCCAATTTGCAGCAAGTACACAACTTTATAAAATTACAGATTCCATGGAATGTACTCAAAGGATGAAAATCAAGTCACAATGCAACCTGAACAGGAGTTGTTAGATTACATGATTTGCATGGCAAAAAGTTTATAGGCAGTATTTTTCTTATATGTCATGAGAATATGTATCAATGAGGTCAAGCTGAGATTACATCATCATCCCAAAAAAAGGAGAAAAAATGATTTCTTGCATACAAAATTTGTTTCAATCTAATATCATTGACTTGATTGATGCAAAAAATTGATTTCTTCCCTGATTTAATGACTGTAAAAAAACCAGAATAAACAACATTCAAATATGTTTTTAAAATTTGTTTAGTCTGATTCACCCATACTCAAGTTCTAGAGGGAGATACTAACAAATATATGACCTCATATGCATATTACAGTGAGAGTCGCCCAAAATAAGCTGATAAAACAAGTTATTCTGGATGGCTTTAGGCTATTTCCCTAATTGGACTCCCATGAATATACATACTTTGTTGTATTCCTTTAATGCAATTATATCTACCTTGATAAACAACCCATTAAAAAAATGTAAACCCACCGATGCCTAAGCACATAATTTTATATGACCCACCTGACCTAATAACTTAATTTCTATGTACATACATGGACTTTTAAATATGGTTCAAAGATATCTTTTCATCAGAGAAGCCATAATCTTTAAGCAAGGAATTACAGTTATTGGTGAAAAGACATCATGGTCCAATTTCAGGAAAATCTTTTAAGATGTCAATGTATGCTTCCCTGATTCCTGAAAACCCTCTCATACCAACTTTAGCACCTGCCACCATACAAGCAAACTGCAAGGCTTTCTGCAATGGGATATGAGCTGAGAAAGCTCGGATGAATCCTGCAACAAAGGTGTCTCCAGCTCCTAATGTGTCCAGCACAATGGATGGAGGATATGCAGGAGAATGGAATAGTTCCTTGGTAATCGCTTTGTGACCCTCAAGGTTTGATTCAATAGAAGAATGAAGGCAAGCAGCAGAACTCCCATGCTCTCCCCAAGTACACACTATGATCGCCCTAAAAAAAATCCTTAATTTTACATTTGTTCTTAAATTTTAACATTTGTATGCATGTTATATTTTCTAAACTACCAGGATTCCATCAACAAAGAAATGTTGCTAAATAGAGTATTTCTCTGATCCCCAACAATATTGCCTACATGCCTTTTGCAACATGCAAAACTACACAAATTATCAGTGTGCACATTTTTGAAACTTGTAACTTCTCTCATAATATGTAAAAAAAACTCAAGTTATATTAATGTTTATGATTAAGATAGCAAAATCTAAGTTTTTAACTTTCGCACACATTTCAACCTCTTTGCTCATCTAATTAAAATGTAATTTTGATTCCAATAATACACATCCTAGCTCTTGCTTAAAACATTTCAAAGCATTTGGTTACTATCCTGATTTTATAATTAATGCAACTATAAGCTATTAAATTAGGTTCTGGAATGAGCATAAACATACTCCTCACATCTGCTGTAGTAAACCAAGATGAGGCAATTCAGCTGAATCTGTCAATAGCCACTTGAAATGCTTGAGATCAGTGATGCACAAAAAATCGGATAGGCTGACATTCAAAAACACTAGAAATTGGTGGTCACACATTTTTTAGACTCATGTTCATAACTTTTTCTCAAACTAACACACCAATGTTTAGCTGAATTTTCTCCTAAATGTTCTAAATCTGATTACACACTTATGGTGAGTCATCCCTCAGTACTGAACATCCCACTGGCATCACTATGTCAGCCCTTCTACAGTTTTGGATCTCGACAAGACCTTAACACATGATGGGTTATTTCAAACATGAAATGGTCTTATCACTAAAAGGAATGCAAAATTTCTGAGTATTGACATAAAATTGTCAAAATTTATAATTACAGCAGAGGTGGATCCAAGAAGGGCTTTTCTCCTGTCCTATATTTTTGTGATTAATAAAATTCAAATGAATATTACTTACACGCCTGACTTTCGAATACCTCCTGTCCCATATGCATGAAATTATCCACAGCAGGGTGCATTGTGATCTCTAAATTAGTGTGATGATCTTAAAATTTTATGTATTTTTTAACTTTTAGGAAAAAGGCCATTCAATTATTTTTGTTCTTGTTTTAAAAAAAGCCCACCTCCCCTTACAAGGTTTTTTAGATTGAAATGTAGTATAAAAATGTTGCCTGAAAAATCCAACCACAATAACTTACAGTGCTCTGTGCATAAAACCTGTCCCTTTAATGTGTTTTTTAATAATCGTCAAAATGATGTTGCAAGGTAATCTGTTAGGAATTCATGACCAAGTACACCCAAGAAAGAAATCAAGCAGACCACTAACATAAAAATATTTACATTAGTGATCTGCTTGATTCCGCCTTCCCCACCTCTCCTGTGTTTGGCCTTTATGTGCGTTTCTTTCCCCTTTCCTTATATCTATTTCTATGTGAATGAATATTTGTTCGTCGTCTGGCAGGATTTCGTGTTTGAATATATATATATATATATATTGTTTGATTAACTTAACAGGTTACTGCCAAAGCTGGGGATAACTCATGCACTTAAAATCCTTTAACTCATTTGTACAGTTCTTATTATCAATCAGACAACTTACCCTTCATGGACATAATTTGACATTCCTTCTATTGCGGACTCCATTTCATTCCATTCATGGTAAAGTGCAAAATCTTTACCAATGAATATAACATCAGCATGCATGGCTAATGAAAGCAGCCCAGGCTTTGGCTTTTCTAATTCTACTGATATTGTTGGCAAGACACAATTTCCTGTACTCTGCGTATCCCTCCATTTTCTTATGGAATCCATCATAGAGGATACTGCTTCAATATTCCGCCCCTTAGACAAACACAAACGTTGTAGGCATTTGAAACAGAAAGTATATGAAGATGAATGAGTTAACTTCAAGATTTAAAAAAATTCTGTACATAAATTGATAAAAATTATGCAAAAATTCTATTAGAATGTTAATACCATATGTCTTAAAAATTGATAACAACATGTGTAATAGGTGTTTATCATCAAGTTACCAGAAAAATTATGCTAAATTTTTGTTGACAATTCCTAAATGCACAATTTGTTTATAATTCTTTTGCACAATTACCTCAAAATGGATCCAAGAGTATTCTGATAGATCCAATTGTTTGAAATTTTCTTGGGACAACTCAGGTAGGTCCCCTTTGGAATGAATAATAGTCCGGGAACCATTTTTATGGTTAATCAAAACAGTCGAAACTGGAAATGAATCCAAAAAGGATTTTTCAGGATTGCCTTTCCTTGTTGGGCAGTGATCAATAGAGATTCCACGGTCTTCAAAATCTTTCTTAAGGAAGCTAAAGAGAGTGAACCAATTAAGAAGATTAAATATTTTCAATTATTAAAATGATGATTGTGAAAAATTTTGCACATAAAAAAAAGGTACCTAGGTACTTTACATGATAAAATTTAGAAGCTATATAACTTAAACAGTGCCATTTAAATGTTTAAAAAAATACACATTTTCTTTCCTCAAATTTATGTCTATAATGATAACAGTTTAATCAGGGATTTTGTCATGAGTTGTTTAGTTACAGTCATGCAATGTTACTCATCCTGCTGAGTGTTTTACATGGATCATGAATTTGAAAATATTTTAGTAGGTTAAATAAAACAGTTTCTGGCGTAACTTGATGGAAAATCTTCATACTGACTTTTAATAATCAAACCACTTTACTTTTCCACATAAACTTTTTAATTTTTACAACCCAGGTTTCGTTATAGCATAACATCATCAGGTGATGATCAGGATTATGATCATCATCAGAACCTGATGATGTTATGCTATAACGAAACCTGGGTTGTAAAAATTAAAAAGTTTATGTGGAAAAGTAAAGTGGTTTGATTATTAAAAGTCAGTTTTAGTAGCTTGTATTTTTTACCTATTTGGGTGGAAAACAATAGAAATATTCTTTTATATCATGGTGCCACTGCAATAAAAATAGCAAAAATTGTATGTATATTTGTATGCACTTGGCTGTGCCATTTTGAGAACTACTATATTAATGAGGGTTTGAAAATATCACTGCATATATTGTAATAACTTACTCTTCAGGAAAGTGAGCGGATGTTTAGTTAGAATTTCAATTAAAAAAATTAGCCTTGCAATTGTCCTATTGAATAATTGAAAAAAACTCCAATAGCCGTAAACAGTTTACCTTTCAAAACAGTGTACAGTTGAGATTAGTTGGCAAACACCACAAGTCAAAGGATGGGGTAAAGGGTAAATAAGGAAAGGGAAAAGAAAGGTTTCTTTCCCTTTCTTTTCCGTTTCCTTATTTACCCTTTACCCCATCGTTTGACTTGTGGTATTTGCGGCTATTGGAGTTTTATCAGTTATTCGATACTATTAGCTGTAAGAGCTCAATTCATTCATTATTGCAGTTGTCCATTTTTGTGGTTACATCTGATGGAGCAGCAAGCAAAATACAGATTGCAAATTAATTAGTAGCCAATCTGTGTAATTTGAATTACCTTACAGTATACAGAATAAATCCAATATACTTGGGAACAAATCAATGGACCCCTTCCTGCTCCTTATATGATAAAGTTTAGAAGAAATCACCAATGTTAACAATATTATTTTGAGTACTACAAAAAAATCTGAACATTAATGTGTATCATGGGAAATGATAACTTATTTATCAAAAGTAAGAGCATAGGTCAAAGTAAATGTTTACAAAACCCTCTCCATGGACTACAACTTTGAGTCCAACTGAAGTCCCCTACCTCATCACCATCTCTTCCTTTGCCTTCTGTTGCATTCCAATTCCCCATCACTATCAAATGTCTCCCTGCAGGAACACACGAGATTATATCCTCTAACTCATCGTACATCCCATCGACTTCTTCCTCCTTCGGTGGCATGTATACCTTAACAATGACCAAGTTCGTCGGTTCTGCTTTAATCTTTACGAGTAATATTCTATCCGCTGCTTGCTCTATGTCGACTACGCTCCTTCCTACCTCTTTATTTAATATTACGGCAGCCCATCGTTGGCTCGCGTCGCCGTATATTATTCTATAATTATCACTCCAGTAATTCCCGCTAGCCCTCCTTCTCACCTCGCATAGACCTAAAATATCTAATTTACCTCTTTCCATCTCTCGGTTAATATTCTCTAAGTTTCCTTTCCTCAGCATTGTCCTAATATTCCAAGTTCCTATCCTAACTAAATTGGTCTACTTTTTCTGCGTCCTCTGTCCTGCTGATGTCGTTTTTCTTTTGCGAGGGTTTTGTGAGATGACGACCGCGGAAGCCTTGCCTTCCCCACTGCCGGGCACGACACACGGCCGATTGGTCCGCGTCCTGTAGTTGCCAGGACTCATTTTCTTTGTACTGGCCACCATGGAAATCTTAGGAATAATAAACGAGGTGGTTTTCCTCAATTTATTTTTTAAGTGACCGCCTCAATGGAATTAAACGTCTTTTTAGGCGCCTCACTGAGGAACAGACAGTGCGCTGACTACTTTTCGTCTGGCTCTTAACCTTCGACATATCTGGCATAAGTGACCCTACCAGGAGAAATTGTCAATGTTCCCGCCAGCACAGCTCTAGCAGGCATCGGAAAGCACAAACTTTTCCACCACCTCAAGGCTGTAGTCCATGGGAGGGTTTGAGAATATCCTACCTACAAAAACATAGAATATAAAAATACGCCGTTTTAAAAGCTTTGAAAGAGAGCATTAGTAATATGCCCCGGAGGAAATAAGTTTTTCATCATTTTACTTTATCGTCCAATTTAAAACTTCCTGCGATGGCGGGAAGTTTTAAATTCGAAGCCTTTTGTTGTTGCGATTTTCGCATGTTTCGATCCGTTACTTTAAATTTGGGAACAAAATATGCAACTGAGGAATTAAATAACTTTAGAAATAGGGGAAGAAAATCGGCACAGTAAACGGATAAATGTAATATCGGTTTGCGTCGATGGAAAAGCTCAAATACGATCACAAGCACGAAATTTTTTTTCGCAAGAGCAAATTTCTGACAAAGAAAATCAATCATTTAAAAACATTTATACCTACTCCAATTCGGTGTGCATGGACAAACTTCCAAGGAATTCGCATTCCAGTCCGATTTGCGAAAGCACTGTGCAGTTATTTGCAGCATTGCCACCTCTCTGCCATCGGATGCTCAAGCATCTAATGAGAAAATGAAGTCAAACCATTAAGATTCCCCTATCTCTACATGCAACAATAACAAGCGTATGGCTGATGTACTCGCACTAAAGTGTACTAAATACTTGTACTAATAGTGCAGTACTCTTCTGTATTAAAGGTACTTACCGTCATTTTGGTGTCAACTTACCTTTGGTCCGAGTCTTCCTCCGGAAAAGAGGAGCATTCTTGAATAATATCAAGACAGACCAATCCCACACACAAGACTCTAGTTTTTCTGGCGAGCATTGAAAAAACTACACTACATACAACCAAATAAGCTAAGATTCAGCATAATGAAATTGGAAAAAAACTCAAGGAGAGCTAACGCACGTTTTGAGATAATGGAGAAAACATACCAGAGCTACCAACTTTAAAAGATTCTTGCAAAAGCAATCATAATTCTTTCCCTTCACTTGTAAGGCTTATTTAATAAATTGCTTCTTAAACTGTATATTTTATTAGTTTTATTACCTAGAAGTATCATTTAATTGGGAATTTTGATAACTATTCATTATGAAATATTTTGTGATGGTGGTACGCTTTTATGTTTATGCATTTGGTTGACCTTTGGTGCAGGAGGAAAGCAACTTCACTGTGCTCATAGTGGCGCATGGAGGTATTTTGTCGTGTGGCACATTTTTCTGAAACTTGTTTTGGAGAGGAAATCGAAGTGATCAACAAATTACGGCAAAAGATTTATGTGATCCTCTTATGGACTCCCGCACATTAAATGTTATGTCTACAATTTGAAAACTTACATGCGACTAAAATGTTACAGTGCCTTTCAATGAAGCTTAATAAATAAAATGTGCATAGGACTGGCACTGGCGACATTCGCTGTAAACAGCTTTTAAGATGTACACGCTAAGGGAGAAGGTTTTACGGTTTGCATTGGTTTCAAGAGCATTGCTGATTATTCTTCAGGTAATTCGCATTAACCATTCTCTAAGTTTGCTCTCTCGCTGCATTTTGCTAAATGATTGTTTGCGTTTATGTTGGAGCCAGAGGAACCTTTTGTTAGCTCTTTTGGTGAAATGTATTGATTATTCATTTTTAAATTAGGCAAAAAATCGGAATCATTTGCTATTGCCTCAAGTTACTCCCAGTAATTTGCATGTGACGCTAATTATGATCTAGAAGTGTGCGCACTCCTTTAATGAAGCTGGAGCCTCTCATTGCCAAGCCTTTTGGCTCTAATATGAACCAATTTTGCGTAAGCCGCTAGTAATTTGCACCAGAAGATTCTCGCCATTCTTACATATTCTTTACTACTGCCTTGACTAATAATAAGCGTTTGCGTATTACGAAATATGTCAATGAGTTTAATTTATTCGCATGTTTTATGCTTATTTACTAATAGCGTTGATGACCATTGTGGAGAATAATATACGCCTCGGGCACCCTAGTTTTGATTAGGCGAAATTCATTCCAAGGATAGAAATGGCTGGATGTATTTTGTCTTTGGTACTCGGTGTTATGAACAGATGTTTTTCATTGTGATAAAGCTACGATTGAAAGATGGTTTCATGCATAATTAAATAGACAACATCCAAGTAATAAAATATTTAGTTGCATTGTTGTGAAAGAGAAATACAGGAACTAGGGATTAGTCAAATTCATTTGGCTTTATAATGTTTTCAACCTACTCATTTCTTCTCTGTAGATTTGGTATTACCCAGGAGTTGGAAATGATAATAAAAAATGGCCCATTTGACATCCACAGTGTATTGTTTGCTTTGTAGAGGTATGCAAAATTTTGGCCCTGCTAAATGGACTGAAATTTTCTTTGAAACATTTAAATATGCGATCGATCCAGAAAATTGGCTTAATTATCGTCAGAATTAGCCTGTATTAGTTTATTTGAACCGAGATGGGAAAACAAGTTGTTTTATAGTGAAAACAGGGCTTCGCTAACTTAAGGGGCTTAGATTTGTGACTTATGGGATACTAACCATGTTCATTTATCAGGCTAACATTACATGAGTGTGGCGAGAATAGGAAGTAATTAGTGATTTTATGTAAATCTTAAGACCTCAACATAGAACCAAATTTTACCTTGGGACTGTTCATTCAGATAGTTTTGTGCCAGATGTTGAGAAATATCATCATGATCCAAGGTGAAGTCTTATAATTAAACTAATGGTATAGTTTTCAAGTAACATCTATTATTTTTTTCTAGATTTTCTATTCAGATAATAGAACCCCAAACTTTGCATTTAAATAGTGGCATTGTTATATTGTAAAATTTCCAAAATATGATGTAGTGTCTTGGAAGCAATGCAGTGTCAGAGATAAAAACAGAGTAAATGTATTATATCATTTTTATGAGAAAACACAACTTTTCCTTAACTTATGTACCCAAACAATTATTGAAAATAGTTATTTACTTATTTTAATTGCAAAAAACGGATTAACACTTGTGTCCACAGAATCAAATTCTCTTCAACCTCCAATTCCTTGACCATTTGTCTGCCAGTATGTTTTTCAAACACTTGAGGTAATTTTTAACTAATTTAAAAGAAACACGGTATCCAATTATTTTGGAAATTTATTATTATGCATGTAATTATTATTTGCAAAGCATTAGTTATTCACAGATTGTGTACTATTGTAACCTTTAATACTTCTATTGCCTCGTGATTACAAAGAAGTCAATATACTTTCACGTTGTCACTCACTAGCTCATCTGGCTACAATTAACAGGCATCCCCTAATTGGCTACTCATGCTGTTTATTGTATTTGGAATGCGTTTTATGTACTCTTCTATGACTTGGAAAGACTGGGGAATCTTGGGACCACTTATAATTAGTTAGTGATACCAAGGAATGTATCTAAATGGAGAAAGTAGATGCTTAATGGTTCTTATCTGAGTCTAAAATAATTTCTGGGTCAATTAACCTAGATTCTGGTTGGCTCATCATTTTCCATATTAAAAAATTACAATTTTTTACATTATATTATTAGAAAGAAATCTTCAAGTTTATTGTGTCAGTGAGAGATATCACTTAGGTATTACACTATATATCACTGAAGTATTACAGAAAATTTTCCTTAATACTTAAGTGAGTGAGTGTGTGATTGTGTATTATTCCCCTGAAGTAAGTCCCTGGCATCTGGATTAATTTCTTTGCAAACCTATATGGTATCTTCTTTGTTAACACGCAAGTGGTAAGGTAGCCCAGAGCCAGTTCCAGGCGAGGGAAAAACTTCCCCATAAACCGCTTTGGACTCACCAGTAGGACTGTGTGTGCATCTTTTAAGTTCCCAAATATGGTCCCTGGCAATAGGATTAATTTTCTTGTTCACCTAATTGGGAAACACCCCTTCCCCCCATTTAAATGTGAACACTTTAGTCTGATCACTGGCGAAAGATAACCGTCGCCATACCAACCTCAATATTACCCTCCTTTTATTTTATAGCGTGGTAAAAAAACCCTTTATGGCTTAGGTAAATATTATTTAATATAGTTGGTTTAAAAAGAGGCTGTAATATCATGGGATGGTGAACAAAAAGCATCATTATTTGGAAATCTGCAAGTTTACAGTTACTGCAAACATTATTTATTGGCTAATGGATCTTGGGTTCTGTTCTGCCCTCCCTCATAATGCGTATAACTGAACAGCTTACTGAAACCTACATAAAGATTTCCATTTCCTTTTTTATTAACTCACGAAAAGTTATTAATGTTTGCTTTGCTAAACTCTTTTTACTCTGTGAGTTAACATTGATGTGTGACATTACCTTGATAACACTGCTGTCTAACTTCAGGAATAAATTTGCACTGTAATGGAATTTGATGTTGTGGCATTTTTTAGTGGGGTAAGAATATACATGGTTTGTATAAAAAGTATTGGGAAAAGTTTAGGAAAAAGTAGATTTATTTCAGATAATGCTACAAAGCCTCAAAAGTCTTCAAATTGCATCCCTTAACCATTTACACAGATTGCCAGTGGCTTTTCCAGGACTTGAAGGCTCCCTGGTAGGTGGATTCTGGCAGGTCCTTAAGGATACGTGTGCAAGCTTTTTTGCACCCCATGGTGTTGTCCTATGAGGGAGAATTTCACTTTGGGGAATAGGAAATAGTCTACTTGTAACAAGATGGGACTGTAAGGGGTTTGAGGAATCGTCGCAATACCATTGCAAAAGGTCTTTGCAAGCAGACACTCGACCTTTTGGTCGTCTGTCAAGACCTTCGGGACGAGTTTATCTTTCACATCACCAAATTTTCAGTAATAATCTTGTGCACTGTCATTGTATCAATGCCAATATGATCTGCAATCATGCACACACTTAACTGATGGTTGAATTCAGCACTCATGTACACATAAGAAAAAAATTGTTAGTAATACTTCTTGTACAAACCTGGTGTTTCATTTTAGGTTTCAGGTGGAAGATATTGATAATTATAGTTCTGAACTCAGGTAAATTTAAAGCAAATGTCTGGCAGAATTTCCTATCTTTCAAATGCAGCTTTTATTTCAATTAAATTTAATAATCTGATGTTGACTATTAGATTCTAAAGAACTTGACAAGTTATGACCTTTAGGTATTAACAAATAAAATGTTACTAGTGTTAAATTTGTACACACAGTAACTTTTACGTAACTGATGTTTTAGTAATTCCACACAATCTATAATAATGACCCTTAGTTAAAAAAATAATATATGATATGTCAACATGTGTATCAAATCAATTTAAAAGCTAGTGATGCCTGCTTATCTTCCAAATTTGGTTACTTATGCACAAAACATAATGTGAGAAAAAGGTGTTTGTTTAGTTGAATGAAAGTTAAAATATTGCTGGAACAATAAGGTGTAATTTTTTATATAAAGACTCATTGTGTATTTGCACAAACACAAGTTTTCTACCAGAATATTTATGAATTACTTTAAATTATAATTGAGTTACATATGGCAGACCTTTTTTTAGCAGTAATCTACTGGCAAAAGTAGATTATTAATGAACCTAGGGACTAAGCTCTACTTTACTTGTAAGCAATGCTTCACATGATACTAAGTACCCAAACACTCCAATAAAAGCCATTACAATAAATCATTTTTCTTCCTATATTCAGCCCAAAATCCCTTTTCTTTTTCACCTTGCACACTCAATATTCTCCCCTTTATCAAAGTCTTGAAAATCCAATTGCCTCATAATACCTTCTATGTCCACTTCTTCTGCCTTCTTCAAATTTCTTTCAAAACCCTTCCGTATTTTCCTTGAATGCCTAGCTCTTCATTTGTGTTACCTCTTTCCATTTCATTTTCTCCATTCTTTTCCACACCTATGTATCAAAAGGTTGCAATTTTATGCTTATGCCCTTGATTCATTGAATAAGTTATGGAGCCTGCCCTTGCCTTTGTTCATAACCGTATCCCCTTGATTCATTGAATAAGTTATGGAACTATGCTTTGCATCAAAGCTTTTCTCATTTTTTCTTTATAATATTGCTTCATATTATTCTTGATATCAGCTTCTTCCTTTTTGTAAAAGCTTCTTTACCTGATGCATATTCTTCTTTTAATATTGTTACTGCTTTGCCCATGCTCATATAAAACATGTCTTAACTAGGTTTTCTACATGCTCAGATATGTCCTACAATTTCATTTTCCTATGTTTTAAGAACCTCATTACCTTGATTTTCTTATGCTAGATTATTATCCCACACCTACATTTATTACACTGGTTATCTAATAGTTGTAACCCTTTGGCTGACTGAGTTAGTATTTCTCTACCATCCACAAATGTAATGGATTTAGTCAATTCCCTACCTACATACTTCCAACCAATGAATCTTAGCCAATCTACTAACATAGATGCTTACCCAATGAATAGGCATGCATTGATGCTAGTAGTATGTTTTTGTAGGTTTTAAAAAATCTTAGCTTTGATGAAAATAAAATCTTAAAAAGTCATCTCTGGGGTAGGAATTAGACCAGTACTTGGGCATGTATTTAACACAGTAAAAGAAGGCAGATATTTTATTGTTGTTTTTCCCTTAAGAAAAATTATTTGACCTGGATTTGGACTATCAAATACTAAAATCGTGGTCTTCTATGAGAACCTTCATATACTGTGTGCATGTAAAATTTTGTTATAGATCCAGTGTTTCCATTTTCTCTACTCTCCTTAAAAGACTCCAACTGAAAAGGACCTAACTTAAATGTAGAATCAAATTTTTTACTGCATTTAAATGTTTTAGATTTTACTGTTAAGAATCATTGACTGTTCTTTGACAATGAAATAATTTATTTTGCAGGTTGTTCTCAATGCAGCCATGCCTGACCACAATTCTGATGGTTTCATTTCTCCTGAAAACCCACTGGAAGAAGTAACTGTGTTTGACAGAATAGTCTCAATTTTATTTGGTGGGCTGAGGCACTGGGATGCAGAATATTTTCTTCACATAGCACGCTATGGTTACACCCACGAAAATTGTTTGGCTTTCTTTCCTCTCTTTCCACTTTGTGTCCGGTGGATAGCTTTGTTATTTTCATATGTTGTTAGGCCTTTGATAAGCTATGGAAGTGCCCTGTTGATGGCATCAGTGCTATTAAATTGTGTATTTTTCTCATGGGCTGCCCTCATTCTGTATGACTTGACAGAGAAAGTTTTTCAGGATAGATGCATGGCCTACAGGTGAGAAGATTCCAGGGCAGCTATTCTGAATGAAATTGCAGCAATACACAATTATTACAAACTAAGTTCAACTTTCCAATAATAACTTTGTCAAAATAATCTAAAAGGTTGCAATAATTTTGTGTAAGAAGTCTTTATTTCATTCATAAAAGCTTAATATGAACTATTTTTTATGTAATTCTCATTTATTTTTTAAACAAACTATGGTTGGAATCCAATATAAGGGCTGGTGCTAAGGTATCTTTAAGCACAAGTGAATAAGCAGTAGTAAAGAAAATTCACTCTTTGTTACTGTTATTATAGTAATTTACCATTTTTATATGAATTGCATTTCATTAATCAGAAATTGTTTTTAGCTCTTTTATGGAATTTGGGGTTAATACATTTTTGACAGGTTATATGCAATTTAGTTCCATTTTCTGGATCAAATTCTCTTTCTGATGATGACAGCAAAAGTTGCTCTGGGTGCCAGCCAAGATGTATGGCCCAATGGGCTGAGTACATTAGTTTCCAGGACTCTCAGATCTATATCCATCATTGTCTTATGGCCTAATTAATTCAGGTGGTTTCCTATTACCTTCCTCAGTTGTGTTGTTAATGTAAAACCTACTCAAATGGCTGCACCATTAGGGTCAGATGCTATTGCTGCCTCACAGAGGACAGACACTACGGATTACCTTTTCTCAGGCTTTTACCATTCAAACTATCTGGCATTGGTGGCTCTACCTGGAGCAATTATCATATCTTCTGCCAGTGCAGCTTTAGGGGTCATCAGAATGCACATGCCCTTCCACCATACCAAGGTTGTTGTCCATGGAGAGGGTTAATTCATATTTGTAGAGTTATTCTTATACAAAATTCACTCATTGTACTGAGTGGCAGCCAAGTATACCCATTTTATTAAGTTGTGACAAGTAAGATGTGATTATTTGGGAAGGTTAAGTTCCACCTAATGTCGAAAAAGATCTATTTAATTCCGTTGGAATTCACTCTTTTAAATAACTTAACTGATTGTCTCAAAGATTTTTCTTTTGAACAAGACTTATGTATTCGCAGCTCATGTATTGCCTTAGTTGTTTTTTTCTGAGTAATAATCTTAGAAATAATGTTTACTTTGATGTGTGTCACTTTGAATTTTGCACCTGCATACATCTGTAAGCATGTTTCCATTGAAATTCTTTTTGATGATTATTTTACAGGACTGCTATTCTGTTCTGTGTCAGTCCAGCATCAGTTTTCTTCATCGCTCCATATTCAGAGGCACTCTTTGCCTTGCTCACGTTTCGAGGTATGCTTGAAGTAGAGGACGGATTAAAGGGCAGTGTTCTAAGTAGTATTCCATTTGGTTTGGCTGCAGCTTCTCGTTCTAATGGACTGGTGAATGTTGGGTTCTCAGTTCATGCGGAAGCCAGACATATAACGGTAAGATTTTTTGCCTAATGAATTTTTTATAAAATACTTTCTAATTTTAATATTAATAAAATATGCATCTCAAAGATCAATAAAATGTTTTAGTTAAAATATGGTATTTAATGTTTGTAAAGTGTAATGGGATTTTACGAGGGTCATCCGGAAAGTAGTACCCGTTCGTGAATTAAAGACACAAAAGTAAATATTAACAAACATAAAAAATTTTATTTGAAAGAGGATACTTTAAACTACTTCTCAACATAATCTCCAAGCAAATTAAGGCATTTGTCATAACGTGTGACAAGTTTCTGTACTCCTGCTGCATAGTCCTTCGCCGCCAGCTCATTGAGATACAGGGTCACTCCTTCTTTAAGTTCTTCATCGCTGTCAAATCTTTTTCCTGCCAAAAAGTCTTTAAGCTTTGTAAAGAGATGAAAATCTGAAGGGGCCAAGTCTGGGCTATACGGTGGATGGTCGAAAGTTTCCCATTTGAATTGCTGCAAAAGTTTTTGTGTTATCCCAGCTGCATGAGGCCTGGCATTGTCATGAACGAGAATGACACCAGTAGACAATAGACCTCGCCGCCGATTTTGTATTGCCCGCCGTAATTTCTTTAATGTTTCACAATACGCATTGGCATTAATAGTGTCTCCACGGGCCATAAAATCAATAAGCAATACACCTCGTCGATCCCAGAAAATGGTTGCCATGAGTTTCCTGGTGGACAGAACTGTCTTGAATTTTTTTGGTTTGTTTGGTGAATGAGCATGATGCCACTCCATTGACTGTCGTTTACTCTCAGGTGATGCATAACAAACCCATGTTTCGTCACCAGTAATTATGCGAGTCAAGAAAGAGTCTCCTTCATCAGAATAACGTCCCAAAAACGTCAGTGCTGCAGCCATACGCTTGGTTTTGTGCTCATCTGTAAGCATGCGAGGGACCCATCTTGCACAAATTTTTGCATAATGCAGATGGTGTTTAACAATTTCATGAACAATTGTTCGAGAAACATTGGGAAAATGCTCACAGATGTCATCAATTGTGACGCGCCGATCGTTCCTCACGAATTCGTCAACTGAGCTCACCAGTTGGTCTGTAATGACAGACGGTCTCCCCGAACGCTCATCGTCGTGTGTGTTCCCCCTCCCCATGTTGAAGTTGCGACACCACCGCCGAACAGACGACTCGTCCATTACATTGTCTCCATACACCTCCTTTAATTGGCGATGAATATCACATGGGCGAACGTTTCTTGCATTGAGGAATTTAATCACTGCCCTCACTTCACAACTGGCGGCGTTCTCAATTTTTTTAAACATTGTAAACAATCACAGAAACAACACAGGCAATGCTAGCGTCACGCAACTTGGCTCAGAGAAGGCAGACAAGCCACTGAAGCTATCTGACCTCGTCCAGCGGCTACTTGCGTCGTCAGCACTTCATGCGGCACGAACGGGTACTACTTTCCGGATGACCCTCGTAATATGCAAGTTCATCATTGGTCTTGATAGCAATTTTTTAATCTATTTTTTGTTCATTGGCCATTGTGATAGCTTCCCTTGTATTATACTCAAAACAAGTCCAATTATCTTTAGATATGTTTAATCCATATGGTTATGTACAATACAATGCCATTTTTTCATTGTATTGCATTTTTCTCTTCAACTTTCCCCTATTTCAATTTTAATTTATATATTATATTAAACACAAGGTTTCTCTTCATTCTTGGTCTGCTTTTCCAGTAGTTCATGTCTCTGATGTATGAGGTTGTTCTGAAAATTTCTTGGCCTGATGATGAAGATGACAATTTTTGTTATCAAAAAAGTTTTTATTTTTCAACACAATCACCTTTAATATTAGTACATTTCATCCAGCGGTGTTCTAGTGCCATTGTCCCATCTCTGTAGCATTCTTCTGGAAGTGCTGCGAAGTACTTGTCTACAGCCACAATCCCTTCTTGATTGGACAAAAATGTTGACCTGCGAGAAAACATTTGAGTTTACGTAAGAGGTAGAAGTTTAAGGGAGCCAAATCCAAGGAATAGGGTGGGTGTTCCAGCACTTCATAATGCAAATCCGTCAATTTTGCCATTGCCAAGACACCTTCGTGGGCAGGTGCATTTGTCTTGAAGGAAACCTTTTTTCTCTGTTAGCCAGGTCTCCTTTCATGAAATTTTGCAACTAGTTTTGCTTGAAGGCTAGAATTGTACTCCCCAGTTATTGTTTTACCTTCTTCAGGATAGTTAATCCACAGATTTCCTTTCACACCCAATGAAACTGATGCCTTGACCCTTCCAGCTGATGGTATGTTCAGAACCGAAGAGCTGGTCTCCATCCACTGTGTGGATTGTTGTTTTGCTTTGGTGTATAATGACAAATCCATGTTCCATCCATTGTCACTTATCAGTGCATAAAATTACTCAAGTTTTTCATAAAGTGCACCAAGCAGTTTGGGAAGTGTTGTCCAAATGTGTTTTTGATTGCACCCATCTTTTGCTAAGCTTTGTCATGGGCAATTCTTCGTGCAGAATGTAACCGATGAATTCTTTTGATATCCCTGCAGTATTAGCAATTTCATGCACCTTCGTATGCCAATCTCCCAAAATCATATTGTGAACTTTTTCAATGGTTTCTGGTGTGGTTGCACTGGATGGTTGATGGATCTTCTTGGAGGGTTTAATGGCCACATTTAAACTTGGCCACCCATTTCTTCACAGTAAAAATTGAAGGAGAAGAGTCCCCATACACATTTGCAATCCTCAAATGTATTTCGATCAGATTTAAACCTTCTTTTACAAAGAATTTTTTCACTGCTCGATACTTGATTTTTTCCATTTCCAACCACAAACACACCACAATTAATTTAAACAATTATCTACAGCAAACTGTGGGATGGAATGGCTTGCAATTTCTCAGTTGTGTTAACATGAAAGAAAAAAATAATGTGTTTGGGTTGTGACAATACCATCTATGGGCAAGGTCAAGAACTTTTCAGACCACTTATGTTATAATTACCACATTACACATGATTGTTTCCTTGTTTGTGGCCATCTTCCTCTAACATGCGAGTTGCTTTATTTTATGAATATCTACTTATCTTGCTGTATTCCTTATTCGTGTGAAGCTGCAAACATTGGTGAACATGTTCCAACATACAAGTTTCTTGTCATTATTATTTAGTCCTGGTCCTACGCTCACAATGGGTTTTTGATGAAATGGTTAGTAGAAGAAATACGTAATTGTTTGTACCCAAACCCTAACACACAGGAAACATTCTATTTTCCTTCTTTTTCCAAAGCATTCTTGGGTAGGGTCCATGTACCCAGTTATTAGTGGACAGTGTTGTTTGCTGAAAATAAATTTTAATTTTAGATGATTTCTTTTATTTCAGGAAGTAGCAATGACTGAAGGTCGATTGGCAGCAGTTTTTAAAGCCATCAGCTCCACTTGGAGACTGTTGTTAGGAGTCAGCATTATGGTAGCACCATTTGCAACCTTTCAGGGATATGCAACTGTTAAGTTTTGTATACCAAATAGTGATGGACATGTGCTGCCTGATTTCCTGGTCAACTTCACCGTTTCTAACAATTTGATTGTTCCTGGTGTTGGTGACCCTCCGGATTGGTGCAACTCTACATTCCTCACCTTGCCATATACTGCTGTACAGAATCGTTACTGGAATGTTGGGTTCCTCAGGTAATTGCCATTAATGAATTTCCTCATAAAGGCAAAATATTGTCATACTATGTGGGCAGTTCTTTTTTGCCATTTGGCTGTGGTTCTCATACCTATAAGTAGGTGAAATATGCACATCAGAGTATCAAGTGTATGCCATAACATTTATTCAACCCAAATAATCCCTATTTTAAAAATAATATTTGGTATATTTTTGAGAATATGTGGTTACTATAAAAGCTATCAAATTTTTTAGTGCGGGCGTTGTTTCAGTTTTACATAGTGTACCTTGATGGTGCTTTTGTGTTGTGCAAATATGCCATTGAGTGTTGATGAGAGCTTGGTTGGAACAATGAACCAAATCAACTCTTGCAGTACCTACCAAATAAGCAATACAATTGATGGGGTGTAAAATTTTTGATGGTGTGTGACTTCGTCGTTAACTATAGTTTTGCATTTTATATTTATAGCAGAGCAAAGTATGGTGTAGAGAAAACTGGACTCCAAAAGAATGGTCTAAGATATGCTGTAGTGATGAAATTATTGTTAATGGGGAACTACCCAAGAAAGATTATCATATTTTCGTGGATAATTTTTTTGTCTCTATCATTGGCAAAACAATTGGATGACCTAGGTTGTTATGTTGCTGGTACTATTCATAGAAGTAGGAAATTATTAACCAAACAACTGATGGAAAAATTAGCTGCAGGAGTGAAGGGGTATTTCCACCAAGGTCCTATTCACTGCTGCCATGCATGAGAAGAAATCCTGGGTAGATCATTAATATATATAAGAAAGAGTGTGGGCCCAAGGATGAAACCCTGGGGAACGCCTTGATTGATTATTTTAGGGGGAGAAGTATATTTTGCTCCATCTTTATAGATAATAACATGCTGAACTCTGTCTTGTAAATGTGACATCAACCAGTGTTTTGGTGAGCCTCTTACATTAACCCTATGTAATTTTTCAGAGTTCATTATGGTTGACAAGAATGAAGGCTGTGGTGAAATCAAATAATAAAGTGCAGGTATTAAATTTATCATCCAGAGCATTGTGTAAATGATTAATTGCATCATATATGGCAGATATGTTAGATTTGTTCTTTTGAAAGCCATGTTGATATGGGGTCAACGTGTGGGAGGATTCGAAGTAGCGAATCAACCATCGACGGTAGGATTTTTCATATATTTCTGAGAATTGGTTTTGAATAGCGATGGGTCAATAGGAGTTGAGATCCAGAGGACTGCCTTTTTTCTTAAAAAGAGGAATGACTTCTGAAGTTTTTAATGCTGAGGAGAAGATGCCCTCGATAAAGGAAGCGTTAATGAGATGTGGAACAAAGGGTCCTTAATTTAATCAAAACATAGTCTGATGATAAAGTTAGGTATTTCATCACTGCCTGTACTGTATTCACTACCACAGCTATTAACAACAATTTTAAGTTAATTTATGGAACAAGGAAAGAGGAAAAATGAGATGGATTAATTAAAAATATTTGTATAATTTAACTGATTAGTAGGTTTGTCATGTGATTGAGGAGTGGTAAAATGATTATTGAAATCTGTTGCAGCTATATTTGGGTTAGGCGAATGATAAGGTTGGGACACACATAATTTCTTCGATTCATTAACAATCTTCCAAATTTCCCGAGACTTGTTGCAGCAATTTAACAATCTATCATTATTGTATGTCAGTTTAGCAGTATTGAGGAGTGCCCGGTATGACCTTTTGAGAGATTTGTATTCAAGCTCTAGTTCCTTCTTAACAGAAGATTTATATTGGATGAATAGGTTGTTGAGGTTCGTTGATAGGGCATGAATTTCATCTATAATTCATTAATTTTTTGAATTTTTTTTTATTTTGCGAGAAGCTAAAGGAAAAGCAACATTAAAATATATAAAAGCCTTTCATAAAAGAAAGAAAACTTTGTTTCAAAGTCTTTGCCAACATAAATGTCAGTCCATGTTTCTGCATTCAGCAGATTAATAAAAGTGGTAATATTGAGATCGGAAGGTATCCAATTTCACACCTAATGGATCGAGGTTTGATTTTGATGGAGAAATAAGTCATAATGGGATAATGATCAGATACATCAGGATGGATAAATTCAGATTTTACATTGTTAGAATCAAGATATAAAATTCTGAAATCGAGTAGAGTAGATGAACAATAGTTAACATGAGTGGCACGATTTGTACTGACAATCTTAATCCCCACCAATTACAAAGCAGTAAACACTCCCTCAAATGCAGAGGTAAGAATTACGTGTCAGTGAAACCATTAATTATTCAATCATATAATGATTGCATAGGTGGAATCGACACATCTGATATAAAGCTTTACACATATTTTGATAAGAGGAGGACTGTTAATTACAGGAAAAAAATATGCTTCAATATATTTTCATGAATAATCCTCAACAGATTTATAGTTTGCAAAGAAAATCTTCCAAATGAGAAAAACCCTATGACTTGTTTGCATTTTACTATTAGCATTGTTGGAGGTATTAAAAGTGAATTGTTCCTAGGGAATAATAAAATATGTGGGAAATCAGAGGAAAATGTCAGGTGAGAAAAAAAGCCATTAAAAAATACCTGAAAAAAAAAGATAACGACTGCTGTAGTGAATCAAAAGGAGTGAAACAAGGAAAGGTAGATGAAAAAGAAGCTCTGCAATACACATGTAATAAATATGAGAAAAGTCTTTATAAAATTTAAAGAATAATGCCAAAAGGGTTAAAAGTTTTGCGTGAGCTCACGGTCACCTGCTCCCAGTTTTAATTTTCAAGCACTCCCTCAGCCCTATTCTTTTGTCTCTTGTTGCATTCATACAGACTCTTCTGTGAAGGGTAAAAAAGAGGCTTAAAATGGCATTACATAAAATAACTATGTTTCCAAAATCAGGTAACTTGGTATAATATAGTATTTGAATCATTACAGTGGCTGTCATGAACTAATCCATTGGTGCAGTTAAATTTTCTGTAAACACTTGGAAAACATGGACATTTTGATGACAATCTGAAGTGTCCATCCGATAGGCTCCCTATAATGACTAATTTATGATCAGCATAATTCTAAAAGATAAGGTATTTTTAAAAACTCAATGAAAGCATGATGTGTACCATTTTTTTCAGGTACTATCAGTGGAAACAAATTCCGAATTTTCTGTTAGCTCTTCCAATTGCTATTCTAATACTTCATGGAAGTCATCATTTCTTCAAACAAAATCGACTATTATGCTACAACATTGGCTTATGGAATCAGAAATACAATGGGAGGAAACATTCCATCCAGAATGTGAAACAGGTTCCTGATGTAGATGACAAAAGTACTTCTAAAGAACTGGTCTTCCCTCCAGAAATTTTTGTGTATGTTGCACATGCACTATGCCTTCTAGTTCTATGCTTCCTCTTCATTCATGTGCAGGTAATTGAAGTTTTTGACTTAAGGGTAGACTGTTGATTTTTTAGTAGAGTTATATGCTTTTCTCCCTGCTTAATCATTTCATAAAGGTTTGCATATTATTTTAAGCTCTGCTCTATTGCTCTAATACTTAAGATAGGTTTGTTAAAGTTGTTATTAATATACATATTTATTTCTCTATTCTTTCTAAATTTCTGTATTTACCATATAATGTGTTTTTTTTCAATTTTTAAAAGTTTTCCACGTCACTTTGTGGAAATGTTGCTAACAAATGAATAGATAAATGTAAATTTTGTTGAACATTCGGTAGTGCTAGGGTGCTTACATACAAAGGGCACTTTTAATGAGGAATTAGATGTTTGGTCAGTGATTGTTGTGATCAGCTGGATGAATTAACACTATATGTTTGAAGAATTGGGCTAAAAATTATAGTAAATGTTAGTGGCATTTACCCAACTGTTGTTAAGTACCCATAGTCAAATATACAGTACCAATACAAATATATTACACATATATACCTGTATGTTCTGAGTTTGACATTTGGTGATTTAATTTAGCTCTCCTGTAACAGTATTTTTCTAGAAGAGTTGGTAACTAAAAAGCATAGCTACACAAATCTAGTTTTCTTTTATCATCATCCAGAAGATTACAGTAATATTTTCTGTATTTTGAAAGGCTTATTGTTGAATGTTATTTCATTTTTGGAATTCTCTGTTTTGTATATTAACAAATGTATGGTTGAAAATAATTATTTTTGTATCAATATCCTTTAAATTTCATGTTTGCCAAGTTTATGTTAAATATGTCTTTATCTGGATTTGTAACCAAACTACTACATCCAGAAGGAGAAAAAATTAGGACTAACAAATTTTAATTTTAACAATGAAAATTTATCCCATTACATGTTGATTGTATTGACTTCCTTCCATTGATTACTTTTATCATACCAATAAGGCCAATCTGGACAAACATATCTATATAATTTTTATGCCTCTTTGAGGTCAGTGTTTGTTTTTATACCTAACTCTCAGTGAATATTGTTCTTCTGAAGACATAAGTTGGCAATTTTTTGATCATGTAATTCATTTATACATATTTTGGAATTGTCTAAAATGTACCTATTCACTGCCTTAGTTCTTTTTAATTGTGCACATACCTGTTCTGTACACTCATGTGGCCTCGCTTTGAAAACTACTCTTTAATTCCTAACCATCTGTTTGTATGGTTTTTCTTGTGTGAATGAATTCATGTGTTAAATTTTCCCTTACTGTCTTGATCATAAAAGTGAAATGCAAGTGAATCATTGGCTATCTTTTTCTTAACTTGTCAGATTTTTATTTCTCTCCCTAAGGTAACAACAAGGCTGCTTGCCTCTGCTAGTCCAGTTCCATATTGGATAGCAGCCTATTTCATTCTGCCAGTATCATTTTCAAAAATAAGCAAAGAGGCGCTAAAGCCATTGACTGTTTCAAAGCTCCAAGAATGTGGATTAGACCTTCAGGTTGGTTGTATGTTATTGCTTACTAAAATGTGATTTTGATATAGTGTAGTAATGCCTTGTAATTTTCAAAACTTTGCTGAAGCGTTTGGCTTATACGGTTGTGTTTTGCAGGTTGAATCGTCAAGCAATTTGCGGAGTTTTTGGAAGGTATTTGTAATAATTGATATACAGAAACATTCCAATTTTATAAGACTGTCAACAAAAGAAAAAATAATAGCAAAGGTAATTCAAATCTACTTTCTTTCATATACAATCATAGGAGTTGTGCTATTTTGTAATAATTACCCATGGACATGATGCATGGTGGGAATTTGTAAGCTAAGGTCTCTTTGATGAATAGGCTATTTTGCATCAGTTAAGTGCTGTTAAAATACCCAAGAGCAGTTTCTTTTTGCATACTTAATTTTAAAATGTGTACCTTCTAGTCAATTATCATGGCCAGAACTGTAGTGTGAGCTCTTATATGAATCAAATTGTAGGGCATAATGAATTTCATAGCAAGAATATACTTTAACTGCATCTGCCATATGATGTATGCTGATGAGAAGAAGGTGTACTGCCACTGTTAGATGCAATTATTGTATATTATTATTGTAACACATTCCAATCTCTCATGATTTGCCCTTTTATAAATGCCAAAATCTTTTAACTTTTTCATAAGCCTCATGTTTAGCATGCATTTTAGAAAATTGTTGGGCACAAGAAATAAATTTTAGAAAATAAATTTTACACTAGGCATGAGAACTGGTATGCATTAATTGTTATGCTTTTGTTTTAATAACAATTAAAACTTGAAAGGTGATACAAAAGGGCTCACTAAATAAGCAAACTTAGAATCATCAGTGTAATTCTTCACTTTGGCCTAATCAAAATTTTAACTGTGTCCTAGGGTTGAACTAACAATATCCCTTCTTAAATTGCTTTCTCAAGAATTCTTATGGGGTACTGTTGCCCATTTGGCTGTCACAACAGGTCAGCACAATTGCCAGTTTGCCCGCAGATGTGAAGCCATGCATAATGCATGTATGTATGTATTGTAATGTGCTTTCTCATAATATTTTAATACCATGTGTACCTCATTATGCTGATTTTATTAAAGTTATTTTGTTATCCTTTCTTTTAAATGATAAATATTGAGAAAAAAATTTGGGAAAGTTTTTTTGCTATTTGTTAAAACTTTGTTCAATATGTTGGAATTAGTCTGCATAGGCAATGTGCAGATTCTTCAAACACCAAAAAAATAGTGGACGTATCTACTTGTAATTACTGAACTCAGGTGCTAGTTATGTTAGCATGTGGAAGCCATGGCAATCCTCAGGCAAATGCTGAAAATGATGGTGGTCTAAAGACATTCATTTTATACATTAATTGTGTTTTGTATGTCCTTTGTCAACATTATACTATTTATTGAGTCAGATTTTTAGGCTCAGCTGTAAATAAGATTATTGTTATGCAAAATGTTTTTAAGCATTTTATTAAAAAATAACATTACTGATATAACTAAATGCATTTTTTATTTCCTTTGGATGACTTCACCCTCAATCTACGCAGAAATATATTCTTGCTGTGATAAGAAGATTATGGCCTGATGAGTCTGAATTCAGGATGAAATGAACTTCATAATTTTTAAGGGTTGTAAACTCCACACCTAACCTTAAAATAATGAAATACAACCATGCCAAACAAATTAGAAGTTAAAGTGTGTGCATACACAGCTCCAGAAACTCAATTGAGAGTATTTGCTAAGGAGTGCCGATTGTGGCATGCATACAAATTTGATTGGAGATCAATTATGTTGTAGAAAATAGGCCAATGAGGCCGAAGACCAATCAAATTTTTTATTAATATCATTACCTTCACGGGCACCTCCCATTATTATAAAGAAAAAATGAATTTTCAAAATCATTTTTAATGTAGTTACATGCTCTAAAAAAAGTGATTTTCTCCTCTTTATTCATAATAAGATGGCATATAATAGTACATTAATGTTATCCCATGTTACTATCCATTGAATGAAGAGAATGTACTTTTTCACAGAATTTGTTCGGTTTAGTATTATATGTTTCACCGTGATACGGTACCTGATGATGCCGAATCACGGTGAAACGCATTATATTAAACCAATTGAGCTGACCTGTAAGGATTATTCACTGTTGATACATTAATACCACCAGTCAAGGGTGATAAGGATACAAGAAAAATCACATGACCTGTTCTCAGAACTAACCTAGACAGCAAATTAATACGGTGTCCTTTGAATACTAACAGCCCGTAGAGGACATTAATTTCAGCAAAAAGAGTACATGAAAAGACTTGGGTAAGATTTGGGACATGAGTCTTCCATTGAATAATTTGGATAACAAGCTGAAGATTCTGTGACTTTCCTGTTTTGAAACGTGTGGTCATCTTATGCATTCCAAATGATTTCGTTAAACTCAATGGACAAAGCCTACATTGTTAGGAATGGAACATTTTTGAGGCATAACTAAAGATTTTCAATTTTACTGAATGTTGAACCTAGTCTAGAATGGTTTCACGTGCATTTTAAGTTTAACCAAATATGCCCAAGTTTTGCGAAATTGAACCGTGTAATGTAACGAATCACATAAAATAATTAGGCCGAATGCTTTATAATAGCTAGGATATTAGCTAATGATCACTCATTTTGTTCATTCGATTCACATTAATCGAAAAGACTTTGGTTTGTGATTGTATTGTACAGGGATCTAACAATACTACTGAAAACAAGACAGAAATTCTTCATCACACAAGAATGAAAAGGAACAGAAGGCTACTTATTTCCATATTCATCTGTTTGATGTGACGAATGAAGTTTGTCTTGCGCAAATGAGCGGGAACGTGTTGGAAAATTTAGTTCAGTTTATGCGTGATTAGGAGACGGAATCTGTACAAGTACTGTAAATGTCACGGATAAATTTATTACTAGTGTTCAACTAGCCATTTTCATTAGCGCAGCTATTAAGTTAGTCTTCAATACGCGGAGTGTTTTGCTATGTTGCTGAGCGAGTTAAAATCTTTAAGCAATTGGATTGCTTTGTTGAAACAAGAAACCGACTGCTCTATTTGGTGAGCATATGAGAATCGATAGTGGGCTGTTAGTAGACATTTTTAAAGTAAAATATATTTCCTCTCATTTTAGCTTGCATACTTTGGTGAGCCCAGTGACGACTGCCTGCCACCACACATTTTGTCGCGCCTGCATTAATCCTGTGTTGGGAGAAAATCCCTCCGTTTGTCCCCTGTGCAAGAAAAAGATAACTCGACGAGGGACAACGGCTAACAACAGAATCAAGGAATTAGTGCGAAGAGTCAGCGTATTGGTGAATGCGTTTAAAAGCGAGAGCGGTGTTGATTGTAAGTTCATCTCCATTTGTTTCCTATTAATTCGATAATTTCAAATTTTCATTAAGATGCTATAAATGTAGAACAAGGCATTCCCATCGTAGACCTGATTTATTGGCATATTTTTCTTCTGCTGACCGCCGAATTCGCAATTTGAAAGTGTATATTTTTACTATGATCACTGTTCCATTCGACCACTGTTAGAGCCATTCTAAATTTGTTGCTTTAATCACTTTTCAACTCAAATTTAAGAGTTTAAGAGACCGTGGAAGAGTGAATTTTTATTGGGTAATTTATAACATTAAGTTGGAAGGAGTTTGGCCCTGAAAATATATTATGTCAGCATTGATTTCCATTCCAAAATAAGGAAAAGAAGCTGTAGGACCTACGTTAAATTTTGTATTGGCCAAAAGTAGGTTTAAGGTTTATCAGTAAACAGATTGGGAGGAGGGAAAATGATTGCAAAGGAGTATATCATTTTCTATTGAGAAAGGGTAGGAGAACGCAAGATGCCATTTCAGTATTAAGAACATACATGGAGTGAAGTTTAGGATATAACCCAGACAGTTTTGTTTGCATGGTGGATTTTGAGATGTTCAACAGAGTATAGTGGAGAAGAGTTAATGAAAGTTTCGCAAAATATGAGTAAATTGGAGGCATAGCTGTTGATATAAAACCTGCACATGATTTAGTTTAGACAAGAATGTTTATAAGTTGGGGAATTATGATGCTTAGAGATAGGAAGTATTGCTCTTTATTACCCATTACTTTTTAACATGTACAAAGATGAAATGGCTAGGGAGGTATGGAATAAGTTGATTCTAAAAATAAAATTTAGCTGGGAGTTAAGTCAAGTTGATGATTGAACTTTGGTCTGTCAGCCAAGGAGTTGCTGCCATTGCTGAATGCATTCAAGAACCAGAATGGAAAATGTGGGTTTAAAATAAATCATAAAATAAAGAAAGTGATGAGATTTACAAGATATAGGAAAGCTAAATTTATCCTCAATGGTGTAGGACATACATCAGAACAGGCTGATCATAAAACTATATGGAAAACAATATACGTGGGTGGTCTGAAAAGTTTCCAACCTAAATAATTTCAGAAAAAATGTCTTGTGTCTTTGTTAGGTCGGAAACTTTTCAGATTACCCTGGTAGGTAGCAATGGATAGAGTAGAGAGAAAATCTAGAGAGACCAGAGATTTTTTAGCTTAAGGAGGCTTAATATATTGGAGGAAATTTATCGACATGGTATAATAATGACAGTTTGATGTTTAAGTAAAGATGTAAAAATATAAGTGTGAACTTTGGCATGGAGTGTAATGAGATCACATTTTAGAGATTTCACAAACAAATAATCTGTTCTCTGCAAAGCCTGGAAAACAACTGCCACCAGCCTCCAACCTTTCATGGGACTCCCCTCCGTCGAACCCAGCCAGAGAAACCACTGCCTGCCTTAGTTCATAAGTTTGGTTGTTGAGGAAGTTTATTTAAATTGAGGAGATTATGTACATACATATGGAGAAGAATGGAAAAAAAGTTAAATGGTCAGTAAAGAAGACAAAAAGTATTTGGAATGGGGAAGGGTGTCAAGGATGTGGAATGTTGAAGACTGCAAAATTAGGGTGAATGTTGTGTAAATTAAGTGGTGGGAGGAAAGAATAGGCATTTTGGAACAAAATTAGTAGTAGGAAATGCTAATGGGGTATTTTGTGTAAAGACAATCAGTGCATAACAAGTGCAACACTCCTGAAGAAACCACAGTATGTGTAGTAGTTTTGCTAGGTTGCCTTTTGCTAGAAACCTTTACTTGATTGACTATGCCTGATAATAGTAGTAAATATATAATTTTGCCATATAACTACTAGGGGTAAACTTATTATACAAACTCTTTGAGTTAATGCATGTAAATTGACAAACTTATTATTATTGTTTGTCTTGAGAGTATAGTTTTCCTGCTAATAAAAGACTTTGTACAAAATAAACCATGTTGCCATTAGAATCTAGTGTTGCTGGCAATATAAGAAAGCCATTCTGAATAAATAAAAATAATCATTTATTAGCTAAAAACACTAATGCTTTCATTGTTTTTCAGTACCAAGCCATTGTGGAGATAATGGTGTAAAATTGATTGATAACAACAATGAGGAAGGAACCATTGGCAATAATGGACTTCAGGGTGCTGATATTGGGACAGGGTGCACTCACTCAGGAGAAAGTAGGCAGACAGTTACAGTATCAGAGGATGTTACAAGTTCGAGCAAGGGAGCAGGAAAAGATGGATCTGTTGTCGAGGAAAGTGGCGAGTTGGCCTCAACCCTGAATGAAAGTTGTACGGATATAGATCACGTGTCCATTAGCCAAAATGTTGTAAATCAACATTCTGCTTGGATAAAACCATCTAATTCACTTTCCATATCACTTGGGAAACTTGGGAATTCACCTCCCAAATCACAAAAGATGCCAGAAAAGAAAGTGAAAGAATGGCTCAATTTGAATGAGAGCATTAAAATGTCTCCCTCTGTCTACACAGTCAAAACGAATTCCCCATCTAATGAATATTTGAAGACTGCAGATCCTGATGATATTTTCTATGATAATTCCACTTCACCAAAGTGCAATGACAATGATAGCAGCAAGTTGCCGTGTGGGAAAAAATATGGCAAGAGAGTTTATGAAGGGGCAAGAATGTCATCTCACAGAGCCCGAAAATTGAAGAAAAGTATTGTTTTGACAAAAGATGAAGTTGAAATGTTTTCTACTCCAGAAAAGGAAGATGCGATTCCCGACAGTTGCCCCGTTGAAGTGAATGATACATTTGACAAATTAGTTAATGAATTAAAAGAGAAGGCAGGCGATGAAAGCCATTGCGGTAAACAAAATTCCACTCCAGAAAAATATATGCCAGAGCAAGAGAAGAATGATATTACTTTATTTGAAAGTTTGCCTCTGCCAACTGATGGTGGTGTCTTCCGAAAGAAAAAGTACACAGTTTCATCGAATGAGGATGATGGTATAATTCGAAAATGTGGATCTAAGTATGAGAGCAATTATGGCAGAAAAAGAAAATTTCATTCAGAAGGCGGCGTAATTGATAGAATAGATAAAAAAGGCAAAACATTGGAGGTGATTGAGGGTATAGACCTTGCTGTTGAAAGGGATGATTATCCACCATTCAGTCCTATTTCAGGAGATAACATTGAAGACATTAATTCCCAAGGAAAACTAGGTGTCAATAAAAAAAAAGGCTCTCATCTGTCAAATGAGAATTCCCCCTCAAAATCTCTCATGCCTGATGTTGTTGACCCAGCAATAGGAATTAAAAGTACTAAAAAAGGGGAAAGAAAAAGATGTTCTGCAATCAACACAACTATTGCTTCTCCTGGTTGGTCTCGCTTACAGAGTGCACGCAAGGATTTTCGAGAAAAGAAAAAGATGGGTGCTTTGCCAGCCTTAAATGTGAGTGGTGGCGACCCATGCCTTTCTTCAACAACCCGGCAACATTCCTCAAGGAAAACCATTGAACTGAGTGGAGATGATCCTCCCACTTCGTATTTAATTATTGATGATAATGGAAGTAGTATTGGCAACCAGGATGCCATAAAGGAAAATCCGGTCATAATAAATACTCCTGTAAAAGGTGACAGAATGGATGTTGACAAACAGGAAGCTTCGGAACAAGCATCATCTCATTTAATCCCTCGGAAAGGCTCGGGGGCTTCTAAGCATGAGCGAGTCATAAAGACACCTCCATCAAAACTTCCTGAATTGGATATTTCACTGCAAAAGGCAGATGAATTCAAAACTCCTTTTAAAGTTGTTAAATCAGATGCATCTAATCAAAAGGCATCAGGTGAAAGATTCACTTTAAAAGCTTTCAAATCAGATACCTCCAAAAATATTGAGTCGATAACTGTCAAAAGCCCTGAAGAAACAGATGAAGTAATTGCCCTAAAACAAATACTGACTGTGCCCACAGCTCTTCAAAAAAGTGTTACCTCAGATGTGACTGAACAAGCATCATCACCTCTAAAATTCCATTCAAGAATTGGGGATGTATCTCAGTCCAACCCAGATGCCATAGCGACCTCCGTTAATGTTACTCTGGAGTCAAATAAATCAGGGGTAAGGGGATCTGATGAGTGCACTGACACCAAAAATTCACTTTCGCCAAAACTTGGTAAAGGATCCCACGTGGGCAATTTGTCATTAATTGATAGTGGCAGGGAAATTTTTGAAGGTGGAATTCATGGTCAAAGGGATGAAGGTGCAGCTTCATTTACTTCCTGTACCAAAATTAAAACTCTGTCAAATATTAGTAATGTGAATGAGATATCTTGCTCTGGATCTTCACGTAAGCTGCACCGTCAGAAAACACTGAATCCTATTATGGGGGAGAGAAAAACGTTTTCATTGGATACTAGTGCTAAAGATTTAACAGAGCTAGCTGATTTGAGAGTTTCAACAGAAGACCAACTAGAAAGTTTGAGAACCGTTGGAAATGCAAACTTACCAGAGTTGTTGTGCAACTCTCCAAAAATTAACTCATTTCTTCAAGAGAAGGGATGTGATCCTGAGGGCTTGAGTATCAATAGGGATATTCCTAGGGTGGGTATGGAATTAGAGATGAAGAATGCAAAGGATTTTCATACAGCATCGGTGGAAAAATCATCTAGGAAGAAAAGTATTCATAGGAAAGCCAAAATGTTTGTTCCATTGTTTAAAATGGGTCCACTGAATAAAAAAGGAGTTCACTCGGGACGCAGGGTGAAGTTCTATGTACTGGGAAAACTGAGGCACAGTAGAAGAACTGTTAAGGCTTCAAATGTTGGTGTTGATGCAGCCCTCATCAGTCAACCAAAAAGGTAAAAAGAGAAATCGATCTGATTTAAATTTTTATGGAGCATTTTCTTGTATGTGACTTGAAAATAAGTCCTTCCCAAAGTTATGGCACAACATTAAGACATTTTTGATTCAATAAATGAACATTATGGAGGTTACAAAAGTCATGTGCAAAATTCAATTGATTTTAGTTCTATTAGTTGAGAGTTGTGTTCCAAATTCATGGACGTTTCATAATTGGGAAAATGGTCTAAGCATGTACAGCATCTCAAAACATAATTGTACGTACCTCCATCAGTTTTTCATTAATAAAATACTTTCCTAACTACCATATAAGGAGGATGGAAAAATAAGGGATGCCTGTGCTAGTATGGGCTGGGAACTTTTGGTCAGTTGGTAAATTGCCAAGTTGTGTACATTTGGTGGACATGATATCCTTGTAATGTGCCTTCTATGATTTTACACCTAGTGTTTTACCAACAGTCATAGGTGGATTATCTGGAATCATCTCAGTCTAACAAACCCATTTATGGCCAAATTACATCTATGGTGATATATAGCTGACTGTTGATGCACAAGAATGCATTACACATGTATGGTTAACTGAGATTAATTGGTGGTTTACTATTCTCCTCTTTTGGGTCCACATCTGGGCCATGGTTTGCATCGTTCTGATCTGCACTGTAGAATAATGGAAAAGAATCATGTGTTGATGATGAAGACAGTCTCTTGGGCCTTCCTTGGGATTGGACCGTCTTTGTGATGGCAGTTTCATATGTATATGCAACCATCTTCATTAGATCAGAAGGTATTTTGATGCATTTTTGGACAGTTTATATAGGTTTCCTCACTCTGGTGGGCCAATTTCCTCTCTCCTGTGAATTCTCACTTCCAAGAGTTGGAGAAAGTGTATGGATCCTATCTCTTGAAGTTATTTGGCATCTTTGAGGTTTCTGTGGTTTATTGATGATGGGTTTATTGATAGGGTAGTATTATCTCTTTTTGTTATTTGTCTCTCCAAGGTCTTATATTGTGCAAAGATCCACTGTATGTATGTCCTGCGATTGCTGACAGATGGAACTGTTTGTTACAAATGGTTTTTTTGTGTTCTTGAAGATGGCATTTCAGAACCCTGGATTTTTGTCCAATGTAAGACTTGCCGCTGTCACATTTCACCTTATAAATACCTCCTTGGAAGCTCTTGGGGAAGTCATTTGTTTTGGAAAGGTCAGATTTGTGGTGACAAATATCTTGTCAACATCTCATGCTTCCACCTTATAGGAGTGAGTAATCAACGGAGAAAAGAAATCAGTCTATCAGAATGTATCAGGCTGACAAGTAAGCCTATTTAAACCAGCTAGCAATGCATAAAAGCCACTTCTAACATGGAGAACCCAAATGGAATGACAGTGAAACTGTTCCAAGAAATGGTTCAATGCAGAGGTAAACCTGAGAGACCTTTATCATCACCGTTACCCTGTGAAAGCCTTTGCTCCAGTACACCTGCCTTTTGGAAACTCATTAATTGGTGGGCCATGAATTTGAATTCCATTAAAGTTTGCTACTGCTCTTTGAGTTTTAGCCAATTTTCTCTGGGTTTTGAGTTGTATAATAAATCTGTAAGAGAAAGTCTCAAAATTTGCTCATTTATTTGCATGCTAAGGGGAACCTACTTTTGCCAATGTATGTTCATCTCCAACCTTTGATATTATAACTATGACTTCGGGTCGGCCACCCTGATCTCACCATATGCATTCCTTTTAGTGAACATACCTAAAGAGCAACATGAGGAATATGGGCAGTTTTCTTCAAATCATGTCCATTATTTACGTTTTCATTATGGATAAAGATATGTATATTTGGTAGGTGAATAATTTTATTACAGCAATGCAAATATTTATGATGAAATTATTTACATATTTTCAATTGCTACTGCAAGACTAATTTTTCATAAATTAAAGTACCATTTGTAGAGGAAAGCCCAATATATATTAAGCATAATCTCACCAAATCCTCCTTACATGTGTTTATGGTCTCACAAAAACATCATTTTGTTTTGATCAAATTTGAATTTGCAATTTGAGGCTCCAAAATAATTTTTCTGAATCCTCTTTAAAAAATCACACATTTGCACATTCACAAAAAGTACATATTTGTAGCTTGTTTTTTGTGCCCCACACAGTGCTCAATTTTTTTTAACGACATTTGATTTAACTAATTTTGATGTTTTAAAATGTTCCAGGTTATCAAATGGCAATGAAGCAATATCGAAAGGCAATTCAGATATTGGAGTGCAAACATTTTTCTCACCACAAAAAGCTGAGTCAGGTTCACCATTGAAAAAGAGTACCCGAACAGTTGGAAGTAGCCCACTTCGTAAATCACCTTTCTTTCTGAAACATTCTAGTTTCGTTGCTCAGAATTTCAAGTCTTCAAGGAAACCTCCGAGTGAGGAACTTGACTCAAAATATGGAACCAAAGATGGAAAATGTGTGGATTCCAGGTATATGTCAAGTGGTGCCAAATGTACCATGACTGATACTGTCCAAGATCCTAGGCTGAACCTGTCACTCTGTGAAGGAAGTGGTCTGAAGCAAACTTTTTGTGCCAGGAGCAGGAATGTTGACCGAGAAATTCCGCTTTCCATTGTAGAGTCTTCTTTAGATCTTATTCCTGATTCTGACCGGTCAGGCTTTAAGGTTAAAGGGGCTCAAAGATTTAGTTGTCTGAGATCGCATCCCAAGCAGAAACCTTTAAGTCGAAATTTGAGCACAAAAAAAGCTGTGTGCCAACTTTTCTCAAATGCTAATGGGGGTCTTCCTGAGGGAGAAATGGCCATTCCCCTTGCATGCACACAAAAATCACAGGTACAGGAAGAGGTATATTTCAAGACAGCTTTGGCATCTGGGTCAGAAGAAAAAGACATTATTTTTCTCTCTTCAGACTCGAAAAGTGATCATGAGGGTGAAGAAATTGAGAAGAACTTGAAAAAAATGAAGAACATGCAATCACAGAGAAAATTCAAAGTTGAACGGAGGAATGAGGTAAAGATGAAGGTTTCACCTATTCCAGAAGAATGTTCATCTCAAAATTTGGCAGGTGCTACCAGTTCCATGCACTATGTGGAGGAATTAGATAGTGAAGAAATGGATAGGAAACTGAAGTTAATTGTTGCTAACATTGAGGCTGACATGAATATTAGAAAGGGAAAGAGAAATTGTGATGAAAGCCATGTTGATGCTTCAGCATCTGTAAAAGATGATGATGTTGAAATTGTTGAAGTGCCAGTTGATAATGAATCCAATAGTCCCACTGTAGTTCCAGAAACTCACCCATTAGCTCTCACTTGTGTGGAAGAGAGTGAATCTGAACATGAGCCAGAAAAGAACAATGACTGGGTAAGTTATGCCTTGAAAAATCATTGCTGTCATGAAGCTTCTAAATGTTGGTTTGGTTGAACAATTTCCTCTTAACGAGAGCAAAATGTAGTCATGCTTGTTACCAAATACTTCAGTAGTAAATAAAATGGTTTCTGGCGTAACTTGGTGGAAAATCTTCATACTGACTTTTAATAATCAAACCACTTTACTTTTCCACATAAACTTTTTAATTTTTACTACCCAGGTTTCGTTATAACATAACATCATCAGGTAAAAACAGGTTTTTACCTGATGATGTTATGTTATAACGAAACCTGGGTAGTAAAAATTAAAAAGTTTATGTGGAAAAGTAAAGTGGTTTGATTCTTAAAAGTCAGTACTTCAGTAGTACCTCCAGTATTTGTTGAAATGATACTGATGTGTGCATTTTGTAATGATATGAAACTCACGTTGAGAAAACTTGTAATAGTTGGTAAGATTTGTGAATCTAGAAATTTAGCAGCCTTATTTAGAAGAATAATTTAGTAATATTAGTCTCAAATTACACAATTTGCTTATCATTAATTGCCTATGCTTTTTTACAACTTTTGCTCTAGGAGGACAAGGAGAAAGATAAGGAGGATAAACTAGAGGACAATGCTTTGAAAGACTCCTCATTGTCATTATTGAAAGATTGCAGTGGTGATGAATCAGATTTTTTTGTTGAAGGAAGTCAGAAAGATGCTGAAAAATTGGAAAAGTAAGTGTCACATGTACTGTTATAGATTAAACAATATTTAAAGTAAATATTGAACACAATGAAAATCTTTTTAGCTATTATTTTTACCTGATTTTAAACCTTATTCCATGTTGCATTTATTTTGGTGGTTGACCATTTGAGGTAGGTTTTGTGTATGTATTTGGATGGACAGACTGAAACCACTTCATTTCTAAGGCTTGCCTAAGAAGACAACCTGACATCCCACACTACAATAAGATATTCTTCAATTCCACATATATTCTATCTCCCTTAATTTCGTCCAATATGCCTATTCATCTCCCCGTACCATGCTTGCCTAACACTCTCCCCTCTGTCTTATATGGAGGGAAGTTTTGTATGGTATGGAAACATAGTCATTGAAGCAGGATGATAGGCATAGATTGGAGGATTTGATATGTGGGTGTGGAGAAGAATGTAGAAGGTGAAGAAGACAAAGGACAACAAATGAGGAGGTGCTAGGTATGATAGGGGTGGAGAGGGGATTGCTGGGAGAAATGAGGAGTGAGGAAAAATGGATGCAGAGCATATTGATTGGCAATGGAATGTTGAAGATTGATAGAGGGGAGAATGTCAGGCAAATGAGGAAGGGGCAGGATTAGTATAGAGATGTTGGACGAAATTAAGGGAGGAAGGAAGTATACAGAGGCAAAGAGGAATTTATTATAGATTAGGATGTTGGGTTGTGTTTTGTTGGGAGAGACAAGAATTATGGTAGCTTGTGTCCATCCAAAACCTACCTTAACCAGCATATTACCTATAACAATCACAGTCTTCAATCTTTCATAACCAGTCAAAATGGTCTCCATCTACTTTTCCAATCTCATTTGTATTTCTGTCAATAATCTGCTATCCTTCCCTACCATGCTTAGTTCTTAGTTTGTTTTCCTTTCCATCTTTTTTACATTTTCCATTCTCCTCCATATATACACCTCAAAAACCTCCAAACTAGGTCTATCATCAAGCTTGAACACCTTAAATTTCCACATGACAGAAAATCACACTACAGATCAAAGTTTTTACAATCCTTTTTAACCTCCAAACTCAGCATTCATGTCATAAACTTCCTTCTCTTTGTGAAACCTTTGCCCAATGGAATTCCTCTTCACATGTCCCTGCAATGACCATATTAGTCCAAAGCACATCCATGATATGATGTCTGTCCAATAAATATGCAAACTGAGGCCATAAAAACTTTATTTTCCAAATTTTGTCTACATTGATTTTGTCCCCTTCAAAGTACTCTCCATTTGTTGCTATTTACTTATTCAACCTTCACCATTTCCTCCTGTTATACATAATTCAAAATAGATAAAATATTATAATACATAAGGCTTTGAAAAGGAATTAAATGATGACATTCATATGATTGAATTTCAAGAAATCATTTATTAATTAAAGGAAAATGTGTGGTTCTTCGGTTAAACCTATTGTAATTTGTTGAATTTTTCACCATCTATTAATATTTCGTGTTGTGTGACTTGCATTACATTTAGTAATCCTGGATCCTCTGTCTAATAAAATTGTTCTTTAATTTTTAGGCCAATAATTGTGAAAAAACCACCAATCTCTCTAGTCACAAGTGGGCTACAGGGATTTGAAATATTACAAGTAAGACGACTAGTGCAGATGTTCAACCTTCAGTTTTCACCCCAATTTCGCTCTGAGGTCAATAAAATGAATGCTCCTCAAACCACACATGTCATTACCAAAACTGATGAGTCTGGTAAAACAGGGTGCACTTTCAAGTATCTCTGTGGAGTTGTTACCGGTTGTTGGATTGTATCTATTCATTGGGTCAATGACTGCCTAAAAGCTGGGAAATTGCTGGACGAGGTAATGTTCTGAAATTTCAGTAAGGTGTGCTTTCCATGTTTACTTAGTAATTAGATTTATGTCAACCATTTTTTCAGGTTGATTATTTATTATGTCACCTAGCTTTCCTCACAAAAATGAGAAAAAGTTTTTGGAAAAAAATGTTTATTATAAGGGATGTGATAGCCCAGTGGGTAGAGTGTCCAGAGCGTTTGGGTTTAATCCCTGGGAAACCTTAGGTGTCCTAGGGAAGGAAACGGGCCCTTCTACCCTCATAAGTGAATAATACATGCTGTTGGGCTTAGTACTAGGTGAGCTGTACCCTTGCCTATTAAATCAAATTTCCAGTTGATAACTGTGTTTTTTGTTTGGTTTATTGAACATAGTTGGTTGCATATAATCACTCTAAGAAATGTAGGTATGACGTCCAGAGAAGATTGTATATTTTTCATATGACCGTTCATGGCATATAGCACCTCATTTGGTTCATAGGCCATCATTTCTAAGACTGTTTATAGCCACCTTCCAACCTACCCTAGTTTCCAACCTTGTCATTTCTTTGTTATTTACCATGGCAATATCTTCCATCACTTAACTTCACTAGCCGTCTTTATTGTTCTGCCATTCTATTTTATCTTCTTGTATGATCTTCTGTCAACTCTTGTGCTTCATATTGTATTCCACTGGAGTTTCTTTCTTGTTCAATATCTACCTTCAATGTATTAACTCACTCTATTAAGGGCCTCGTTTGTTGCTTCATCAATTCATTTTGTTTTTATTATTCCACAGTAATATTACTTTTTATCTTTTTTCTGCTGATCCTATTGTAAACATCTTGTGCTTAAAGAAACTCCACTTAGAGGTTTATTAATATTATCAGATGGCATAGCTAGTGTCAATGTCCAGTAGTATTTATTATACTATATTATGTCAGGAAGTCTTTCTAGTTGCAGCTCTTCTGCTCAATATATATTTTCCCTGTATATTTCTGCACTCACCAATGGCCCTGCTGCCAAGCGTTTATCAAAATTCCTCCAGTTCCAATTGAAAATATATTATCCATTAATTAAGCTAGAGTCCATTACCTCCACTTTATTTTTCTTAGAGTTGGTACTATTTTATTCCACTCGGTGTGCAGGCTACTATGTATCATCGTTACAACTTTTGTCTCTGTGAGCTTAGGTATGATGTAGCTGGTATATCATCTTCAAAACCCCTTTCCCATGTACTGTTTACCCTTTCTTATCTTTTCCCTGATCTAATTTATTCCATGCTTCATAAAGTTGTTCCAAATACTCTACCTGTATATCTTTACCTTCTTCTTTCACAAAATATTCGTAATTTCATCTGAAATTGCATTGCTATTTGAAATATTGGTTGAAGTATATTTGTAATATTTCTGTGTGATGCTTTAACCATTCCTTGAATTACCATGCATTAAAATTCTTTACATTTTCTTCATCCTTCTAATTCATATTTCTTTCAAGCAAAATGATTTTTTGTTGGAAAAGGTCTGCATATTTATGTATTACCTTTATGATTGAAAGCAAAGCAATTTGAAGTGTGCAGTTTCAATCTGTTCACAAATTGCATTCAACTCTATATAGCATAATATGTTAATATACTCATCAATGCAGAGACTTCTCTATCCTGCTAGTATATTAACAGTGACTTTGCTTTCTCTGAAATCTTCAATAATCTTTGATAAATTATGTGCAAAGCTCATTATAATACATTACTATTGACTTCACATTTTTCACTATCATTGGATGGTTTTTATTGATACACTAAGATGTGAAATCCTTAGAAGGCAGGTGTAAATTTATGACTTATGCAGACTGAATAAACCATGAATATATTTCTTAGATTTCTATTGAATCTGTAATTAAAATAGAATGCCCTCTTTTTAGACTTTTTTAGTTGGTTTTGGATTGTTAACAGAGAACATATACATAAACTAGGAAATAGAGCAAAACTTATGTTGACCCAGTTTCTGTATTTGAACCTGGTAGTCATATTAAGAATGATGATTTGAAAATCCCAATTGAATTGTTTCCATTGAACCTTATTGTTCTAATTGCTATAATTTTTAGGAACCATATGAGGTTCTGGATGACAGTGGTCACTGTGGACCAAAGCTTGGAAGAATTGCAACCACCAAACTCTTCAATGGCCTCGAGTTCATTTGCCCAGAGCCACACTTGGAAACAATTGAGGTAATGTTCCAACTCTGTTATGGATATAATTATCCTGTTATTATTTACATTAGAATAATGAGTTACCTAACCTTAGATTTTTCCTAAACAAAGAAATTTGGGCATGTGTTGAAACACTGTTTCCCAAGAATACAGCCAATACAAAAGGTTAACAAAATTGGAGTATTATATATTAACATATTATTATTAATTAATTAGTATAGTATATATATATTAAGTATTTTTTTCAGCATCAGGCATGGAAAATTGTTGCATTCATTACCAATGTCAATAATATTACCATTTTGTTTAAGTAGTAATCACAGAATTTTTATATTTCATTGAAGGTACTTCCTAAAAAATTTCCAAATCAATCGTTAATGTGTACAATGAAGCATGTTTAGTTTCATCTCACATGTGGGATTGCTGTGAACCTTAATACACATTGGGCTTATAAAGATGTTGCCCCTCAGCTTATACATACATACATACATTGCATCTCTCCCGATAAACTTGTAGTCTGTAGGCATTCTACTTATAGTGGTATGAAAGTATTGTAAAGGTATAGAAAATGACTGCTTTTAATACAAATCAACAAAATCTAGATAATAACAGAAAATTGGCATCACAAAAAAAAGTTAAAACAATAACCTCATGGGATCGTAAGGGAGCTGTCATACAATATTTCATTTAAAGTTGAATTCATGCATTACGCAATGAAGCATGGAAACGAGGCAGCTGAAAAGCATTTGGATCCAGTGGTGATGAATTTCTGGGATTATATGATGAATAAACATTGATATATTTGTAGCTGCTAATTTTTTAATGTAACAATTCAATTTTATTTGTTTTAAGTTTTAATATCAAAATATTTTTATCTTTTCCATCTGATCCAAATAGTTTTTGTGAATTCTGCTCTGAAAAATCGTGGTGTATCTTATGTGGAGGGAAATACAGTAATAATTGCGACCTAAAGCTTCATTTTTACATGGAAACCTCATTAAATGTCATGGAATTGAAACTAGAGGGAATCCTATAAAATAGATTTTTTCACATCTTCCTAAGTCGTAGGCTTTCTGAGATAAAATATATGGTTAAATATATTGGATGAAATATATGGCTATATGGTTAAATCTCATGTAATTATACTTAGCCCAATAAAATGTGGATCACTCGTCAGGGCCAGTTCCTTTCTCTGTGCTACCTGCAGTTCCCCAAAATATCGCCTGGGAAATCAGACGCCATGTCTACCGGGAACATCACCTGGAATTGAACCTGGTCCCTCCTATCATTAGCCCAGCACTCTACCTACTGGACTATCTTGCCCTTGATGGTACAACAAATCTTGTAATTTCACAGGAGGTCTTAAGCGGATAAAATAATACTTTGTAATTCCACAGATTTATTTCACAAACACACGACCCGGGTTTCGACGTACAACGTCATCTTCAAGTTCTTCAGGTTCTTCTACCTGAAGATGATGTTGTACGTCGAAACCCGGGTTGTGTGTTTGTGAAATAAATCTGTGGAATTACAAAGTATTATTTTATCCGCTTAAGAATGAACCGATTCCATAAAATAACGCCTGAAACCATCGATTATATTCACAGGAGGTGATATTTATAATGAACCATTATCAGATTCTGACAATCTAGATACAAATTAAGTCAGTGACAGACATTCAATCCCCTTTCAATCCCTAATTGGGTTTCATATTTTGAATTTATTTTCAGCCTATTGGATGGGACCTCAAGCCAGGGGGCTTTGATACCTCTCTTTAATATTAGGCTAATGCTAATGGTAAGATTCTCTTCTGCCTAAATTGCTCTATAAAAGTCATACATACTGTAAAAATCTCACTTATCTACATATTTAGGTCAACAGTTGGTGACCTCCCACGAACACTGATGTATTTATAAATTGTGTAATTATTAGAGTTCAGTACATATGTATACACAAACAAATTGGTAATGTATCACTATACACCATATACATTTGAAATAAGTAACTTGAAAATTGTCTAGCTCTAATGCGTCACTATCACCTTCATTCTTTACGAAAGAAAATATATGTCCACTGTGAAGCAATTTGATTTAATTATTTGCTGATGGAAAAATTCAATGAAAAAGTGTCAAAAGTAGAGTTGTTCTTTCATATATCATACTAACTCCTATTCAGGATGCCCATCAAGTATTTGAGAAGGGCAGTTGGAACTTTTGAGAAAGAATTTCATAAACTTGATGAAAACTGATGTGTGAAATATTGTTATGCATAGGAAGCAAATATGTGCATATCCAAGTTTTACATTGTTATCAGGGAAATTGGAATAAGATTCTTTCTAGTCACAAAGAAATAAAACCATTACTCTGATGTAGTAAAATTGAGTACATTTACAGTGATTATATGTATGCATATGATACCCCTATTTCAAAGGCTTTTGGTTCAAGCAAAAATTTGCATCTACATACATATAATTAAAAAAAAATCATGTTGACAATGTTATGGGTTTCAGGAAATAATTGTTTTGGGTGGTGGTAAGGTGGTGTCCAGTGTTGAGGGATGCTCTGGAATTAAAAGTATGAGGCTAGCTGTGGTCGATTCATCTGCTAAGGAAAATGAAGAGGTTTTTACCCGTGAGTATTCTCCATGATTTAATTATCTAGATAATTTTACTACTAGTTAAGTACAACGTTTGAAATGAAAGAACATTTAAAGAATCTTTCAAAGTAAGTTTGGAAAAGGCTGCAGCAATAACTTTAGTGGAGTGGCACGTTGGTGTACGTGCACATTTTTTAGCCAGTTAAGGATGGGTAAAGTCTGGCTGAGTACTTTAGCCTGTTAAGCTATGGAGGCCTTGATTGACTAACTGGGTAAAGCACTCTGCTAGAATTCAAGGGATCAAAGTTTGAATCCCCATCTGAGTGAATAATTTTTTTACTTTAAAATTTTTCAGATCAAGAAACTGTATTTTAAATAGTTTTGAGCAAAGCTTATCGTACGTGTAGTGGATAATGTGTTTGCTAATTATATGGGTAAGTTTTAAGTAATGAAATTTCAATATAGAGTATACCTAATTCAATAATCAAATATGAAAGACCAATCAGGACCCAGGGTTGTCCGGAAACTATAATTGCTTGTTTAATGGATCATATGGTTCAGATGAATAGAACTACATTTTTTGCTTCAAATTAGTCTGTTGCAATATTAATACTACTGTGATTTGAAAGGAAAATTAAAAAATAATCCTGCAAAATTGCAATGTATGGTTATTTTTTTTTAAATGAGGAACAAATATTACATCAAAGCAAAATTTACTTAATTCAATGATGAAGTAGATATGCTAAGCTTTAGAATTCACAGCATAGCATCATGTTGATCATTTATGTTATATCATAAATTTCAAGGGCCATCAAGCATTTTTGGTGAAATAATATTACAATGAACACTAAAAAATATGTATCTGGTAGTTAAGGCCAGGTTAAGCAAATGCCGAAGATGAAATCATCTTCTCTGTGTTTATTTGGTTCGAATTTCTTGCCTTGTGATTACACTTTGAAAATGATTGAATGGGCATGATATTATTGTTGGAACCTTGAACATTAATGATGACAATTATTGTAGTGATCTATGATTATTTTTAGTTTTAATATAGTTTGCTACATTGTTTGGCTCTAATGAATTAGTTTCCATTGGGCATGGTGGCAAACTTAATTAATCTATGAAAATAACTTATGCATATTTTATTAAAAGAATACTATGAGAAAATGGCACCTTAATAAACATAAATTTGTTTCATGCACTCATTTCCTATTGTTTTAACTCCAGGACTGGCAGAAAAAAATGTAGCTGTGGTTACTTCAGATTGGATTGTGGAAAGTGTCGGACAGTGCAAACTTCAACCATTAATTGGTTATGTAGTGAATTTGAGTCCTAATGCTATGACCTTTTCACAGCATCGAGAAATACTATTATCAATGGGATACAAGGAAGAATTTCTTGGTAATGAGGATGAGCAGATGGAGTTATATATGGTAGACGAGGAGGAAGAAGAAGAAGATATGGGTTAGTTTATGGAAGATGCATGATGATTTTGTGTTCAATACCTATGGATATATTCAACCTGAGTTACCTACCACACAAAATATAGGTACAACTATAATATTTTTTATAAAATAGTTACAGCATTTATATTTTTTTATTGTAAAAATATTGTGATATTAAAAAAAATATAGCATTCATTTTTTCCTATCTAGCTAAATGTATAGAAAAACAACTTGTTTCTTCCAGTCTTGTTTTCAAGTGTTGAAGTTCCTTTTTGTATGTACTTTATATTTTGAATATATGCGTTTTCTAATGAATAACTAAAAAGTTTTTCTCTCACAATAATATTATCTATATGTTTGCATTTTTAAAGTGCTTATTGCAAACTGTCAGTAAAATTGTGGTAGTGTGAAATATAATATTGCGACATGGTGGTAGGGCTTATGCATTCTGGAGACCCCAGAGGTTTACTTGTGGGATGATTGATAATCGCTTTTGGTAGGGTCATTCATGCCTGGTTGAAGGGTAAGATTCAGATGAAAGGAAGCATCTGTTCCTCAGTGAGGAGGCTGTAAAGGCATCTGTCCTCAGTGGGGTGGCTGTTTTAGTGATGGTTTCATGTTAAAAACACTATCGAGGTAGGCAATGGAAAACCACTTCAATTTTATCCCATGAACCAATGATGGACAAAATTATTGGAATGAGTCCTGGCCACAGGACTCAGCTCACTGGGTCATGTGTCATGGCTGACAGTAGGAGAGGTTATGGTTCCATATTAATCATCACACGAAGTCCTGGCAAATTGAAATAGATAGCAGCAGCAGAAAAACAGACTTGGAAGAGGGCCAAAACAAATAGAATAGGGACTTGAAATGCTAGGGCAATGCTGAGAGTATGGAAATGGAGAATATAAAGCAGTAGATGGAGAAGGGAAATATAGATATTTTAGGGCTGTGCAAGGTTAGATGGAAAGACAGTTAAGATTACTGGAGTGATAATTATACAGTAATATACAGTGGAGGGGAAGAAAGTCAGAGAAGGTTGGCAGTAGGAATGAACAGAAAGGTGGGGAGAAGTGCAACAAGCATGGAGCAAGTGATTGTTAGAATGTTATTAGTAGAGGTAAAAGCTAAACCATAGACCTTGGTCTAGATGCCACCAAGCAATCATAGGGAGAAAGAAATTGACGGTATACGATCAGTTAGAAAGCGTAATTGCAGCTGCCCCTGGAGAAAACTACTATTTAAGGAAAGTTTGGGATGAACAGACATACACAGCTACATTTGCAAGCCTCACTTAACAAGACTGGTAAATACCCTACGCCAACAAACCCATCTTAAATTCTGCACACATCCTACTTCCCTTCATTCTGTCCAAAATGCCTATTATTTTTCTCCCCATACCATGCTTGCCTAATGTTTTCTCTATTACAGTATTCGACATTCTATTGTCAATCTAAATGCTGTGCATCCATATTTCCTGCCTCTCTTGCATTTCTCCCAACAACGCTCTGTGCCAGCTTCTGACCTCCAATTTTTAAATTTTACTTAGTCTTTCTCTTGCCACAGTCTCATAGCCTTGTTTGGATCAATTCTCATCCTATACCTATTATACTGATTTTCTAATGTGCTTAGCAATGATTTGGCCGAGTAAAACATGATTGTCAGCTAATCTGATTTTTATGGATGCTCCACCTACTTACATTCCTGTATCCACCTCTTCCCTTGCCTCTTTTATCATTTTCTATGCATATGTATTGAAAAGCACAGGAAAAGATTATAACTGCCCTATTTGTGGTTCACATTTCTTAGGGCTTGGGATTAGGTGAACTCCACCATCTTGAGGAAGTACCTCTAAAACTAGTATATTAGTGGATGTGTAATTACACAATTAGCAAAACAATGAACATCATTAAATATCTTGATGTTTTCTGCAAATATTATATAATAATATATAATGCTATGTTTTATTCACTTTTTACTGGAGTGATAATTATACAGTAGTATACAGTGGAGGAAATAGAGCCAGTGAGATGAAGTGGATAAGAAATGTATACTAGTATTGCTGTCTTTGACGAAAGTAAGATAAGCAGTAATATTTGGTTGGAAAATTTGATGTGGTAGTCATTATCATCCAAAGGCTTTCTTTACTCCATATGCTCTGGATGGTCTCTTATCTGCACATACTATATTATTCAGTGAAATTGCTAACTTCCCTACCTAGTGGCCTATCACTTATAAAAGGATATTATGTTTCAATTGAATAAATGTCCGCTATAAATGTATTTTTTCAATATGTATATAAAGTGCTCCAGAGAATACTGATGAAATGAAGACCCCCATGTTATATTTTCACATTTGTGTTAAGACATATGCATATTTCAGGGCTCAGGTGTATTGCCTGTTCGTAAGTGTGACTGATATTGTGTTGTACATAACCATGTCAGCTCTATTTCAGACACACCAATTCCAATTCCCAACATGTTAATTTTTGAGTGCTTAAGTAACCAAGACAAGAAAGTACATAAAGAGATTTGTACATTGTAAAATAAAAAATGTAGTGGAATGTAATGTTACAACAGTTTATAAAAAGTCATGGATTAAGGACTTAAGGACTGACATTAAAAAGATGTAGCAATCAAATGACTCTTACTACAAGCATGCAATGCTGGAGGCAACTTTAATGCACTAATTTGTAGTATTAATGAGGGACAAATTTGGCTCAACGATTTCATTAGACCAGTGTTAGTTCCTATTCCAAAAAAGGGAAAGGTAAGAAATACAGAACAATAAGTTTGATTTTGCATCCAGCTGAAGTGGTTCTTAGGATCATCAGTAATAGAATGGAGAGGAGGGCACATGAATACTCAGGGGATGTTGAGTTTGGGTTCAGAAAGGAGAGGCATGTATACATGATACCATAGGAGTAATGAGATCACAAATAGAGAGGAACATTTAATATGTGTACCATCATGTTTTGTTTGTTTTGTATATTTCTAAAAGGCATTTGATAGCATGAATTGGGTAGAATTAATAAATATTTTGCAGAAGAAAAGGAGGATAGGAGATTTATCTGCGATATATACATGCCTCAGAGTGCTCGGGTGCTAGTTGGGCTTCCAGAGTCAAAATGGGTAGTGTTTGGAAGATGAGTAAAACTGTAGTGTCCATTATCACCTGTGCTGTTCTAAGTATATTTGGAGGAAATGGTGAAAGAGGCTTGGAAAAAAACTGATGATAGGGATGAAAGTCGGTGGGTAATTCATAAAATCAGGTTTGCAATTGAATAAGCTTCAGTTGGTTTATTAGCCAATGAGTTGCAAGCATTACTGACTGCATAGGAAAGTCCAGACATGCCAACTCTCCCGATTTAAGCGGGAGACTCCTGATTTTTCCTTCTTACGTTCTTGATGAACTGTTCAAATTGTGTACTTAGCTTAACATGTTAATAAAGTGTGACATTCATTAAAAATTGGCAAAGTGTCATGAAGGGATTAAGGTGCCATGCAAATATTGTGGTAATTAAAAGTGATTACTTCGTGATACACTTCTAAAAATCTCCCGATTTTTCATTTTTGAAAGTTGGCATGTCTGAAAGTCATTGTGATAGGTGTGGGGTGAGAATAAATGTAAATAAAACAAAGGTTATGCAGTTTTTGAAAAAGATAAAGGCTGAGTTAAATATTAAAATATGAGTTCATAAACTAGAGCTTGCAGTTTACTTATCTCGGCAGTGTGCCTTCAGTTCTCCCAAAACCACACTTCACAAAGAATTCCTGAATGATTTCAGTTTCCCATGACTCTTCAATTAACGAAACTATATCTAAAACTATATTTTTATCACAATCAAAAGAATTTTCAATATCATCCATCTGTGCTAGAAGTGATTACATAATTCTCCTGTACAGTAGCTTCAATGTTTGAATGATACTCTCTGGTTGAGGGATTGAATTATGGCTGTTATGTTGACTGGGTGGAATTTAAGTTCAATGGCTAATGACTCCAAACATATAGTATAGCAAGGTGTGCAGTTCTGTATTAACCTATTTACCATAGTTAGTGTTTTGCCCTTTCTCAGTGCTCCCTCTGGCCTATTTGAAAATAGCAAGGAGTACTAGAGTAGATACACATCCCTTCCTCAGTTGAACTCAGGGCTGTAGAACACAGTTATATGTTGAAGGGAAGTTTATTGCTTGTTCAAGGTCATAATCAATGTGGTATAATATTTAGCCTGACCTATTCTTGTTAAACTACAGATTGACCATTAGAATGACTCATTTTTAGGTTAACAAAACAAAGAAATTTTATTCAGTAGGTATGTTTGTTTATTTGAGAGTTCTCCTAAAGAATGATGATCTACAAAATGGACCAAAAACTTAAAAAAAAATAATAATGTATGTCGATTATCCTTCTACAAAACCATAATTCTTGTCTGGGGATTTTTAATTTTTTTTAGGTTAAAAACATATTAAAGCAACAAATTTGTTTTACGCCATCTTATGGACTGCTGTGGTCAGTCTATCCCCAATACATAGGGAGAGATGGTGGACCTATTTATTTGGTTTTGCTAGAGCTCATTGAGGCCTAAATGTAAAGGAATTATTCCCTCGATTCCAAATGAACACCTGCTACTGATATTCACAAAATTTAGGGCGTCTGATTCAGTCATGAATCTTGGAAGTTAGAATTCAGTATAGTTTTAAAGGTTGGAATATGTAGATACGAAAATTTTCGAGAGTATTTGGTTGTTGATGCCATCAAAGAAGAGAACAAAAATCACCGTTTTGCTGCCGTTACACTAAAAACCAGTCTGAACACTCACCAGAGTGATCTGCTAACTGTTTTAGTTGACTGTTTACGTCGGTGTCGAAATGAAAAGTGAAATGTTCTACTAATTCGTCGATATGTATGCAGAATTTTCTGTGATAGAAATTTTTTGTGGATTGCATATTACATGGGTTTAAGAATTAATTATTTCCTGTAATATTTCATTTGCAATTGGACATCGTCATTTTATTCACAGAAAGTGAAGCTTTAGTTAAGATCAAGCAAACGCTCATCGTGGTCCATCGATCCCTCGGAATGCGGCTTCGAAATTTTCGCGCGGATTGATTAAATTTTTGTTGATTCCGGCGCCCGCGCCAAGATGGCGCACGGTTATATCACACCGCCACTTATCATATGAAATAGACGCGACTTGGAGAATGCCAACCAATAGGCCGCCAATAGCGCGTTGAAGGGAGAAGCCTTCCTTTTATGAGTGAAAGTGGAAACTACCTTCTCTGTTGGTCGATAGTAATTGTCTTTTCATCTAAGGCATGTTGGACATTCTGCGAAAGCCTACGTGGAATACACCGGTAACATTACACACAGTACACAGTAACAGTACACACACACAGTAACAGTACACAGGCAACATTATGAATCCGAGAAGCAGCAGCCCATCACTACTTTGGGTGGGGTGGTATGGTATGTCTCTCAAATGAAATATCTCTGAAAATGAAGCTTTCGGAAATGCGAGCTTAGCTTTTTTGTTTTCCTTCCAACTTCAACATGTGAGTTTAAGTTCCCCCAGTAGGACGATCTTTCCCTCATCTCGGACAACGGTGGTGTGGAGGGGTCACGGCCAAAATGAAGATTACGAAGAATTCTTCAACCCTTCGAAATGTAGGACTGTAAAACAAGGATAACCTTTATGTCCTGCACTCACGGCCCACAATTAAGTTGATAGCATCTCGATATACGTATAAATCCAGGTGCATGCGGTGATAACATTTACATATTCCAACGTGGCTTATTGACTCGCGCTGATTAATCTCATATTTTTCTTTTAGGAATAGTTGTATGAAATTAAAGCACGGTTTTTAAGTCCCCAGTACATTAGTGAAGTCGCGGCACGAAGTTTGTACGGAACGTGGAAAAATATCTCTGTACCATGCTACCAGCCGTATCGGGAAGCGGCTAGCCTATAAAGAGTACTCGTACATCAGTGGACGCCAGTAGATCGTCAGTGGATCTCTCCAAGTAAGACACTTTTTCAATGATATTTGTATGGTGTCACCGTATTCAGTTTACTTGAGTAGCCTGAGCAACAGGAAAATTTAGACTGGTTAACATTTTTACCAGCAGACTCTTGGAGTCGTCTCCAAACATTTTACTGTTCGTCAGCCTAAGGCAGTATATAAAATATTTCAATTTGTCACGTACAGAATATTTAGCATATTTCACGCACTCAGTGTACATTTATATAATTTATAGCATATTTCACACCTTTTCACTGTATTAGGAAATTATTGTGAAAGAATCCGAAGACTTTTCTTCTACATACGGGAATTTCAGTGATATAGATTCTATAGAAATAACGACTCGTCAAAAGAAGTGAAGCGGTATTAATGATAAAACACGCTCCGTAAGGACTTACTGGACATAGTTCTCGTTCATAAGGGCTGAGTACGGCAGTGCTTCAGCGAAATGTATTTAATCATCCATGACGGGAATGATGCGAGTCAATATAATATAATTACCAGCTGTTCACGTTTTTACAGGGATGATTCCGCCATTTTTAATTACAATATTCAAATGTACCCGAATTCCACCAAATTTGTACTTATTCCATTTTTTAAAGTTGCAATAACTTTTAAAAAACAAATGCTGAAACAAAAAAAAAAAGATTTTCTGAAATGATGAACTCATATAAAATATGTTCGATGAGCTGGATTACTTAGATCTCGTATTTGCGGTGTCGCAAAAATGAAATTTATCTGGGATACGGAGTCAATCAGGATTTTTAGACTTTTTTTGTATTGACGTTCATTGAGTTTCTCGGTCGTACTTCTATAATTTCAAAACTCTGAAAACAAGTAATTCCTTTTTATAAAAAAATCAACACTATCGTGATGCCTCGGTCACCGTAATCACCCGATAGAACCCTTGCGACTAGTTTTGTTTCAAATATGAAGAAAACGTCGAAAAACTAACTTTTTACGATCAAAGAGGAGATGAAGGCGGGTGAGCTAAAAACTATGCTAAAAAGTGCGTCTATGACAGTTTTTGAGCGATGGAAAAAGCGTTGGCATAAGTGCATTATGCCACATGGGAATTACTTTGAAGGGAAGGAAAAAACATTTAAAAATACAAATTCAAATTCTAGTAAATTATCGGCCAGAACTCGTGAATGATTTGAATTTTTCAGTTCAAAATTACTTTCTGGAGCTGATCCTTAACTTGGGGCTCCGCGGGCTTTCCCATTGAAACGTAAAATTCGGGATGGGCATGTACCGATTACTCTTCGTCGCTCTCCTTATACATCCAACAGTCTCAAATTTCACTTCAAGGAACCCAGCATGGTGCGATCCCTGGTTGCGCGTTACCCATGGTGGGATGCACTCGCGGAATGAAGTATTTACACTTTAAAGCAGAATTCGTGTTTTCTCTTCTATTTTTGTGGGTTTCCTTTTGATATTGGATACAGTATTTGAAAAATAAGTCAACGTTTCGTTCTTATTTACTGAGAACTTCGTTAGAATGTGACTGAAGAGTTCGTTTTATTTTTTGCCCTAATATTTAGTTCACTGAGACAGCCTTGGTGACAATATAAACAAATATCAAGTGGTCCGCTATCATGCATGGTAGTATGCATCTTTTCCACACAATTTGGAGACGGCGACCATCTTCCCTAATGAAATAAGAGTGTCGTATTCAATCTCAATTACTAATATTAAAATATTATACTCTCTTCAACAGCTTTTCCCCAAAGTAGGAATAGAGGTGAATCGCTTTCTTACACCCTAAAACTGTAAAATCACCTCATTTCATCAAAAATCCTTAGGTCCGTTTTCACGATGAAATTTACTAGAGCGAACAAACTTCAGAGTAAGTTTTCGCCTAATTGTGCTTCATACGAGGGTAGGCTGAAAACTAATGCACACATGCTTGTAGACCACAAACAAAATGACCTTCAGTAGCTTTCTTGGTGGCATGTGCAAGCAACATTCCCCATCAACACGCATTCGCGGGTTTGAGGACGTTACATTCAACCAGTGTATTTTGAGAAGCGGAAGTACAACGGCGTGTTCTAGTGCTATGTCAATGCGAGTTAAACAGCGTGCTGTTATCTACAGCTGCCTTCACCTCATCGCCCGAGGTGTAATGATTACCCTGGAGGTGTCTCTTGAGCTGAGGAAAAAAATAAAAATCGCAAGGCGCAAGATCGGGGGAATAAGGAGGGTTGCTCACAGCAATCCAATCGATGCTGTTTGTTCTCGTCTATGAGACGGCGTGGTACCCATCGTGCACATATTTTCGCTATCCCAATTGTTCAATAATGGAGCCGACAGGTTCCTTGGATATTCCAATATGGTTTTCGATACGCTTTTGAGTGTTTTGCCGGTCATTTAAAATCAAATCTTCGACGAGTTTGCGATGGTTAACATCTGTGGCAGTGATCGGGCGTCTGCTGCGTGTTTCATGAATAATTATGGCTTTTCCAGGCTCGCAACCACGAAATTTTACTACCCATCGATTTAAAGTAGACCTATAAATAATATCGTCAACATAAACAGCCTTTAAACGACGACCAATCTCAGTAGGAGTCACTTTTTCAGCAGTTAAAAATTCGATAACAGCACGCTGTTTAACTTGCGTTGACATGGCACTAGGACACGCCTCCATGCTTCCGCTTCTCAAAATACACTGGATTAATGTAACGACCTCAAACCTGCGCGTGCGTGTTGGGCATTAGTTTTCAGTCTACCCTCGTAATTGACCCATTTTAGAGATTTTTTTCCAATCAAATCAATTTAAAAATACTTCTGAAATTACTGCGTTCTGAGGCCCGTTTCTCAAAGTTATAAGCAGGTTCACAAATCATTTGCACTTGCGGAGTGCGCTCATGGTAATAAATGGTGCAGTACTTGTTACTTGCCCGCATTGCATGTAACCCTACGAATTTTATTTTTATGTTACATTTTAGATGGGTAGCGGTAGACCAGGAGTAGAGAGTTGGACTATTGCCCGGAGGTTCCGGGTTCGATTCCCGGGCACCTGCAGCGCCACCCAAGTTATGTGATTTTTCGGGTACCTGATATTCCTGGGAAATCATAATCGGCACAGGGAAAGGAACTGGCCCCCCAGTTGTTGATTACTCTGTATATGTTTTGTATTACATTTTAGTTTGTTTTCTGATGTCTTTTAAGTCGAATTTTCGCTTCGATGAACCGGCCCCTTCTGCATCAATATGCTGCATAGGCTGGTGACCTTTCCTCACTTTTAAATGTCTTTTGAAGCTTTTCCTCCGACTTTTAATGATATCCGGTCAAAATATCCTGTATCTGTTTTAATAATATCCGTCAAATAACGGGAGGGTTAGAGAGTTTTCAAATTATTAAACTCGACCTTCAATAGAACAAAAAACCGCAAACATATCCATAATCTCATGCCCTAATACTCTGTAGTACAACTGATGGAATGGACAACCGAGAAGATTGTGACGAGTGAACTTTAAATAAAATGCACACCAGTGGTAGAAGTAATGTTAACCGAAAGTGCAGACACAAAGCCTTACTAATATGATCAATCTCGTGTATTCACCATCTTCGTGACAACCTGACTGATCAGTTCTCGTACTCACAACGTTCATTTACGCGATTATTTTTTTTATTCGATGTACGCGTACATTTCTGGTAAATTTAGTCTAGCGGCTTGTTCGTTACTTGATTTTTTTACGCCGCCAAAGAACAGTACGACATAAAGCTTTTTGTGTCACGGAACGACATTAGCGGAATTTTCGGTCCTTCTAAGATATGTCAATGTCCACGATATCAAAGAATATGTCGCTGTGGGTGTCGCAAATGTTGAAGTCTAAATCAATATCGACGCCAATATCAATATCGCTTCGACATCCAATGTCGCGTAGACATCCAGTGTCAACACTATCTATCTCGATCTGTCATATCGTCTGTTAAATTGGCCCGTTGAGCCCATCACAGAGGATTTTAACTCCGAACAACTTCGAATAATGTACGTGCCGAAAATCCTCCCAAAATGATTCTCGCAATGTGTGATTGTACATGGAGGAGTACTCTTAAAAATCTATTACGATTACAGTCCATATTTTTGTAAGATTTCTTTTGCCTTTACCATGGTTGGCAGATGTAAGGCGTCATTTTTGACTCACCAGGAATCCCTAGATCCTTATGGATGGCCTAATGGATGACCATGTAGCAAATATATATCGTATAATTCGAAAATATGTAAAAACTTTTGTTTATTTCTTGCATGAACGAAATTTTTCTTAAAAAGTCTGCTAGTGAGTCTATAACCGCATTCAGTTTCAACCGAGAGACATCAGTACCGCCGTAGACATCAATAGCTACGTCAATATCAATATCACCCTTGACGTCAATATCGATGTAGACAAAAATATCGCATTCGACATACATATAGACATTAGTATCGCCATCTAAGTCAATATCGATGCCGAGTAATCCGTCAAGATGGTACTTAATGCTCGGTTAACCAAGCAAGCTGTAGATTGACGGTTATAGCTAGCAATTTTTTAAAATATGACATACATGCGTTCATTTTTCGGAGTGAATGACAATAGTTGATCAAAATAATTAAAGTGAAAGAGTGATATGGAAAATATGGTAGCACGATAAGTCAATACATTCATATTTTGTCGATATTTTTATATCGACCAGACGTAAATGGGAAAATTTAATGAAGCGATATTTCCCTGCATGAGCCGTAATGGACATTGGTATGAGTATATGGCTGAAATGGGCATCGGGATGGTGTGGTGGCTAACGCACAGGCTTCCCACCGAGAGGGCCCGGACCTTCAAATCCTGGAGACAACAAATATTTTTAGTGGTATCCTGATCCCTACTTGAGGTACTTTGTGGAGAGCACTTTGAGTGAGTACGACGTCCATCGAATGGGATATTAAATTGCGGACCCCTTGGCACCTTTCGACAAGAGTAGACCGAGTTTCTCTCCACACTATTTTTCCCATCCGTCCCTAATGGCGCAAATGACTTAAGCTGTCGGTCGCCTTCCGTAAAAACAACTGCTACGGATGAAATTCTCAATCTCTTGGATATTTTCTGCGTTCTTTCGAGTTTCTATTATCTTACCCGACTTATCTCTAATTGTTAGTACAGATCTTGCCTTCTTACTTCCCAATAGTGATTTAACCTCGCTGTATTGAGCCCTTCCTCTGCAAACTTTCCATATCCTCGCTCTGCGTCTTCCACCATGCTTCTTTTGCTATATTATATGTACATGCGTGGGTCGCGGTAGTCAAGGGTGTAGAGCGTTGGACTACTGACTGGAGGGCCCGGGTTCGATTACTCTGGGCACCTTCAGCTCCACCCAAACTATGTGATTTTTCGGGTACCAGATCTTCCTGGGAAACCATAACTGGCAAAGGGAAAGGAACTGGCCCCCCCTTCCCTGGCCGTCGGGCTTAGTACTGGATGAACTCTACCATCACATACCAAACCGACCTTCAGGTTGATTACTGTGGTCATGGTTTTTACATATAATACAAAACCCGCCATCATATAATAATTTGAGTTTCACCAATACGTATATCAAAGTTTGGACTTTAAATATATATACTTCAGTTATTGGGTGCGATTTTGTTATGATTCCGTATTGAGCAACGTGTGCTGGAATCTATCCGTGACGGCATTAATCTCTCTTTATTTTATCTCGGTGATTAAATATACCAAAATAAAATCACGCTATAATAATCCCCTCAGTGTCACGAGCAAACTCAGATGTCCTCTCCTGTACCTTTCTAAAAGACATTCTTGCATGCTCTCCTCGTAAATCAAGTCTCTCAACTTAATTCCTCCAATATACCCGCGACGCTTCACCGCTCCTCGTAGCAATTTTGAATAAACCGACAATATTAGCCATATTCTGGAGGTATAGTTAGAAGAGAGTAATAAGGAAACCTGCCATGTAACGACAATGGCGATGATGATCCTGATTTAATAGGCTATGTCATAAATTGAAGGAATTCTTGATATTAACTCGATATTAACAATAAGGATTGAGGTAACGATGTGGACGTTACTAATGCTATATTACTCGATATTGAATGATGTACCTGATAATTATTGCTAATCATAGAAATAAACACGAAATATCCTCTCTACCGTCAGATATTTTCTTGACGTAGACGGTCGATAATGGACAATTAGTATTGCACAGACATAATGATGGCTCAATTTATTTTATTTTTTGGGGGCTATGCGAACGTGTGTTTGGTTGATTATACTAAACTTTAGATTCTCTCACTCAAAATATAGTTTCGATAGAGTAGAGGCAACTTCCTTGAGCGTAAAACCTGGGGGGATATGCCGAAATATATTACAAGCTGGTCCCGGAGTCCGGACATCCGAAAGAAAATTCTTTAGATCCACGGAGTTACCGCCTCCAGAACGAGTGTGGGGGCTCGAAAATCCTTTGTGCATGGCGCCAAAAAACTTCAAGCCTACCCTGTCTGTGACTGTTGGCTAATATATCGTAATGAGAACCAAATTTCCTCGGGAATTATTTGAAGTTGAATCATTCAATATCAATGCCATATTCTGTGGATAATTCCAGAACTAAAACTAATTAGAAATAGCGTAATGATTTCACCGACGAAGAATAAATGGGATTCTTAATGATAGGTGAATGATCGTAAACCTTGCAAATAAGCATACAATGCCGCCTTCGTCTTAGGAAAAACTTTTTCATTATTAATTGTCGACCTTTAAACTTATAATTATAAACTAAACTAAACGAAGGGGCCGAAAATCGTATATCTGTTGCTCTCAACCGATGAGTAGAATTATGTAGCCTCAAGAAAATCATTTAACTCTTTTCACCGTATCAAATCCTGTGCAAAGAAATATTTCATGAAATAATGTGCTTTTTATCGATAAGCTTAATTTAAATCACTTCGGAGGGAAAATATTAAAATAATGAATACAACTTTCATCGAAGAACCCGTGTTTTTTATGCATACCATCAATTCATCCAACAATAACACAGGCCTACAAAAAAAATTTTTTTTGGTGCCAGAAATCTTTGTGTTGATTTTAACTATATTTGTAGAGCTGAATCCAAATATGAAATCCAATTTTATTTAACAGCTCTACTTTTTTAGATATGGCACATATTACGATTAGTTGTTTTAGTATTTGATATATTCCGGAAAATAATTTTCAAAGTTAAATAAATCTATAAGTATACTAATTTATAACCACCCTGCGGTGTTCCTTTTATTTTCAATAAACTTTCAATAAGTTATGTATATTTCTATATTGTAAGCCAATGAGATAAAAAAAATACGGTACCGGTACAAAAATACGGTACGGTATCGGTACAAAAATAAGTTTTTATCGCACAAGGGAAAAGGATATGCTACCCTTCTTTACTCAAGAAGACAATCTTAAATTTTGTTTAGACGTTAAGGGTCATTTGGAAAAAATGGGACTACTATCACAATATGATGCTAGTGATTGGCGTTTGTTTATTGATAGCTCCAAGCGTAGTTTAAAATGTGTACTTCTTCACAATGGTAACAGGTTTGGCGCAATACCAATCGCTCATTCAACTAAAATGAAAGAAGAATACGAAACAATAGCATTGGTCTTACAGAAGATAAAATACCAGGAACATCGCTGGGTGATTTGTGTAGATTTAAAAATGGTGAACTTTCTTCTTGGGCAGCAAAGTGGCTACACAAAATATCCTTGTTTCTTGTGCCTCTGGGATAGCAGGGACAGACAAAACCACTGGATTAAAAAGGAGTGGCCTAAGAGAGAAAACTTGGTTGTTGGGAAAGAAAACATCATTGCTGAATCTTTAGTTGAAAGAGAGAAAATCATCTTACCGCCTCTACATATTAAACTAGGCCTAATGAAGCAATTTGTTAAGGCTCTTGACAAGGATGGACCATGCTTCGGCTACTTAAGACTAAAGATGCCCCATATAAGTATTGAAAAACTTAAAGCTGGTATTTTTGAGGGGCCACAAATCAGACAACTTACAAAGGATCCTGCTTTTGTCGAGTCAATGAATGAGATTGAAAAAATTAGTTGGATGTCAATTAGTGGTTTGTTGAGGTAATAAAAAATTTTCTAGAAAATCACAAAAGTGAAAATTATATTGAGCTGGTAAACATTATGCTCAGTAACTTCAAATCACTTGCATGTAATATGAGCACAAAAGTTCACTACCTACACAGCCACTTAGACAATTTTCTTGGAAATTTAGGAGACACAAGTGAAGAATAAGGTGAAAGATTTCACCAGGATATAAAAACAATGGAAGCTCGCTACCAAGGAAGATGGGATAACCATATGATGGCAGATTACTGCTGGTGCTTAAAACGAGACTGTTTGAACAAAGTGCACTCAAGAAAATCGCGCAAAAGAAGCTTCCGATGTGTTGAGTGATGTTTTTATGTATTTTTTTCTTTTCAATTTGTTTTATTACAGTAAAAAATTTTAGTATTTGTGTTCAATTGTATTGTAAAATTCTGTTGTGTTCGTGGGTGATTTAACAGCCCTAGAAATAAATCAAGTCTTTATATTTAGTGGGTTTTATTATTAATATAATATTCCCATATCATCATGTAGAAGGTTTTTTTACGTAAGTATCAACATATCTATATCTTGAAAACTATAGCTGATAGGAAAAAACTAGTGTCATAATTGGATTCAGCACCCCAATTGTTCTTTAAATCAGCATTAAAAGCTCCGGCACCAAAACCACTGTTGGCCTGTGTAATCAGTAATGCGTCTCTTGGTCAGCAAATATTTATTACGCGTAATTAAATCATTTCCATCAAAATCGAAAGAGAACGGTTCCATTTCTTAAGAGGTTCTCACAATGTCTCATTTACCATTTTTTTTAATTGGGATAAAAAGACCGTTGGAATGTACTGTGGAGGGGGAAGAAAGAGACTATGTTACGTAGAGCTAGGCTCCTCGATTGTGGAGTCGATAATTAAGGTTCGGACAAAAAATGTAATGGCTCTCTGGGAAGAATAAAATGGAACTCATTAGTGATACAAATGATAGTCGTGTTTAATGATTGATTTAATTAAGATCTAGAATTTATTAATAACATTTAATTGTCTTAGATGCATTTCTTCGAATGTAGTCGCTTGACTTTTAAAAATGTGGATAATGCGAACAAATTAATAAGTTTATTATTAAGTGGGTAATTCAATAGATAGAAAAATATAAAAACAAATTATTTTGGGTAGTTTTTTAAAAAATTTATGAACATATTCTTTGAGCTCGACACTTTTCCCAGCGGTTCTCCAACTTTTTGAATCCGTCCAAAATGTTGGATTTTAAAGGTCCTTAAACCAGGATTCTGTGTTGGCGATGACCTCCTCGTTCGATGTGAATCGTTTTCCGATGAGCCATTTACTCAAGTTTGAAAGTAAAAAATTCACTGGGGGCCATATATGGTGAATGCGGTGGACGTTGTGATAATTCAAACTTTAATTCCATAATCTTCGCTATCGAAACTTCGCAGGTGTACACCCGTGCATTGTCTTGATGGAAGAGAAGATTTTTTATTGCCAAATGAGGACGTTTTTTCATGATTTCTTCGCTCAACCAGTGTAATAACGGCGCCTATTACTCTCCATTTATCGGTTGTCTTTTCTGAAAGAAATCGATGTAGATGATTACATGTGCATCCCACAAAACCGTGGATATCACCCTGTCGGCCGATTTCACTGTCTTTGCCTTTTTCGTAGCCCTATCGCCTTTAAAAACCGTTCCTTTGTCTCTAGAGTGTAGTAGTGTATCCATGTGTGGTCTGTAGTCGTGTATCAAAGCAGAAAATTGTCAGAATAGCAACAGAAAAGCGCTAAAATAGCCTCCGAATTGACCACACGATTGCGTTTATCCCCTGCTGAGAGCAAACGCGGCACCTATCTTGCCGAGATTTTTTTCACACCTATCTTCCCGAGCTGTTTCATGCAAAGTTGAAAACACCGCACTAGCTTGTGATTTACCTGCGACCTCAACTATTTCGCGATCATTGATTCGTCGATCACTCAAATCCATACCGTAGATTTTGTTAATCGTTTCGGAAGAAGTCAATTTTACTGGATATCCCGATTGATGTTCATCTTTTGTGAACCTAAGGCCAAGTTAAAAACCATTGATTCAATTGTGAAGAGTCGCAAACACAGGAGCAGATGCGATATTAACTCAATCCAATTCGGTTTTATCTCTTAAGGTGTTAAGCATTTAAATATACGACATTTGTTCGTCCATTTTTAAAATCACAGCACCATTAACCTTTCCTTCACTCATAACTGTAGGTTTATAAACTAGGCGTAATTCCCGATGAATTTTAGCAGCCGTCAATCCTTTTGCATGCAAGAATCGTATGACAGAACGCATTTCACAGCTGGCGGGATCAACGATTGTCGCGGACATTGTTGTTTGCATGCACGGACAAGCAAACGACTTCTGAAACAAAACAAATGCTGCTATAGCTTCTCAATGAATTATTAGATGGCGCTGCAGGAGCAAAGCTGTGTTCTGAAGCGCCAATATTTAAATATAAGCAAACGGTACTTACTTTAAGAATACGCTTCGTAAGTGTTTAATCACCACACGAAACTCAATTTTTCTATTTTTCTAAGTTTACAACATCGGTTGCTTCAGTCGACAATGGAAATAAAACCAAGTGGTGGGCATGGCTGAAACATTAACGGCAGTCTAATTGGAGATGGGGCTAACTAATTGAAAACCTTTTCCGATACTACGAGCCCCATCTCTAGGATTTTCTAAGAAATTAGTTAATGACCCACGTATCACGCATCAAGAATGATAATTTACCAACATCTCCTGGAATAAAAAAGTTATTAATTTTAAATGTCAAGTTTATTCCGTGCACAAATATGATATCAATATGGTGAAACTTGACACTATCTTTTGCCATTTTAATATCATATTTTCTCAGTCAATGCCAATCTCAATGGCCCATGATTTAAAGTTTTTCATGCACTGCGGATATTCTTTTAAATGAAATACGAGTATGTCAATTCCATGGTTTAAAAGTAACTCAATATACAATAAAGCTTGAACTTATATAATACGTGAAACGATTTTGTTCATGGGAATTAGTAAAATAAACGTACTTTTAAAACCCTCTGGCATGAGTGCAACGAATTTCTCAGTGCTAACAATGTGCGGCCTCTTGTAAGTCACCTAGTTCTCCCTTTTCCTTTGTACAGTATGTGCCTATGCCCAAATCATGAATATAATGAATGTCCGAATAAATTCATATAAAAAGTGCATCCGATGTCACTTCATATTCTATCCAATGTCACTTCATGTAAACGACAGTGAAGATTAGCATACATGTACGCGCGATAATGAAATATTAAGGAAAAAAAATCGAACATTTTAAAATCCAGCAGGAAATGTATTTATCCACCGACATGACTGAAATCAGCCATTTTAATTCAGCAGTTCTGAATTGCTTAGTTTCGCAGTTCTTCTCTCGGTGTAATTGGTGCCGGCTGCACCCCTCGTAAGTAGGTGCCCTAGTCTGCGCAATTCGTCCTTATCAATTCTGGGTCACATTTAACTAGGTCGACATTTATATAAGTATTTGATAGACGAAGATTCCTACCGTTTTCGGTCAAATAGAACTTAGATTTTTTTTCAAAGTCGATAGCAACATTTTCAAAGAAATTTCCTGTACGTATTTCAAATGGAGTGCGATATCATCAGGGTGATTCGACGTTGAGATGTGGCAGCCTTTTACCGCAATTCCCCAAACTATATGACCGGTAAAATAATATCAATTCCTTTGGAATAATTAAATGTATAGTAACCGTACACAAACAGAGTGCACTACATACTAAAAGAATTTAGTTACTCTAATATTTATTTCTAGAGTAATAAAAGTTTTTATTATGCTTAGTCATTTTACTTTTATTGATCACCTTTGGTGTTATATTTTTATCTCAACAGAAAGGCAATTTTATGTATACATTATACACTCGTATACTCGTATATATAATTTAAATGGTGAAGTTAGACAGAGAAACACAAATGAAACACACGCATTTTGAATTTTGTATTTATATGTATGTATGTATATATATACATATATATATATATATATACAAATTATATATATATATATTTGTATATTTATAGGTGATAGCAAGTAGGGAACAGAAAATCTCTCGGATGATCCAGCAGCGTGGGCACTTAAATTCCTTTGAATTTCCTTTTCTATCGCTGTAATTTCGACCCATCACGACCGTCGCTCTACTGGAGCACACGGAAACACCACGACAAAAAGGAAATGTTGCTTTCCGCGGCTTCCTCCGTCGGCCTTCGGGGCAACGTTTCCCGAATCTACGACGCGACACCTCTCGCCGTCGACCCCCTCTCGTGCCGGACAGTGGTGGTGGCTTCCCGCGCTTCGCCCACTGGACAGCGTGGCTGGATGAGGTGGTGGGGTTTTGTGAGAAGTGGGGCGGAACCGGAGGGTTTGGCGCGGAGGGGGGGCGGGAAAGCTTGGTCAGCGGCAGTTTTGCGGGGACGGACGCGACGGAAGGGGGACAAAAAAATATATATCGCCGAAATTGGTAACGATGACATTGTTAGACGAAAGGGGAGCCGGGCGTGGACGAAGAGGGAGGGAGGAAGGGAAACGTAGGGGGAGTGTAGTGTTTGGGGAGGAGGGAGATGCCCTTTGAGGTGAATCGGGAAGGGTGAAACGTGGGGTTTTGAGGGGAGAGGAGGGTAGAGGAAGGAGAGGAGAGGAGTTTCGTTGAGGGGGGATGTTGGCGAGACGGGAGGAGGAAGCATGGGAGGAAGACGAAGGGAATGGTGACGAGAGAGCGGGGTGAGAGTTTCTGGGGGAGATGGAGAGGAGTTGGTGGGCCCGCCCAGTAACGTGGATAGTGGAAAGCCCCCCCCCCCCCCTCTCCTTTACTCCACCAAACACCTCTCCGACCCCTCCCCTCCACACAGTAGAGAGAGAGAGAGGGGGGAGAAGGGCGGATAATTTAATTGGAACGCCTTCTCGGGTTACGATCGCCCAATTATACGGAGTGGCACTTAAGCTCGTAGGGATTGAGCACGGTGCGAGACGGGGGTGTGGGTGAGGTCGGGTGGAGTAGGGGAGGATGGGTGAAATGGGATTGGCAGGGGGAGGAGGGTTGTGTGGGAGCCATAAGAATGGAGGGATGGCGGTGGTGGGCGCGAGGGGTGGTGGAATTGGAGGAGGAGTGCGGGAAGGGAGGAGAGAATTGGGAAAGAGTCCTTTTTTCGTGGAGAAGAGGTGACGGTGAGGGATGAAAGTGAGGTGGTGGGAAGCGGAAGGTTGCCCTCCACCACCGAACCCCCACAGGGTAAGCCGTAGTTTGTGCATTAACGGCGGCGTGTAATAAGAAACGAGAGTTTTGAACGTCGCCGCACATTAATTTCGCGCTTCGTTTTGGAAAAATTTGACCATCCTTCCGGGGGCCCTCCATGTCGGAGGATCTTCGTCGTCCGATCTATTATTATCCCGTTGGTAAGAGGGCGTTGAGTGGGAACCCGCGGGGCTCGGCTTCGCACGTGCCTCGATTGGGCAACGTCGACGGGCTCCGGACTTTGTGACGCTGTAAAAGACACGAGCCGGTTACGCGAAATAAATGGGATTAGTAGGTACACGGTATATATATATATATAGTATTGTTCAAAGCAGGTGATTGTCAGGCTTGATCGAGGGGATCCGAGGGCTGAGTCGTGGGTGACGCGTCGCCGTCAGACAAAGGGGTACTTAGCGTCCCATGGGTGAGGGACTGCGTGGCTTTAGTGTGCTCGCTCGATCGGGAGTGATGTGACGTTTTAACACCCAGACGTGCGAGATTTCACCCGACATAGAGCATCCACTAATGCACTTAAAGAGGTTACTGGATTCGGGGACGGAGGACGAGGTGGTTGGAGGGGTGGAAGGACACATAAATGAGTCCCGCTCAGGCGTCAAAGCGTTTGCCGAGGGTACGAGTTGACGTTAGGGAAATGTTAATGTGCTCATAAGCATTTGGACATTATAATTTTGGACTTCTGGAGCAGTTGGGTGTAATTTATGAATGGGAAAGGAAGCTGAACTCACCTAATGTTATGGGAGAACTAAAAACTTAATTATTTTTCGGAATCATGGCTGGTATTGCTGTCACTCTAAAACTTAATCTTTGAATACCTATCGTATTATTAAGCCTTAGATTATAATTAAATAGCCGCCCATGCAGAAGTCTACTAGGAGTTCAAAACGGTAGTGTAAAATAATGGGTGTAAAAACAATTTCATCCAAAAAGGGAGCTTCCGCCGAACTGCCGGCGAGGTCCATAATTAAGGTGGTTGGTCCATAATTAATCATGGCTCATTGACTGTTGTCTCCTTGCCTGATTTTCCAATTTCAAACTGATGAATATGGGCGCTTATTTTTTTTCAATTCTTTGAAATCCGACTGCATCATTGAATCTAAAGAATACTCATATTTTTAACTTCCGTCGATTAAAGTTTTACCTACTACGAGGAGTTTGCGCGAAATGTTAAAATGTATTAGAAATTCATTGAAAGATTTACACGAAAATTAAGGTTTGTTATGGATGCTGATGAAAACTGAAGAACAAAAATATGTAAAATAAAATGTAAATCTTATGAAAAGAAATATATCCGATGAAACTCTAGATTCCACGAACTAAATTAAAGAAGAAATATTGAATGAGGGATAAGATATTAAATTGGCGTAGTATTTTTAAAACCTTAAATTATCGAAAAAAATATGTCGGAATAACATTTTTCATTGTTGAATAGCGTTGATATTTGTATAAATATTTGCCCTGCTAAAATGTAATAAATCAGCTCGCGTCGAAGTCATCCCAATCATTTCAATAGGGCTCATATTTCGAGGTAAATTGCCTATGAATCCACGACGGAATGTGAAAATGTCGGGTGTTTATCGATGGTACGCTCTATGGTGAATAACTCTGGCCAAAAAGAAGGAGGAAACGGGTAATTTTTATAAACGCACACACGTATTTCCCCGGAAGCGGTTGCGCACAGCCAACGGCCCATATAGCCACGTTCTGCGCGTGATATGCATTTCAGAGGAAGTGGAGTCGGAATCATTTCGAATTCCACCCTTTGAATTCACTCCAAAATCCCTTTTTTTTTCCAGATTGACTCCTTGGCCAATTTGTATTCGTTTCCCTTCGTCCTCTACCCTCCGTAATCATGACTGCTGGCATAAGATTATACAGTGAGCCAAACGATGCCTAAGGAATCAATAAAATCAAGTGTCCTAAATCTTCATCGGCGATCTGATCGCGAGTTTGATCCCTCCCCTGCCCTACCTCTCTGGATTGACGCCCAGCCACTCCCGTGGGATGAGCCCCATACGAAGCGGAGTACGCACTGGAAATAAAATGTTATTTCCGCAACCCTCGGCGACTAGCAATTAATTTTAATGAGGCAAGATCCTTAGAGTTTTGATTTTTTTCCGGTTGCAGGAGGGAGAGAGAGAGAGAGAGAGAGAGAGTTTTCGCTAGATCTCGACAAAGACAATGATCCTCTCGTCGAAATTCGCATTCATTTATAAAGCACTGGGCATGCGTACTCTGCGTTGCATCTGTTAGTTGCACACGTGGATAATCCCGCATCAGCACTCTGTACACAAAGAGTGATCTCGGTCGTAATTGTAATCTACACTGTAGCGTTCGGTATGCTGTTGTCATCTTTTCTTCTCCCTCTCTCTCCAAAGGAAAATGGGAAACATTATCTTTCACGGCCATCATACTTACACATTCTCCTTGAAATTCTATTGCTTTGTTTTAAATTACAAAGGTGATACCTCCAGATTAGAAAGTAGCTGCACCTTAGAGTCTCAGAGTCTGGTGAAACGAAAACGTGTTAAATAGACAAGGATGTAGGAACTTACATGTTGACCAGGTTTAAATCTGGGCGATGCTTTTGGAAATTATTACCAACTAAACTCAAGCTGTGTGCTTTTCTGAGAAATAAAGGCAGCAAGGGAAATAGGACTGGTCCTCCTACTCCGTACGGTATGTGTATTTTACGCACCCGAAGTCCTAACATCACTGTAGGGTTAGATTTATCCTCACCATTCAAACTAACCAGGTCAGTTTGAACACTGTTATTGGGACCGCTAGAATGAATTGGACAACCAATAGGCTGAGTTGATAAGCAAATTAATAAATTGGCGTCGGCACCCTTGAATGCATTGGAATATTTTTTAAGTTTTTATTTTTCATCACAACATTTTAAATATTTTTACGACTATGACAAATTACCATCGCATCCATTTTTTTTAGTTTTCCAGTATATCGGTATGTTGTCTTTTTTTACTCCCAAAATTCCCCTTGTCCAATCATTAACGAAGCTTAAAACCTGTTTAGAAACAAATCAAAAGCATTGTAAACTTTATGAATTGACAAAAACAACAATAATCTCTACTAAGACTCTTAAAAAAAATAATGCAAAAATGACTTAAGTTTCTGTAATTGTTTTTCTCGCTTATTTTCTTTCCATTAATGCTCGCATTTCTTGTGATATACGTTTTGGAGATTCTCAGGAAGATGTACGAGTATACAATCTTTGAATTATACCTAACTGGCTTTAAGAGCCGTCCATACGTTACACAAAAAACGGGAAATATTTCCTCTTACATTTATGCTGGAAATTAAGGGAGCGTGTGTGACGTCGAAAGAAGATTAAGATTTTCTTATACTTTCATACTTGAGTTCCTAAGACGCTTGGTGGAATAGAGACATACCAGGAGATATGATGTAACTTTGACTTACTCGTACATGACATACTGTGTCTTACATAATCGAAATATGACTGCTATTTGAAAATTTCATTTTAGTGGGAGTACAATGCGTTCTCGGTGGATCATGTGAATGAAACGCGCATGTCAATGTCTTTACATTTTTTTTTATTTCTTCAAGATGCATGGAAATATGGTATTGGTTATTGTATCGTTCTTATATCCATATTGTGGAAGAGGTTTGGAGTTAAACGGTTGATAATATGGCTAATCATTAACATAACCAAGCAAAATCACAATCTTCAACCCAAATTTTCGAAAAGAAACGCTTTTACGGGCTATGTTAAAGCTCATTGTTTACTAACCCCAAACGCGTAAGATATTCTGAAATTAGGATAGGAAGCAGCTCCTTTCCTTTTGTCGCTGGCAGTTTCCAAATAAGTTCTGGCATCTAGAGAACCGCACTGCTTTATTTTAACCAGATTCAACTCCCATGTTAGAATCCGAGACCCTCCGGTCAGGAGACGAACGTCATACATGTTGCAAAAAAACGCCTCGTCCTCAATATGGGAGGGATGGTAACCTTTTCCGTACTCAGAAGAGATTTTTCAATCAAAAGGAAACTATTAAGTGGACCTACTGACTGTACTGCAAATTATCTAGCATTCACCGGAGTGAAGTATTGGAATTGATAGTCTCGCGAATCATAAGTACCTCGGCTTTTCTTCTTAGGGGGTGAAGGGTCGCGTCTGTTGGATTTTAATTTTTATTACACTGGAATTTAGAGTTTCAAAAAGGGGTTTAAAACGTCTTAAATAATATGTAGACAGTCCCCCTACATTGTGTAGTATAATGCACTCGTCCTGTACATCTCTTGCTTGCCAGACATTTCGATCCCTAAAGGCTTTGTGGGGAGTGGAAGAGCTAGAATTATTGAGGGATAAAGGGGAGCTTTCTTAACAAAATGGGTTTCATTTCTCTTCCCAGAGGGTTCCCGCATAATGACATACGGTGCTTTTTTATAATAGAACTAGAAACTGACGCTAGTACCGACGAGGCGTTCCCCAGACATATTAAGTGAAATTTAAAGGGAAACGGTTCTTTTTTCTCATTAAATATGAACTTCAATTTGAAATTACACTTATTTTATATTTTTTAGCAAGGAAATATAAATGTAAACTCATCCAAAGTGACATTTAATCATGAAGAATGTTTTACTTGAGATATTTTATCGTAAAAAATATATATTTATGCCCCTCTTCCCGTGTAGACAAATTAAAAAAAGCGGGATTTATACAGGGTGCGGCAACATAACTTCCTTTTTTAAAGGGATTTTGCTTTTGAAAAAAGGAAGTTTGTTGCAGAATGTTGCCACACCCTATATATTATTTCTGAAAAATTATTTACTAATTTATTTCATGTTTCCGTGTATAACGGCAAAAATAATAAAATATATTCTTTCATCTCTTCCACATTCATGCATTGTTTCATACATTCTTTCCCGAGAATTCGAATATTTCTCATATCGAGAGTCTCTTCGACTCCAAACACTCCTACCGCTTCCTCTCGAGCTATGAAATCCTTCTGTTTATATATATATATATATATATATATATATATATATATATATATATATATATATATATATGGATAAAAACATACTCACGCACACAAGTATATCATTATTTATCATTCGTAATCTACCGGTTATGGTAGTTCTTTTATGAACGCAAGGTACCAAATGGCACAACAACAATTCCCTTAATGACTAATAAATAATTTATAATATAATAATAATAATATTTTTAATTATAATTTAATATATAAGATAATTTAATTTAATTATAAGATTAATAATTTAATATATAAGATAATTTAACTGTGGAAAATTGCAACAAAGTTTTCATTATGTCTCGATTCCACAATATCACGCCTGATTCTTCACTTTTCGAACAATTCCCTTGTTTCTCTTAACAAAACACAACCCGAAATTCTACCTTATATGTATATAATATAAAAAATAAACACAGTAATCAACCCGAAGGTCGGTTTAGTAGGTGATGGTAGAGCTCACCCGTGTACCAAGCCCGACGGCGTGTGAATATTCACACATCAGGGTAGGGGGACCAGTTCCTTTCCCTGTGCCGGTTATGGTTTCCCAGGAAGATCTGGTACCCGAAAAATCAACTAGCTTGGGTGGAGCTGCAGGTGCCCAGAGTGCCTTGCCTGGGAATCGAACCCGGGACCCTCCGGTCAGTAGTCCAATGCTCTACCCACTAGACCACCGCGACCCGCACGTATATAATATAGATATATACAAATATTATATACGTATAATATAGATATATACAAATAATATATAATATTTTATAATATATATATACAAAGAATATATATATATATGTGTGTGTGCATATATATATATATACATATTCAAACTTGAAAATCCCGCCATACGGCGCACAAATATTCATTCAAACATAGAAATAGGTATAAGGAAAGGGGATAGGAAAACACATAAAAGGTGAACACAGGACATGTGGGGAAGGTGGTTTTTGAGCAGATCACGAAAGTAAAAATATATCCGGGATAAAAAAAATATCCGGGATAAGGAGATATTTTTACTTTCGTGATCTGCTCAAAAACTGCCTTCCCCACATGTCCTGTGTTCACCTTTTATGTGTTTTCCTATCCCCTTTCCTTATACCTATTTCTATGTTTGAATGAATATATATATATATATATATATATATATATATATATATATATATATATATATATATATACACTTTTTTGGAAAACCCACAAACGTGTAATGTAAATTCACTGATAGTCATAACAAACACAGAATATGTTCCTAATTCCTCTTGAGAAAGGTGGTTGGACCACCGAAAATTCGAGAACCAGTGAGTTTTTCCTCTTTTGTGTTTTGGTTTCTGTGTTTGTTATGACTATCAGTGAATATATATATATATATATATATATATATATATATATATATATATATATATATATATATATACACACACACACACATACATACATACATACATATACACACACACACACGAGGTCTGTCCAATAAATACGTGAACTGAGGCCATAAAAACTTTACTTTGCAAAATTTAGTCTACATTTTCCATATTTTGTCCCCTTCAAAGTACTCTCCACTCGTTGCTATGCACTTATTCCATCTTCTTTTTCACTGTTCAAAGTGCAGCCTTGGAAGTCCTTGGCAGTTAGGCTTTTTAGTTTTCTCGTCGTTGCTCGCTTTATTGTGTCCACATCTTCCCAGTGATGTCCCCTCATTACATTTTTGCATTGTGGGAATAGGAAAAAGTCTCAGGGGGCGAGATCTGACAAATAAGGAGGATGATCGATGATGGCGATTGAATTTTTTGCCAGAAGCTGGCGAACAATCAATCCTTTTTTTAAATTTTAAAAGAATTTTAACAATGAATACTGAATAAGTTTGTCATGGTGAAGGATCCATCCTTCGCCTTGAGTCAAATTTGTTCGTATACGACGCACACGATCTCTCAAACGCTTGAGAACTGTAAGATAGAATTCAGCATTTACTGTTTATCTTGCAGGAAGAAATTCATGATGAATAACACGTTCGACATCAAAGAAAACCAGGAGTATGTCTTTGATTTTCGATCGGCGTTTTCTTGAAATTTTGGCTCGAAGTTCATCTTTTGCTTTCCACTACATACTTTGAGATTTTATTTCAATGTCTTACTCGTAAAACCACGATTCGACACAAGTGATTACCCTATTGAGAAATCCAGCATCGTTTTCAAGTGAATTTTTCCGGTCAGTAACACATTCAACTCTTTTTAACTTTTGATATGGCGTCAGTACCTTGGGCACGATTTTTGTACAAATTTTTGAAACCCAAATGTTCGGTTAAAATAGTGTGCACTATTGGTTTTCCTAAATTCAGTGCATCATCTATCATTCAGACAGTTTTTTGACGATCGGTTAGGAACGCACACGATCAATGTTGTCGTCAACACAGGTGGTTTAAGGTCGTCCCAGCCTTGCATTATTCGTGACATCTTGTCAGTCATCTATAAAACGCTTATTTCAATTGAAAACGTATGGATTTTTTAGAGCATTATCACCGTAAACAGGTGTCAACACTTCAGTAATTCCTTGATAACTTTTAAACCGCACTTCAACAAAAAAAACTTGATTTGTTGAATCGTTGCTCCTTGATTTCGTCAATTTCCACTTTCGACAAACAGTAAAAATAAGGACAACAGAAACTAACATAACTGGCACCATACGCACAGCTCGACGATCCGCCAAGCACGGACGGCTCTCAGGCAACTAGCGCCGCTAGCGGGCTCCTATCGCTCGTATATCTGTTCGGTGACTAGTGTTCCATCCATACTTTTAGCTATGCCGGCGTATCACACTCTTGAGTGCGTTTTAAAGTAACGTGATTCGCAAGTTTAATCTCCCCTTGCTATGTCCCGACATTGGTGGTAAATGTGCATGAGGCTTGGTTAAAGTATATTCAGGAAACTTTAATGGTGTCTGGGGGAGTTTGTGTTGGTTACTATCCATCTTATTCTCTTTGGTGATCAAAGTTAAAAGAACTTTCATTGTAAATCTCGTAAACATATGAATAGACATTAAACCCAAAACTCTCCCTTAGAATAATATACGCGATAAGGTTTACAACTCAGAATTTCAGTTTTTAGAGTACGTATAGAGATAAGTTGGAGTATTTTGACGTTTTATTTAGTGATTTTTTATTTGGAGTCCCTTTGGTGGAGCATTATCATTGCGAAACTGGCGTATTATTCCCCTGTGAGCAATGGTATATTCATAAAGCGAGCATTCATGTTGAAGTATTAAGATTTTCCTTTGTATGAATACGAAGGGTTATCTCCCGTTTGGCTTCGTGGTTGCTACCGCTCTTATTATCTTTGAGTAGGGTTAAAGACCTGGAAGGATTTGAAATGATACTATGCATGGATTTAGGGTTGAGGCTTCGCGGCGTCGGAAAATGGTAATAGGTGTTGAGTTTTTAACTCGTGTCGGAGCGTCTGGAAGGTCTGTAAAAGGAAGTTAGTGCTGATTCTGTGGATGTGGAGAATGTATGACGTTCCCTAATTCTTGATGTCAAGGGATTTTGTGACGATTACAAGGACTGTTCTATCCTTTCATCTATAAAATTATAATTGGGCTGGTAACCGCGGTAGATGTTACGAGAAGATCCCTGAGTATCGCCCAAAGAAAGGTCGAGAACATTTGAGTTAACCATTGACTTATATGACACACAAACTTCGGATGGAAGTTTTGGAAAGAGACCAATCGTAAAATATTTTCTTGTATCTTGTGACCGTAGTCTCTCCTTCCAATACAGAGAATTCCTGTAGAATATATGGTTTGGTGTCAAATTAAAAGGAGAAAAATTGATACATTTTAAAATATTTTTCTACTTATGGAATCAGATATGAACATGGAATTCGTAGAGCATATTTTATTTGAGTAATAGTTAATTTCAACTAGGAATTTGGCTTTCGACTTTGAGTAAATTCTATTGCTTTTCTTTTCATGCATTGCTGACTCGAGTACACCCTAATTTTTTGCCAGTATCGTTAGAAAACGACAAGTCCACATTTTTTAGAATATGGCTGTCAAAGCCGGAACATTAAAAAAAGCACGTATTTAAATTTAATATTTATTCAAGCCTTATGTTTAGGAGATGTGTTAGAAGTAACCTTGATGGAAAATATACAAAAATATGTAGTATTCCTAACATTGATGAGGTAAAAAAGACTCTTATTAAGGGAAATAAAATTTTCAGAGCCCACTGTCAATGTTATATACGAATGCATCGAAATATACAGGAAATCTAGTTCTTTACAGTATCCCGCTATCCTTCGCAAGAGCGTGTGGCTGAGGGTGTTAGGAGGCCCCTAGTATATATGCAGAAATATTAGTCCATATATGAATTTGAATATATTCGTTAGGTAATCTACCGGTTAAGGTAGGTTTTTGAGTGGACACAACTATCAAATAAATATTTCGTAACTCCAAACAAAACCCAATCCAGCAACCTACTCTACATCAGGTCTCTCTTCATCTCTGTGTTCTTCTTTCCTCCCTTCATCCCGTCCAACATCCCTATCCTGTTCCTACCCTTTCCTCGTTTGACTAACATTCTCCCCTCTATTACAGTCTTCAACATCCCCCTGCCGCTCAATACGCCTGTCATCCATTTTTCCTGCCTCCATAGCATTTCTCCCAACAAACCCCTCTCCTCGCCCACTATCCTTACTACTTCCTCATTTGTTTTCCTTTCCCTTTGAATATATGTTAGATAATATACAAAAACACTCATGCATATACATGTCTATACACATCATGCAATACTTATTATGCTCGACTAAATAAGTAAATTTTAGTTTTTTAATCAACACATTCGAACACTTGGGCTCGATTCTCTTACGATTGCAGATCATACAAGGGAAGAACGATCTGTCTGTGACAGTGTTCACCTTGAATCTGTCTATAACTTTGTCTACCTCTCTTATTTTATCCCGGTGGTAGAATATACTAATATCATTTGGTTCCACCATAATTCCCACGCTTTTGTGCTAAAACTTAGCCAAACCGTTATGTTCTCAAATAGTACTAGATCTTGGATGAAATCAAAAGAGTAAGGAAGTAGGAACACTTTGATAAAAAGCATGAAATTGACGGGAAACGGAATGTTTAATGGAAGGAGGTAATTAACTTAGTGATGAAATAGAGGAGGATGCAAAAGTCAAGGCAAGACCCTTAAATAGTTTGCGGCGATTGAAATCAATGCCCTATAAATTTGCGCCGGCGATATAAAATTTAATTCCCCCTTTTCTTCGCAAAACCTTTCCACGATCCTATTCATCACTCTCAGAGCCTCCTACCTCTTTCTCCATCTTTTCATACGCTGTTCGGCCGATCCATTAAACCTTCTATCCATCTTTGTCTTCGCCCACCTATCCATTTGTCTTTCCTGGCTCCTTTCTCGAAAAGCCCGCTTCCCCCACGCGGCTTTCTCCTCCTTGTCACCGTCACTTTAGTTCGACTCTCAATCGAATCCTTTCCCTTTTCTAGTCGCACATCTCACCCTTCCTCTTATCTCCTCCTCCTTCGCCTCTCCCTCCCCCATTTTAAAAAATCCCCTATTCCCTCCTCCAGACTTGGTTTTCATCCCGTGATCCACCACTTCCCTACCCACACGGCACACTCTCCGTTGTGTACATTCTGAGCCGGAGCTTCGATGAACGTGACGATCCAACGCTTTCGGCGATGATGGTTTCGCATCTCTCCCGGCAGAGCGGCCCTCATCCCTCCCTCACCCTCGCGTACATCCCCCCTCCATCCCCCTTCCGATACCTTCCCCAAAATCCACTGACTTCCCTCCCCGTTCTCCCACCTTTTTTCTCTCTCTCCGCCCCCAACCATTTCACAGCGTGCTAACCCCGAAACCCACCCTTGCTCAACTCTCCACCATCCACCTCTCACCCTCCGGTAGAACCTCTACGAAAAACCCCGCTGCCACGAACACCCGCCCCCTTATCCCCCCACGTCGTCTCTCCCCCGCCTCGATTCCCTCGAACCCTCCCCCACTCGAGAGCGCACTCCCGGTAAAGGCACGCGAATCCCAGCGCCGCGCCGATGGTCCAGACCCCCTTCCTCCCGCTTTCCTCCCTCCGTTCGAATCTCGCTTTGCGCTTAACTGCTCCCCGTCCTTCGCTTCCTGTTTCCTCCCCTCGTCAATCACCATCCTCCCTCCGACGCACCCCTCCCTGCAGTCCTCTGCCACCCCAATTCCGTCCTCTTGGCCCGCTCCCCTTAGAAGGACCAAGTCCTCCTCCTTCCGCTCCCGATCCACGCTCTCCTCCCACCCAACCCCACACCTCTCTCCCTCCCATTCCTAATCCCACACTCTTTCCTTTCCGTCCTCCTCCTCAATTCCCTCATGCCCTAATCCTCTCCGAATAATCCCCCTCCCCTCTCTCCCCGCCGCTCCATTCCCACCTTCCCCTCCCTTCTCCCCACGTCCTCCTCCTCTATATCTTTCTTTCCTCCCCTTTTTGTCGTCGCCTCACCCCCGTCTTAGTTACCCACACACGCCCTCCCACTTAGCTCTCTCTCTCTCCTCCCAGACCACTCTTTCTTGCGTCACCTCCGCCCGACTCCACTCCCACCCCACCACGTCTCCTCCCTCTTCGCCGAACTCCTCAAGCACTCTTCCGCCACTCTCTCGTCGTGTCCCCGTCCTCCTCCTGCCATTTCACTCCCCCCCCCTCTCTCTCCCCCAACAAGCAACCCCACCGCTCCCTCCCGATTCTTTTTACATGCCATCCACGGCTCTCGTAGGGTTTTTTCACACCCCTCTCGCCTTCCCTGCGGAGATGGTTTCTTGCCGGCGTTTCACCGGGCGGTCCACGTAAGGTATTTTATTTATTTATTTCTTTTTTGTGCTTCCCTTGGTGGTCTCGGATCACTCGGATCTCGGCTCGATTTTTTCCCCCTTACGGAGACTTTTCTCGACGGAGCTCACGACGTTTCATTCGCGTTACAGCTGCCCCTTTTCGTTGTGGCGGAAGGAAAGTTTGTTGGTACAGTGTCTCTTGATGGCATTTTGGTGAGGAACTTATTTTATCGTTTTCATATCGTTACTTTAACCCCTGCGATTTTTCGAGAAGCGTTTATGATGAGAGATGAATAAAAAATGATGATCATTTTTGCGGTAATCCGTTGATGAAAGTTTTCTTTGCTAGTGCTCGAAGGTATAGAGTATCTGCGGGGCCATGTTACTTACAAATACGATTTCAGTCGTTACATATGTCGCTATTTATCACTTATGAGTTCGGTTTATGACAAAATACTTACCCGGAAAGAAGAGAATGGAAGTTTGATAATATCTCTCTATAATGCAAGACACTGATTCTGCTGATGACTCGGGAAAGATTCATTCCATTTCACAGCGTACTTACTGACTTTTGTGTATTGTGGCATCTTGAGACAAGTATTCTTCAATATTACGCCCTTAGCCTTGGTATGGAAAACTAATAATGCAATTCTATCTCTTGCTCTTGAATTATTGCCATATTTCCGATGTAATTTGTTTCTTCAACATTTTTCATATTTAACAGACTGATTTTAAGGTTTTCGGCGGACATGTGTCATGTTAATGTTACAATCGACACGGGCACCTATTTAATAAGGTACAAGACATTTAAAATATACGGCAGACTCAAAATTCTTCTGTTTCTGCGTAAGTTTTGGATTTTTGGGGGTCGTTAAACCTAAATATTTCACATTCCACGAGGTCATTCAAATTTCTAACCCTGAGCCAGACCCAGAGACCCTGACCGCCACATTGTTTCGATTTGCGTAAAAAAGCGCGAACATACAGTATAGGTATGCAAGGCGCCGGGAGACAGGGAACCAGGAAACAATAGTGGAAACACGCGGAACATCGAAACTGGAACGCCGACAAAAGACAACTGCGAAAATTACACACGCGTTAAAGGTAAGAACAATTGGATAAAAAAAAACAGTCTGGATTGAGCGATATTTATTTTTTATGGGAAGGAGGGGTCCGTCGGGTGGTGGTGGGGCGGTCGCTAAAGTATGCTCCGCCGCGTTTACGCCTGTTCTTTTTTTTCCCCCCTTCGAAGCCGTTTTAAAGAGTGGAGTGGGGTGGGGGAGAGGTATAGGTCCTGCGATCTCAATTTCTCTTGATCCCCTAAAACGCCCCTTGTCTATCTCTGCTCACAGCCCCTCCAGCTTCCGCCCCACACGTAATTCCCTTCCACAGACTACCCCCCTCCCCTCCCCATCACCTCCCTTTCTTCACTGCGCATTTGTACGCGAAGCAGGGGTGGCGGTTAGGGGCTAATCATCCTCTCAAAGGACCCGGGTTCGATTGTGGAGGGATGAATTTCACGCCGGTAAACCCTCGGCTCCCTTCCCCGACGTTCCGTCCCGTGGTGCAGGAGGCGAGATGGGTGCTATATCCTCCGACAGGCCTTAAAGGAGAAGACTCCGTGTAGGTTAATGCCGGAGTCGTGCCGCCACATCCATTAAAGTTTACTACGTCTCCCATCATGCTCCTCTCCATTTCTATTTCCTCATCCCACACTCTCCTCCCGTGTAAGTACCAGTTGATAACTCTACCTCCCATGGGATTACAGTTTTCAACTTTCTTTTTGTCTTTTCCACGAGTTTTAATTTATTTGTGTCGTGGAATGTTATTAGAATTGTAGATTCGGTATGTCTTCAATATAATATCAAATTATTGTTCTATCCAACGTAATCTATTTCATCTACATGAATCCCTTCAGTTTCTCAAATGCTCAAATTTTCCGGCCTACTCTGCTATTGTCCACTATTCATTTGGATGGGGAACGAAGGAAATTGTCGAGTCAGAGGACTCGACTCAGCGTATTAAATTGGTAATCATGCGATAGCCTCAATAGTTTCTATTGAATTAAACATATTAAATGGTTACATAGGTGGTATAATTAATAAATAAACTCTATAATTAAATAGCATTGATACATAAATATTCATATGATGAAAAATAATGACGCTAAATAATAATTAGATAATTAAAAAATGAAATAATTATTATTAAACTCAAAGTTCAGGTTTGACCATTAACTAAAATGTAACTGATTCATAGCTAAATAAAAAGCAAACGAGAGTGGAAATTTCAAAATTAAAAATGTATTATTTACTAGAAAAACAATTATGGTGTCCGGCGGCACTGGATTGACTGGGATGATAGTGTTACATTTCTATTTTCTCAAAAAATTTATAGTTTAGACAAAATTCTAAAATTTTTTTTCTTATATTGAATTTTTATTTCCTGCATAATAAAAATTCCTGGAAATACGGCGTGGAGTTTAATTATATCATTTTGTTATTTATGCGTCATGCGGGATAACACCATTACTGTATGTACTGCAGTCACTACTGTGCGAATCTTGAAAGGGATCTGTCAGAATTCTCCGAATCTTTCCATTATGCCTGAATTTTCCTAAGTGGTGATGCGCTTATTTGTGATCTATTAGCTAAGGACAAACATCACCATTCTCCGTCGGGAATTTCTGGAATATATTCAAATGTGTTTCATAACGAAGACAAATGCTTGGTTTTCCCAGTTACTTACGCCCGAGATTGCAGCTTCATTCCAAAGATTTACCAACCCATTTCTCATCCTTGAAGACGTAAAATATATTCCATCATCGAACAATTCATTAATTAGCTTTAACATTGCATTTTTTTAATACCTTCTAGTTGCTAAAAATGGTTATTTTTCCCATCAGATAAGTCGTAAAGTTGTCCACAAATTCAGTACTAATCATTAGTTCACTTGCTTTTTATATTAGTATTCTTAAAAAAAATCCACTCTTAGCATACGCTATATCAGTATATCTTTTATATTATTTACTGCCATTTACTTTCACTTTTATACCACAAGGAACGTATGAATAGGAAGATATCTGACGGATAACAATTCGATAGTCAAATAACTTTCTTTAGCTTGTTTCTTTCAGTTAAAATGATTTTTATGCTTCTATAATTACGAAATTTTCTTAAGATTTCTCCATTATTGCTAATGTTTGCTTGGATAGCTTTATGCGTGGATAATAATAATACCAACATTGATCTCGATATTGCTTCGATCCAGAAATCATCTGGATGTTTTCCTTCTTAATTGAAATGGTCATCGTCACTCTTGACAATGCAAGCAAATAAATATGATGATATTTTTCACTCCAATGTCGTCGATAACGAGTCCATAATAATCGTTCCATTAATCTTGAGAGAGTGGCTACCCGAATCGAAATCACTTTCGCATCACAGTCCCTCCTATTCCCAAACCTTTTGCTAATTACAGCTGTTCAGGCATCGATTACGTAACATCCGTGGAAATCAGCGTCGAGCGCTTGTCGTGGCGAGATGTTTAACTGAAGAACATTTTAATCATCGAATACGTTTCGGAAAACCCAAAAACCACTTCTCTTAAACTTGCTCTCACAACGTGGAACTGTTAGCGTTTGAGACATCCCTAAAGAGGCGTGTGCATTAATCAAAATGAACGCGCGAAATCGGCACAACGGCGCTTTTCACAACATCCACTGTTTCGGGGGAATAAATGGGTGGGGGAGCGGGAGAGAAAAGCCGGGGGAGTAGTGGGGAGGGGATGAAGAGCAGGTTGTTTGCTACGCTTCGCCCGTCTCACGTCCTTCTGGCGCCCTGGGTGATGAGATGCTTACACACCGTGAAAGAAGCAATGATGTTAGATAGAACCGTGAATTCAATTTCGCTAGAGTGCCCGATTTGCAGCGATACTTTCAAAAATTATTCCGATCCCTCCCTCCTCCCTTTACTTCTCCCATCCCCCTACTTTGCGCGCACATCTTCTCCCCCCCCGCCGCGCGCTTTTGCTACCCTCCCCCTATGTTACTCGGAGCGAAATTCAGCGTTCGCTCACTCCCTCCGCGTACGCACTCCTACTTCCAAACCCGCGTGTTACGCGCATCACAACGCTCTCCGGAGGGTCGTTCGTTCTTTGGCTCTCGCGAGCCCTGTTCTGTCCTCCCTTTCGGGCATTTACCTTCAAAATGTTCGCTCATCCGGCACAAAAGTAATTCAGTAAAAAGCACGAACGGTCGGTACCTCCCCCCACCCCTTCTCCCTCTCGCACGCATTATCGTAGGCTGTTCATACGGACCTTAGAAATACTCTCCTGTGTAGCCCATTGGATGGCTCGTGGTTTTTAATTGTACTCGTGGTTAATGCATTGGTTTTGTTAGTGGTGCTTTTAAGTTCAGAATTCGATTATAATTTTTCTTCGCTATGAATATAATTTCATATTTTTCACTCTATCTGTCTCTAGTATGGAGGAAAGTATTCAATTTTGTGGAAAATTTCGACTTCGGAATTTCAACCGTTTATTACGTCTTTAGGTGCCATTAATGGTTTGGGCGTTTTCCAATGTTGGCTGCCCGTTTGCATATGCATTTACATTATTGCGCTTCTTTTGGGAACGACTTTAAAAAAATAACCAATAAATATGAGAAGGACGATATTTTATATTAAAACTTTGCTTTGACGAACGGAGAGGTGATTATTAATTTTCAGCCAGAATAAATCCACTGGAAATAATTTTCTGGGTGTCATTTTACTATTTATTTGATTTTCACAGATAAAAATACAGAAATGGTGATTTATTCCTTTAAAAGGAATCGAGATATATATTCGAATTCGTTGATATTTTCTTTAAAAATATGTTCAAACACAACTATCGGCTAGGTACTTTTAAGGAAGAGTTTTGTAGGCATTTCCAGATGAATTTCGTAAAAATGTACTTCCCCAGTTATTGATTGATTCTAATGAGTTCTAAAAACCAAATCAAAATGGTTCATGAAGTAAGAAGTGATTCAAAATGGGAAGAATCCTACTCATACTCGTGTGCAATATTTCCCTGGTAGCTGAGTGCTTGCTGGTTTCTCCCTGAAAAAATGTACTGTATGTATCTCTTGGCAAGATTATCAATGAAATAAATATAAAATGAGATCTAACAGCATTATTTGATTAGCAAAAAGCACAGAAAACACCTCAGGCCGCGAAGGATATGAATAAATGGAATCAAGCATGCGCCCGTGAAGGGGGTAAAATGATCGCTGAGTTCATCAACTGGGAGTAGGTCGTCCGAAATAGGTAGTGAAAGTAAAAATATTTTTTTTTGTTGCTAGCAGAGATAACTCAAGAAAAGATATTTCTTCATTTTCCAGAACGTTTCATGAAAATAGAGAAAAAACAGAGGGAATTATCCAGCGGAGAGAGATGGCAATATTTCGTCTAGGCATCGTGGAGAGTATTAAACAAAAACAACATGACTAATTTATTGCTACTTCATTTAGTTAAAAAATGTACTCGTTTTATCGTTTATTTTTTTTTTGGCTTTTAATTAATGACAACGTTTAAGAATATGGGAACCAGAACTGTGGCAAAAGTAAGAAACCGGGCTTTTCTATTTTTTTGTTGGTGCCTCGTACGTTGATTGCCTTAATATTAGTAATAACTTCCCGAGCGGGATTCCTGTCAATTTTGCTGGATTTTGCGAACTCTTCGGTAATTAATTACTGGCACGAACGTCTTCCACCTGCTCACCGATTTCCGAGATGGGAACCCACTTACACCTCCCCTACCCCTCACTTGAAGCCAGCCACCCCAGCTCCGTCTGACGATGCAAATTTGCCGACGCGGTGCTCGGAGTGTGATAAGTGGATTCCTATTTCACTCACACTGTTCACGGGGGAGGAAATTTGGATTTGCCGTCAGAGAGACTCCGAGTTGTATAGAGTAAGTGAATTTCAAGACTTGTGCTGTCGATGTAATTATCTTCAATAGCACATGTGCTTTTGGGTGCTGCCCTAACCATAAAAGTGAAGGCGAAGAGGCGCCGCAAAATAGTTTCTCCAGAGGTCTGACAATCTATTTTTTTGCGGCATATTTTCTTGCGACTCCGCTGGTTGGTTGAACCAAGGGAAAAGGACTTGTGAGTGGGAATAAGGGAGAATTGCTTTGGATGATAAACGACAAATTTGAATCGTGTCACATTCGAATTTACTCACGTGCAGTGATGTGGAAATAAAAAAAACCCAGAAACAAAAGGAAAGGGAGAAAATTAAGAAACTCCCCTCTGTACATATGCGAGTATAAAATGATCCTTCAACCAAACTTGTAACTAAGAAAAAAACACCAACGGGTTATTTTTAGTAATGATTTTAACGAGTTTAATGAGGGTTTCGTCATCAAGATGGCGACAAAGGGTATTATTGCGTCAACCTTGACGCAATAATATGCATCATGTAGTAAAATTTAGCATGCCATGTTATTAAATAAAAATATGAACGAAAAAAATTAATACTTTAACTAGCATTGCTTAGTTTGTAACTGAAATTCAATTGTCATTAAATGTAAAGCAATGCCATCATTCGCACTGAAAAAATGAGATTTAATTCAATTTTATTTGTCAATATTTGGTTGCCATTTGATTGTCTTATTTGAATCCCTAGAGCCCATGACCTTTCTCAAGGACTACAATCTTGACTTGTCGAAGGATTTGTGCGTTCTGACGAGCCCTAGTAGAACTGTCTTGGCTGGAACAATAGTAATCGCTACTGGTAATGCCACCTATGCCAGATAGGTCCCAAGATAGCAACCAAGAAGAAGGTAGTCGTCGCAGTTTCTGCTCCTCTGTGAGGCAGCTGCAAAGTCATCTAACCGCAATAAAGTAGTAATTTGAGCGATGGCGTCACTTTAAAAACATTAATGAGGAAGGAAACGGGACACCACCTGAATTGTTTTCTTATTGATTTATGATGGAAAAAAAATATTGGAATGAATCCTGGCAACTACAGGACTCGCCCGCTAAGTCGTGGCTGGCAGGGAAAGAGAGTTGGGTTCCCGGTCATCCTCACATGAATTCCTTGTAAAGTGGAATACGTAGACAACAGCAGCAGAAGAAAGAGGACCAAACAATTTAGAACAGGGCCTTGAAACGTTAGGACGATACAGAGGATATGGAAAGTAGAAAATATTAAGCAGGATATGGAGAGAGAAAATATAGATATTTTGGTGTAGTACGAGGTGAGATGAAAGGATAGTGAGGATTACTGGAGTGATAGTTATAGCGTAGTGTACAGTGGAATGGAAGAAATCCCGCAAGGAGTGGCAATTTTCAAAGGTGGGAAAAATCGTATACATATCATATACATATAGACCAAGCGACTGACCGAATAATATTGGTAGAATTGAAACCTCAACCAATGCTCTTGGTCAATGTTCAGATCTGCATTCCACCAAGCAACCATAAAGAGGAAGAAGTCGAAAGTTTATATGATCAATTAAAGGAGATAGTTACGAGTGTTTCCGGAAGGAAGTATGTGATAGGGGTGAAAGATCGGAACGTGACGGTGGGCGAAGGGACAGATGTGAAATATGGGAATACGGTTTAGGAACAAGGAATGACCGCGGAGAAAAAGTAATGAGTTCTGCAGGGTAGAAGATTTAATCATAACGAACACTTTGTTTTAACATTACAACAGGTGTAGGTAGGCATGGAAAATTGTCGGGAGTTTCCGAAAGGTATTAGTTAACCTATATTATGTTTATGAACATATTTAGGAACAGTGTAACTGATCCAGACAGTTTACCAGGAGCGGATCCGGATTCAGGTAATAATTTAGTACAAATGAATATTCATACTCAAGAGGATAAAAAATGAAAGACAGTTGAGAAAATGGAAAGCAAAAGCATTAATCGGGGCGAAAAGAAAGAAGTACCTGCAGATGGTAGAGACAACTATGAGTGAACACATGGAGACGGGCGCAATAGAAACAAGGAAACCAACCATGGATTTCAGACGAGATGATTAGGAAGACAGACGAGAGAAGGAAGTGGAAGAATGAATTCACAGCATTAGATAGAGGGGAGTACAAAGAGAGTTAGTTCTCATTCCAAAAAACGAAAGGCAAGGATGTGTGAGGACCACAGAACAATAAGCTTTAGCTTGCCAGTCATCCAAGGGGTTGCAACTATTGCTGAGCGCTTTGGGGAGTCAGTGCGATAGGCATGGATAAATATAAATACCACAAAGGTTATGCAGTTTTCATGAAAGGAAAAAGCTAAGTAAAATATTAAAATAGCAGTGCTCAAACTAGAACAGGTAGAACAGTTTATCTATCTGGGAAGTGTTTTGGATCAAGAAGGTCGAAGTAGTGCGGGCATAATAAGAAGATTTATCTTACGCAAAGAAACTTATTAAGGAGGAGAGCATTGATAACAGTGACGTTGGGTAAGAAGGTTACAAAAGTCTCGTTAAAGCATTGATATGGAGGATGGTTATGTACAGAGAATGGTCGTTGAAGCAAGACGATGAGGTCAGATTTTAGGGGTTGTTGATATGTGGACGTGGAGAATAATGGAAGAGGTGAAACGGACAGGAAAGAAAACAAACGGCGAAGTACTAGGCATGGCGGGGAAGGAGAGAGGATTGTTGGGAGAAATCCAAAGGAGTCCGGAAAGACGGATGCGGAGCCTTTTGATTGGTGAAGGGATGTTAAAGAAACAGAAGTGGTAGAAAACACACAGTAGGAAATATCCGCTTTACTTCATTCTAAGATGAATGTAAGAATAGTACAGGAAATAGGGCTGGAAAATTAGACATTCTCACTTAGTAAAATGCATCTTGAGATAAGAGTAAGCAAGAGTATGGCAAGAGTAATTTTTATGTAATGATAATTAATTTAATAGAAGTAGATTGGAACAAGTTCCACAATTATTGTATAAAGACTGACATTCTCTAGCTTTTAACTCTCAATCGTTTAAATTACTTGTCTGAGGGAGTAACATTAATATAGGGGCATGAAATAGCATTAAAATAACTTAAGATAATAGTACTCGTATGTTGATACTTCCTTTTAATTTCTAGATTGATTTGGAAAAATTAATAATTTTTTGTAAACTATGCAGATACGAATAGATTAAAAATGTTTTGGTAGTGAGCGGAACATGGCATTTTATTATTTCACGTGAGAGGAATATATGCATAAAGGAATCGGCCATATCGAAGGACAAAGGGTTTTTTTTCAAACATTCACCATCCCAACTCATGACTAACTGACTTGCTTAGTCAATCTCTTGCCACGAAAGCCGAGAAATTGGGCGTGTTCGCCGGAAAACGAGCATGAAGGGAGGGGGGGAGTCGGGGGAGAAGTAGAGGGCGCGTCATTGTTTGCTTTCGGCCAGGGTAGATCGTGGAAGGCTATAAAGGAGCTGGCTGGCACTCGGAAAGAAGGGAGGAAGGAACCGATGGAAAAGTTAGCAAACAAACCCCGTTGGTAGTGGATACGTCGCCTCTCGTCTCTGTCGCCCTGCTCTGAGAGAGCGGACACTCTGGAGCCAGATCTGGTGACACGTGTGGGAATACCCTGGCTGAGGGCCACCTTGCGCGTTAACAGGCGCCGCCCGACCACGCGGGGGAGTGGAGTGGAGTGGGGGGGAGGCCCTGTAGGGCATGGCTAGCTCCGAGGGGGCTGTGGTCCGACTCTTTCGGACTGTGTTCCGGTTACCCGGCGTCGAGATTTATTGCTTGCCCTTTCCCCGCTCTATCGCAAACCGCTCGCGATGCATGTCCTACGCTGCAGTTTTACGCGTCCTCCGAATGGATTCGACCCTGAGTGGGCTCGTACTCCCACATTTTATTGACGCTGTTTCACGTGGTCAGCAGTCACACCAATGTATTTGTTATATATAATGACAAAGTGAGTTACTAGTTTACCGAATGCAACACACTTCGAAGGACTTCGAGTATTTTACGTAAAAAGTACTTTGGACGAGTCGTCGTGTGTCACTGATACATACTTGTACTAGCATAAGCATGGGCATATGATATGACAGGGTGTCCGCCAATCTGGAGAACTCATGGAATATTGTTCATGTGGAAATTTCAGAGAGGGGGGTTGTTTTGGAAAAATTGACATATTTTACGTGGGAAAGTTGACCTCCTGCCATTTTGAGGGATAAAAATTTTATTGAGAGACACTAGACAAAGATTGTACAAAGTGAGGAGGAGGTTTAGGTCCACATTTTCCTAAAAATAAGGACCTGAAAATTTCGTTCTGTGAACCTTATCCTGTTCCAACAAATGCTATTTAATGTTCATTTTTACTACAGTACCTGTGTGTTTGTGATTTTTGTTACCATAAACAATTGTTTCATTTTTTTCACGGCCATCGTATTTTGAAGAAGACTTGTGACTGTGAATTGTGTTCAGGGTTCCTGTCAATTGACGGGAACGATGCATTTTTAATTCGAATGAACTGATCGAAATCTCGGGTTTGTTGATATTCTTGTTCAAGGTTTAATGAAACAGTACTTCACTATTGTTTCATATATTATATTATATTTTTTTCCGAAATCAATATTCCTTTAAGGAAGAGTACATGGCCAATATTTTGTGATTGCACAAGAATATCTGGCTAGACTGCTGTATTCATTCAGAACTCTTCACATTCTCATGTATTAGTTCGGCATACAGTAGGGTACCATGGTACTCGCCGGCTATCAAAATTATGCCATCAGGAATATTTGTCTATATGTATCTGACACCTTCAGTCGATAATTATAATGAATTGATTAATATTTGCCAAATTTTGCCCTTGCTTGGGAATGCCCTGGTTTTCTGAAAATGTTCCATGTATAACTTGCAGAACTCAGGAATGTCTTGATAGTAGGGGGTGGTCTGTACAGTTTTATAGACCGTTAATGATAAGGCCTAATGGACACCCATATTAATTGATTCTTGTTTGGCCCGATGGGTTTTTTGTCGCAATTACCTTAATAGTTTGGTCGTGATTATTGTTCACCTACGCAATGGAACGAAAGTGATAAGGAAACGATCGGTTGCCAAGGACTGCCAGTTATCGGAAGTCTTATTTCAGAAGGACGCGATATTGTCGATGCTCGGCAGTTGTGCGTCTTTCCCTAATAAACCTCTCGGGCCTCTTTCCTTGAGGTCCCCATTATTTGGTCCCCGCTGTAGACAACCCAATGTAATCCATTATCACGTTGTCATACGGACGGGGCAACGAAATACCCGTAAAACCAAAAGTCAATGTATTTTTATTCGTTATATGTGACCGGTTAGAAGACCCTAATTGTTATTCATGACAGATTTTTTTATTAGAAGCGATTGCAGCCCATAAAAGGCTCAGTGAAAACATACCTTAAGTCTCTGATTGGCAGACACACAGGCGCTGTGATTTTATTCAATTTATTTCTTCAAATTCGTTAGAAATTTCCTTAGAATGACGAGCATTGTTTTTCATATTTCATCAGAATCTTCCTATTACTTTCATTGGCCGTAAATGTCTGGGAAAACTATGACGGTGGAACTTAAATTTAAAATAGACCTTTTTTGTCCATTGAGGCTATCAAATAAATATTACTATTTTTCCATTTTTATTATAAATTTGCGTAAAAGAAAGACAAAAAAATAAATAAACTAATAGAAGACGGAAACAAGGACAGAGAAATAGAAATGGAGGATTATAAGGGAATTTTGTAACGAAAATGAGGATACTCCCGAAAACTCATTAGGAATTTCAATCGACTATGAGTATTCCGTGAAAAAGAAATTTTATAAGTGAAACATTTTAGGACTATTTACTTTGGATTTAATCTAGGTAAATTTTCGTGAAATAAATAGCTTTGATTAATACCAAGGCAAAATAGAACTTCAAGTAAAAAAAATCATACTTTGGACGTGGAATGCTGTGGAGATGTTAGGAGCGATATATAGTGTAGGTAACCTGGGGATGAATCTTTTGACATTGAAGTACACAATTATTGTTCCACCTCCGTTTCACTCGGCGGTAATAACTAATTACCACATCAACACAAAATTTTAGTCCATCCCTCGCTCGAAGTTGTGAGATCCAAAAGCCTAGTATTTAGTTTCCTTAGGCATTCACGTTTTACTATCTGAAACTTCTCACCAGTCTCTCAAGCACCGAAACTTTTAGGAAGTCCGACATTTCCTAATGACTCCCCGTTTATAAACGTTCCGTTTTGTTTTTATTCAACTTCCCTTTGAGATTCCGAGTGCTGAAACTATGACGATTAAAAGTAAGAACTAATAACTAAACTTTTGCAGTTATTCATAACAGTTATACATGTTTTAAAGTTTTGACATATACGAGTACATAACTCGTAGTCAAAGCAGGGGTTCGGAATTCCACCGTCGAACTCCACCATCTTCCGTGTAAATTGCCGAATCTCCAGTGCAGCGTGAATTTTAAGATGCTTGTACTCTGTGAATTCATGCAGCTGGAATCCCGAATACTTGCATGACATGCGGTTATAGAATGTGATTAAATAGATGGGCTGGTGGAAAATAGGACGAAGAACACTTGAGTAAAAGTTGACTTCAAAAATCATAATTGTATGAATTCTTTTATACTAAGTTACTGATGGGCATTTAATATTTTAACTTCTCACTGGGAAAAATTAAAAAAAGCTTTGTAGTGTGGCGGAAACCTAAATGAGAATTTATTTTTTCCTAAAAAAATTAACAGACACAATAAACGAATCACAGTCGATGGTCCTACGCCATTGTCGGTATTTATTTTATTTATAGTGAATCTCCGTGGATGTTAAAGTTAGTTGCAGTCGTACTATTTTATGCTATCTATTTCTATGTGCTATCAGGCGTGTTGCAGTGGAATTGGCACATATTGACACGGACCTAGCTTGGCATTATCCAATTAATAATCCTCTATTGCAATGTTTTATGTTTTTGTATATTATTTTCAAATGTCAATCGAAACACTTTGTTAACCATTGAAACTAGGGGCGATCAAAGTATTATTTAGCTGAAAACTGCTGGTAATAATATTTGGTTTCTCTCCATGCTTAAGTAATTAACATTTAAATTAACTCCAGAATTAACACTTTGATTTATTTTAACACCAAATCTGCTTTTTTAGTAAACCTTAAATTTTGATTAAAGCACTTCTCTTATTGATTTTGCGTAGCTTTCAGAAGTTTGTCCGCGATGACCAAACAACCGTTTGGTTTCATCTTAAAATAAAAAAAATATGAAATTATGCTTTGGTAAATATTTTATTTATCGGTGATGTTTTCCACTGAAAAAATATCAAAATGAAATCATACTGAAATTTTAAAATGAAATTATACTGAATATTATATTGAAGTGATACTGAAATGAATAAATGTCAAAGGTCCATTGTCGCATCATCATGATGTAGATGTTATCCAGATTCCGAGATTATGGCTCTTCTCGTCAACTCCAGCTTTCAGTGTCCTTGTTCAGATTTTGACGTATCTATTTCGTTGGTGATCCAACGGTGGGTATAACTTTTCTTAGGGTTTGATGGATGGATGAGTTTTGTTACTTATAATTCAAGGCATCCTTTGAAGTACGTGGGAACTGATCAACCAGCATTTTGGAACTTTTAGATTGAATCTTTCTGGGATTAACATTTTCCGCAAATGACACACGTTTTTGTGACGCAGGGTAACAAAAAGTTTCGTTTCATCAAAATGATGGCTGTCTCAATAAAAAAAATCGACTCGTATTGAGGGAGAAAGAGAGAAAAAAATGTTCGCCGCAAAAAATCAAACATTTTTCCCTCAAAAGCCCCTCTTCTATAGCTATGCGGAGAGGAGCAAGTTGCGAAGATTATTTTTTCAATTGAAAATCCATCGCATTTGCTGTGGCACAACTTGCCAATTTTTGTTTTCATTAATGGGCCAATTTTTAACTAATTCAATGACATTTTTGTTCATTTTAGATGAGGAAAACTATGGGGCATGTAACAAAATATTCTAAAAAGTAAACTTTATCGAATGGAAAATTTTAATTAGTACGCTTTGTAGGGTCCCGATTGTTTAGGTCATTATAGGGTCGCAAAGTTGTACAAAATGAAGTGGCTGCACGGGATTGGTGGAAATGTTGTTGTGATATCACCGGGCTGAAACAGTTCGTTTGAATGGCTTCCACGAATATTCCGGCAACGCTTGGGATGTCTCTAATCTTTCGATGAGGCGGCACCATGTTTTCACGATCGAGCTCTTCCAAGTGAAACGGAGTAAAAGTGGCAAAGGTTTCATTTCCTAAAAGGGGATGTATTCAAAAGAGTCGCGACGCTGGGACATGCGCAACCTCTTGTCACACCATGTCCCGCTTTCGATAGTGCCTGACCGATGTGAGTGTCCATTTTTCGTCATCACCGTCTACTTCTGATACTGCAAAACTAGCAGCTTTTAGACATTTGGCAGCCGATTTTCAGAACAATGCTATTTAATTTTGTGATCAATTGTGGAGAGTATTTAAGTGATTCGTAAAACGAATCGCAGATGACCTTAAAGATTAAACTATCGAGGTGTTCAAATCTAGACTTGTTTGATCGCGAATCATTCAAGTAAAGAACAAGAATTTCAACTTATACTCATAGCTGTGAATTTCTCCTATTATTTTAAACAACTGAGAGAAATAAAAATAAAAAAACATTAATCGAGAAGACGATGATCTTTTTTTAATTATGTGATTCAAAATGGCTGTCTATTTTCAAAATGAAGTGAAAATAAGTATACGTGTGTGAATACTCGTATGAATGTATCGGAAAGATTTTCCTTAATGATTGTAGATGTTTTATTGTAGTGTATTTTATGTTTTTATGTGAATAAGTCGTTGAAAAAAGAAAAAAACTATTATTAAATTGTTAGATACCATGAATATAACGTCCACTGCACATAAAAGTCAATATTTAAGTACTCTATCTTTCGTATTACCTCAGTTAATAAACAGACATAATGCGCTTATGTATTATACTCTGTTTATGCGTTGTTATCATGCATGACAAAATTTTACTGCAGCTATTAAAGCCAATGAACTTTCTTGACGTTCTGTTATGCATTAATTTTCAGTGATTGATTATGAAATAAACATCGGTTTGTGTATCATGAGCATAGATTTTCCGACAGACATATCAATGACGTTTTCAAGTGATACTTACTTGCGGGAAATAAGTGAGTTGTTCAAGTTCAAGTAAAAGGGTTCTACATAAAAAACGGCTTACAGAAGTTGTGTAATCAGAATCTGATTCTGATGATGACGGCATTGCCGTCGAAATGTCATAACTACATATGTGAGTGTCCTTTTTTTGTGTATAAATGTTTTAATTAATGTTTTTATGTTTGTATCGTCACCGAGAGCGTTTTGTTTCAAATATAGATATAAATAAATAAATAAATAAATATATATATATATATATATATATATATATATAATCTTGAAAATGACGCTCTTCGGCGACGCACAAACACGCAAACACTAAGATAATAAATATGTTTTATGTTTCTGTGTGTGTAATATTTATTATATATATATATGCGGATCGCGGTGGTCTAGCGGGTAGAGCGTTGGACTGCTGACCGGAGGGTCCCGGGTTCGATTCCCGGGCAAGGCACTTTGGGCACCTGCAGCTCCACCCAAGCTAGTTGATTTTTCGGGTACCAGATCATCCTGGGAAACCATAACTGGCACAGGGAACTGGCCCCCCTACCCTGATGTGTGAATATTCACACGCCGTATAGGGGGCTTGGTACATGGGTGAGCTCTACCATCACCTACTAAACCGACCTTCGGGTTGATTACTGTGTTTATGGTTATATATATATATACATATATATATTTATTTATTTATATATATATATTTATTTATTTATATATACGTACATACACAGAGCGTGTTCCAAAAGTAATGCAATTTATTTTTTTAAAGTAATTTATTGAACAGATTTGCACAAACACAATTCTACCAAGTACTATCGTTGGACCTCTACACATTTTACAGTGAATCTACCGTGACCAGTTCGCGCCCTGGAAGGCGTCTTCGGGGTCATCTCGAAAGGTCTTCGTCACGGCTGATTGGATCTCTTCTGTGGACGAAAAACGAATTCCTTTCAGGACTGCCTTAATCCGAGGGAAGAAAAAGGAGTCTGCTAGGGTGACGTCAGGACTATATGGGGAGTGGGGCAGCATTGGTACCTGGTTGGTAAGGACTCGTGGACTCGTAGCGCATAGGGGCAAAGCTTAGTTCATCACCTATTCCAATTGGTTTGATCCCACTCCGACCAATAGGAGCGGCGCGGAAAATGCAGCTGCGTTACTTTTGGAACGCATCCTCAAAAAATCAATATATATTCTTTACGTATAAATATATACACATATATATGTGTGTGTGGGTCGCGGTGGTCTAGTGGGTAGAGCGTTGGACTACTGACCGGTGGGTCCTGGGTTCGATTCCCGGGCAAGGCACTCTGGGCACCTGCAGCTCCACCCAAGCTAGTTGATTTTTCGGGTACTTCTTGGGACTTTCTACTACTTCCTGGGAAACCATAACCGGCACAGGGAAAGGAACTGGCCCCCCTACCCTGATGTGTGAATATTCACACGCCGTCGGGCTTGGTACATGGGTGAACTCTACCATCACCTACTAAACCAACCTTCGGGTTGATTACTGTGTTTATGGTTTTTTTTATATATGTATGTATATATACACATATATATGTATGTATATGTATACACATATATATATATATTTCATTTTTTGTATATGTATATAGATATATAATGTAAATTGACTAACTAGTCGGCACAAACACAGAAACTAAAACATATAAAAGAGGGACTCACTGGTTCTCGAATTTTCGGTGGTACAACCACCTTTCTCAAGAGGAATTAGGAACAGAACTCAGAGTTCTGTTCCTAATTCCTCTTGAGAAAAGTGGTTGCACCACCGAAAATTCGAGAACCAGTGAGTCCCTCTTTTATATGTTTTAGTTTCTGTGTTTGTGCCGACTAGTTAGTCAATTTACATTATTGTGCACATTCGTGGGTTTTTCAAGAAAGTGACTTTATATATATATATATATATATATATATATATATATATATATATATATATATATAACTCACTTTAATATTTCGGTGATCCCAGCCATCTTCATCAGAGTATAAGGAGTAGCTGGAGGAGGATGTATATAGAGTACGAGGAGTATGTGTTTGTACATGTGTGTACGTATGTAACGGTGTGGAGCTCAAACAGTTCCCTTCTCTGCGTCAGAAGTGAAGTGTAGTTCCCTGTACCATCTACCAAGTCTTTGCGAACTGCCGTATTCTTTTCTCTAGTGATAGGTTTTCTTTCTTCCCCGAACAATCGTTTCCTCACAAATCATTTGGCCCCCTCTCTATATTTATAGAGTCTCCGCTCTGATTCTGAAACGTCCCATCCACGTCCCGTGAGTCTCCTCTCACGATGAGTCGTCTCCGTGACAGTGCGTCGTAAAGAGCGCCTGAAAACCTTACGGGTTGAAGTGAACAGCTTCCCTTAGCCTTGAAAGCCGAGGTGCGGCCTTTTTCCGCTCTTCCCGGGTTGAGCACGGAGCATCGTCGCCGAGAACCCCGATAAAAACTCCTTCGCCGTCCACTCCTGAACCCTCTCCTCCCCCTCCACTCATACCTCAACTCAATCCTCCCAACGCCCCTCAATCCTTTCTCCTTTCTTTAGGCTTGTGGGACCATAATATGCGTTCCTTGATAAATCGTGAAGAATGATATTTCCGTCGAGGTGCATGTCAGCCGAACCGATAATAATATATAAAGTCCCCATATTTGTGTTCAAATTACGGCCATCGGCCGACCATATTTTTCCCAAATTGAGAAAATGCTAGTAAGTTCTCCCAAAACTTAATGTCAGTTCCAAGATTTAAGTCCATCTTATCCATCCAAGCATCCAGTACTCTAAAATGAGAGTACAACGTTGTGTTTTATTTTATTTTCCCAGAAAAGTATTTTTGGGAGTTTGTACGAGTATATATGTTAATTTTATGTGGCAGCAGAATTAATGAAGTTTCTTTTAATAGATCGTGTGAAAAATCCAAGTCTCAATACCTTTTCTTCAAATTATTTACTTTAAAATACAGTACACAACCTCCACGTTATGGCATGACTGATTTATACTTTATTCCACCTCTATTATTATTATGTTTTTCGTACATATATCGCCACAACTGCCAGGATTAACACAACTATCCTTATAATCTTTGATTTTGATTAGAGCAGACTTATCCGTGTAAGTATAGTAAACTAATTTTTTAATTATTCACATGTTATAGTATTCATCTAAATACGTCCGCAATATCCGAAATCATACCAGTTGCTTCGATGGACAAGTATCGAGAACTCACCTCGAACTAATTGTAAACCCAATAGGGCGTGTGAAATTCACACTTCAGGGCACTGGAGGACCGTTTCTCATAGCTGTCTGCGGTTTCTCAAGGAGACCTGGCATCCAAAAAGGTACACAGGTCGGTTGAACTTGAGGGTGTGTAGAGGTAACCTTCCGGCTTGAACCCTACTTAAACCCGCCACCCCACTTCCAGTCACTGATTGCACCACCACACTGAACCACCCTATGCTCCGAAGAGTAATTACTTTGTTGTTATCAGTAAATCATTTGAGTGTTAAAGTTCACACACACTCCAAACAGAATTGTGCGGTCGATGCGAGATTCGTCCATCGCAAACCTATACGGTTAAAGCTTGAAAGATCGAATTTGGGTATATCCATATAAATTCCGGCATCATCCACCTCCTCCATTTCGTCCCCCCTCCCCCGGCCATCCCACCATCTTTCCTCCTCGCAAGGGTTCCTCGCGAGATCCCCTTGGCAGCATCCTCCCGGAATCCTTCTCCACACCCTTCCCTCCCACACTCTGACCCACCCGCCTCTTTCTCTCCCCTTTCAATCCCTCCCCCAGAGTACCCAGGAGGCAGAAAACCCTCTTTCCGACCAAACTTTCCCCCGGGCGAGCACTCAATCCGCAGCGCACCGCGATAACTTAAGGTTGCCTACCTTGACAGGCGTAGAAACTTGGCCAATCGTTCAGATCCGTCTCAAACTTTTCGGCGCGCGAGAAGAGAGATTTCGGCCGTTTATGTACTATTACATGTATATATATATATATTGTATATATATTATATATATATATATATATATATATGTTTGTGTATGTGAGCGCGTTTGTGTTTGGGTATATGTTTATATATTTTGATCCCAGAAGGTGCTTCAGTGTGAGGCTCCGACGGCATCGCCATCGACTTGGAAATTTCGGTTCCATTCGCTGGGTGATCGGTTGGGAAATGCGAATTCCCGTGGAAGTGGCCCGAGACGATCCATTTCTTTTCCTTTCCTCCGAAGGACGTGGTAAAATTTCGAGAGAGCTCCCGCGTAACCTCAAGAGTATTCTTTCGTAAATGAATGTAGTGACGATTCAAATACGTGTGCGAATCATTTGCATCTTGCTCGCGTCACGAATGCACTGGATAAATATATTTGTACGTATTCACTCTTGCGAGTGAACCGGTTGCGTCTGCCTATCACATTCATTATGCCAATATTCATACGTGCATAGTATTTTCTGCATATATTTCCCTTCTCACTCCCATTTTCGTATTTGTTCTCAGTTTCTTACTCTTTCTCCATCCATTTTATTTTTACCATTTTTCAGCAGCGCCACACGTTACTATCGTCTTTAAAATTTTTTTATGCGGTTAATATCGCCCATAACCCCGAACCATAGAAAATCAAACTTCATACATGAGTATAACAGTTTCAGGTTTAACTTTGTGGAATTCCTTCATGATGAGGGTAAAAAGGAAACTTTGGACTTTGCACTTGAGAAATATTAAAACTTTATGTGGAAGTGCAAAGTTTCTTTTTTAGCCTTTACATATATGAGATTTTATGAACCGTTTCCTTATGTCTAGACCTGTGATATTTGCGTTAGTAGTCGCACAAGTTTTTCCTATCGTTAGAAACCCCTTTTCTGTCGTTCTCCTGCTTACAACATCCCCGCTTGCTTCTTCCATCATTGACCGGCTGCATAAATAGCAAAAATTCCATTTTTACTTGTGTGTTTTCAGTTTCATTAAAAGATTACCTTTCCTATTTTGACCTTGATTGTCAATCATGGGGTTGTAATTTTTCATCCCTTTCTTGCCATTCTTCTCAGTTTTTCCTTCCTTTTCTGAAATTATAGGTGTACGCAGCATGCTTATCTTTTCTCTGTGTATTCGTTCCTTGCCTTTTATCTCACCTTTGATCTCGTTAATTGCCTTCTCAGTGTACACATCGTATATCAAAGGCGATAATGAGGCACAGTGCCTAAATATAATTTCCCTTTTGTTTATTTTAACTTCCCTGTTCTTGTCACATCTAATCACTGCCGCCTGCTCTATCTAAGTATAACATGTATAAAAATTTTACCGTTTTTATTCACCCCTTTTTTAATAAGATTTCTAGCATTATTTCTCGTATATTTCTTCAAAACCCTTATCCAGTTCCACTAATGCGACATAATTCGGTTTAACTTTTTGTGTCCCCTTTTCTATAACGTGTTTGAGAAAAATTAGCTTTTTAAGTTTTTTCTAAATATTTCTAGAGGCAAATTTATATTATTTGGGACTCTCCCACTTTGATGTCCATCCTTCGGCATACTAATATTGCCAAAGCATTTGCTATATTAGTGCTGAGGTTAATTGTTTTACGTTTTTATATCTATTTTATAGTTTTCTGGTCGATACGGGGACGGAAATATCTTCCGAAGGTTCGAAAATGATTCTCTTCTCTAATGATTATCACCTGTAAGGATGGAGAGATGCTTCAATTTCATTTCCTAATTTTTTAATAAGAGTATCATCGATCTCTGCTGCCTTGGTTTCCTGTAATTTCTTCGCTGTTGCGTGAATTTCAACCTTGAAATGTAATTTCCTTTCTCATCATCATCAATAGAGTCTCTTCTTTCCTTTGAATTTCTTTTCATCATAAAGGTGTTCCAAATACCCTCTATTTGCTCTGTCTTTATTTTCAATTAGAATGTCAACGTTGTTATCCCGAATGACACTGAAGTTTGCGTTCGTTAAGGCAGTGTCTCGCGGTTCGAAACAATGCTACAAGGTTTCCTTGTACGTCGTTATGGTGGACTTCTTCCTCAGGCAACTTCATGGTCTTCTCTAAATTTTCCCGTATGTTGGCTGATTTCATTTCTCTATCTTTTTCAAAAAATTTTGACCTTCCTCGATGATCCTTAAATTTTTGCATACTTTCTCCTCTCTCCTCTTTAAGATCAGTATTTTCATTTTGATCCATTGCTTTCTTCAGCTTACAATTTCTTTCGAGGCTTCTAATGTTTCTCTCCGTAACTTGTGCTCTTACTTCGATCGGTCTTGCGTTATTAAGGTTTTACGATTGTTCCTCATATTTTCCTTTATTCTACGATTAATTGATTCCTCATATAGTTTACTTTACTTTCTTGGATAAATATGGCTGTAAATTGTAGTCAGAGTCGACACCTGTCTCCAGGTAGCTTTTGCAGCACCTCATTCGATTGCTAAATGTGTATTTTAAAATATTTTTGCAACTTTGTATCTTTGGTTCTTTGGCATTTGATATATTCTCTTTCAAGTCTTCTTAGTATGTAGTTTGGAAAACGCGTGCTTACTTTTACTAATTTTTACTGTTCGCAGAATTACAAATGTCTTTCTCCTCTTTGTTATTCTTTTGACTAGTACATACAGGGTTCGTCCGGAAAATAAGTGTCTTGACAAATAAGTCTTTTTTGACAAAAGGGGAGTCGTCCACTACGAATTTGTACCTGAACGACAAACTGTAAATGCTGCATTTTACGTCCAAGTGCTCGACAGGCTTCGAAAACGAGTCGCCCGCGTCCGGCCAGCGATCAAAAACATCTGGCTGCTGCATCACGACAATGCACCGTCTCACACCGCGCTTGTCGTGTCGGACTTCTTGGCCAAGCACGGCGTGGAAACGCTGCCGCACCCGCCCTACAGCCCGGACTTGGCACCACCGAACTTCTTTCTTTTCCCGAAGATAAAGAGGAGTTTGAAAGGAACGCGATACGGGACTTTGGACGCCGTCAAAGAGGCTGTGACGACGTGTCTTCGAGAGGTTCCCGATGATGCCTTCGCGGGAGCGTTCCAGGAATGGGAACGCCGCTGGAACAAATGTATCGACTCACAAGGGTCCTATTTTGAGGAATATTAGCTTAAGATATGTAAAAGTGCAATAAAATGTTTTTACTGAGCTCAGAACACTTATTTTCCGGACGAACCCTGTACACACACATAATGTGTGAGGGCTGAATTGCTCAGCTGGGAGTCTGGGTTCGATTCCGGGTGACGCTTCTGGGTACCCTCTACTTTTCTCAAGCAGGATGGTTTTTCGGGTACCTGATGTTCCAGGGAAAGCAAAGGCGGCACAGGGAGAGAAAATGTCCAGATGTCTGAATTCTCACACACCGGTGGGCTTACTACTAGATGGGAACACTTATCAAAACAACCTTCCAGTTGATAACTTTGGTTATATACACACACACATATACATATATAAAAAGTGTATGTGTAAGTATGTGTATGTGGACATAAAAAAAGGACGATCGTGGCTCTCTGGCCCTTGGGCACACAGAATGAGGATGGCACGACATAAAGTCCTCTTCGCACCCACATCTGATAGCTCTGACTCACCCCGCCCGCTCCCCCTCTTGCGGCCCCTCCCGCTCTTCAGGCAAAAGATTTACGCCCGCCGCCACGTCACGAAGATCTCCCCGAGAATGCAATACGGTTCGGTCCGCCACTGAGGAAGTGAAGGGCGGGCGAGAGAATCGGATAAGAGGGTGGAAGGGTTATAAATGAAGAGCGAGAGGGTGGGGGTAGAGAGAGAGAGGGATGAGAGATTAAGGGAGAGAAGACGGGAGAGGATGTGGAGGGGGAGGGGTGTAGAACGGCGGGGGAGAAGTGGTGACGCTCCTCTGGAGGGTCCGGACGAGATACACAAGGGTGGGGGGGGTATGTTGCGGGGAAACGGCAGGAAAGAATTAGGCAGGGGGTTGGGGAAGAATGATTCGGTGCTAAATTTATGGTGAAATTGAGAGAGCATCGAGGCTTCTCCCTCATCACGCGCGACGGCGAAAATATAACATTTCCGTCCGCGATGGCGTGAGTGAATGAAAGCAGGAGCCGGGGAAATTTTTACGAGCGATGACTCCCAGGACCGGCGTTCAACGTCAAAACCGTCCACTTTGCAAATGAACTAGACAATTTTTTTCTTTAGATTATTTCTCCTCATCCTCACATGCTTCAATTAACTTTCACATATTGATATAATGCCAATTTAGTCTCTGTGGGAGTGATTCCAACGTTTCATTGCGAGTATATTTATCTACATTTGAGGAATAAATCTATAAAATTGTCACTAGCTTTTTTAGTTTTACAATTTTCTTCCCCGTACGTTGCAACATATTTTTGCGTTCAAGTCTCTAAAAAATTCAGGAATGGATTGATTTAAATATTGAATTTTTCGATTCCAAAGGTTTGGTGATAGCCCAAAAATGAATTAATTTTCTCGTTCTTCTTTAAAAATTGGAAATGTTAATTTAAAACATGAAAGATAAAGTAAAAATAAATAAAAACGTCCATATTGCTATAGAGTACACGTTTTATTTTTTGGCCACACATTTAAAAAAATGCAAATATGACAACTTGGCTATTGGTGAACGAATCTAAACCATTTACTTGTACCGTTGGGGAAAAAAATTTATCTGTGACAATCTTGGGAATAATTTTCAGCTTCTATTTAATTTTTTTCGAGAAAATCTCAAAATGATTTTTTTCGACCGTGACAGAAGTAACACCATGGTATCGTTCGTGCAAGAAACGAATCAACGTAGACAGTAATAATGAAATCGCCACCCAGAGTACTCAATCAAAGGGGAATGCTAAGTTCAAGTAGTCGGAGGGTTGCAGCCTGACTTGCTCACCAGACGGCTCTCGAAAACCAGCCCACGACGACGTGAGGGATGGAAGGATTGATAGATTATCGTCTCAATTTATCGGGGAGTGAGATTAAAAGTAGAAAGCTTTTACGTCTCTTGAGAAACCCTTCACGCTCCATCATATTATATACATATATATATATATATATATATATATATATATATATATATATATATATATATATACATATGCACACACACACACAGTTACATACATCTCGTACAGTTTCATCTTAAAAAAAGGAAGAAAATTCCGTATTAGCTTTGGACCGTAAGACTGATCTCTTAAACCCTAATTTAAAAAAAAAGGGCGAAAAGGAGGAAGGGATGGGTTGGGAGTCCGGAGGAAGGCGGAGGGGAGGAATGAGGGACGGTAGGGAAAGAACCACCCCAAAAACGGCGGCGGCAGAATTCCTCCTTCTCCCGCCGGGTGTACTCTCTCCTCCCGACACGAGTGGCACGCTTAGGAAGTCCTTCAAAGAGCGCGTGCACGCCATCTTGATTCTCCTTTGCGAGAGGCGGGGAAAAAAATAGCCTCTCCGTCCCTCACTCCACCCGCATCTCTCATCCTCCCTCTCCTTGTCACAACCACTCCCCCCTCTTCTCCCCTTCCTCCCCCCCACTCTCATTTCTTCTCAACCCTCGAACGCCACCGCGGCTGGAGGAGAGAATGACATTCTGCGCGAATTCTTGTGCACTCTGCGCCTCCAGCCGCTCTGGAATCCGGCCTTCTCTCCCACTCTCCTTCGCCAACCCGCCGGCCCTGCTCCCCTCTCTCGCTCCTTTTAAAGCGGCAAGGGGTGGTCGGGGTGTGGCGGACGAGAAGGGCTCTGGGGGTCGCGGGGCGCGAAAGGGTTGAAGGGTGCGGGTGGCGGCGGAGGGCTCGGGGGGAGACATCCAGGAGACTCAAGTGGGGAGGAGGGCGGGGCGTTGGAGGCGAGGGAGTGAGGTGGTGGGAAATGAATTGCGTGGGGTGGGCGGGGAACTGCTTGGTGAGACGAGAGTCGTATGTACACTCACACACTCGCTCCCTCTGTCTCTCTCCCTCACACACCACTTTACCGATACGACGGCACTCGACATTTCGTCCGCAAGCTTAACTGGTACCAGCACAAAATCGATATCCCCTGCGATCCTCAAGTGAGCCCTCTCGATAGCCATATCTCACGTGTGTAAATGATCAATCATCTTTGCCATTGTGATGCCTACGACCCAGACTGCTTCTCTCCCCGAAGTGTTCTCCAAATTCTTTGATAACTGATGTGCTTCTTACGGAACGGCGTTAAAATTTGTTTCCTCTCTAGGTTTTTATAATACGTATTCGTTGGATTTGTAGGAACTAAACAGGATGATATACGTCATATTATCCTAACGCACGCTTTTCCGCGTGATGCCACATTAGTCATTAGAATATTTTTGATGTCATATGTGTTTCAATGACGACGATCTTATGTTTAGTAATTACAATTCCCAGATACCCCAAATCAATAGCTAATCTTTAAAGCCTAAAATATTAGTAAGTAGTAAGGTCATGAAAAATATACATTAATTTGTTTGATTTCATTTCACGAGCTTAAAGAATTTTTTCGGATTTTATTCTGATACCTATGTTTTTGATCTAATTTATACTCTCCATGTGGAAATTTGCAATCGAATGAAAAGGAACGACTATTATTTAGCAGTTATTTTTCCTGAATTTTACACGAGATTCATTAGTTTCAAGTGAGTAATAACAGTTAAATTACAGGTCATTTGATTTCTTAGGATTTGATCTCTTCACTTCACCACGGATTCCTCATAATTAGAAATCGTCAGAACACAATACCCATTCCTTTAGAGGGATTCTAACTTTCGGATCCTTGGAGCAACTAACCCTGAAAGTTATGAGAATGACAATAAAGTCTTCAGTAGCCAATAGGCTTTACATAGACTTTTTTCCTTTGACGTATGTATATTCGAAAAGGGATTAGTAATGCAGCTACATTGTAGCCATATTACATTGAGAGACGTATTGTCTTTGCGTGTAATTAATATTTTTGTAGTTAATGCAGTTGGTTTACGTCATTTCGCACTATTTAACCATTTTTAATCGTACTATGGTACATATATACGAATTTCCATGCTATATATGCTATATAAATTCCCTAATACTATCGCAAGTTGAAAGTATAATGCCTAAACTACGACAAATTATCTGGACAAAGGAAATTCTAGCAGAGTCTCTTACTTTCGGTTCTGTTAAGATAAAGAAAAAAATAAATTGATTCATTATGCATGGTAGTGTTATAAATTATATTATACTACATAGAATGCTAATCACCTGTGAGTCATGTTGTTTCATGATTTTATGACAAAAATGTTCTTTCCCAGTTTATCGTGGGATGATTCTGTTGGTAGATAGATAGATAGTCGTCTTTATTTCGATTCGAGATTGAGACTATGGATTTTCGTCTACTACCTAACCCTTCTTCACACATTTAAAAGATTAAAATTACAGATAAATTTCACGAATTATACATTCATAGCAATAAAATCAATATCCACAATATTTTAGAACTAACATAATACACAATACATTAGTGGCCTACTTCAATTACTAACTAATACACAATATGTAAAACATACACACATACAATAAATACACATACCATACATACATGTACACGTGCCAATACATGAAAACAATACTTGTCAAGCAATACTTGTATTCCCGGTTATATTTACAAGCGCTGATACAAAGTATGATGCTCCTGCGAAAGAAAAAGGAAGGATTTCGAATTCTGTTTACAGATGAATTTTTACTTGTTGGTTTGCTGGTAAATTAGTGCTTTATGAAGTACGCGCTAGAATGATGGGAGAAAAGTATGCCTTAGTACGGATGATAGCTTATTCCGCTGATGACATGCTGTGACTGCAAATTACTGGTTGTATGTAGCTGTTCTGTGATGAGGGATAAAGAGTTTATGATTACCTCTGGTATTTAGTTCATGTATTCTTTCAAGGCTATTGAAATCATTGGCAAAATACTAACGGGTTTCATAGTTTAGTATTTGATAGAGTAAGGGCAGCACGTAGAGTTTCCTGTGAGATTCCAGAAATATCCAGTTTGGTTTGTTAAAATACTCTCTAATGTGGTATTCAATTTTCAAATTATAAATGAAGACATGAATTAAAGACCCTATGGAGTTTTACCGACAGCTCGTTTAAAAGGTTGATACGCTATGCCACCATCAACACCATTGGTACGTAGTTTTACATCTAGTTTACACGTGTTCTTAAGCTTAATTTTGCAAATTGGTCTTCAATGACCTGAGTATCGACCACTCAGTAGATGAACCACTTTGAAGAGTATTTTTCCGTTGCTACAATTCTCAATTTCGTGTCTACTACGTCGTGACTGATTTTATGGACACATTTAGTCGTGTAGTCATTTAGTGAAAGCTATTTACTTTTATTTGTACATCTATATAGTACTCTGCAAACCATCACCAATCGCATTGCAGGTGGAGTTAGGAAAAAAAAGTTAGGATTTAACTTGTAATTTTATCATGGAGTTTCCTTTCCTACAGAAATTAATTCCATGATAATACGTTTTAATTTATCTTGTTTGATGATATATTAATTAATATATCCATAGGGGCAAAGTAAATCGAAGAAGACCATTGAGTGTGTACATAAATCCTCAAATGCACCAATTATCAAAGGATCTTTGTAGGAGTTAAGAATTCAGAGTACTTCGTGCTTCGAAGTCAACTTTGTGGTACTGATTCGTTACTGTACATGCGTATTCTAAAATAATGGTAGTAGTTGTGCGGAGTAGTTTTCAAGTCTTCTTTGACTCTATCTTTCGTTAGGTTGCGATATAAAAGTCTGGATTGAGATATTAATTTTTCCAAATTTTTAAATACATCTAATTTCGACTGGTGTCGTTTTTAGCACCCAGCGTCCATCCCTAGTCGTTGCTATGCTCTAATCTGTAAGCCATCCAAAATCGAAGTGGAATAAAATCGCTCGGTTACATATCCCGCAAAGTCGTACGACTTAGGTCACCTCAGGGGCCCGAAGTGCAGGGTGCATTTTAAGGAAAGCTGTCGATCCATCACGCACGCGTCCGGATTTATGGTCCATTGCTCCGTATGGAGCGTAACACTCGTTCCGCCTGCAGCCTGCCATAACGGCGGCAACAGGGGGCATAAATCGCCCGCGCGATCGGGGCCCATCGGGGCGCAAATGGGGGTTGCAGCATGGTTCGCTCTCGCAAGCGGCTTACCGCACTACCCTGACTTGGCCCACCGTGTGGAGGCCGGGCCCCCGCTAAAGCCTTCGGTTTTTCCTTCTCCTCCTATGGGGCGAGGGGAAAGGCGGGGAACGCCCCTCGTTAACAGCTGGGCCCCTTGCGAGTTTCGGAAACTTCAGCCACGAGGAGAGCGGGTCGTTACGCTGCACGTCGAGCGCTCCTTGATCGCGCACTTTTTCGAACGCTCCGAAAGGCGTTTTCCTTGAAATTTTGAGTCGGATCCGTGAAAGAGAAGTTCCCCGGGTCGGGGATAAATCTTGTACGGAGGGGGGGTTAACAAAAAAAATATCGCCTTTTGGATTATAAATAAGGACGAGTGCATTCATGGAGAGTGAAAAATGTGTCGAGGCTGCGGTTGATATAGGTGAGGGCCGAAATAAATTGTTCCAATTATAGTTTATTGTTTTTAGAAAGTTTTCCTTCGTCTGAGAAGCGAGAGCTGGCTAAATTGGATTCATCCATCTTCCTCCCCTCGCTTAAGTTTTGTAAGCTAAATTACTCTGCAAAGTTTTATTCAATTTTAAACCAGAAGATAGAGCTGAAGCAGTACTATCTTGGAATCTAGAGGATATTAGCTCTCCTTTTTTGGCCGGGGGTGGAGATAAAATTGAAGTTAATTGTTGTATTTACTTATCCAAGTGGACGAAACTATTATTTCCATCACAAATCACAGGAGGACGGAAGGGATATGAATGCTTTTAGTTTTTGTGTGAATTTTATGGTGTGGTGAAATGTCTCCTAGAAATACAAACTAAATTTCATCGCACGAGGAAAAGCATAAAGTAGGACAACTGGAGAAGTAAATTCTGATACGTTATGAAATTCTTACGCTAAAGGAAATAGGATAAAAATTTTCTTTGTAGGCAAATGGATAGAAATGCAAAATCTTAAAATGCTCCTTAACACGAACTTTTAATAAAAACATACATCTGCTGTGTTCCTCAAATCAAAGTACTGTACATGAAACAGTGGGAGAAACATGGTAGGGACGTCTTGTTTAATACTATAATTTTTGATGTTGCCAAAACGGCATGTTTTTGAAAAGATACGGCGATTATTATTTTCCCTCGAACGTAATTTTCATATTTATGCATTCGTATTGTGGCGCTTGTCTCTCTGAAAAATCCATAAAGATTATTTTGCCAATATGAATTTTCGATTTATTTTTAATCTACGACCATTTTTTCTAGGGCGGAGTGCATGCACTCGATAGGTCTTTTCTATATTGAAATATTTGTATACCAATAGGAAAGTTGTCAATGAAATCCAGAAACATAATATTTAGTGGAACCCCAAGCTCATGATAATTCTAATCTTAGGCCATTTCAACTTTACAAATGATGTGGCACTGAGTTGAACCAACGAGCCTTGTCTAGAAAAGGAGTCTTTTGGCTGCCGCAGCAGTTGATTTCTGGAAAATTCCAACGGATCCTACTTTAAAAGTCAGTTGGTAAAACTTTTCATCTTAATTCGATTTCTCCAAAAGTCCAAGGAAAAATGGTTTACTTTTAGACTTAATTGGCTAAACGTCTAAAGGGAATAGGGCAATTTTTTCACTCAAGGTTCAGCTCCGCGAAAGAAAAAAATCGCATGGAAATTCTAAAAATATTTCCTTGCGTAAAAGGCATCCTCGTGGGAATTTTAACGCCCTTAAAACCTCTCTAAAACTCGCTTAAAGAATGCATAACAAATGTCTACCCCCAAGAATTTCTCCCTTGCCAGGGAGTATTTCTTTCTGACGAAGGGTAGAGTATAAGCATCATCCTTCCTCGTTGGTATCCCCTGCATCTTTTTGATTTTCCCCTCGGTCCTCCTCCTCTGTCTGTGCTCTGCCAGCCTTCATTGCTTCCCATCTCCCTTACGTTCCGTCATCCCAGTCCGCGTCGTTCGCTCCCCCACCCCGTTCTCCTCTTAAATCCCGGCCCCATTTATTTTCTTCCCTCATGCATTTCCCTCCATCTTCCCTCTTCCCTTCAGAGGAAGCCGTTAAAAGTGAATTCACTTGAAGCCCCGCTCATCTGACTTATGAGTACGGAAGGATACATCTTCACCGCGGACGGTACCCGCGTCAACTCGTGTCAATACACGAAAGCTCTCCTGTCCTTTCGCTTGAGGGAACTCCGTCGTGGACACTGGGGTGATAAGCGCTCGCCTTTTCTAAGGGTTCCTATCTTACATGGGAAGATTCCTCTTCTGTTTTCTCCCTTTTATATCCTTCTGTGTATAGTTCTCTCCTTTGACAATATCCCCGGAGCAGCGGAACATGAACGTCCGTCCTTCCCGCTTGGAACGCTGGCAAAACCGTGGGACTTCGATTCCTTCAGGGTGGATTTTGGTGGTAATGAGAGGACGTAATGGGACGGAGCCTCCCTCCTTGATCTCTTCAGCCTTGCTCAAATCACCACCGATATGATGAGGTCGCCCCAAAAATCGTCCGCCCTAATTGCAAGGGTTTCCGTTCCCGAAAAGACCCCATTTTTGTGTGCGTCCCACCGGCACGTCATCCTTGAATCCGCCTTTCAAGTTTTCCTTTCCATCTCTCATCGTTCCCTTCCCTTTATCATCCCTTCAATGCTTTCAACTCTCGCACCCTCTCATTTCTCTCGCTTTTGAGAATCCTTCTTCTCCATCTTCATTCCCATCCTCTCCTCGCCTCACGCCATCATTTCTCCCTCTTCCGACTCGGTCCCGAATCTCTCCCTTTCTCTCTCTCTATAACCTTTTCGTGAACTTTCTTTATATCTTCTTCGACCTTCCTTTTATTTACATTCACCCGTAAATCTTTTCCTCGCCCATTTCCCCCCACTCCTCTATAGGCGATGTGTCTTTCTGCTCACGGGAAACTCCTTCCCATGCTCCTCTCCCTTTCTATTCTCTTCCCCTCCCATCCCGTCCTAACTCTCTCACTCTCTCTCTCTCTCCCTCCGTGGTTGGCGGGAAAGAAAGCCCTGCAGAGAGTTCTTTATAATCCGCGCTACGTTGGGAAAGATTGTTTTTTCATATTACGCGATTAGTTTGCCCTGGAAGCAGAAGAGGAGGCTTTATGGGATGTCTCCCCGAATTTTGGAAGCAAAGAGCGAGTATTTTCATGGGAACCGACGGGCAGAGGAAATGGCGGATTAATTTCGCTCGAAGGATGACGGCAACATCGGGTGGGGGAAGGCGAAAGAGTGCTGAAAAACCCGATGTTCAACTTTTATTACACAAGGAGTGATGTCTTAGGAAGTTGACAGCTTGATGAAAATATTTTGAGTTTTGTATTTTTGGTAATTTCGATACGAGATCGAGTGACTTCAAAGGTAAGAGGTCGTTTAAAACAAAAAAAATGATGACGCTTTCAAAAATGTAAGTTTTTTTTTCGAGGATGCTTTAATATACGTGTCATTAGATTTCGAATAACAGATAGGTAAAAAGAAAGGTATGAAAAGTATGACGTTTAGCGTGTCACCTGTAGGTTCGCCCTCTTCAAAATTCTTACGTTAAACGATTTGACAAACTCAGAATAAATTTCCAAGGAGAATGATCGTATCTAGGGCAGCATTACAAAAGAAAATAAAGTAGTGTAGTATCTTTTGGGGTTCAGCACCCGTGGAACCGCGGGTTTTCAAGTCGTGAGCCTCAATAAGACTTGCAGTGAGCGACCTTATGAAAATCTTGGCGACGACATACATCCAAGGACATTAAAAAGCTCACATTTTTAGCAGTACCCACCTTAGCATAAGATTGTGTTCTCAAAAAACGTTAATAAAAGCTTTGCATACTTCGTAGACTCACGTGGAAAGTTTTTTTTTTTTAAGGCTCAGAATTCCTTTGTAGGTTCGAGGAATTCACCTTTGGTCGGGGCATATGCACCAAAAATACTGTCCGAAGAATTCCGTGAGAAAATTGAACAATGGAATTCTTTGGAGAAAGAAAGCTTAGAACTGGAACAAGAGGCGTAGGGCATCTCCTCGTAAGTTATATTTTGATGGTGTATTCAAACTGTAGTCGCACTGGGAAGGAGTATCCAGTTTTTTCTTAATAAATAAAAAGACATTTGCCCCCCTTAAACCGGTTCCTTCGAGTTGTCGGACGAAAAAAACTTTGCGGATGGTTTGAACTACTGATTACTCGAATGGAGACTTCCTTTACACACAAAAATAAAAAAAAGATAACAATTTAAGAGTTTTTTATTAACATTTACTGGGCACCCCTCGGGGTGGATAGAGTTGTCCTTATTCTGATTATAACAAGGCTTCACAATCTCGAGGAATGCGTAATGAGTTAGTTTTGGAGAAGTTTTTGAGTCGGAATGAATTTTGAGTGCTGCTTAAAAACCCGTCTCTTTTTTTAAATCTGATAAAATGATCGCTTTTTGTGGTCACGCATCTAATCGGATGTTTATTGGAAGGGAGGAAAGGTATTCTGGTCACTTGAAATATTGGCCTGCTATGCATATTTCACCTCAAAGTGTCCATTCGAAAACTGTGTCATTGATGCTTTCTCGTAGTACACCCTCAAGTATCTTCATTTCATTACCTTTCCTTACTTCTTCAGTTTCAACTTAATTATCTCATATTGTAAACAAAAAAGAATAATACCGGGACCGTAAACATACGGTCGCGGTATTTTTTATTTTATTTATTATTATTTTTTTGTTTACATTGATTCACGACCAAAGCTACGTCCCTTTTATATTTAAATTATCTCATATTGTCTTTATTTCGTTAATTTTCCATACTTCATTAATTTTAACTTATATTTTCTCATATTTTCAGTAAAACCTTCAACCCCTACGCCTTGAATACTTTATTTTCCATGTAGTAAATGTAAAATAAATGTTGAAGTAAACTGGATAATGGACTGACTCCGGGTTACTGTTGCGGTTTGATTTCCGCTCTTTTGTAAACCCGGATATGAAATAGACTTGCATGATCCATTTTACTGCTTAACTCAGAAAACTGGAAAGTCCGTACGTGTGCTCAAATTTGGGTAATCCAATACCCTTAGGCGAGGTGCAGATTGTAACCAGTGGCGTGGCTATAACTTAAACCGGGTGGGTTTACCCTTATTTCTCACATGATTGTCTAAACAGGGATTTTAAATAGGACAACATCGGCATACATGAATTCATTAATGAGTTCACATTTTTCTACTCGTACTCTTAATTTACCTACGTAAACCTGTCCCAAAGACAAGTTATTCATTGTAATGCATCGAACTTAATTCGTTTTACAAATATTTGTCCCGGCCTCCTGGTAGAAGTACGTAAGAGTTATATCGTCTTTAAATCGATGGACTAACTCACATTTTCTTTGGAAATTTCGAGGTTTTCTGCCAAAATTTCATTAAAAACCACATGTATATCTACTATCTGCATCTAGTTAGCCCAACAAGCCTTTTACTAACGATTGGTCCAGGAAAAAGAATTTTTTAAATGTGGGAAGCATAGCATACTTCCCAGAGCTTGAGTGCCGGGTGCCCAGCTTGGGAAAATCCTCCTCCTGCGCCACTGCCCAACACTTATTCCTAAGGCACTCTGAGTGAAAGAAACCTTATTAAAGTGAAAATATATTCCAGATTTATGGCCGTAATCCTCGACCATTACGAAAAATGGTGCAGTTTTTATTTGTTGGTAGAAAGCTAATTGGGCACCCGGGTATGAACTCGTAAAAATAAGACTTTAAAACGTCACTTCGGTAATCTAAGCTAATTGGGCACCCGGGTTTGAACCCGTAAAAATGACTTTAGGGGGTTACTTCGGTGAAAATCTTTTACATTGAAAGGTCTGAAAGTACACAGAGTTCCTATTTCCAAATGTTAAATTTATTTTTCTCGGCCGTGGTTTCATTGTTGTAAAATCAAACTAATGTTGTAACACCACGCCGACTTACAGGAATTTCACAGCGCAAAATTATTTGCTTGAACCGGGATCCCTCGATGTCCGGCCGAATGATTTAACCAATTCAGCTAACGAAGCGTTATCCCATTATGTGAATTACTAGGGCCTTTTAAAGGAAAATACGTTGTGACCAGTGAAGGGGAATGATTTTTACGTTGTGAAATTTCTGCATTTCGGTGCACATCAACGGATGACACCGTTAAAGTAATTGTCGCTACATTTCTCGCAGTTCTTTGAAAATATGACACCGCCAAGTTTTTTTTACAGCAAAAACCTTGGTTAATTAAAAAATTTTACATGTGGTAATTTGCATATTGCGTATTATAATTGCGTATTATAATGCGTAATTTACATATTGCGATAATGAATATCCATTATTTATAATACGATTCCAAATCTCTTAACAAAATATATGGAGTGCAGCTTCGATTTGTAAACCCGCAACGCCTATGCCCGGAAAGCTACGTCTTCAGACCCTGCTCCTGCCATACTGCCAACGGTGGCTGTGATAGTTTCGCTCCAACACGTCTCGACTCAAAGCCCTCGAACAACAGTCATAACATAACGTGAGATTCAGACCTTCCGTCATCCCTCTATTTGCCATGAGACAATCTCCCTACCCAAGATGCGACAAATCTCTTGGGATAAACGAAAGAGGGTGTCCTTACGTTCTCTAAATCTCTCATGAGCCCGCGGTGTCTTGAATGGATTTGGACAAAACATAGTTCTCTACATTTAACCTTCCAAAATCCTACGTGGCATTGCGGGCTTGCAAAAAGTTTGCTTTTGCTTCAGAATTTGAAACATTTGAAAGAGAAATGTATCGTCGGATTTTCTTTTGGGATTCAAGTCGGAGGATTAGAAGTTTAATTTATCCGGGACTTATACTATCGTGGCTACTGAGAATCGTATTAGTTTTAATAATATTTCGGTTTTCGAGTAATGAAATGTGTGAGATAATGGGCAAGGAATTAGGTATACCTTTTTAGGGTCAAAGAATTTCTTATATTATGTGTGTATGAGCACTGTACTAGAAGAACATATACCTTGAATGCGATTGCTCCTAGTCTCATAACTAACCAAGTTATGTTTGATTGTGTTTAAAAATGCAATTATTTGCTATAAAATGTCACCATATTGTCGTTACATTGCGGAGCGTATTGGAAAATCAGTGTAATTGGTGTGGAATGAAGGTCGAAGTAAAAAATAAAATTCATGAGATTTTCAAGAAAAAGGAAGGCTAAATTAACATTAAAGTAGGAACGCAAAAATTGGGACAGTAGAAACGATTTACCTATCTTGGAAGAGTTTTAGACCAAGATGGTCAAAGTAGTAGGGACATAAGTGAACTAAGCCAGGCGGAGAAGCTTTCGCAAGGAGGAGGGAATTAACGTCGAGGACGATGAGTGAGTAGGCCGAGAAAAGATATGTGAACATTTTTAAATGGAACATGATTTTGTACGATGTCGGAAATTGGTCGTTGTAGTAAAATGATTGGTGTAGATTAGAGCTTTTGAGATGCGGGTGTGTAGGAGGGTGGACAAGGTAAAATTCACGGAAAGGAAAAGAATCAATTAAGTACTGTGTATGGTAGGGGAGGAGAGAGGAGTAAGAGAAATAAAAAGGAGGCAGGAAAAGTGGTTGCCTAGCATTTTACATGGGGATGGAATATGGAAGACTGTTAAAGAGGGGAGGGCTTTAAGCAAGATAGATAGGAGGAGGAAAAAGTTAGACATATTGAACAGATTGAAGAGTGTTAGAAAGTATACGGAATTGAAGAACAGTGTAATGCGTAACGGTGTAACACTGTAAATTTGTATCAGTGTAATGGAATGTTAGAATGTGTTTTGCTAAAAAGAAGCAAGAAATGTAGAGATAACCAGTCTTTGTCCACCCAAAAATAACAGTGAAGGATTTAATACGAATAATAATCACATAATTAAAAAGAACAATTTAGCATTGAGTGTATTTTTAATTGATATTTTAAACAAGTTCCCCTGCTAGTATCTCTGTGATAACGCGATGTGTAACATGATTTTCATGGAGACTCGCTATTGGTTGACGTAAAAATCTTAGACTTTTTGTCTGGAAAAAAATATCAAGTACGAATTAAACCATGCTTATTCACCCCGAAATATTTCCCCTCTGAAGATATTCACCAAAGCCAACGTCCATGGCTATTTTGAAAACATCGTCGGAAGCCTCCACGTGGGAGGCTCGTAAGCTCCTTATTCTGTTCAGCTTGATGTGTCAGTGCCATCAAATCTCATACCTTTTAACTTCATTCTGATTCTGAGAAAGTGGAAAAGTCACAAGGGAAAGATCTGGTGAACGGAGAAGATGCTTAAGACGAGTCTTTCTCTCGTCTAAAACTTCCTGAATCGAAAGGGCATTGTCAGCAGGTGCGTTGTCATTCAGTAGGGGCCATCTGTCACTTTGGAAAAGTTAAGGTCGTTATTGTCCGACTTTCTCCCGTAAACCAGTAAAACTTCTTTATGAAAATGTTGGTTGACTGGCTGGCCAACTTGGGACAAATTCATAATCTTTTATTCACGGTTCGGAGTAGAGATTCAAAATCTAAGTACTTTTTGATCAAAACTGGAAATAAATCTGATTTCTAGGATTCCACACGAAAGAAATGTATATTATTCACGTTATCTGCGAAAATCACAGCCGGACGTCCCGTTTACTTTCCAATGAAATAAATCTCTTTTCATAAAGAGTCTTCCTAGATTTAACCTTGTAGGTAAATTGGATCCGTTGTAGCCCAGTTTGAAGGAGGTGGAGGGTACAGAAGAACCAACATAATTTATCTGTAAATATGCTTAAGTCTCAATTAGAAAGCCCGAGCAGTATACTTGCGAATTCATTGTGAATTTGTGTGATGTTCCCTGTACAAAATATTATGACACATAATTTTGGCCAACCAAACTCCTTTTTGTTTTACGATTACTTCAAAATTATGTCAATACAGTTTTATTAATGGTGATGTTATTAAGAAATGGCTATTCAGCGTTAATCTTTACAGTTCGTTCAATAGGCAAATTATTAACAGTTTCTCACGAATTAGAATTTTTTGTATTTATACCATTATTTATTATTAAGCAGTGTATGGAAATAACTTGAAAAGATTAAGAAAGAAGTGGGTAGCATTCGTAGAAATACGTTTTAGAGTGAGATTCTTTACATTTTGTAGAGATGTGATTTATAGATATCTATGGGGGATAATCATCTTCGCTTGTCTTTTTATCACGTCTTCTATATCTTATGTGGTGGAATTTATGTGTATACGGCCCTTTTCCCTAGTTACTTCTTTCTTTTAACCTACCTTATTGAATAAAGAGTGCTAAAAACGTCGTAGGGCCAATGCATGCTCGATCGATCTTTTTGATATTGTTTTGTTTTCTCTCCATTGTATTAACTTAATTATATGAAACTCTACTCTCCGATATAAATTAGCTATCTTCTTAAACACACAGGTGTTTATTTAAAAGGAATAATTATTCTTTGTAACTGAAATATTTATCCGTTAATTTCATCCGTTAACCGTTCCTGGTTAACTATCATTCTCAGTTTTCGTCTCGTTTCTCAGTTTTCGAAGTGGATAGCATCGAATTAATGCGAGTAGTTGTATATAGGTCATAAAGACGAATCGATTCAACGAACCTATTATTATCTGTGTGTGAACAATCTGTAATATCTCATTGAAAAAATTTAATTTTCATCAGATATTTCTTCTTAGAAAGAATTAAAAATGTATCCATCCACAAATGTCGTAATTATTTTTGCTTTATTTTTCTTTTCCTCGGCTCCTGGTCATAAATCCTGCGTACATAACGGAGCAGTCCCGTTGCTGATAATGATCGAGTTCAAATATTGTATTTTAATCAATCACTGGTTTTGACCTGCAGGAAAATGAAAAATGATACTTTGAGTGCTCGCTGCTAACTGAATGCTAGCTTAGATTATAGTAGTGCTCACTAACCGGCGGGTCAATCTATGCATGTCAACAGATTAATCGATATTCATTCGATAAAGGGAAATACGCGTGACGAAATGGTATGAACGTAAGCATACGTAAACGAAGTTAAAGACATTTATTGGGATTCTGAAGCACTCGTCGCAATTTCCTTCAAAATAACAGTTCTGGGTTATTGGATGATTTCAGTTCTGTTTACTTTCTCATCGCATTGTATGCAGCTGCTCAAAGATTCGGTTGCAGTGTGTAGACTCTCATGATGTGTTTCGGATAGAGTTACGGGTCCTCCATTACTTACCCGTTTGCTCCTCCCAGCTGCGAGGAGAGAAGATTGTGGGTGAGTCACCGGCGGGTAGGATTGATTACGCCGCTGCGGTGGAGACCAGAAGATATGACGAGGAGGATAAAATAATAAGAGGTGAATCATGATATGATTCAAGGACAGCCATTTTGGAGTTTAAAACACGACAGCCGTTAATTGTCTTGTAAGGAGTAGCATACGATCTGCGGAATGCCTGCGTTTACTCGTCGGAAGACGGTGAAATTATTTTCGAGACCATTTGCTTAAAGTTAGTGCAATGTAGTATAGGGGTCGGGATGGTGCGGTGGCTGACGTACTGACTTCCCACCAAGAGGACCCGAATTCGAATCCCGGAGACAGCAGATATTTTTCAGTGGTATCCCACTCCCTACTTGAAATGTTTTGTGGAGGGCACTTTGAGTGAGTACGCCGTCCGTCGGATGGCACGTTAAGATGCGGACCCCTTGGCGCCTTTCGTTGAGAACAGGCTAATGCGGACGCCGGGTTTCACTCCACCCTTCATCCCTAGTGGTGCAAATGACCTCAGCTGTCGGTGGCCTCCCCAACAATACTACTAATAGTACTTGTTTAGTCTGTGACAGAAGAAACTTGATTTTGGGTGGAGGTTGGCTCTCTAAAAATTGGCAGTTGTGCTAGAATGTATTTTTTAATTAGGTCCATAATTTCCGTCACATCCATTAATGCCTCTACTTATTCCTTTCATTTAGCACATGCGCCACATCAAAGATGTGTGTAAGACATTGTCGCAGGATTTGAACAAAAGTCACCCGGTAGGAGGTAGAACTTACAGAGAAGAAAAGCTATGGAACAACAAAGCATTCTAACGTCATACTCGTATATTCTCGTTTTTGGGATTTCGTTCACTCCAGATTGGATAATTCATACAATAGGTAAGACAAATATTTATCAATTTTATGTGAAGACCAATTCCTGATTATAACATATATTAATTGTAAAGTTTAAACGGTCTCTTTATTCTGTTTATTTGTCCTACCCTCCACGATCTGTGATAGTTGCGATGACAAGCATCAGCGTCAATGGCTATGGGTTCGCATTTTGGAACAAAGTTCGTCGATTAGCCATTTAACTTAGCAGGGGAATTTGTGTAAATATATTTTTAAAAACTGTTTGTTAAATTTCTTCAAAATAAGCCTCAATATATAGCCTTATATAATAAAGCTAAAGAGCTGCTTCTGCCATATGCATTTACCTCCAAAAACTAATGTCATGGCGAAATGGATTTATATCGTTTCGGCGAGTCTTTGACTAATAAAATAGGGTAATTCAAATGAAGTGTACCCAGTAACCTCTATATCACATCAATGGATATTGATTTGTTTGATTAAACAGTGAAAATGAACTTAGTAATTGATTACCGCTGTCCAATCAGCGGTAAATTTACCAATTTCAAATTGAATGCTCCGAAGTCAGAGGAATTGGACGCAATTCTTTGGGCAGAATGGCTTTCTTATGAAAATTTTATGAGAATTTCCCACGCGGCGGAATGAGGGACAAGTAAGTAGATCAAATAAAAGAGAATTTAAGACAAAGAGGCTGCATTAAAGAGATAGAGAGAGAGTTTCCACAAAATAAGGAAGAATGGAGGGCTGCAGATAACCATTCATCTTGGATTGGACATTTGAACAAAATTGGGAAAAATATGATGAATGATAAACTCGTGGTGATTATTTTCTCTTTGGTCAAGCAGACTTTCTATACCGTTGGGCGATGGCCAAACACAGTAGTTGACTTGTCACTGATCGATTTATTTGGAAAGAATATCAAATCGATTCAACCTGGTAGAAAAATCATGTGTACGTTTATGTACAAGTTCAAAACTATTGTCCGCATAGTTGCTAGAGGAGTAACTCCGAAAACAACTGAAATTCTTTAATAGCATTAGATGAATTAAAAACAGGTAACAAATATATCCGGCGCTCGAAGTGAACGGTAAATAATGAGTGAGCCGTTTACAAAACTTACCGGGCGGAAGGGAACGATTTGTTGAAAACAAACTAAATCAGTTCGATGACGAGAAAGATGGCCCCGACCTTTCCCGAATAATCGGACCCGTCCATGATCAATACTGATTTCGAATCGTAATGTGTAGAGTTAACGTGAGAGTCGATCATCCAAGTGGACACATTCGTGTTGACCAATCATTTAATCGTCACATTATTGCAAAAACAAATAGTCATCCTCGTCAACTTATTAGCACGGAAAACCCTTTTCGGAAGGAAGCGAAGTCAGTGTATCTCTCGAGAGTTGGCATTCTCCGTTTTTTTCAGCATAGGTAATCTTATACGGAAATACTTGACTGTCGTTCAAAAATACGCCCCTCCCTTCTTTTGTGGGGAAAGATGATGAAAAAGCACCAAAGTTGGCACAGAATTTTTTAGGAATATGTGGGGAAAGCGCGTTAGTAATAATAATGACCGTTTTCTGGATCCAGAAAAATTTACGATGGCGCTCGTCACTTTATGACACACTTCTCATGAGAGACCTTGGTCATCGAGGCGCGGATCCTGCGGAATGGGATTCCGTGTCATTCAGGGTCCAGGGGTTTCCCAGTCAATCGCGTTCCGGCGCGTTGATTCATCTTCTCTCGGAAAGGGCACGTTCATCCATATGCCAGCGCTGCATATGGGAATAAAAGCATCCGGGAGGTCGACAGTCAACGATCACGGTTACTCTGGGAAGGGAGCTAAATAATGCAGTCCTGGAGAACGAGTGCTCCGTGGATAAGTGGACAGCTCAGTTTTCTCCATGGGGAGACAAGAGAGCCTAGATGAAATTTGAAATAGTTCAGGGTGACAAAAGAATGATTGAACGCGATTAATTGAGCATCGACGGCGTTAATACACCTGATTTTCGTGGTAGTTATCGAAAGAAATGTAAAAATTAAAAAAAAAATTACTAAATATATTTTGTAGAATACGATTGAGTAAACTAGGCTCTGTTAATTAATGTTATATGTCGTAAGATATAAGTGGTGCACACAATATTTTACAAAAATAATGTCTGCATACAGTATCTTGAAAATGAAACCACTGTTACTAGGTACACAAATACGAGTATGGAATGTGGCAGTTGTATATATGATACATAAGTTTTTCTTCTTTCTTTCGTTGAAAAATCTTAATAAATTTCATTTATGTTCGTTAAGTAAACTATGTCAATAACTAATAGCCGTTTTCAGTCTTCTTATTTGATCTTAAATCTTTTACCTCTTGAGTTTTGTGCAATCATTTGTCCGGAGAGAGGAATTAAGAATATTCGCCGCCAAACGACATGTGATATTTTCTCGAAATGTACTAGCAACATTATTCTAAAACCGAATCTTCAGAACTAAAATAAACTTTTATTTGGTTCTAGCCAAGGGATATTCTCATCAAGATTGCCAAATGTTGTGAGCAATAATTTGAGGCGAAGGAAAACCGTATATATTCAGCGTGTAATAAAACATGTTTCATCTACAGGTACATCCTGTATACGTATCATTAAATAATATTTCTTACCATTTTTGCAAATATATTTTTGGCGCATAAGAATTATCATGTATTTTTGGATCATCTCGTATTTCATAAAATTTTTAAATTGATAATAGGGTGATTCACCACCGTAGCTACGTTCATTTTACATGTTAATAATAGGGTATTTTTATTGTTAGACTTCTTTCTTATATGCTTACTTGTTATTATCTAGATAGTTTCACCTCTCTATTACACTTTAGGGACTGTCTTAAGCGTATCTTAGGCATAGCCTCAGGAAATATAATAATTCAAATAATATTGTATCACAAAGTGAACCAGCTGTAGATTATTCTATGGTGACTATTCGTAAATTGGTGGATTCAAAGAAACCTTTAAGGTCGACGAAAATCGTAGTTATTACTTATATTTTTAATTTCACCAAGACCTAATTAATAATATTGATGGACAAATCCATTAATCCATCTGACAAAAAAGGATTATGAAACTTGAGGGTACAAATTTCTTCCTTGTATCCTTCTTATTTGTAAGCTGCTCTAAATTTGAGTCAGCTTCTCTGGCCGGAATAGTTCGGGTAAATATATATCGGGTAAATATAGGAATGTTAGGGTAAAATAAAATGATCCATACTAGTTTTTTCTTATTGTTCGGTAAGAATTAGTGTATAGACAAAAAGTACAAAAAAACGTCGACCACTTCAGGAAAAATCATTGCCACAGACTCATTCCGTTATTATGCTGTAATCTAATATTTAATTATGGAAATATGACAAGGGAAAATTTTAACATGTAAAATTATTGAAAATCGTTATTGACCCATTGACTATTATAACTTTCCTTCAAAAAACACCTAAGTAATTTAAAGTCCAAAATTCTCCTTCATGCTTGCAAAATCGTACTTACAGGTCCGCGATATGTTTGTTCGTTTCCCTTGTTTTTGTGCATTTCAAATCTCCGTGAACGAATGTTGGTCCTGCACTTTCATCTTCTCAAATAGTCGGACCGTAGTAATTAACACTTCTGTGAAACGTGTTGGACCTTCATTTTTTAATTTTAAATGTGTCGGATTAATTCCTACTGTTCATACTCTCAGCACCCACGAAGCTTCAACAAAAGGGACGAAAAGTTCATGCTCAAAGAGGCATAATCGGAATTGAAATTACCGCAAGAGCAAAATTTATTCGCTGCCGTGGCGCTCGGGAGGAGAGACACTTCATGCCGAGGCCTCGGAGGAGTCACACCTCAAGCGCCCTCCGACCGAATTTGCGGAGGAATCCCTTCGCCATCGATTGACTCCCTCGGGGCAAGCCTCGCCGCCGCTGTCGTCCCCGTGCGGGCGTCTCTTGGCGAAATCCGGTCGCTTTGCGTGCACCGATTGATCCGACCGAAATTGTAACCACCCCAAGCCCCCGTCCATCCCCCACACCCGCGCCCCCGTCCGTCCGCCCTCCGGCTTTCATTTGTCGTTTCAAGCATTTGTTCGGAAACCCTTGTCGGAAGCATGGGGAAACGGGCAGCTTTATACGTACGTACATATATGCCCCTCTTGCCGAGAGCGAAGAGGCACTGCCGCAAAAGGTGGATGCGGTCGGGCGTGGAGGGAGGAATCGCGGTGCTCGTGGATTAGCGTCTCTTGTGGTCGTTTCGAGTGTGTTAGTGGGAATTGAAAATATTTTCTTTGAGTGTTTGGCCTTTATTTTTTCTAGCTTTTCTAGACCACCATGCGGTTTCCAATGCGGGTCGTAGTCGAGCCCGTTCCCGCGCTTCTTCCCCCCATCCCGTTTGTAATGCTCACGGTTGTATTATTGAGTGAAGGTCAGGTTTTTGAACGGAGAGCGTTACCCTTCTCATCTATGTTAAAACGTTGAAACAAAATTTTAATCGGTGAATTAATCGTTAAATACGCTACTAACATATATTGGCGGTTCAATTTTGCAAAATGCTCGCTTTTATGGTACTACGTTGAATAGGTTGTATGAAATAAGGTAGTGGCATATATCTACGGTTCGTTTCAGTATTCGTCTTAATCTTTGGTTTAGAAATTTGTTATCAGAACGGCAAAGAGCGAAAATTATGAAATCCAGTCAAAATTAAAGTCACGAATTAATTATTTATGCCGAAATTGAAACTGAACAGTGTTTAGGCAAATGAATATTATATGTTATACGGCATGCGCACATGTGATCGAGATATTATCAATGTATTCTATTAAGACGCCTACTTGGGTACGTTTTCTTGTGAAGCTACTGAGAATTGGTCTATCGAATGAGGTAAGAAACATCGAGTTACTTAAAGAATGTAATGAAATAAATCTCGATTTTTACAGTCAAAGTAATGTAGTTAGTGTTTGTCGAAGATAAGAGAACAGTTATATGTTAGTGTTTAGTTGAAGAAATGAGCATACTTATAAAATCAAGTGTCCATTATTAATTTAAAGATCCTTCACTAATTATAAAAGGACTCCGTTAAATTAGATCACCAATCACCTATGGTAAATCAGGTCGAAATCCAACCCTTGGTTTTCGACCTGATTTACCAAAGTATTATCTATTAAAGTTCTCGATATTCAACTTATATTGTAACAATAAGATTGCATCAATTGTTGTAATATTGTAGTTGTCGGTTTAAATCAAGTTTGACAGGCTATACCGCTTCCAGTTTTGTAACTCCAGGATCGCTATTTTCATTCCCTTTGAGTTTTCAATAAATAGAGTTATTCCTTATAAAAATAGATAAAAAATTTAAAATCCTGAAAATAAATATTCGATTAATTAATGCAGAAATCGACCCCCAGCTACAGTTGTCAGCGTTTCAAGGATGCGGTCCGAAATCGAATTTCTCGCATTCGCTGGTCGCTACGAGACGCGCCCCTTCAATGTTCATCGACACTGTAGGAATCAATCGGGAGGCTGATTTTGATGGATGAGGGTGGAGTTCACGACTTAGTCTCTCGGCATGTGAAATCCATACTTACATTCCGGATAGGAGACCAGTTCCCCCCCTTGTGCCACAGTTGAGTTTACTACGGCGTTGTACGGATTCCATTATGTGGCACCACTTGGATTCCAGATGGTAATACCTGGAGGCATCATTTGAATTTGAACCCTAGGTCGTTGGTCGAAGCCTTTACCCTAGAGACTGTCACGGCGGTTTTCATTATCCCTCATTACTGAGGGTAATGAAGGCTCGCGGATAATTGGTATTGACGTTGGCAAGCGGGCACAATTTATCTCCGTAATTTGGACACGCACGCATTACATTAGTGTTCATCGTTGGTTTGAAATTCTAGGATCGATGTTGGTTTAGCTCTCCGAACATCCATGTTGGTCTGCGTGCCAATTGGATCTCGATAAGTCGCTCCTTGCCCCCACTGAAGTATCCTTCCGTCCCCAACTAGCAACCTTCCATTCCATGATGCACAGGGCGTGCAACATCTCAATGACCGACCTCACTAATACAAAGGGAACTACAAATCATTAAACAAATTATAACCAACAATATAGATGTGAAGAAGAATTATTTAACATATTTTATTACAAGAAGCTAACTTCAATAGACCGGAAAGCGATATACCATTCATCATCAGCAGATGATTACAAGTGTTCAAGTATCCCATTCCTGGGACGAATCTACCTTAAAATTCAGTAAGTTCTCTAAAATAAAACAATATCAAGTCCGCGTTTTACGACGCATATATATATATATATATATATATATATATATATATATATTAAACCACATGATCGCCTCTTCATAAGATAAAATAGATTTTGTACAATCTGGCGAAGTATATAGCCACTCATTTGCTCAGACTGAAATGTGGTCTACATCGGACGGAGTAACAGGACGTTTGAACAACGAATTAAATAACACCGAGGATGCTTAATGAACAGAAACCATCTAACCTCTTGATTCGCCCAACATCTATTGAAACACAAGCACAGTAGTGACTTCATACCGGAAATTTTACATACAGAAAAGGAAGGACCCCAATGGAATTTTTTAGAGGAGCTGGAAAGTTTGCAATTTTTAAAATGTACGGAATGTCATGTCCTCAACGAACTTTTGTACTCTTCTCGCTCGTCCTTCTTACATTTCGGAAGAGGCTCCAATAACCCTTCCCTACCTTCCTCATCATTAGTTTGCGGCAGATAGCCGTAAGAATGGGGAATCCCTTACTTTCATGGCACCAGGACATCCTCGGACCGCTAAACCTTCCCCAGGCTCCGATCACCTTAATGACCCTAAACATCTCCTCCTTCACTCCCTCCCCCTCATGCTTTTTAATTGTCCTCCCCCTCCACTATTAATCCCTGGTGTGTTGCCCACTCCAACTCCTATGTAAACCGCTTATGTGTAAGAACCTAAGTACATGTCATTTGCTAATGTCGCACAGAATCGAAACCGCGGTCTTGCATCAATAAAAATCATTCAGTGATTTTGCAGTTTATACATGTATTAAGTTAAAGTGAACAGATTGATTAGTGTCAGCTTCCATTTTAATCTTTGGATCCTCCATCCACTTTATCTTCTGGAGAAAAGTCAATATTGTTCTTGCTTTTATTTATCGAGACTAGAGTTTGCATGAAACCTTTACCTTCCCGCCAATCCCTAATTCATTCCTTCATAAATCATTTCCTTTAACTTCGAGTGCTCTGGTACTTATTCTATTCCCTTACTTCCGCTTTCTCTACTTCTTTTTCTCATTCTCTCTTATTTTCCACTGTCATCCTTGGCAGGAGACGCATTCACTCTGTCCTCCATATCCTCTCAAACCATATCATTCTATTCATTCCCTGGCATGTGTAAATTTAATGTTTACGATTCTATCCCTTGAGAGTATAATGGACAGCATGTGCAAAATCTACTGATATTTTCCACTCAACCCAATTTGTTTTTTTAATATTTCAGATGTATCAACGCTGAAATGGTACATGTTATGAAAGACGTTTAATCACCTGGACGTAATTCAAAATTCATTTTGTTTGTTTACGAAATATCAATTCCACTTCAAATCGCGTGAGAATTTGTCTCATACTATATTTTCTTTAGATTTTGAATAAATGAACCCGTTTCTTTTATCCTCTCTTTTATTTCGATTTTTTTTAGAGATCCCTTCAAAATTATATTCTGAAATAAATTTCTTTGCTTCTTTCATTAATTAGATTTATTTTTTCTTTCTTTCCTCAATAGTTTAGTAATTCTGTTGTATTTAACTGGAGAGAAATGGATTTCCAATTTTCCTCCTCATAATCTCTTGGCTATTATTTGATAACAGTCCTTATTAATTCATCCCTATGAACTTAATTTGAATATGTATTTTATTTAGCTTTCATTGTTGTTAATATTTAACACCGAAATTAATGTACATTATCTGATTTTTTATGCGGAAAACATTTCGCAGCACCATTTTTTTTCATGTTTTCCCCCCTTTTCTAAACTCATTCAATTAATTCTATTTAATTGACTTTTTCACGGGCAAACTGTGATGAAAATCTTTATCGCCGCTGGAAAAATGTTCGGAACTTCACGCTCTGTTTTCGTTATTAACGGAAATATATATGTGAAATTTAGGTTTTTGGAGATCTTCAGAACTTGGCACTTAGCCTAAGAACGTAAGCAAGATTACGTTTCTAAGCCACGGATAACATAATGAGAAAATTACAATGCTGCAATTTCAGAGTGTAGAAATTATTCACCTTGATAAGAATGAATGATTTTTACACTCTGAAATTGTTGTATTGTAATGTATATTATCGGATGACTCCATCAAAAAGTTACTGTCGTGGCATCTCTCACCGTTTCTTGGAAAATGAGAATATTTATGATAATTGCGAATTGCCATCTTTGAGCTGCAAATATTTTCCGTCTACATGCTTTTGTGTCTTCCTAAATGGTTTTTATTTACCTCTACGTAGCTTACACAGTATTCTCCTCTCAATTAGTCTTCAAAATTTTCAATATGAACCACTCAGCTTCTCATGAGTTTTTCGAGTTTCTTCCAACTACTTTCATTCTCTCCTTGCCACATCTAGCCTTTCTTTGATATTTCTCCTTCCGTTTGTTATATTTTTTCTATTCTTATCAACGTACACACACACACACGTCTCAAAAACCTCCAGCATACGGTTATTCTAATTCCTAAACAGCCAAGTTTCGTAGACTCATAACACTTAGCTCAATCTTAAATTTTATTGTAACCACTCATGTTATTACTCCGGAGAATGTATCGAGATACCAAGTACATGTCATTTTGATAAAATTTCCTCTCTTTGTAGGAGTGTGCACTCTATCAAATGGCGATGATAACGTAGGATCTTAAATTTTTAATTTTCATTGAAATTGACATCGGATATGCAAAATTTTAAACATTTTCCAATGGGAATGGAGGACTACCACCAAAAGAATTATGGATAGACGATACAGAAATGAATTTTGATCTCACGTAAAGCTGATATCATGAACGCAATTATATTTGAGTTGTAATAATGTCAAAATAATGGCACCAAGCGACTATTGTTTCAATGATAATTATTAATTTATGGGAAAACAGCCTAAGTCCTGTTGTTTAAAAATTTGGCGCCTTAGAATAGTCTAAATAAGTTTAAGGGCACGTTTAAAAATGTATAAGAACCTCAGTTTATTCAAAAACTGTATATTCAATTCAAATCTGTTTACGAATTACGCATGAATGGCAGTTCCATGTCATTGATCCTTGAATTAATGTGGCGCATTAAATGGTTCAGTTACGATCCTACTTCCTTAATGTTCCTGTTATCAAACCCCTCCCCTTTACAAGTATTTCTTTATCTGAAACAATTTTTCTGTTAATTGTCCTACTACTGTGTTCATTGTCGTCTTAAACCCTTGCCAAATGTGTTTTACCTTCTATGATTGTGCCTCCAAATTTAATGCTTTAAATAAGCCCTCCTATTTCCCGAGAACCTTATCTTTGTTTCATTATCACTGAGTTTCATCACTTACCTATCACACCCATTCAGTACCGCGCACAATAAATACATAGTTTATTATGAAAGTAATGCACATGATTTTATTGTTACGCGAGTATCTATGGAAGCGCGGTAAAACCGGTCGGAAATTGAGGTTGGGGGTGTGCCCTTCACACGCTACCGATTGTTAGTTTTCTCCGAGCAATCTGAGCGGAAAGACGTGCCTCCGCGTGAAGTGTGTTTTTCGACTTAGTGATACGGCGTGATGGAGCGTTCGCTTGAACAGCAATACACCATCAAGTTTTGCGTGCAGCTTGGAGAGAATGCAATCAAAACATTCCAGGTATTTCAAGAGGTCTTCAAGGACGACCGCATTACAAGATCACAATCTGGGAGGTGGCACAAGGAATTCAAGGAGGGCCAGGAAGAAGTCGCCGACGAGCCCCGTTCTGGAGGCCCAACAACGGCCAGCACCGAGGAAAACGTGAATCGTGTGCGCGTAGTCTTCCCTTCCGACCGTCGTTTAAGCATCCAGCAAATTACTGACACGCTACAAATGTCCACATTTGCGGTACATCGGGTAGTGACCGAGGATCTGGAAATGCGTAAGGTCTGCGCAAAGCTTGTACCGAAAGTGTTGACGGAAGACCAGAAAGAACTTCGAGTTTCACTTGATCATTACTGACTTCCTGGCTTGGAGCACCCCAGCCCCCTTACAGTCCCAACTTGGCTCCGTACGACTTTAGTTTAGTTCCCCGACTGAAGATAAAGCTGAAAGGGAAACATTGGGAAACAGTAGAAAACAACCAAAAACATGTTACAACGTACCCGAGAGATTTACTCGTTGAGGAGTTTCTGGGCGCCTTCTAGGCATGGCAAACACCTCTCTCCAGGTGTATTCATGTATAAGGAGGGTATTATGAAGAATCTTAAGCATTTGTACAAGTATGACCAATAAATACATTTTTCCCAGAGAGATAGATGAAATTACGCGCGTTACTTTCACAATGGACTATGTAATACAGCAGACTGTCGAACTGAAGCTTGATCATTTAAAATTCTCACATCGCGGTGTACCATTTTAATTTCTTCTTCCAGCCTTTCCCATGCCTCTCTGTTCTGTTTATACTTTGAAAAGCATGGGTGATAAAGGAGACCCATATCTTGTCCCCCCCTGTCTATCACTGCCTCCTTCCGATTCCCTCGTCAACGTCAACTTTTCAATCTATTCACAGTAAGTAGGTTGGGGCGAAAGACAATTTTTTCGAAATTAGTTCAGACTTATTGATGATTTGATGTCAATTATGACGCGAAGCATTAAGGGTAAAACGAATGTTCGATTTGAACAATTCCTTCTAGTTCCACCCTTGAAAATTCGGCTCAACACCAGACGCCCGACCTGGTTCGACCAGCTAAGCGACCTGTATTTCCGATTCGCTTCCTCGTTTTAGCACACGGATAGGTACTCATGTCGTTACCTCTGTTTAACCAACTATTAGCGAAAAAAGGCTGGTCTGGTGATTTAGCGAAACTACAAACTGGAATCGCATCGCATCATTAACAAACTGGGGCTGCATAGGATTAAATGCATAAGCCTAGAAAGAGGACATGTTGAAAAAAATGTTAATCTAGATAAATATGGCAGTTTTTAAAACTTAGATTTGCCCATTACTTCAACAGTTTATCTAGTTAGTGTCAACCCGGATATTTATTAGACCTCACTGCCAAATGGCGACGAATACGCTATTTAGGGAATACGTGTTTCTCAAAAAACAATCAAGAATTTGCCAAAAGAAAAAAATTAAATTTGTCTTTTACTATAATTCATACCTGAAGAACCTGATCTCCCACACTAGAGACAAAGTGCCTAAAGACGAGAGTAGTGGAGTGCATGAATTAAAGTACTCGGAGTGTAACATGAAGTACATTGGCCAAAGAGGACGTAAATTAAAAAAAAACGATAAAAGAACACAAAACGTGTGTAAAGAATAAGAACATTTCATCCCTCTCTGCAGAGTACCTCATCGAAAGTAGCCACAAAAGTGACCTTGTGACTAAAATTCTTCATTTTGATAATTCCCCTATCCTAGACGTACCACTCTTCCAAATGAACGATTGTCACCGAAAGATGTAATCCTCTTTTCCTCCCATCTAAATTTTAAACTTTTTACCCTCCCTCTCTGACCAACCCCCACCCTCTCCCCCCCGCTTAGAAGGTATATATACCAATGGTTGCATTATATATATACCAAGTTGGCTTCAGTGAGGACCACCTGATGATGACGTTCAACGTCGAAACCTTGTCGTGTTTTACATAAAGTGTGTGGAATTAAAAAGTCAATAATTTCATTTAAATATGCTGCGTAAATTCCATAAATTCACGTCGAAGACAACAAATTTTGATTAGTAAATTCAAAGTAGCATGGTGAGTTATTACGTTTATTACTCTCTTATTATATAGCACCCTATTACTGAATTAATGCAAAACTTGTACTATTCCATCATCTGTCATACCATCATTTACGCTAGTCCCGATCGGTCTTCCTCCCTTAAATTCTATCACCTCATTCAAAATTATAGGCCAAACAAAACCTTAATTTTCATTCCATTAAAAGTGACAAAATGTTTCAAAGAGAACAACTCCAAGGCAATCTATTCATTATATCTCTTTTCGTTCATCTCTTCCAGAAAGTTCGCTAATGTCACTCTAAACTAAAATCAAATCTGAATTTTCTCTCCAATACCTTATGGAAACTTGACGTTGATGGCAAATTCAACCGACCGAGCAAAACCATTCAGTCCTTTAATAAGTTTCCTCTTGTGATAACCAAATTAACAATCAATCCATCCTTAGATATAGAGTTTCACTCATATACTCCTTTTTCTTTCACTAACAATGAGAAAAACTCCCTCCGTATTATGTCCCTAGAGCCGAATTAAAATGCACAAGTCATCAGCAAAAAACAATAGTAAGTTACGCGATGTCTAAACATAAACACTTCGCATACTCAAACGAAATGGACCACCAAATAGCGCTCATAAGTTCTCAAGAATCAAACCTATAACCTAAATCCAATGCCCTATTAGCACCCTAATTAAAATGCCAACCTTAGGAGCCCATTTGAAAATAAACGCTGAAGAGTAAAGGCACCCCAAACGGCGGCCTGAATGTGTGAATGTGAAAGTGGAGGCGGGTTAAGTATTTTTCATTTTTGCACTGACTTTTCAAACCATCTTCATAAACGCCGAGGTTTACATGCGCACACCCAATGACTCTCCCTTGCGCACACTTACATTTTTTTGTGCTTAGTTTGATTTTTTAGGATCCCTGATTTGGCAGTCGCTGTCAATGCGGATAAATTCCTCCCTTGGTCCTGGACCGCACTCAGAGGCTGCCGTCTCTGTGACGAGAAGTATGCAGCGCTCAGCCACCTGACTATGGCATTGAATGCTAAGCATCCTACCATCTAGTATCTAGTCTAGCATCTACCATATATCGAGTGGTTCCTCATATTGAGCATATTATTAGTCTGTTAAATGAAGTGTAAAGAGTGGTTTTATAATTCTCACTTCCAACCTATCTAGTATGTCTGAGTGGTGATGTTATTAATTCGCAGCAGATGCAAATACAGGGTTCGTCCGGAAAATAAGTTTATGATGCTCATTGTCTTTTTTGACAAAAGGGGAGTCGTCCACTACGAATTTGTACCTGAACGACAAACTGTAAATGCTGCATTTTACGTCCAAGTGCTCGACAGGCTTCGAAAACGAGTCGCCCGCGTCCGGCCAGCGATCAAAATCATCTGGCGGCTACATCACGAGAATGCGCCGTCTCACACCGCGCTTGTCGTGTCGGACTTCTTGGCCAAGCACGGCGTGGCAACGCTGCCGCACCCGCCCTACAGCCCGGACTTGGCACCACCGGACTTCTTTCTGTTCCCGAAGATAAAGAGGAGTTTGAAAGGAACGCGATACGGGACTTTGGACGCCGTCAAAGAGGCCGTGACGACGTGTCTTCGAGAGGTTCCCGATGATGCCTTCGCGGGAGCGTTCCAGGAATGGGAACGCCGCTGGAACAAGTGTATCGACTCACAAGGGTCCTATTTTGAGGAATATTAGCTTAAGATATGTAAAAGTGTAATAAATTTTTTTTCCTGAGCTCAGTACACTTATTTTCCGGACTAACCCTGTAATATTCAGGTTTTGGGACTCAGAGTCTGGAGCAATTATTATTATTGGTAGTTAACGAGAAATTCGAGAGAAAAGTATGAAATTATCTTCCCTTTGATCTAATAAGCCAGGGTGATCTGTTAGTAGCAAGTTGGGCTCAAGCATTTGCTGAACCTGATCCTCATTAGGCTCCCATCTATATGATAGCGTCATATTTCCACCAAAAGCATGAGCTGATCTGCCTGCAAGACCTCTTGATCTTTCCAACTTGCTTCATTAATTACTACATTCTCAAGCCGGTTAATTTGCTTTTATTCCCTTAAATCATCAAGTTTACCTACCCTCTTAAAATGTTTCAATAAAATTTTCCTCGCCCAAGTTTCCTCTCCGAGCAGGTCCCGCTCGGTATTTCGAAATGGGGCCTGGTTAAACTGGTGATTTCATCGAAAATATTCATCATGCCTGTAAACTTTGATAAAATGGAGTGATGATATAGTATTTTTACACGCTTACTTTATCGAACTACTCATTACCACCTAAACTCTCCCGGTCTCTGTTAATTTTTTCAGACATCCCATAACATTAGTATTCCATTAAAATGCACGAGGTGTGATGGAGCTCTTGAACCCATATTGTTAAACTCCTAAAGTGGAACTCATAAGCTCATATATTAAACAGGTTTCGATAGATATAATTTAAAATTGATTATAATATGAATTACGGTTTGAAAAGCAAAGAAAAACTAATCAGTCGAGCCATGAGTATTGAGTTTTATGGAGAAGTTACTTTTTTAATCAATCTCGAAGAATTTTTGTAATTATATTTGATGTAAACAAAAAATACCGGGACCGTAAACTTCAAGTTTTTACATTGTTTACACTGATTCACGACCTTAGCTACGTTCCTTGTATATTTAAATTATATTTGATATTTAATAATAAAATTGTGTGTGAATTAATTGTTTGATGTTGAAAGTGCTGGTAATTTGAAATTGATTAATCAAAATTGTAAATTTAAGCATTCTACGTAAAGAATATTCATGCCTTTTTAGTTTATGATATGGGTAAAGTCTTTGCTTGCCTTCCACCAGGTCAGGTATATATTACCTCTCCAATACTGAAGAAAAAGGCAGGATGAGCCATAGAACAGTTAGAAGCTGATCACCTAACCTAGTTAAGGACTCTCGAAGACTTCAAGAGATAGAGTGCCGTAGAGAATAATGGCTCTTGAGGGTCATCGACATAGCGACTGCGGACCGGAATTTGATTCCCGAGTTTCCTCTGAGCTCGAATGAATGAATTTCTCGAGTGAATGAACGGAGGGACAACTATGCGAGGAGAAAGTGGTGGAGCGCTGAATTTTTCATTAGCAAAGCGCCGGCGGCGCGGAAACCTCCACATGCCCCGAAATGGTTGCAGACCCACAGGAGAGGAGAATGATTTCGTCAGAGGGGTGATCATCCCTGTCGCCATCTCCACTTCCATTTCCTCTTAATCCTGCCGCCGTATCGACGCAAAACCTTAAATATTTGGCACCAAATCCCCTTTCGCTGTCAGAACTCGGATCTATCCTCAAAACTCTTAATCCTTCCGATAGACTTCCGCACAAGCGACTTTGGTTAATTATTAAAACCCTTTCATGCTCTCGCGCGGCCTAGGCTGGGAGTTTTGCGTGGGATTTCAAGGGGACGGTGGCAACTTCAACAGCAAGCTTAGTTTTCACGTCGAGGATTCGGGGTTAGCGGTGGAGGTTTCTGGCGAAAGTCTGCTAAACTTGTGGCGCACGCAGATGCCTCGGCGCGAAGAGCACTTGCTGGCTGATCGGAAAGGACGTGACCTCCGATTCCAACTGGGAAAAAGATTTTTCTGATCGGAGTTTAAGATTTTATGTGACCTTTGCCGGAAAAATATCTAATTATGGCTAGAAATTGATTCACTGTAAGTTGGAAAAATCGTCGAAAAATGTTATTGATTTTATAGGCTTAATACCATAAGCGGTAATTTAACGTATGTATGATACGGACATCTTTGCGGCATAATGGCGGTAGATGCAAAGTTGCAGGGACCTGATGATGACAACGTAGGACAAGGGTCGTTCATATTATTTCAAAAGGAAACAGAATTTTCCAGAATTAGTTTGAGAGTGTGGCTTAAAATATTAGTTTACCGGGAAATTCAATTCCAATTGCTTTTCCTGAGCATTGGAAAAAGTGGCAATTATGCACCATAGAAAATTATGAATAAATACTTTCATATATGTATCACGTACATATTATAAATAGTATATCACATACTGTTTAGCGTATTCTATAATTATAATAAATGACATTAAATGTTTATTTGCCATTAAAAATAAAATATTTCGAACATAAAAATATAAGCAAAAAATCACTCACACGGAACAGACAACCAATACAAAACTGGAAGCAAATAGGTTTTGGCTTTAAAATGTTTTCTAATTTTTTTCCGTGACGTGAGAATATTCCACCCCATTGAGTCGCTGTTCACAGTTTGGTGGATGCTACTCTCTCCCCCCTAGACATCCTTTTCCTCCGTAACTATGGCCACAAATCAGTTGGCAAAATTCTCTGACGCATACAGAATCTGAGTGATTGTTGCTAAATCACCACACTCCCGGGAATGGGATCAACCTCGCTACACTCGCATGGCTTATTCCACACGCCGCGATTAACGAGAGTGTTTCTCACCCCTGCCCTATAAATGCCTCGTGAATAGTTACATGCTATTAATTTGATATTCAGCTGATCAACTTGGTTAACGGAATATCGGAATTTATATTATTTTAATAAATATTTTTTTCTAAACTTGACATTATTGTTTTGTGCATTTCTCGATTCTTATTAAGTCTTGCATCGTCTTCAGACTCTCATTCTCCGGGTTTCTCTATCATCCTAGTTCTCTCTCTAGACCTCTGTCGATCTATCTCTAGCATTGCTTGGTTGATTCCCCTGCTTTAGGTTCGTCTCCATTGGTCTATATTACTTTTACCGCAGTTTTGCCAGTGTAGTAATTGCTCTCGCAATTTCTCTAATTTCATTGATTGTACATGGACATATAATTTAAATAGTTTTGTCCGGATCTCATGCGATATTGAACGCGAGGCATAAATGGTCTCGCGAGCTTTTTCATGTTGGACCTTTTCCCATTTGAAGATACCTTCCATCCGACGGCCTCCAAAACGCTTATTTTCATAGGTTTAACTTAACTGTGCTGAGGGAATAGCGCTCTCTTATTTGTTTCTGATGTCCTTATTTATAATTTTTGCGTAAAATATGCAGTGAAACTGATGAATGAGCGTATCCTCGTTGATGTGCAAAAAAATTCTACAACGAAATTTCGCTGGCCAAATTCGCGGAGTGAACTTTTGACAGCTCCTTGGAGGGGACGGCGTGGTGGAATATACGTGCATTCATCCCATCCGCCTTCATTTTTCTTGCGCGCAGGCCTCACTTCCAACTTCCTCCAGGGACTCGCACGCAATATGTTCCCGTGAGGTTTTTTGGTGAGCTTGCTCGTTCTGGCATAAAGGGATGGGTGGTAAAATTTGAAAAGGTCCCGGTGGAATGCCTCGCCTCCACCTGTCCCTCGGTTAGCATTTTCCATCGGCCTCGATGGGAGGGCGAGGGAGGGGGTGAATCAAACTTATCGTCCATCTGGGTCCCGCCATTTATTTAAGTGGCAGTGTCCCGCCCAAGGTCGCATGAACTGCATTTGGCACGCGTTGTATCATCCCCCCGCGGGCCCACCTCCTCGAGTCCCTTCCCGGAGAGCTCTCAATCTACACCCGGCGCCGTCATTTGTCCGGACAGGAGAACGCCTTCGGCGGGTTTAACCAATCGATTGAAATGACGGCAAGGCACGCCGTCGGAGGCGGTGGTTTTTTGCGATTCATCTCGACGGTATTTTTGCTTGGAGTATTTCGTAAAGCACGAATCACAGATATTAATGTTCCTAAATCGACCGATATCAAAGCAAATTTGAGGATTCGATGATATATCGACGTGCAATTTATTATCTAGTATGTATATCGAATAATATCGTTTCGATATTATTCGATCGTCAACATTAAAAATATAGTCCGCGTCGTTAATATTGACAGATGGACTAGATTGTATTAATGGAGCATGGACAACAATATCCTTATTGTAATATCGACGATATGGTCGGTTAGGTATATAATAGTGATGAATATAATGGGTTGTAATGCGAAAGAAGCATTTACAACGAGAATATAAGTGATGAAAGTATGCTAAATAAAGGTGTAAAGAAAATATTACCAAATAATTTATTATTATACTTGGCGCTTTAAGGATCCATAATCTGGTTTTTGAGGTAAGAGGATGAGAATAGACTAGAGAAGCCTTTGAAATATAGGCATTAAGAGGACTTGATAAAATAAATTTGACAGAAAGGAAGATCGACGTCATAGTTTTTAATATGATGGGAGAAGAGACGTAGCTAAGAGGAGTAATCCGGAGAAGGCAGAAAAATTGGGAGGAGGAAATATTTAGGGGAAGGTAGCAGGATGTTAAAAACTGTCGTAGAAGGTGGTCTGGTAGGTGTTGTGGGTGGAGACCATGTCGTTCGTTGGAAGAAACGTCAAACTGTAAACCCCCGGGTGCAACTAACACCGACGTCGGAATTCTCTCCAATTTTCTTCCCTCATTCCCTGAATATACTGCGTATTAAAAATTTCCCATTTATTCCTAATGATGCAAATCACCTTAGTTGTCGGTCACCTTCCATATTTACTACCACTGCGTCATAAGAAATGCCATATTGCAATCTAGAACAAACCCAACCATTTTTAAAAGAAGGAGCGAATGAGGAACGGTATTAAATTGTTAAAATCATTTCATTTTCACCAATTATTAATCCTGAAATGTGACCAATGTGACCTCGACCACTGGGAATTAACGACAGACTGATAATTTTAGAGGGAAACAATGTTTCCCGCGGAAATAAGCAGTGGACTGTTAGGCCGACCAGTTGAAAGTGACGAGTCGGATGAGCTGTTCCCGCTTCGTCATCTAAAGTGGATATTAGAAGCACTTTCGAATGCGCACTCGGTCATGACGTGCATCCATCCTTTGCACGGGGTGGACCAAGAGCATCCACGGAAGTCTCCTCGCATTTCCTCGAAACCCCTCTACCCCCGTCTCCCGGCTAATCACGCCGCGGCCGAGCGAGATTTTTCCGCGCAAACCGTCAGACTCAGGCGACGGGTCTTCGAGCCCCCTCTCTCTCCACGAGCCAACGATGGCGCCACCCGCCTCTGACGTCATCTTTCTTCGTCCCTCTTCCCACCCACCCCCTCCCGGCGTCACCGCGGGCGGATACATCCATAATCTAACAAAAAAAAAAGAAGACTCCAGTCGTTATCCTCCGCGGGTTGAGGAGGGAGAATGCCGGAGGACCCCTTTCAGGAGAACGTCATCCTCGCCAAGAAGAATACGGGGCCGGTCAAGGTCGGATAGATTTCCAAGCGGCTTCCCTGTTTGAGAGTTAGCTGGCGACACGGGGTGGCTCGCGCTCAAAAAGTGTAATGCATTCGTCAATGTCAGGGCATCGCTTGACGTTGAGAAGGGTGACGCGTGGTCCTCAAGAACTGGCCGCTGCAGAGCGTCGGCGGACCTTTTCAATAATCGATTGCTCCCCCAGCGCGCGATCCTCGCTCGAATTCATACGAGCGTGAGGGCTTATGACTTTAAAGGGTTTGGGAAAAGAGACCACGTCAACGCTACCCCTAAAGCTTCGGATAAATAGACGTGAGTATCACCTTCAGGGGCAATCTACCTGTTAAAGTTAAGGCTTTGGAGGGTTCCTCACGACCGCTAAACCTGCATGATATCCTGCAAGCCACCGTGATTGTAGATGACAGGGATTGAATTCACATCATGCATGCAGAGAAAGAGAAGTGTTTTGATCAGTTAGCGTGCATGAAAGACAAATTAAGGGTACTCATGGAGAAGATACGGTCACCATTAGTAGATGGATCATGCAAACAAAGAAACAAACCTTACCTTACCGAAGAAAATATCTATTGTATTAAGCATGAGTAAAAGAAGTGGCAAGTATGTGAAGAAAAGACAGAAAAGCACAGAAGTTCTTCTAAAATTATCATACTGCTAATATCATGCATTAGCGTCATGTCGTGTGAGCATTCCCCAGCTCCAAGGTCTGGTAGACAGTTAAAATGGTCGGGCATCATGATTTTAGACGTGGGTACCAAACTGAAAATATATCGGAGCTGCGATAAAGTTCTTTTCATGCGAATAGCGGGGGAACCGTCTGAATAAAAGTTTAAGGAGAGGAGTTATTGTTCATTTGTTTAGATCTCATCTTGGGGAACATTCCAGCATTTGGTACTCGATTTAAAAGAAATTAATTTTGGAATTCAATACACTAAACTTAGTGAATACAGAGTACAAGCAAAAATAGCCCTCCCCGTTCATAATTTATGAAACGAGCAGAAAGCGTCACAGTCGTTACAAATCGCGTGGTATGAAAATTATTCGTTAACGGAAATTACATAAAATGTAATAAAACTCGTGCGAACTCAGTAATGACAGAGAGAGAATAATTTAGATTAATAATTTACATGAGGACTAAAATGAGAAGCTCTTAAAGCTGTAACAATAATCATTTTAAAATAACCTGCTTTTCAGCAGAATGCTCATAGTCACAACAGTATAAATTATCATAAAACTATTCTAATCGCTTGTTAGCTAAATTATCGTACGACTTGTCTAAATCTTCAAACAAAAAGGTTAGACTGGTGTCCTAATCCCTCGTGGTATATGACCATGGGACTGTTTTAAGGGAAATGTGTTGATGTAGAGTATGGTTCATTTTAAGCGTGCCATTCTGCAGGTCAATAAGGAATCTAGGACTAAGAATCCACGACTGATGAAAATGTTGCTGTATCCAAAGGATACGAATTTTTGTCAGCCTAATGCTAAGAATTCAATGCAAGGGCATAGTTAAGCACTCTTTCCTAAATTAGGACATTATTGATTGGAGAAAATTACCCGGAGATGCAATAAAAATCTTTTCCGGAAAACGTCAGAAGCTTCGACAAGAAAAGGGCCAAACACCCGGACAGAATTAATTTTTCTTTCTGATGTTTTTACTTGGCTATTACCCGCTTGGCTATTATATGGCTTGCTTCTAATTATTGATTGGTTTAACTGTAATTTTTTGCCGTGACTGCAATTTCAAATATTGATTGGTTTAACTATCCTTGCCTCTTGGCTGATTGCCAAATTGCATTGTAATACTAATAAATAAGTGCAATGGTGGCTCGTGAAGTCCCAACCACATACACCAGAAATTCAAGAATTTCTTGCGGTGGAAATATCGCCTTACTGTCGCCTGGGTTCATAAAGGTTGCCTCGATGGCTGAGGATTATTAAGCACTAGGAATTCGATCCGAAAAAAATATCTGTTTGCCAATAAAACGGCATTCACGCTGGAGTCGGAAATTGGATCCGCGGACTTCGGATCTTTGGATGCCGCGTCTTTTCATCTATTGCTTCGAGAGGATTATATAACAAGATCACATTTAGGCGCGCGTTAATCCGAGAGAGTTAGTGTGGGACCGTCATTTGGGTGACGCCGCTCCTTGGTTAATTAGTGGTTTAACGAGCCTGCTTACCAAGACCCGAACTCGATAGCGCGCGCCCCCGCTCGACAGCCTTTGCTCACAGTCCCATTCCGCCGACTTACTCTTCTTCAGTAAAACGGAATAAAATTAGTAATAATACCGATAGATCCATCCCTGTTATCTTTTTGCGCCGGATCATTCCTTTACCTGCCCCTCTTTAGTCCCAGTTGCCGGGAGGAGAGCAATTAATTTCGAATTATTCCGAAATCAAACCCGAAGATCTGTAAACGCGGCCGCGTGACAGAGGGCGTCCGGAAACTGACCATTAATTTCTAATTGTGGCGAGGTAAAATTTAATGCTGAGAAGTTTTTTTTTAAAGGATAAAGGAAAGACAAAAACAAAGGCAATGCACCAACGGCAAGTACCGGAAATTAAATCGAAGGTAGAAGCTTTTGTTTTGTGGAAGGACGTCATATTTAGAAAGAAATAAGCACTTTGTGACTTCCACACTTTTAATATAAAACGACCGGTTTCGGCTGTTCGGTTCGGCTGTTTTTCCAATACCAACACGTTGGGACGACTTCTTTTCAATTCGAAAGATGTAATTGAACCAAACCTTAAATGCGGAGTCTATAAACTCTGTTGTAATGACTGTGAGGGGTTCTATATTGGTCAAACGGGACGAAATTTTAACATTAGAGCCAAGGAGCATAGGGCCTGCCTTAGGAACAGAGACGATTCATCGGCTTTTGCCCGACACCTCTTGGAGTTGGGCCACAAGAGTGACTTCCATCCTGAGGTCCTTTACTGCCACCAGAAAGGACGGAAGTTGGACGCCTGGGAGCAGCGTACAATTGGACTGGCCAGGGATTCTAATGTCTTGCTCAACGACATCACCTTCTGCAACCAATCCCCGTTGCTGCTCGTGACTTTGCCTCCCCGCCCCTACCACCCTCCTCCCTCTCCTTCCCCCCACAGTGTGTGACTATATATACTGGCATTTTCGGAAATAATCTTGTACCTGATGATGGCATAACAGCCGAAACCGGTCGTTTTACATTAAAAGTGTGGAAGTCACAAATTGATTATTTCTTTCTAAAGTACCGGAAAGCCAGTCTCGTCGTATTAAACCTTAAATATGTTTTCCGTGTTTTCCTATGCCGGGTAGCCATTAAAGAAATGAGTTTTAAGCCCCTAAACCTCAAGGTAATATATTGGAAGTTGCACATTCATGCCTTAATGATAAACGCTAATTTTTCACTATAAATATGCGGCAGAAGCTTAACATTTAACATCCCTCTCGCGTTCCACATGGTTTCACCGGTCGGTGGGGGTATAGTACTTATTATTCCTCGGGCATAATTGACGTTATCCTCATGCGTAGATTGCATTATATAGTGGAACTATGATTTTCTTCGGGTGGAAAAGATATACCTATTATTTCTACGCAGATTTCTTTTTCAACGATATTTTAATAAGTGTAATTTAAGTGGAATTCGAATTTCAATGAATGTAATAACTACTATATACCTGGCACTAATCAAGTTTCGTGCTGTGTCTCAACGGAAGTAAAGAAAAGTGGATGGGTGTCCTATTGCGTGTTGTGCTAGAGTGGATTTAGTAAGCGAGATAGGAGAGGAAAAGTTTATTGATATTAGATGGAAGGTAGAGGGATGTAGAAGTTTGCGAAGATGAAGAATCATATGTTATAGTTTAGGGTGTTACGGTGCCTAATTACTTGAAAGGGAGGTATGTAGGTTGTCCCCACTTCCATCAAAAAAGTCATTTTGCACGGTAGATCATTGTTAATAATCATAATGAATTAGCGGATCTATTCTCGAATATTTCCTTTCAAATTCATCAGCTGAAATATAAAATACAAAAACAACGATTTTGACCAAACTTTATCGAAAAAAATTTAAATCGATAACGTTCTATGTAATTCGTATCGAATTTCATTTCCCCCGTCAGCACGAATTCAGCACTCCTTTATTAAGTTAAATTAATACATTGCATGCTAATTGCCAACATTTTCAAAGTTAAAACAGTGTATAGGAACAGCATTTAATGAAAAGTAATAGAATTGAAAAGAGATTATTAAAAAAAATGTATCGATTTTACGGATTTTCCAAATTTTATATTAACCGAATGACGCGAAAAGTCGTATGGCATTTTTTTCATTTTTACGTATTAATTGATTATTTTTATAAGTTGGAGAGTAAAAATAAAAGTCCTGGATGTCAAACGTATATCCTCTACATATTTAATCTCTCGGACTTTTTCGTCCCTTTGGCGTCAGTATTGTTCGCTCCCGCCTTATTTACTCTCTTCGTCAGGGGTTAACCATAGTCGCCGTTACTATATCCCTCACAATTTATGTACACGCATCGGGAAAACATAAACGGGATACATTCGAACGAAACGGTCGGTTAGTGCGTGCATCGATATTTGCCTCATCTTCACCCAAGCCACCGTTGACCCTGCCCGCTGCGCTTGTACGTGTCCGGCGGTGCATTTTCCGTTAAATGTCCTCGAAGGATTACGGAAACTCATCAATCGGATCATAGCACCTCTGTCACAAGCGTGATTATAGTCCTTGATTTACAGGCAAACATATACGTACCTGCGTCCCCGGGCCAGCGAAAATGGGATGCAAGGCTATCGAGCTCATGTATAATGGACTGCTGTGGGCGAATTGATAAGATGAAGGGAGCAGTGACACTAGCGACCATTTATGGGCTCGCGGCACATGCACGTGTGGCCCCACGGCAGAGGGCTTTCTCTCACCTCACCCGCTTTTCCTCAAGCATTGTAAGCACGCCCCCTGCGGATGAGTTATGCAATGATGTGAGGAAGCGACCTATCGCCTGGAGCTTAGTCTCCCTCCGCTCACCCCTCTGAGGAAGGCTTGATTGCAATGGTCCCCAGAGTAAGCTCAACCGGAGGAAATACTCGTATGTAACAGCGCGTGCTGCTATTGTAGCCGTGGGCACCGTTAAACTATCCGAAAACCATGTGAGCGAGTACTTGCACGTGCAGCCCTTAGAGTCAATTACCAAGCGTCAAAGCCGTGAGTCTTCTATGAGGAATCTGCTTTAACATTGGAATTTATCGCTCCAATGAATTCCCTCGACCTTCAAAATTAATTATTGAACTATAGTCCTGGTTTGATTTTCATAATACATTTTCGTATTTGATAAATTGATGTCGTTCACAAAAGTGAAGAGAGCTAATCCCAAAATAAGTCTCATCACGATCGGATAATTAGGTTTTTTTTCATCTCTTATCATCCATTTTAAGAGTGTTATTAGCCAGAAAGCAAAAGAGCAGTGCCTTCATAACTTGTACAGAAATAGAAATAGGAAGAAATCAATCGTTAAAATTTTTTATTTAGACCGTTTTAGAAATTGTAACAGAAAACATTTTAGGCTAATTAGGTAAGTAGAAACCGGTATAGGTTAGCTGAATTATAGAATGGTAGCCTTAGAGATTCATAAAACAACACATTTGCTTACAGATAGCCACGTTTTGTAAATTAAATCGTTTACGAAGAAATTTATCTGTTTATAATGATTATTATTATTCAGGATGGTCAATTACAATATCTTTTTAAAGGCAGGCCTCATCACAGACCCTGCTCGGAGAATTCCCTTTTCACGAGCCAGTACTCAAGAGTTTCACGTTGTCACATTCAAACTGCCTTTCCTAATGTTTCTTTTTTGCAAATAGAGAGGTGAGCGTGTCATTATTTTATCTCGTGTGCCTGCTTGGGTATCCATTACCGTGACTGAGACGGGATTCTAATTAGATTCAGTGCCATCCCAGCTCCGCAACGGCTCCGTCGCCTCCTCAGACTCCGAGCTTTTAAAGCAGCGGAACTGCGCTTCAAATACCTGCAGGAGCGGTGGATCCCAAAGAGCCAACCGAGGAGGCGGGGGACCTCGGAGGAGTGGAGGTCTCGCAAGTGGGATTCGATTCCCGTGTGCGATAGGCACTCGCGCTCCTGGGTTATCCCGCATCGCTTTGAGTTGCGACGGCGGGCGGCGGCCTCAGGGAGCGAGAGTGGGACGCTCGATTGAAGGAAGGAGGCGGTGGGGAGATAACAACTCCCTATCCGAGAGTTTCTTATTGGTGGTTTTCCGGAAAAATATTTCTTCGCCGGAGTCACGTGCAGTTTCAGCTCCCTCATGCGAGTTTCGTTTCGATCTGGCACTAAGTGTACTCAGAAATAAACCCCCAAGGCATTGGAGTGCCGTGCCTTTGTTTGAGTTGATGAGAGAGCATTGATTAACTCATCGTTACATATATCGAATCACTTTTGGTCTCGAGAGGATACTGTGGATCTCATTAATGGGGTCTTATCTCCATTTTCCCTAACCGGAATCGTTGATTCTTATAATATACTTTAGCCCTCTGGACGCGCGCTTCCTATAGATACCCTAAGCTCATTTTATTTTACCTAAATTCTTTCCTTATTGCTGCCTTGAGGTTTGGAGATCCCTACCTCTTCATTTAAAAATATTCCTCATATACCCAGTAATTAAAAATAGGGAATACTCATGCCTTAAAACTTTTCATTAAATGTGGGTTATTTAAAATTATTTTCTGTACATATATAATTGTTTACGATGCATATATATTATTGTTTTATATATAAAAAACCATAAACACAGTAATAAACCTTAAGTTCGGTTTGGTAAGTGATGGTTGAGTTCACACAGTATTAAGCCCGACGGCGTGTGAATATTCACACATCATGGCAGGGGGGCCAGTTCCTATCCCTGTGCCGGTTATGGTTTCCCAGGAAGATCTGGTACCCGAAAAATCACATAGCTTGGGTGGAGCTGCAGGTGCTCAGAGTGCCCGGGAATCGGAACCGGACCCTCCGGTCAGTAGGCCAACGCTCTTCCCCCTGGATTACCGCGACCCCTTATATATTATTTAATACATAATTGTTTAGTATATTTCTAAACTAGATACTCTTATTAGAATCTATAGTTTGCTTAATGTTTATTTGCTCTAATTGGTTACCCCAGAACGTTAGTAGTTATTCACTCATTTATTTATAACTACGATGGGTTTATTTAATTTATTTATCCCCGTGAGCTTATTTCACTTACTACACTCTTGTCTTTCCGTACCTAATCAAATGAGTACTTCGTAATTCGCTTACTTTATATACTCCAGCAAACACACATTTCTAAAGTCTCGGGTCGTTCTGGTGCGGGTTGTTAAATTGTCCAGTTGGTTACCGACCTAGCTGAGCTGAGCTAGCAACCTGAGAATTGGGGTTTGATTCCGAGTGACTCTCGACTTCTCCCAAGCTGTGTGGCTTTTTGGGTACCAGATATTCATGGAACAGTACATGCGATAGAGGGAAAGGAACCCGCACTACCCTAATATGTGAATTTCTCACATCTTTGTTTCAATTTCACACGCTTAGTGCGAGCAAATTAACCATTTCGAGAATTTAACTGTTTTTATTTTGATAATACTACTACAACATATACTACTTACTGAATTTTATTCCTAATCCATGAAGCACATATTCTATCTTAGCAGGATTCAGAAAGCGTTTTCATCGAATCAAGGACTCCTTCACTGATAGCTTTACTTACTTTTTTGTCTCAATACCTACGTGTATTGCATTTTTTCATTTATTTAGTGTTAATTCGAAAACAGCCTAGTGTCGGCCTCTGGACTATATACATGAGAATACTACATTGACAACCACAAATATCTAGGCTTTAGGTGGAGGAAAATCTACCCATGAGGGAACAGAACCCACGACCTCTAGGTTATTAAGCGATTAAGGTACCCCTTCTCCATTGAGGCCGGCAATTTTTTTCGGATGATGCATTGATGACGGCCATCCGAGCGGATCAGTCTTCTGTTTGCTTCAACCTGTGACGACCGATCTAACTGTTCATAACAAAGGCGTATTACACCTAGAAGCAGTCTTTGTGATTGACTGCTGCCAGCCAATCGCCGCCCCTCTGCCACTGGCAAATAGGCGAAAGTAAACTCTTCAGTGCGAGTAAACTCTGAAACCACTAGTATATCACAAACGCTCAATTGACAACAATAGCTAATTTTCACGTATGAGATGTAGTCCCTCTACCGGTTTTTGCTCGATGTCGGGAACGAATGGAGCGAGAGATGCTTGATGATTGCTGTGGTTTCATATACTATGTGGCTATTTAATTTATCAAATTAGTAAATGATTGAATTAATTAGCCCGCCCTCTTCGTTCATTTCGTCCTCTTTGTCTTTTGTATCCCTTTCGGTCCTTTCGTTTTTATTCTGTCATTTGATCCTAGCGACCGTTGCTGTCGTTAATATCCATGACCTAGTCGCTGCTCATGTACTTTCACTTTTCCGCAGTCGTTTCCTTCATCTCTCTGCCATTCACTGTTCTCCTTCCTTCTCCCCCCGAGACTATTACTTTACTCCCGAAGACACTCACCGTTACCCGAGAGAAAATTTTAATCCACAAAATGCGTATATGCAGCCTAACTACGTAATGCCATCTCAGTTCGTAGACTCCACTGCGAAAAAGTAGACTATAAACGAGGCCACATCGTTAAGTTAAGGAATTAATAAGACAATTAGACTGTAGACAGATATAGTCAAGTATAAAGGAGAGCACGCTTTGCACTCTCCACTTATTATAACATACCACCCGTGGTTTAACGCCGAAGTGTCATCATCAGCCAGCCGCGAGAAAACTTTCTTTGCCCGACAACAGTTTAAACGCTTTATAGCGTTTACCTGATGACACCTTGGCGTTATATAGTTAATATCATAGTAAATCAGTGGACATCGGAACTTCATGTATACAATGTGCTTCCGTCTTTTTAGGCCGGAGATGGTTTTTAAGGTATTAAACGTCCAGTTGGTGATAAAACAAAGAAGGTGTTGCTGGTATATTAAAAACATAGTTCCCTTTGGCGAACTCGTTCCCATCCCCTAGTACTCGTTGACCTGCGGTGCATGGTCCGACGGAGATGAGCTGCCGATGGGCATGCGGAAGGAGCAGAACATTTCACGGCAATTTAGGGAGGAAGGATAGTAAAAAAAAAGCGAGGCGTCGATACAGACCTCCCAAGGGTCACTCGGTCGCGGGCGGCCTATTTCCGAGTTCGCTCAGGTGCGCTTTCCGTGTTTCGGCTCGAACGTCAGCGGTGATCGGCACCCTTCGATGTTTTGACGCCCGACATGAGTCAGCGTGTCTAGGTGGATCCGATGGACGGCGAGGAAGCATTTCGGTGCATGTCGGCGGGTCGGACATCCGCGAGGGACGGGAGCACGGAACAGACCGGTCGGTTGTTGGCTTCCTCCTCCCCCCGCCCTACAACACCACGGTCACTTACCCTCACAAAAAACCCCGCAAACTCACGGCGAGTGGAGGACGAAGAGAAATCCCTCCATTCCCTTAGAACTTGTAGCATTAAACCCATTTTCCTTCACCTATCATCGGAGCAGCGCGCGGCTATCGCAGGTTGCACCGATATCCTCGGATTTTAGATGATCGAACGGAGGGCATGGAGATGGGAAGTAGAGAGAGAGAGAGAGCAAGGGAGAGAAAGGTTGGAGGGGAGGATGGCGAGGACTTTGCACCACGGCAGAGTGCTTGCACTCAGAGCTGAGTGCAAGTTCGACTGCAAAAGTTCCGGGACAATATTTCGAGAATGGTTCCGAACGCGGCGTAAAATATTTTTTTTCGACCGAGGACGCGAGTTCGTTCCTTCCTCTCTCCCTCCCTCCCTCTTTTCTCCCCGTCTCCCTTCACACAAGCGCCCTTCGAGGGATTCGCGTCCGGCGCTCTTGTTTTCCGGACTGTAGAGCTTTGTTGATACGCGAGGCATTTTCATCTTGTCCAATGCTCATTCAGGTATGACGTGATTTTTCGCTCGCAGCATCCTCTCTCTCACTTCCGCAGTTTCGAGTACGCTTCCTATCTCTATGACCTAGAGCGAGATTTTTTTTCACAAACGAAACAATACCCGGCATTGCACTGTTGATAGTCTGCATTACGAATCTGATGAAAAACGCGCGATGAAACTGCGCTGTTTTTTTTGCCATACTCAATTGTTTTGTCCTGCGAACATGGTTTCAACACGCAGTGAGAACATCAGTCCTGATGTCGATGAACGTGTTGAAACTGTGGCCCCGTAATGAACGGATTTATGCAGTGTTTTTTAGGTAATTATGCGCACCATACCAAATAAACTAGATATTAGTTTGTCATTCTGTTACTCTGTGTTCAGAAAAGCACTGGAGCAAGAAGAGGGAGAGAGACAGATGATGAAATCTGTTTGAAAGTTTTAGTCTTCAAGTACGTACGAGTAGTTCTTCCGTGAAAATGTGTGGGAGTTCCGGGAAATTGGAAATTCTGGAGTTTGCAGTGCAGCAAGGTGTGTCTGGAATATATCGAACTCTAAAACCACCGCGCCGTTAATAAATGCCGGAATTGTCACAGTCCTATAATCAATAATTTATTTATAAAATTTTATAAATCGGTTTTTTTAGAATCTATGGATTTTGAAAATGATCTACAGCATGTGTTGATGTGAAATATAAAAATATCAGAGAAAAATTACATTTTAGGCACAGACCCTAAAAATGAGTGAATCAAATATTCCTTGCGTGAATATGAAGGAATTCAGAATTATTATGGCCGAATGTAAGAAGACGCCTGATTTATTTATCAGTAGTCTACGGGTTAAGGTAAAATTTTGTGTATAAGATAATATATGGTATCATGATACGAAATCATTGCCACTCTTTTAATCTCCGTCTAATACAAAATTACATGCCATCAAACTCCATTTTATTATAAATTATTTAAAATAAGTGATAAATGGATTAAAATTGATTTTTATTTCACATAAATGAAAGGTCTGTTTGCATTTGCCGTTTATCTGGTATGAATTATTGAAGAGGAGGATTTGCGATGATATTAAAAGCGCTGCGACAGTTGACAGTGAGGTATTGACAAGCCTTTAATTAATCTAATTCATTTAAGCTTGCCTCTAATTAATTTAAGTCTTTTTATAAATCCATCCTAATGTTAAAGTTTAGAAAACTTAAAAAAAGTTATGAATAGAGCTTTCAACAAGGGGAATTTCACGTTGTGAGACTTTAAATCACAAATTTAAACTTATCCATACATTTTCGGTTCCCTTTAATTTCTGGTTCGTTAGGGGTTCAGATACCACCATTGCGAATATGCGCATTTTGATAGGCCGCAAATAAGAAATATCCGAGTTGACTCTGTGACCCGATAAGTTCGCAAAATTTGTCTATCGTGTTTCTTCCCCTTAATAACTCAATTTAACCTCGCTTTCAAAGCAATTTATTTATGATTTACAATTTCCTTGAACTTGAGACCACATCTCATATGTTAGATTTAGCAGGAGGCTTATATCACCATTTCTCTCCATCCACCTATTCACCAACGTTCTCAAGTTTTTCATATAACACAACATATAACATATATTACTTATAAATGTCAGTATTTCCCTGGTGACGTCAGCTCTGGATTTCTGAAAGTTGACTGGAAGTTTCAGTTATGAGTACAGTCATGTAAATAAGAATTTTATCGGGGTCAGTTCATGTTTAATGTGCATCGCGTATTTTCCTCTCTCACTCCAGTTGGCTGTGTGAGCATGCTAGCTGGAAATTAATATTAGCAAATAAATTGCGAAACAATAGGCTGAAAAAGGCATATTTAATTCATGAAGGCATATCCTTATTTTGTTATACAAAAATGCCATTACTAAACTCATATATATTGTGCATACATATGCCATTCATCACAACGGTCTTTATTTACTCAATTCAACCGTATCAACTTCCGGGTTGAAAAATTTACTGAATAATTCCAGCTGTTGATGTATTGCCTCCAAACAAAATAAATTTTTCTCTGGAAATTGTAATTGCACTTTATCTAATGCAAATATTTAAAACGTTCACAGGTTTAAGCTTAACCCATTTGACGCATTTTGCTCTGTATTTTAAGAACTCCTCTGAGACAGCACTCACTCCTTTGAATCTGTTAATAACCATTGTTAATAATAGACACAATGTTGATTTTCCACTGAATAATTCGAAAGCTACTTGGGCTTTGTATCGTCATCGTCCGTATGTATCGGGAAGAGTTGAAACCGGTCGTGGTGATATAAAATTGCTGTGGAGAAGCAAAGGGTTTCCTAAAATTAAACATTAATTGGATATATTTCAATGTTCGATCAATAATCGATGGTGACTTGGATATGCTTTCTAGGTCGACCAAATGTGGGCGACTTTGAATTCAGCAATTTGACCCATTACACTACGCCAGGTGACGTAATACTGATATTTCAAGTTACCGTCCCTAATGGCTTCAGTCTTCGGAGCGTTCAAAATTTAACTTCAATTGGAATTTGATCGCACGTGCTCGGTTTTTTCATACATTCATTCGATTTATTTAGCAGACTAACGGCTTTCGTTAATTTATTCCAAATGGCGACTTCTCGAGTAAACTTATGGACGGTAAAGATTTCTGGGCTTTTCAGGGCTCTGTTATATTTCCAATCATTCTATCAGTACCCAAGTTCTATAAATTAATCTCCAGAGAAACGTTTTGCAATCGATCGTATTCCGCATTTGCGCCATTTTTCCATGTGCCATGTGCCATTTTGGTGCTAACCTTAAGTGATTGAATGGAGTAATATTGTTACTCTCCAGGTGGTGTGGTATGTTAGATCATTCTTGCTGCTAACACATTCATACCAACAACAATGAGAGGTTTGACAGCGTGTAAGTGCCAACAACATTAGATATGGGGATATAATACTGTGAATATTTTCACGCTAAATATACCTCCATGCTTGTAGTTACAGACCCAATCACGAACGTGTCTGGCTTTATAACTATAAGGGAATGCAGCTTTGTTGGCAATAAATTTTTCTTCCAGAAACGATTGCATTGTGTCGATTTTTGTATCGATTCAGCAAATACCGTTTGGTCTCTTTAGTTTTGGATTCTGCGGTAAGGGTTTTCATCATTGGACCGAAAATTCAAAGCGAGAAAACACTTGACCGATCATCGTAATACGTAGACATGTGTGTTGAAACATCCCCTCAAATATCATGGACGAACATGTAATCTCACAGGTTAACTTAACATTTAAATTTAATTCTGTTGGGAGCGATATTTTGTGCACTTAAACTAAATTATGTGGTCAAGGACAGACATTAGCCTTTCAAATTCGAGTGTAAGGAAATGGAAAAACCACACATCGGAGCTTCTTTTTGCGTTTTCCTTACTCATAATTTACTTGGGGCGACACATTACAATGCATCAGTACGGAACGAATACTAGTGTTTATGAACCCGCAAAGTATGGGGGTGTTACGGCATGCATGCTAAATTGAATTGGATAACGGCCAATGGCCAGTGCAGACAGCATGGCTGACAGTTCTGGATACCGAATCTAGAACACGGCGAGTTTACTGGTAAACACACTGCACCACCCACATCTGATGATTGTAAGTTTCTCTCGTCCTCAACATGAGTAATCTCTTATTTAACTGAGTCAAGTGGCTGCGAATATTTGAAATCAATTCGATGAAAAGAATAAACATGAATGATAAATGTTAGTTAGGCGGTGAGTCAGTGGTGTACGAGTGAGAATTAATGATGGCATTTAAAATAATGAAACTCGCGTAAAATAATAGTACGCACATGAATGACGCCGCTTGTAGCGACCGTAACTCATAAGCTAATGGAGGAAGAGGCTTCAAAACTTGGCAGCATCAGCTTCCAGTTCGAGCATGGGTTGCAGTACTAAAAATAATTCGGGACAGTCCAAACTTCTGCAGAGAATGTTTCATTTTCCGTAAGATAACACGTAAAAACCAAGTTTTCGACGTGAAGGTTCTCATTATTTTAAAAATTAAAAGGATTGTCTTCTTCAGTATTTGTATATTTCAAATTTAAATGAGTTCAATTCGTTGTTATCGTTTTCCCCGCTTGTTAACTGTTCGTCGTTTTTCCTTGTTTGATGTCCGTAAGTACACACGTTAAACATTTAAAGTAACAGCATTACATGGAACATTTGTTTTTGCATAAAAAATTAAGCGTTTAGCGCGTTGGATAAAAATTGGCAGTGCAACGAGTTTCGGAAATGTAATATTTTATTTGAAGGTAAAACCTCAAGCGTTTTTTTTATTGAGTTTGTTCATTAATTTTCGGTTATTTATAAAGAATTTTCACGGAGGTGTGAGCTCGTCACCGTACGATTTCGTTTATCATTAAGAAATTTCATTCTAATTATCATGAATAAAATATTTACTTCTTATATAATTATTAAATGACGCTGGAATTATAAAAAGTCGACGGTAGATTTTCGAATGGCATTTTTTTCAAATAAGGCATGGGATTACATATATTTTAAATTTCTATGCATATTTATTCTGTTTGTGGAACTTTGAATAGTTCAGATTAGATTCGTGTTGTACCTAGTTCTTAGCCACTGACTTTAGCTTGCAGTCTGTGGACACTCCGTTTTCCGAGAAATGGCTTGTATTTTCCCCATTAATTAGCATTCATTAGTGTATAAATTCGAAGATTTTTTGACCACGGTCTTCCACTCTTCCCTATCTGATGCTAATTCTGCTTCGATGTTTCTTCCTTCCGTCTATCTCTCCTTATTTGAACTACTAATTTTCCCCTTGGTTCTCCTTATGGGACCATATGCTTTCTCTTCCCTTCTGTTATTTTTCCGACAAAACCATTGTGCCTCAAGGTGTGCTCAATCCATCTAGTATTTCCGTATTGTGTTCTGTAAGGCCTTTCCCTCCTTCACTTCAATGTACACTTCCTCCCTTCTCTCATCGTGAAGCCTTGCACCCACGTTTTAGCAAGTTCCGCAACAATTATCCCCAACTGCAAGTGGCTTACAACGGTTGGGAGGAGCTCGCTCCCGAGTTTTCTGGGCGGAGATGGGTCTTTTAATAATAGACAGCTGCCCGAGGACGAGGTTCTTATGCGTATTCATACGGGCATTACGGCTTATGACTTCGGAGTAAGAACCTCATTCGCGTCATTTCTACACCTCAAGACTCGTAGTAGTGGATATAAGCTTAGCGGATTAAGTAAAATACATGCTAAAGAAGTTAGTCGTCATGAATCAGTCCTCCGTCAGTCTCAGTCCAATGCTCCCATTCTCCTAACCTCACCGGAAGGATGCCGTTACCATAGTTTCAGGACTGATGAGGATGCTCCAAAACAATTCCGAAGTACTGAACTTTGAGAACTTGTACGCAAAGTTTGCTCCCGTGCTTTTTCGTAGAATGCATTCAAACGAGTTTCTGAAGTTTAACGACATAGACTAAAAAAATCGGGACTTAGTTGCAGAATTTGTGAACGCATTGAAATCTCTCGAAAGAATTAATATTAATCAAGCATTCATAGTATTTTCATAGTTCCTTTTGTTGCCAGTGAAAATTTAATGTTCTTTAACATTATTGTTTTTCATTTGTGACCGTGGAAATTTGACAAAACCCGCATTTCGCCTTATTTTTCGGCCACTATTCCTGGTTTTTCTCTCGTTAAAAGGTAAGAATCAGTGGGAATAACACTGATATTTTTTTGGCATGAGTTTATTACATAACTATAGGGTGATTTCAGAATCTATATAACTAATTGCTCTAAGGTGACTGGAATTATAAACTTTCGTGCGGGCTTATCATTTTGAATCCGACATTAGGCGTCACGCATAAGAGCCTATTGGGTGAAAAATAGTCAAAAGTGTCTGTGGACGAAAATTTAAAATCAGGGTTTTTCGTTATAAAATAAAACATGTGTTTTAATTTGCTCATTTAGCTTCATTTGCAGTTGGAGAACCTCCGGCGAAAACTTATTAGCCATATAAAAAAATTATTATGTATTATTTTTCTTGGAAAAGCTCTAGCAATTGAGATTCCTTATGGAAAGAGGAAACCTTTAAATGAAGCAGAGGACACAAAGGAAGGACGCCAGATATGTTGATAATCGTTGTGAAAGAACGGATAGCGTTGCACGATAATTGAAATACGGAGGACTGCATGCAAGGCTTAACCCGCCGGCAATACATAGATCATTTGGATGTACGTAATAAGTACGCCGAGAAAATAATTTCAGTCCAGCATTATTCGAAAATAAAAGGTCTCAATGAGCTGTCAAGGGAAAATAGGCCATCGTTTTGAAGTACACCAACTGATCCGTGGGATCCCTTTTCTAATGCACAGTTCATGATTGAATCAGTTGGAAAATCAAGCGCAACTGCTCAATCTACTTGAAAATAAACTATTATCTAGTTACATTATAAATCTCATGCCCAAATTACCATTTCCTTCATGTCTGAATCAGATCACAATAATGTCACTAGTCTGCACAGTCATCAGCTCGAAGGTTAAAGTTGTCGGCGAGTGGACTGCGAAGCGACCTACGAAGACCTGCGGCATGGAAAAGTCACACATTAATGATAGGAATCCCATGTTTTACGCGAAACGGAACGGTGTATGGTTTTGAAACGCTTGCTCGCCACCTTATAGAGTACCACGTTGATGTAAATTAGGAGCGAAGTCTATTTTTAAGCTTGCCCTTTTGCGGCTATCGGTTTTCGGAGTAATGCAAATGAGTAATTCTTCTTTCATTGGTACTTAACAGCCCGGGGCCGTACAGCGCTGGGCAGCTTGCAGAGTAAATATGTAGTTACAAGGACCCTTTCGTGGACACTGGAGACCGTTTCGATATTCCTCGTCCTTTCACCGGAATCGGTCTTTGATGAATTCGCCACGGGGGGGGGGGGTTGTCATTCGGGCCGGCTGTGACTCGTTGGGCGGAGGAATGGCGTTGCCTCGACGGAGTGGACCCGTCCGAAAACATCCGAGGGAGACCCGCATCTTTCGGCTGCGAAGCCCGGATACCGGATGTGAACGATACCGGCGCATGGCCATCCCCTCGCGAGCTGCTCCGCGACCCTCCGTCCTTCTCCTCCTCGGTGTCGAAAGAAAGGAGGAGGGTGGACTCCAAATGCATTTCTGAGTCCCATGCCGATTAGGGAGCCGCGGGGAGGGAAATGAATTTCCGCCAGTTTCGTTTCAATTCCGGGGATGTGTGCATATTTGATGATGGCCTCATGCAGTGGCCACTTCGTTGGGCGGGAGGGTTTTGGAGGGGCCGAGTGGGAGGCTAGGGGGAGGGTGTATGTGAGAGTGGGGGGGTGAAAGGGATCCTCCCCCTTCGGGACCTTTCCCTAGTCTCGCTCCCGGGAGTCCTATCATGTCGTTTGCAGCTCGCTCATTCGAACGATGGGCCCAAGGCGGAAGAAAAAAGCGCTGGGGCGGAAGGTGGGTGGGGCGGTGGGGGTTTTAAGCGGGGAGGGAGAGAAGATGAGCGATTGGCTGGTGACTGTTAAGAGCACCCCTTCCCCGTCTGTCCCCCCCATCCCTCTCCATTTCCCCCTCCCCAATCGCCTCGGACCCATTCCCCCGCGCGTCGCCAGCACTCGTGCACTGGTGTCATCTCCATCCATTACATACATCAACATTCCGCCCTTTTAATCCTCCTTACAGGGGGGGTACTTCAACTGTGGGGACGGACATGGAGAGGGAGGGAGGGTTCGCCAGAGCATAGGGTCCGACCCAAGCTGTCATCAATGGGACTCGCTCCCCGAAAGAACCTTTCTAACGATTTACGTACACGGGCTTAATTAAGTGTCCCATCCCATTGTCGTGTAGTGCGTTCAAGGCGGACGTGGTCCGTTGATTCCTTTACTCCTTGCGAGCTTATTCTCTTTCATATATCTCGCTCGCGTCTACTAATTTCTACGCAATAAAGTTGTTCAGTGATATCAGCGTCCGAGCTAGCAACCATCCCCTCGAGTGTACGGTCGAAATGAAATGACCATCCTCGTTTGTTGGGCCTCCTTTGGTCAAGCTTACTCCAGTCCCCATTACGCGCGTTTTGAAAGGGATTCCTCGGTAGTTAATGGAGTAATACTGCTCGAATGCCGGGCTGAGTCAGATGTCCTGGATTTCTATCGAATTGGCGTATAAGATTTCCGCCCCGCTTAAAAGATGAAATGACGTGAGCAAAAATTACGCTGGGAATTTGTAAGAAAATTTTAGCCATTCCGTCCAAAAGGGTTCATTAGGGATCATCTGGTCCAAACACAGGGACATCTGGTGAGAGCAGCGTCGATAATCTCGCTTTGGTGGAATGTGGGCTCAGAATAGAGTTCAAGAGTGAAGGATTAAATATTGTAATCATTGTACAATCATCTACTCCCGGAATGTGACGCTCCCGAGTTGCTCTGCTTATGTAATTGTCAACTGATTATTTGATGTAGCTCTTACGTATCCGAAGCGTTTTGAAGCTGAAGTCTTGTTTCGTAGTTTTATCGGGTTTAAAGGGGTGAATTTGATTCATATTGAAATGAAAATTTGCAGGATTCCGCAAAAGATTTTTCTTTGAGTGAGCGCTTCGTGTGTAACCACATTCGCTAGTCAGTCATATTAACGGATGAATATGAGAGAAATACTTTGTAGAATTCACAAAATTTCATTTCTAACAATCAGTATTATTGAATTCGTGCTCGGTTCTGCGAACTGTTTTTCTCATAATTAACATGAGGGTTAACAAAGTATAGCATGAAACCATCGAATATCTATATATAGATAACATGTTTTCATAGACTATTTGATTGGTGGCATTTTATTAATGCTGTTTTTAACCTGCGCCTTGTAATGCTTTAATTACCCTCGTAGATTAAATCCACGAGGGCAATTCAATAAATAACGCACAAAACTGGCTAGAGGTAATAAATATCAGAGTAAATTCCTGAAATTTATTTCACTTTACTATAGGACATACTGTACATATTAACCCTGCACATTTTGACACATCATGTTTCTTCACAAATCCTTGACGGCCGGCTGCAAAGAAGTCTTTTGCTTGCTGTCGCTTCCATCGAGTAACCTATACTGCCTATGGCATCATCATTTTCAAAACGCCGGTCACCCAAATGATTTTGTATGGGCCTGAATAGATGAAAATCACTGAGGGACTGAACGGTGGATGTTCCAAGCGTTCCCAATGAAATATTCGTAACAGCTACTGTGTTTGTTTTGTTGACGTTTGCGAATTATTTGTTGACTTTCCCTCGTGCCTAAAGTAATCAATGATGCGATATAACATTAGAAACGTGGGAAAGCAAACAATAATTCTCTTTCTCCGCGTTATATCCAAGCTCCTACTCAGCTAATCGAAGGACTGTTAAGATTAACGTTTTAATTTCAGAACTTAGGCAGACTTTAGAACGTGTGGCAGTTCTCAATGGCCGGAAGAGATGGTCATTGCATTGTGATTAAAAGTTCCGTTGGATTTCATTGCTCCTCGTCACTTGTACCGTTCTTTAAAAAGTGGGAGCGTTCAGTCCGTCCACGCCTCCCTCACATGGAGAATCACAATGTCTCCTGGAAGCACTTGTGCCAGCCAGTCCGTGCGGCGACGTCCCGTTATCTCTGTTGCGCGAATCTCGATGGATCCACCAGCAGGTGGTACGACAGCAGGTGGTATAAACGGTGCGTTAAGTAGGTCTCCCGAGGAGTTCCACGTCCACCACTTTCCGAGTTAGGACTCTGTGAAATCCCTTAAATTCTCCGACCTATCGCATCCATAACTCTCAGATATAGACGTAGCCAATTATCCTAATTTCTCTTTGGATCATTAACACGGTTTGACCCAGCTGGCGGTCTGGAAGTCAGTCCCCACGTGTAAAATTTTAAGATAATTATCTTCCGAAGAATAGATTATCTTTCCTGAGAGTGCCCCCACAAGCTGACGTTTAACGTACTTTTGGAAATTCGGGATAGAAACTTTCCACTGTTTTTTCCGTCTTCAGTTGGCTTCCTTAGTTGCCAAGAGCTCCAGTCGGCGTTCCCTTTGTCTCACAAATCGAAATGCGTCTTATAGATCATCGTCAGTCCTGATTTCCATCAATGGATGCACTAAATGATGCATAAGATGGAATTAATAATTTTTAATCGAAAGCAGAGATCGGTGCAACTCGTTTTACACGGAGAGTGATTTGGCGAAATTCATGTTTGCTAAACTTAAGGGCAAACATTTTTTCCATAGTTTACGTCACAGAAATGGGCAATAGACTTGACCGAGAATTTTTAATGTAGATGTGAAGATTAATGCTGGCGGCAGAGAATACAGTTATCGAAATGTAATGTAAACGATATTCTAACGCATTAATAGCGCTTGGTAAAGGGAAAATGATGCTATTGCCTGTCATTTTTCCAATCTTCTCTTAGCATTATGGGTAGAATCAACCCCAGCCATACTCTTACAAATGAGCAAAGGATATGGTGAGGAAAATTAGGGAGGAAAAAATAATAAATAAAAAAAATTCGAATTAAATAAAAAATAAAATAAAATTATGTAGGGGGTTTCCCAAAGTGCGAGCCACAGGACTGACGTCGGAAGAGATTCCACGGTTCACCTGTCTGAGTGAATGAGTTTTGCAGGGGTTAAGACGTTTACGCATACCAAAGCAAGTGAGTGATTGGCGGGCCACTGGCGCAGAGGGAAACCTCTCGCAAACCTTGGTTGTGCGATTTCCTGGGACTAGCAAGGGTCAAGACTATTTAGTACATCCAAGCTGGAGAGTGCCTGATTTCATTTCGTTTATTTTATTACCTGTGATTGGTGGGCCGCTGGCGCAGGGTAAAATCTCTCGTAAGCCTTGTCTGGGATAGTGATTGATAAGAGCGAGAGTGAATGCTCCTTAGCCAAAGAATTTTTTGTTGTCATATTTTGGTTTAATCGTTTTCCGTTCTAACCCTACCTATATCATTTTATTTAATTGTTGTATAATTTGAATTATTTATTTATTTTATTTTTAAAATTTTTTATTATATTTTCCTCTCTAATTTCCCCCACCACATTCTTTGCCCATTTGTAGGAGTACGGCTGGGGTTGATCCTTCCCATAATATTTACACGATCATAGTAACCGTTCGCTTCATTGACTCTCAATTAGTAATAGTAATGTCAATACTGGAAAGCAAATCTGTCTGCATCTGTTTGAAGACGATTGTATTCTAACGGAGAAGACTAAATTAATAAAAAATTGAAATGGAAAATCAAAAATTAGTTTTTTATTCTTCATTTTGTGATGTATATGATATTTATAACATATATCAAACGTCTTATTAAATATTCATTCTATATATATATATATATATATATATATATATACTACCTTGAACAAAAAGTTCCCGGAATAACCACCGTGTGGCGCTCCCATCGTTCCGATTTGAGTTCTGTTTTTTTGTTAAATTGGTACATCTGTTGTTGATATTCCCTTTAAATCTTAGTGTCATAACTTGACATTTGCAAAAGTTACGTAGCCAAGAGTACATCTATCTCTGTGTGTGTTGGCGATTTTTTACAATTGCAGAAATGGATTTAAATTTGCAACAACGAACTTGTATTACATTTTGCGTAAAAACGGATTTAGTGGCGCACGGACGTTGGAAATGTTGGAAAAGTGTTTCGGCAACGATTTTCTAAAAAAAACGGTCGTTTACCAGTGGCACGAGCGGTTCAGAAGTGGTCGTGAGTCAATCGAAGATGATGAACGCAGTGGCAGACCATCGGCATCGAAAGTCGGTGAAAAAATTGATAAAGTAAAAGAAATGTTGGTCAATAACCGCAAATTAACCATCAGAGAAATAGCGGAGGACTTGAACATTGCCTATGGATCCGCCCAAGACATTGTGGTTAATGATTTGGGTTTCCGTCGTGTAGCAGCAAAGTTGGTGCCAAAAGACCTCAATTTCATGCAAAAAAGAGACCGTGTTGACGTCGCAAAAGACATGATTTGCGAGGCTGAATCCGATCCCCCATTCATCAAAAGGATCATTACTGGAGACGAGACGTGGGTTTATGAGTACGACACGCAATCCAGACATCAGGCAAGTGAATGGCGTTCACCAAATGAGCCGAGACCAAAAAAACCACGTCGTTTTCAGTCAAAAAAGAAGGCAATGCTGACGGTTTTCATGGATTACAACGGTGTAGTGCATCATGAATTTTTGCCAGAAGGCCAGACAGTAAACAAAGAGTATTATTTGGGCGTTATGAGACGTTTGCGTGAAGCAATTCGCCGAAAGAGACCAGAAATCGTCGCACAGTGCGTCGAGACCGTCGCACAGTGCTATCATTATTCGTAATTTTTTGACGAAAAATGCAACAAATACCATCCAACAGCCACCGAATTCACCTGATTTGGCTCCCTGTGACTTCTTTCTGTTCAATCGAGTTAAAAAACCATTACGAGGAACGCGTTTTAGCAGCCGAGAGGAAGTAATGGAAAAATCGCAGGAAGCACTGATGGACATACCGAAAACCGAATATAAAAAATGTTTCGAGGATTGGATCAAGCGCTGGCATAAGTGTGTTGCAGTCGATGGGGATTACTTTGAAGGGGACAATATAGATTTAGATGAATAAACTTGTATTTTTAATTTTCTGAATAAATTCCGGGAACTTTTTGATCAAGGTAGTATATATATATATATATAATGATTTTTCAATGATTAATTTTATAAATGAAACTGTTATATTACACAGGCCAACAGTGGTTTTGGTACCGAAGGTTTTAATGTTGATTTAAAGAACAATTGGGGTGCTGAATCCAATTATGACACTAGTTTTTTCCTATAAGCTATAGTTTTCAAGATATAGATATGTTTTTACTTACGTAAAAAAATCTTCTACATGATGATATGGGAATATTATATTAATAATTATCTCATTGGCCTACAATATAGAAATATACATAAAACTTATTGACAGTTTATTGAAAATAAAAGGAACACCGCAGAGTGGTTATAAATTAGTATACTTATAGATTTATTTAACTTTGAAAATTATTTTTCGGAATATATCAAATATTAAAACAACTAATCGTAAGATGTGCCATATCTAAAAAAGTAAAGCTGTTAAATAAAAACGGATTTCATATTTGGATTCAGCTCTACAAATATAGTTAAAATCAACACAAAGATTCCCGGCACCAAAAAGAAATTTTTTTTTGTAGGCCTGTGTTATGTATCTAGTCTGAAGCCATGGTTACTGTTATCGTTAGAAGTTTAAATAATTTAATTGTTTTGATTTGTTATACTTAACTATCCATTAGAGGGAGTATTAAACAATCTCTGATTCCTATTTTTATCTCGTAGAAATCTCAAACATTTGCAATGTAAGCATATTTTACCCTTAATTATTTCCCCAGAAATATCGTGGTACTTAATCTCTCATTTCCCGTCATCCAAATGACTTCTCTGATTCTCCCCCCTTCTCGTTCAATAGTGCATACGACTACTGTTTAGCTAATGGGCTCAGCTTCTCATCTGTTTCCTTCAACTGTCCATATTTCCTATTGTATTCTCTGCCTTCCAAAATATCTTCCTTCCCCTTTCCCGTTCATCTAATGCCCTCCCTCCTTATCACAGCGTACACTCCCTCTCAGTTTTGCCCCTCTTCACTTTTCTTTCGCTTATTTTCCCTTCGCTTTCCTCCGATATATCCCCTCAACTTGCTCTTCTCTATTAACCACATCTTCATTGCTTTATTCTAAAGTTAGCTAATTATCACCCTCCTCCGTTCGCGAGAACTGATTAATTTATCTCTATTAAGCGAGAGCTGTTGAATTAAGATTGATTATAACTTTTCTTTTCACATAATTCTTTGGCCCCATATGAACAATAGCCTTGACGTAGTGGAAGGGCTTGCGCCTGATTCTGATGACCCTAAATGAAAGGTATGTGTAGTTGGTGCAGCGGCTGTTCCCCATTGAGGTGGATGCAAAGGTGTCTGACCCAAGTGGGGCACCATTTCCGCGGTAATGCCACGTAAAAACACTATTGAGGAAGACAACAGGAAAAAAAACGCTATTGTTATTCCATCAACCGATTTAGGGCACAATTATGGAAATTAGTCCTGCTATCTCCAGGACTCGGTTCATTGGGCCATGTGTCGTGCCTGGCAGCGGGAGAGGAAAGGCTTTCGCAGAAGTCAGCTAACCAAAACTTTCGTGAAATCGACTGCAGCAGAAAGGAAGAAGACCGAACCAGTAAGAATGAGGACTTTAAAGGTTATGGCGCTTTTGAGGACAGGAAAATTAAATAGAAGATAGAGATTTTCACTGACCTTAATAATAGGTTGACAACCCAGGTGAGCTAGGATGTATTTTTTGTTGAAATCTTTCAAGAACTACGTTAACCAGCTGATAAATTATTAAAATAATAAAATATTAGTGGTTTATCTTTAGCCATCGAACTTTAGGCTCTAACCAGTTGATACGAGCATAGAATAGCATAAAGGTATTATTAATATTCCACTGTGAATGCCGTATCTTAGCGCACACGATATTTTAACGTGCGTAAGACTGGATGAAGGAAATTTCGTACTTTACAACATTGAGCTCACCAGTCGATAACTACCTTTACGAGTCACCGGAACTAATTTTAGGTCGCATTACCACCTGTGCTTATGGTCTCCCGGAGCGCATCTCTGATTCAGAAGAATGGAATTACAAAACGTTCGTCTCGGTTGACGGCGCATTAGGGGTCTACATTGTACTGAATACTTTTGAATGCGCTTGTTTTGATAGTGTGCCGTTGTATACATTTCCATATCTTGAGCATAATGATACGTATATTTCCGTTTATGCTGATTACTTTGGCTCGAAAATATTTTTGCAAGAGTTATTCGTTTTATATTTCGTCAATAATGCATTCCATCTATTAAGGAGAAAATTCTTTCCACTCGTGTCGCCTGTCGCTATTGGTGAAAGTATTCTTTGAAGTATATTAGTTATTTCAACTGCTTGGCAAATAATTAACTATCTGTGTCAATTCTGAAGTTTCAATGCATTTATATGAAAAATTATTTAAAAAGTTCTCGAATAGTTCTTATTTCGTAGCCTTTCTTTATGATGGGTGGTGACCTAACACCCCCGCCACACGCCCTTGCGGCGGCTTGCGCGGTATTGTGTAGATGTAGATGAGAGAGGAAATACAAATATTTTTGTGCAGTGCAAGGTGAGATGAGGGAGGTTAGTTAATAGCTTAGATAACTGGAGCTATAGTTATAGAATAATATCCCGCAGAGGAGAAGAAAGCCAGTGAGGGGTGACAATAGTATTGAAAATGAAAAGTAGGGCGGAATGTAGTAAATATAAAGCATGCGACTGAATTTTGTAGATGGAACCAAGAAAAATTGAAGAGAGGTGGAAAGAGTACATAGAGGTAGTCTATGTGAAATATGTTAATTCAGCAAGACATAGAAATGGTATACTATATGACGCAGATGAGGATAGCTTAGGTCCAGGGTTACTCTATGGCGAGATAGGAAGGGAATTAAAAAAATTGAAATCAAATAAGGTCGTGGGGGTAGATAGCATTCCGGCAGAACTACTATAGGGGTTGGAAAAACGTGGGAGGAAGAGTTTTTATGGCTCGCGTTGCATCATTTGTGAAGGAAAATTTCGTCAGATCAGTGTTAGTATGCGTGATGCCATATCAGTGATAATGTCACTAATAAAGAGGAACATCGTCAGGATCTATTTTTTTTATTCGTAGATTTTGAGAAGACGTTCCACAAAGTAAAATTGGCAGAATTAATAAATGTATTGCAGAAAATAGGAATGTTATTACATTTCTGTTTTCTGCAAAACATTTATTAGTGATTAGTGAGGTATGTGACTTATCCGCAACCTGTATGTCTCAGACTGTTCAAGAGCTAGTGGCGGATGTTCAATTCGGATGGGTGTTGTTAGGAAGAGAGGTAAGACAATTACCCGAAGTTTTCAACGTATTTGTGGAGGCAATGATTGAAAAGGTATGGGAAGAACTGGATACAGGGATGGAAGTTGCCGGGGAATTCATGAAAGTAGTTAGGTTCACTAAAGAGAATAAATGATAAGACAGAATGAATGTAAAATAAAACAAAAGTTATGCGCTTTTTGAGACAGAGGAAAGCTAAGTTAAATGTTAAATTAGGAGTTAATAAACTGAAACCGGTGGATCAGTTTACCGACCTCGGGAGTGTTTTTGACTAATGTGGTCAAATTATTCCAGACACAAGAAGAAGATTTCCTAAAGAAGCTTTTTAATGAGGAGAGAATTGATGAAAGGGTGGTTGAGTAAGGAGGTTAAAAAAAGTCTCTTTTAAGCATTGATATGGAGCATGATTTTGTACGGAGCAAAAATATGTTCAATAAAGCGAGATCGTATGCGTAGATTGGCGGCTTTTGCAATACGGGCGTGAAGAAGGATGGAAATGTGAAACCAGGATGAAGGAAAACAGGGGAGGAGGTTATGGGCAGGGTGGGGGATGAGAGGGAATTATTGGGAGAAATCCAAAGCAGGCAGGAAAAATGGTTACATAGAGTTTTGATTGACGATGGAATGTTGAAGACTGATAGAATGGTTTATTGCAGCGTCGGCTGTCGGGCTGTGTTTTTTTGGGAAGAGGCAAAAAATGATTCGTTATGTCGTTTAACAGTGTGTCCACTCAAAACCTACCATGCATGGTAGAATATCGATTAATTAATAAATACTTTAAAATGAAATAATTTAATTTTTATGATGTATAAATAGCTTGAGGTATACTGTATAGGTGATACAAATTTTATTAATTTGACTCCACTATTGTGCCAGTGGCAAATATATTTTCTCAAAAAGATTTTGGCAATTATTACTCAATAAATGCTATGAATAAAAAAGTTATTATCACTCTTTATTCAACAGCTATGTAAAATTTGGCTGATAGGGAAAATCCAAGGAAAATATGTTGAATGAATCACTTAAAGGCTAACAATACACACAATTTGGCTTTTACGCTAATCGCTGAGGACGTTTTTGTACCTTCAACTAGAATTTAATGCGTCCTTCATGCTGTTGTTCCAACTCGAGACTTTTAGTAGGAAGCTGTTCTGCGTAATACCTGAGATACATCTCATGCATTCCATTTTCTCTTCGAGACGGAAAATAGTTTTACATACTATCATGTGCGATTAATTCTGGAAGTCTTCACGCCAATTCAAGGACTCCTGCGTAGAAGGACCTTCACTGGTAATATCGTACTATCGTAATATCCTTGCAATGTGTGCATTCACCAACATTTCCAACTCGATATTTGTTGCAGTTTTGTACCGTAGAATGTCTTTGTCGACGGCCTACCCATCTGTTCGGTCAAGTAGCGAGCGGTCTAACTACTCATGCTCGCGCGTATTGCCCCTTGAACCAGTCTGCGTGATTGGCTTCCGCCAGACAACTACCAACGTCTGTCACTGTCAGCTAGGTGAGGAGGAACGTCTGTCTCAGTGCACGGAAGATCTCGAGGCTATTAATATAGGTTCCCGGTGGCTTGTGGGTGGGAATCTTCCGGGAAGAAAGGTCAATCTGAAGATTTTGTCCCTTTATTTTTGTTTATTTACTTCGCTTTCATTTGCATTGAACATCTTATAACTTTCGACTTTTCATTGCTTATCTCCATTCAATACTGCGGTCCTTAAACGAAATTGAGGTAAATTAGCGATTCGAAGTGGATTCGGTTCGAAAGGAACAGTTCCTCGAAACGAAAGTGAAATGAAACTTCATTTTTCAGATTAAAGTGTAACCGAGAATAAATCGCTAAGAATTTTACGGGAGGAAAATCCTTTTAAGCGTAATTGAATCGTTCCAGAGAGTGTTCACGGCAGATAGTCGTCGTCCTAACTCCATCGATAGTTTCAACTATCCGTTTCACTTAGCTCTCTGTGGCTCGCAGTGACGACTAGAAATTAATTTACGGATCTATCTAGGTCAGTCTTGCGATTTTAAGCAGATAGTATTATTGCTCGCACCAATTCGGCTCAAGTGCTTTGATTCTTCACGTGAAAATTTCAAGTGAGCCCCATTTCATTGATAGAGTTCATTTGAACGACTTAAAATGATCATTCATTAGATAATTTCACATTAAGTTTAGATATCAGTGCCGAGGGAAAATTTTATTCCGAGATAAAAGGCTAAAAACAATCAAAACACGGGAAAATAGGTGCATGCCAAGTAAAAATTGAAAAATCTTAATTAATACACCATGGAAAAACTAATGAGGGCGTACAGATTGTTTTTTTATGTAAATCATCCAATCAAGATGATCTACCTTCGAAAAGTGAAGAATCAGGATGTTGTGGAATCGAGACATAATGAAAACTTTCATTATGATCTACCTTTTTTAAGGGTAGGTTTTCGACGGTCCCTGTCGGCGATTTGATTCTAAGTATTGTGGTATTTATTTCTTGATTTATTTGTAAACTCTACTTCCCTTCGTGCTGTCTTAAACGCTCGCTCTCTTGCTTTTTCTACCTTGATTTACTTACTTGCTCCCTTTTATTACGGCCTTCAACATGCCACCATCTTACAATAATTCCGCCATCCATTTCTTTGGCTTCTTCGGATTTCTACCTCTGATTTCTTCTCTTTGCTCACCCTATTTAAAACTTCAACGTTGATCTTCCTCTCCGTCTAATTTATTTTTCCATTCTCCGCCACACCCACTTCTAAGAAGCCTCCAACCTACGCTCATCCTTTTATCTCACAGAACAGGCCTCACATCCATTAGGATCTACGCTCCATACTTAAGCCTTAACTAATCTTTCCTTGACATCTTTACTCAGTGTACCTGTTGTCAGTTCTCTTCTTCTTCTTGCAAATTCCCTCTTTTTTCGAGAGTAGAAATATTGAAAAATAGAATTTTAAATGAAGAAAAAACTCGACACAGTCTTTGGGATAATTTTTCAAAATGTTTATGACGATTAAAAAACTTCTTGGCAAACATATTAATTTTCGATGTTGTGTCCGCTCATGTTGCAATTATTATTCCCAGCGGAAACCCCAGGAATCGATAGATATGAACCGCTTCGGAACAGTCCTCTACGAAAAACAAACGAGAAATAAAGTCCTGTCAAAGAACCTTACATTCCTGCCAAAGGTTTTGTCCTGGAACGAAACCAAGGATCTTAATTAACATCAATGAATCGTTTAGTCCCTTTGAGAGCGTAAATTAAAAAAGCAAAAGGGATAACCACTTTCGTTCCAAACCGAAGAAGTTATTTCACCGTTTGGGCTTCGCTTAACCTCCCCTGTCCCATATCTCTCACATTAATGCTGTAATACCCTCTCCCGAGATTGTGAATCCTTTGACTCGCGGGCTAACCGAAGCTTTCAAATCATCCGAAAATCTAACTGATCTAATCGCCCCTAAGCTCTTTAATTCCTACCCTTTGCCCAAATCATGACTCCCTTATCATTGGTTCCACTTAATAAATAGCACGAACGATAAAGGACGACCCTACCTTTCTCCCCCGCTTATTAGTTAATGCTCCTCGACTTTCGCCATCTATTAACCTTACTTGTTCAGTGTCGTTAGGTACAGGCTTTCAATCAGATGCCTAAAACTCCAATTTTATAGTATATTCTGCCACAGTTTCATTTACTCGTTTCATTCTACAATGCCGATCTCATTCAGGAAATCCAGGGTAGCTACGAGGCGTGTTCATAAGGTAAGACCCGTTTGGTCACAGGAAAAAATATACTCATATGAAACACATTTTATTGGCACTTTAGGTTAGCTACAAATCTACTTCACTTATCTACATAATCACCGTTCACTTCTAAGCATTTTTCGTACCGCTGCACCAGTTTCTTTAACCCCTCTGCATAGAAACTCGCCGCCTGAGGGTTGAACCAATCGACAACGCCATTCTTGAGTTCCTCTTCGGTTTCGAAACGTTGTCCACCGAAGCACTGTTTCAAGTGCAAGAAGAGGAAGTAGTCGCTGGGTGTAAGGTCAGGACTGTACGGTGGGTGGTTTAAAGAGTTCCCAACGACCCAAAAACTCTCGTCCACTGGACATTCTTTGCTCTTTGTGGTGGTCGGTGAGTATTTTCGGTACCCACCTTGCACGCAATGTGTGGTATCCGAGGTTTTCCGCAACAATATTGTAGACAGTAGTGCGTCCAAGTTGAGGAAATTGTTCAGTCAGGTCATTAATTGTCAATCGACGATCACATCGCAGTTTTTGTTCTACTTGCGAAACAATTTCATCGGTCAGAATACTGGGCCTACCACTTCGCTCTTCGTCATGGACATTTGTTCGTCCATTTTGATAATCACAGCACCATTGTCTAACCTTTTCTTCACTCATAACTGTAGGTGTTAACGGGAAAAGGATAAGGAAACCATGGGTAACGGATGAGATGATTGCAAAGATGGATGAGAGAAGAAGATGGAAAAATGTAAACACAGAGTTAGGCAAAATGAAGTACAAAGAGTTAAACAATAAATTGAGAAGGGCCACAAATAAAGCAAAAAAAGAATGGTGGAAAACGCAATGCGAGGATATGGAAAGTTTACTGAAGAAGGGTGAAATTGGTGCTCTATACAGCAAGGTTAAGTTATTATCGGGAAGTAAGAAGGCAAGATCTGTGCAAACAATTAAAGATAAATGGGGTAAGATAATAGTTGAACCAGGAAAAATCCAAGACAGATGGAAGGAATATATAGAAACACTGTATGGTAAAGAACTTAGGCCGACAAGGTTAGACATAGAAAAGGAACATGACGTAGAAGAAGATAGCTTAGGTCCAGGCATACTCGACGATGAAATAGAAAGGGCATTAAAGGAGATGAAAGCAAATAAGGCTGTGGGGGTGGACAATATTCCTGTAGAAATGTTGAAATGGTTAGGGAAAGGTGGGAAGAAGGCCATATATGGACTGATTCGTAGTATCTATGAGGAAGGAATCTGGCCGGAAGATTTTGTGAGATCGGTGTTAGTTCCTATTCCAAAAAAGGCAAAGGCTTCGTCATGTGAGGATTACAGAACAATAAGTTTGATATCCCACGCAGCTAAAGTTATTCTCAGGATCATCAACAAAAGGATAGAGAGTAAGGCAAATGATTACTTAGGGGATGATCAGTTTGGGTTCAGGAAAGGAAGAGGTACGCGTGATGCCTTTGCAGTAATGAGATCACTAGTCGAGAGGAATATAGAATACAATCAGGACGTTTTTGCCTGTTTTGTAGATTTCGAAAAAGCGTTTGATAGAGTGAATTGGGAAAAATTAATGCGTGTATTGCAGAAAATAGGAATGGATTGGAGGGACAGGAGACTGATCCGCAACCTGTACATGTCTCAGACTGCTCAGGTGCGAGTGGGGAACGGAGAGTCCGGATGGGCAGTGTTAGGAAGAGATGTAAGGCAGGGTTGCCCATTGTCACCGGTACTGTTCAACGTATATGTAGAGGAAATGATTAAAGAGGCATGGGAAGAACTGGAGGTAGGAATGAAAGTCGGAGGGGAATTCGTAAAATCAGTTAGGTTTGCTGATGACCAAGCATTAGTTGCTCAGTCAGCCAAGGGGTTGCAAGCATTGTTGAGTGAATTGGAGGTTCAGTGCGATAAATATGGGATGAGAATCAATATTAATAAAACAAAGGTTATGCGATTTTCCAGAAAGAAAAAGGCTAAGCTAAATATTAAAATAGGCGGGGAAAGAATAGAGCAGGTAGAGCAGTTTACATATCTCGGAAGTGTTTTGGACCAATACGGTCAAAGTGGTAGGGACGTAAGGAGAAGAATTGCGCTAGGCAAGGAGGCTTTCTCAAGGAGGAGGGAGTTGATGACGGGGACGTTGAGTAGGGATGTTAAGACAAGACTCGTAAAAACTCTGATATGGAGCGTAGCTATGTACGGCGCGGAAACGTGGTCGCTGAAGCAGGAAGATAGACGTAGATTGGAGGCTTTTGAAATGTGGGTGTGGAGAAGAATGGAGAAGGTGAAATGGACCGAAAGGAAAACAAATGAGGAAGTACTAGAAATGGTGGGGGAGGAGAGGGGTTTGTTGAGAGAAATCCTATGGAGGCAGGAAAAATGGATGAAAGGCGTATTGAGCGGTAGTGGAATGTTGAAGAGGGTAATAGAGGGGAGAATGTTGGGCAAGCGAGGTAAGGGTAGGAACAGGATAGGGATGTTGGACGGGATGAAGGGAGGAAAGAAGTACATCGAGATGAAGAGGGACCTGATATAGATTAGTTTGCTAGGTGGGGAGTCACAAAATGTTTATTTGATAGTTGTGTCCATCCAAAAACCTACCTTAACCGGTAGATTACCTAATTATAACTGTAGGTTTATAAACTAGGCATGATTCCCGATGAATTTCAGCAGCCGACAATCCTTTTGCATACAAGAATCGTATGACAGAACGCACTTCACAGCTGGCGGGATCAACGATTGTCACGGACATTGTTGTTTGCATGCACGGACAAGCAAACGACTTCTGAAACAAAACAAATGCTGCTATAGCTTCTCAATGAATCAGTAGATGGCGCTGCAGGAGCAAAACTGTGTTCTGAAGCGCCAATATTTAAATATAAGCAAACGGTACTTACTTTAAGTATACACCTCGTCTTTCATAACTGTTGCATGTATACCAATACAAGTCTACGTATTTTATATTCTGCCGCCTTCCTCTGTTATCCTTCTCCTCTAGGAAACATCAATTATGGTCTTCAGTAAGCTATCCAGCCTCAGGATGTGTCCAGTGAATTTTCCTTTTCCTCTTACCAGTGTCCTCCCTATGCTACTCTCTTCATCCACTTGACTATCCATGATATTTTCATCATACTTTGGTAGTTCTACATTTCCATATATCCCTCTGTTGGAAATTGAAATTGACCCAAACAAACTTCCCCTGAAATCTTCTGCTCAACTTCTCATTGAAATTGTAATCCTTGTATACGGAAGGGTACTAAATTATATTCCCTTTTATATTTCCGTAAAGTCTTGAGTAAACCCTGAGGAAATATTACCTTTTCCGACAGTCCTGTTCTAGCATCCCGGAGCACTACTTTTTTCTTTAGCTGTCTAGTATTCCTGGTCCCAAATTATCCTGATCCACCTTCATTCCTTGTCTACAACCAAATTCGTTTTCAGGCATAAAGTTCTTCTGCGTGTTCCTTTCTTCCTTTCCCAAAGCTCTTTCAGTTCCATTAATGATTTTCATCTTGCAGAAGTTGTCATTTTTCTCTTTTGTCCACTTGGCAATTCTTTAGCATTGAGCTCCTGAATTTCTCTTCCGCAAACTTCGACCCCTCATTCCTCTCTAATTTTTAGTTAAATTTCATAACCACTAAATGATGTTGCGAACCCACCGGAAAGAAAGCCATGTGGATTGATGATATTTTTCATAAATGTTTTTTTCGGTAGTCAGCAGGAAATAAGAGTTGCTATTGCAAAACTGTTCCTTGTTTATATACATTTGTAATGTTTTGTGATGTGAGCGCCACTCGAATGAACATCCGGTTTTTCTTCTAGGTTAAAATATATTGCGCCTGGTTCCCTTTAAAACGAGTTTTAAAACTCAAAAGTAAGCTTTCCTCGAAGTTTTACCGAAATGTGTCAAATGAGAAACAATTTACCTGACGGAAGTGTTCATTTGTTTATTTGGTGATTTGTTATTTGTATTGGACGAAATAATGCCAGACATTCTTTTGTTGGAAATTCAGACTCGTGGCGATATCTTGCGGCATGCTTTGACAAACTCATTTGAGACCTGTTCCCCGTACATGCCGTAATTTGAATCATAATTAATCTAATATAGTCAGACATTAATGCGATTTAAAACATTCAAGATAAAATGTGTGAAATGTAAACGTGATAATTATGGTAGCAGTTGCGTTGTCTATTGAAGACTCAAAATATATGAGGAACGTGCTCTATGCTTGGGGTAATTCAGTTAATTACTTCCTTGGCTTTGACGTATTACGAAATAATTTTCGCCACTCACGGCTTTTAAGCGCTTAGGATTTTAAGTTGAAAGGGCTCCGGCTCCGTGCTTTATTACGTCTCAGTTCGCATACCAATGCCTTTCTCTCCACCCCTTCTTTCGTTGTCCTTTCTAATATAATCTTCCTCGACGCATCCGTGGTTGTGATAAAATCCGATTACGCCCACGACGACATCAGTTTCTAAGGCTAAGATGGAAGAAAAATAAATATTTGACAGCTAGAAAGGCCTGAGGAATCACCAATTTCGGAGAAATTATTATTCATTCGACAATCTTGTTTATAGTCGAGTTCGCTGAAGAAAATTTCAGAGAAGGGCTGAGAATTCTTCCTGTGAATTAAGTAGGGAAAATATTTAGTACTTAATGGGAAAGTAGGGTGGTTTTAGGAACTGTGACAGATAAATTGACATCGCATCATTATTATTTGTAGGAACGAAAATAATTCGTCGATAATATGGACTGTCCTTCTCAGTCAGGCGTTAATCTTGATCGAGACATTAAAGATGAACGATTATTACGATGTAGTGCGGAAGAAGGGAGGCGGTGCCAGTCCACTCAGGAACCAGTTGCCACAGTATCATCTTGGCGTATCCGTCACGTGACTTGTCACTTCGTCGTGCCAATTGCAGCTGATGTGCTTTTTGTTATCTTTTCGGGGATGACTTTCGATTTTGCTCCAGTAAGAAATGCGGTCACAGAATGTGAAAGGAATGATGCTCAGTTCATACCGCCGTTTATGTACGTCCTTGGCGCATACCGAGACGCACAATCCCTGCTGGACGGAGGTTGTGAAAACCGGACTTAGGTCGGATGTAAAAAATTGATTTTGACCACTCCATCGACGCCGGCCATTACTTATAAAACCTAATTAAGGTAATTTTATTATTCCCACTGGTAAGCGGAATGAAGCGAAGGGCATGGAATCACGACATTAATGATGTGTATTTGTGTTATTCGGTCATCTGCGTTTGAATTGGATCCATAAAATTTTCATTGGTAGCATTACAATGCCTCACGTTAAAAAAAATATTTCTGCAGTGCTTAGTCAAGGATAAATTTTATGTACGCGTAGCAAGTCACTGATTCTATGCAAGTACTTCTAATACTTACTAATTGCCGATTTCCGCCTGTTTTATCGTACCCCAGCGTCAGTTTTGCCGACACGTTTTGGGATCATTCAAGAATCATTCAACATCCCCCATAAAATGTATATTAACTTTTAAAAGTTTTCGTATCTGATAATTTTTGATTATATATATACATTCTGTGGGATGAAGTCATACCTCATGGATGATATATTTATGTGCTGAAAGAGATGGAGGGTGCTCCGGGTGAAAACCAAACAGCATATCCAACTTTAAGCTTTACTCAGGTCTAACATTCCTTATAAATCAACAGTCTGACACCTAAGACACGCGAAGGGTTTAAGTCATATTCTCTTGGATGATGGACTGTGCTACATTGACTTTTTACAGAATTTTTTTAATGTCGACAGTTAATTATGTTTTACCGCCCGCTGCAAAAACTGTATTTAACATTTCACTAATCCACCCGTGTACAAAAGTTTGGCGATTTGATTCGGTCAGCTAAATTCGAAGAAAATTGCGGGAAACGACACGGAAATAGCTTGCAAGCAAACACGCTTCGATTCGCCCACAGATCAACGAAGTTCGTCGTAAAAAAATGGGTGATTTTTGCGGTGATCAAACATTTTGTTCACAGCAAATCGTTCGTACTTTTTGCCATTGTCTTAATTAGACTCAAAGAATAATTAGTGCTTGATATTAAGTTGGAGTAGATATTAGTGCTTGATCAATATCGACAATTGATGATTGGCAGATGACACTGATGACAGCGACGTTTGTCACGTAAGAGGTCTCTGTGAAATGTTTATGAATAATATTCATGCACTTTGTGACGTATTTTCCATCAGTATTGAGCAGTCGTCAAATTCGGAAGTGGCTTAAAAAACTCCATTCGCGACGAGAAAACACCATGGCGTGGTGAGAAGGAAGATTGCACAGCTGAAAAATGGCACTTCGCACACTCACTATTATTACTTTTTCAATTAATTATTTCTTTAAAATAGGTTTTCGGGCACGGAGAAATAAATCAGGAGTAGGGTGTACCATAGCGTAGAGAAAACTGCCTTATGGCATGCTTACAGGGCAGATCCATGGTGACCAGGTGCGTGTTCCTGCAGGTGCGTGTACATTTTCATGCCATCGTGCGGCACTACTTTGTCCAACTTTTAGAGGATAAACAGGCTCTTAACTTTGCTTCAACTTGCTTAGAATACGAGCAAACCGGAAATTAGAACTATCCTTAAAGCTCGTCAGTGTTTACAACACGCTTTCCTTCCAAGCGTCAAGTCAAGCGTTTCTGCTGAGGTATGCAGCCTCCCGTATTCTGTACCTTCGGCCTTTTTTAGCCATTAGACTTCGTATTTTATTTCGTCTTGGTTGCATGTAACCACTATTGCTTCCCTATAGATACAACTGCGCTGCTACATAGCTGGTCACAGACTGATTCATGATTTCTGAGAGACGCTGTTCACTTACGTCCAACCCTGCGTAAATTAGATGAAATATAAATTTATTTTGCGGAAATAACTAAAATTAACATAAAAGAAAACAAATGCAGAAGTTCTAGGCATGGTGAGAAAGGAGAGAGAGGTTTGCCGGGTCAATATCAAAGGAGGAAGGAAAGGTGAATGAAGACAAGCAACGTTGGGCGCTGCAGCGTTGGGCCAGATTCCTCACCTTGGGTGGGAGAGAGTTTTGTGTGGAACGTTCTTGTGGTGGTGGTATTTCGCCTGGCTACTTGCTATAAACTAGCTTGCACGTTCGTGGTAAATTTCTTGCTGCACCCTGGGGTAAAATTATTTGTTGTAGTTAAGCGTATGTACTTGCGTGCTTGTGGAGTGAAGGGAGGTAGATGTGTGGTTGCATGCGCGTCGGATGATGGGATGTTACGATGAATGTGTGCACTGCTGTGGATTGGGGTTTGCATGTGTGTGTTGGTTTTGAATGCGGTATTTCTTTTTTCCTTTTTTGGGTGGTGACCTAACACCCCCCGCCACACGCCCTTGCGGCGGCTTGCGGGGTATTATGTAGATGTAGATGACAATTTCGATAGTTGATGGAAAATTGTAGACTATTCTAAAAGAGAGAACGTTGAAGTGTCGAGGAAGACGGAGTAAAATAAAAGGCATGTTGCATGGAATGGAGGCTAGAAGAATTTATGGGGAATTGAAGAGGTTTGTTTTTTTGTGCTTCAGGTTTGGGTCTCGTTAGGAGAGTCTAAGAAATTAAGTTTGTGACCATGCAAAACCTTCCTTAAACGGTAGACTACCAAACAATAAATAATTACTTATTCATCCGAGTCTAATGCTATGGCCATACAACACGTTTTTATATTGCCTTTGGGAGTTTACAAGGGTCCATTTGTGGTTTTATTGCTTAACCATACACCCACGCCCTAATGCGTCCACTCAGTATCCATAGTTTATAATATTTCATGGCGGTATAACCTCAGGCATCCGAGCACTTTAAAATAATTATAATTTCTTGGTGCAGAGTTTTCCTGCATTGCGCTCACCGAAAATGCGCACTTATCATCGGGAAAGGAAAACATTCACTCTCGGTCTTAAGAAATATCATGAAGGCGGCGGAAAGGCATTGTTTTCACTGATGTTCCTCGGGAGCATGATGATCAGGATTTTTTCGGCATGAGTCACGGAGGATCTACGGCGAGAACGTGACGGAGTTCTCATCCACCGCCACAGATGTCGCTAGTCGTCGAGAGAGGGGGCGCGTGAGAGGGGAGAGAGAAAAGAGAGAACACAAACTCGAATTGGATTAACGTAGAACAGGTTGCCTCACAATCAACCCGCAGTATACAGCGTCAGTTGAGAAATTCAACCGCCAGCGCCGTCGCTCTACCCACAGTTCACGTCTTCTGCCTCCCGCCCGTCCTCCCCCGCTCCCTTTCCCCTGGACGCGGCGCCAAGGGTACGACCTCTTCGTCACGGTTCGCGAATTTCGCACGAAGAAAAAAAACATTCTGCAAGAATTCCTCGACTTCAAGGTGCTCGCTGTTCTCTTCTTCAGAGGTTAATTTATTTTTCCGGTCACACCCAGGAAAGTTTCCACCTTCTTGATCGAGGAATCATCAGTGAAAGAGGGAAATACGCCCGCTTGGTCCCCGTCCGAAGAGGTTGCCGTCCAGCCTGGTGTTACCATCTTTCTCGCTTTCCATCTTCCGCGCGCGCGATCGTCGCCGGCCGGAGTATTTCGCGGCTTTTACTCGGAGCGCGCGCTGGCGCAGTGATACACTTGGGGAGAGCGCGCGCGCCGTCGTCAGCGGCCGACAGGCGGGGGAGGGGAGATAGAGTTCCGTTGGATTGTGTGCGGCCGCAGCTCGAAGTAGTCCGGCGCAGGTGGCAGCGTGTGAAGTCGAGTTTTCCGAGACCAACAGCGGTCGCGGGAACGGGTGCGTTCGAACGCCGGGAGTTGCGGGAAGTGTAAAACTGCGTTACTCGAGCGTTTCGGATCGGGAAGTGACGAGGGAAATACGAAAAGCAAAGAAAGACGGGCGAAGTTGAAGGAGACATCTCGAAAAACCAGTGCGTAAACCTTTAGTAGTTTGTGTATCCTTAACACAAGTGGACGAGGTCATACGGACAAGTGTTCGCGAAGTCAACTGCTCGCTCCGCGAAGAGGCCTTCCGCGCGTGCGGAGGTTTTTATCCGAAATCGAAAAATAAAAAGGAGAAGAGGAACTTTCCGGGAATTTACCCAGTTTTTCTTCAGGTTTCGTTCGCGTCGGTGGATTCTTTATTTGTTTGCACATCTCTCGCGGGAGGGTGTGATTAAAAATTGGTACGAAAACCATTGTGCTCCCTCCTTTCGCAGGAGAGGGAAGGAAGTGATTCCTCCGCGACGACACAGCAACAGCATCGAGGAGATAAAAATCAAGGCGAGGGCGCTTCAGGTAGCAGCAGGAGTTTTGGTCCAAGAGGGACGAGGAGCAGGTGCAACTCGCCCAGTCTTGTTGTTGTCTTCTTCTTCTTCGAAAACCACTTCTTCCCCCGCAAGATGGACACCTGCGGAAGAGGGAGGCTGGGAGCGGCCGCCGTCGCCGTGGTGATTCTCGTCATCGCAACAGCTAAAGGTAATGCTCGAAAGATATACAACGATATAAGTCGAGTTCCCTCAAGAGTGCGTCCACTACGTGACGGCCCCGTGAGCTTCACGCCCGGTGCGCCTAACGGTACATTCGCCATCACGCTCTTCGCACCTCTTACGCTTCGCTACGAAGCCTCACGGGGTGCGACCGGGGAAACTTGTATGCGGTTCCGCATCCGCGATTTTTATAGACGTAGTTTGTTCGTCAGACTTTCCCCCGGCCTGAGAGCCAGGCAGGAACGTAGGAAAGTAAAGGCCGTAATGAAACTCGGGAGAGGAGAAGAAAAAATTATAAAAGGCAAACTTATGAATCATTCAACGATAGCGGACACGTGAAAGGCATAAAAACATTGACTTTTGGTAACGGCCGCGATAAATTCCTGGCTTGCCTCCCATTGTGTCGCTTTGGACTACAAATTAATCGTTTTCCAGACTCGCTCCACTCGCAAAATAGTTTTCGCTCGGGAGCGACCGTCCGTATTTGCATCCACTTATCGCCTTCCTGATCCTCCACGGTCGTCTTCCGTCCTTGGCGTTGCGAAAATAATCAGTATTATCCAAAGCCACCTACTTCTGTTTAACATTAACCATTGCTGTCAGAACATTCGCAGCGACTCACCTCCAACCTCCTTCATATATCCATCCAATGTGTCCTGTGTTTTATTCTCTCCATCCAATCTATCTAAATCCCATGTATCCGCCGATTAAATGCTTTCGTTTCCGTGAATTTCAACGAGCGATTTCGCTTTTAATGTGCCAATGGAAGAGGCGATCGAAAGTTAAGTTCATTAGCGCCTTTAGGTATTAGTGAAATATAATATGCATAATAATAATTATTAGTCGCGTTGAGCATTCTCGTATCCTAGAAATTTGCTATATGTTTAGTCACTGGCGGGTGTAGGCGACCGGTAGCCGATGTCAATGTGCCTTTAGGCATTAGTGGAATATATTAATATTATTAGCATTCTAAAATTTAAGTTAGGTTTCTGAAGAACACAATACACTGCACAGAAATACAACTCTACATTTCTTTGCCTCAATACAACGTGATTTTCCACACTGTAAACTGTTCTTTAATTCCGCATACTTCCTGCCTCATTCCATTCAGTCCAGCACGGATCCTATTCCTACCCCTTCTCTAACGTTCTCTCCTCTATCTCAGTCGTACCATCGCCAATCAAAATGCTTCGGATTTTATGTGGGATATAATATGTATATCATAATTAGGTGCGAAAAAGCCTATTAGGACTTCGCAAAAGTACTTAAAGAGGCGTTTGTCTGGCTTCCTATATGCCCATAATTCTTTCATTCGTTTACTGTGAGCTGCTTTTCTCTCTCTTGGATCAGGTTGTTTCTGTCTTTCTCTCCGGTTTTTCCTCTTGATCAACTTGCCACTTGATATTTTTAGATCCGAATTTGGATTTTGATACCTCCATTTTGGATGTGTTCTCGCATCATAATTGGTAGGATAAAATATGCATGCTAATCCTTATAAAGCCATGCTCAATTAATTTGTGGGATTAGGAATTTTGGGTTATGAGGATTGGTGGAGATAATCCGTCACCTGTTTTCCGTTGCTCTAAATAATACGCTTTCACTGCTAAGCCCAATGCGAGGTTCGCAGTACTTAAGGGCGCTCTCTGCATCAGACACCCAATCGGAGTGACACTGAAAAATCCTCCACCGCGGATTCTGATCCCGACCCTCACATTGGATAGATGTTGTTCTTTCAATGCCGTTCATTTGTTTCTTCCCTTCTTTTTTTGAAAAAAATAGCCTGATTTCGTGTAGTTGTGTCCACACAAATGGAACAACACTCGTACTCGACCCATAAGAAACTCTCTCACCCATCGGTTTGGACTCTTTTGTTCGGGAGTAGTTGGAAATGAACTCCGGCGAACTCTTTTCACACCGTAGACCGTCTTTCGCTCCAATGGCGGTGGAGGAAACGCGAGCGGTGCAGAGGAACGCGCTCCTCCAGACGACGTCCGGTGGGGAGAGGCACGGGCGAACGTCCGACCTCGACGGCGAAGGCGTGGGCGACGAGGGGCGAACGTCCGTCCGTCCGCCCTTTCGGGGGAGGAGGGATCCGTCTCATGGGCGGATCGGCGAGTCACCTCATCGGGCGTTTTTATTTGCGGCGGCAATTTGGCAATCGGAGGGACATCGTGCGCAGAGGTCGTCGGGCTGTACGCGCGTAGTCTTCACTTCTGTAGAGGAAGAGGTCTGCCGCCCTAAGGGACGTGAAGCCGGGCGACATGCTGCTCGTTTTACGATCGCCTCCCTGCTTCATACCTCTGGTTGAAGGCCTCACGTGCGGATTATTAATCGGATTCCGTAACTATTCTCTGGCGGTGCGTTTTAGAGGGCGGCATTGTTGACAGATTTCCCGACGCTGTGGTTTTATTTGGTGTCGTAAATTTGTCAACAATGTCTGCCTTACTGCACTCGATCCTTATCGTACGAAAAACTCTGCTGGGTTGGAGACACGAGGTGTTTATTGTTTTTACCCACGCCTGTGCTCCCCCCCCCCAATCCTCTTTCTTGCCCGTTTCCCGTCGTTGGGACTGCCGAACTCCTCTTCTCCGAGGTCTTCAGCCGCTTACCTGGAGGAAGTGTTGGCTTTCTCCTTTTACTCCACCAACCACCCGCACCACCCCCATCCCTCCCCCGCAGCACCAACGCCCTTTCCCCTCCCCCGCCACCAGACCGCTTCCCCGAACTCTCGGTGTCGGGTCTGAGGAAAGGTTGTGAGGGAGGTAGGTGGAGGGTAAAGGGTCTGTGAGGAGGACGACTCACCTGCCAAGGACGATTGGTACCTGCTCCGTGCCCCCTCGCCCTCTTACCTGCCTTCCTCCCCCCGCCCGCCATCTCCCCTCCCCATTCCTCCTCCCTCCCGCAGGCCTCCCTCCACCGTCCCTTCTCTTCTACCCTTCCACCTCTCTTCCAAGAGCGGCGGCCCCCTCACTCACTCACTCCTCCTCATTCCCCCCCTTCCCGTTCGCTTTCCTTTCCACGGGCTGCTGCTGCCTTTGTCCGCCCCGCGCGTCCAAACCGACGGCCATTCAATCGGCAAAGCGTTCCCTCCCGTTGCCGCGGCGGCGGCGTCCTCTTCCCGTTTCGGATCGCGGCGGCGTCCTCCTCGCTTTTGTTCCCTCCCGCCCTCAACTCTCTCTCACTCTTTTCTCTTCCCATCCGTATTATTATTTTTTCGTTTTATTTGGCGGGTTGGCCACGTGTGTGTGTGCTCCGTACGTGAGTGTTTGGGAGAGAGGGAGTGGGGTTGGGACGTGGACTCTCTGGATGGTTTGTTTGTTCCGGGATTGCCCCGCGTCAGGTGCGCGATTGACGCGGCGTGCGGGTTAGGGCGGGGGAGGGAATGTGGGGTCTTTTGGAGCCCCGCGCACGCCGTATGTCTGGTGATTGGTCCCTCCTCTTAGTTTGTCTCCCACGTGTGAGGAATGGAGGGCCCTTGCCACCCGGTCCCATCTCCCACTCTCCTCTCTTCTATCTTCCTCATTCTTTCTTCCTTCTTGGTTGACAAGACGGCAGGCTCTCCCCCGGTAACATCCCAGTGGACCATGCCGAAAACTCTTCTGCATGTAATCACACTGTTTTTTGGTGATTTCTTTGTGATTTGAATTTTCGCGGATATTTTCCTGGAGAAAGAAAAAAATCCTCCTCTCTTCTACGAGAGTTATACATCGATACTCATACAGCCTCCGTTTGTAAAACTTGTGCTATGTAGTCCGTGGTTATTCCTTTACGGAGTCATCCGTTTGTGTTATTCGTTTGTTTTATGTGGCGTGCTTAATTTCTTATCAGATTTGTTATGTCTCTAATCCTTGAAACATTTGATGTTGAAGTTTGGGACCATAGAATCTAGAGTAGGTAGAATATTCCCCCTATTTAGGAGGTATTTTAAAAAAATAAGAGGCACTAGTAGGCAAGTAGTATGCCCTAGATTAAGACGCTTTTATAACAGAGGAGTGAGTACATGATTGGGACCAAAGGTGAATGTTTAAAGAAAAAAACCTGCAAAAAATTTGATTTCGACCATAGTATTGTGCGGCTGAGAAACTTGGTCGTTGAGGTAATAGGATAAAGTGGATTGGAGGCTTTCGAGATGCAGATGTGTCGGAGGATGGAAACAGTGTAATGAGTAGAAAGGAAAACAAACGTAGTAATAGGTATGGTATGGGAAAAAGGAATTTGTCGGGATAAATGAAAAAATGGGCATTTTTGATAGCGACGAAAATGGTGAAGGCTGTGTTAAAGGGAATGGTACAATGTAGACTTAGGAAAAGAGTAAACAAGGTGGACGGAATGAACGGAGTTAGGAAGTATGTATATTTGAACAACGGTTTACTGTAATGTAGTATTTGGAGTATTTATTTAGTGTCGAGTTATGTGGGGCTTACTTTAACATAGCAAGATAGCAATTTATTAAAGTTTCTGTTGTCGTTACTTACCTGTACATATTCTGCCTCGAGAAACCTTACATAAGGGGGGACACTGAGGTTGCTTTCGCGAAGGGAAACCAATATTTATACGTATCGTGCCGATATTCGAACTGAAAACTGCGCCGCTGCATTGCGTGCTGACCATTTCTGGTTTCAACGCTTCTTCAGGTGAATCAGCTGCCCCTGAGGGCAAAGACTTGCCACCCATTGTTTCTCGCTTGAGCGCTGAGGCGGCGAGAATGTTTCTGCGCAGGACGCGGAAAGAAGGAAGAGGCTCTTCCGGGTGTCGTTCTGTCTGACCATGCCTGCCGTCAGGTTAACTCTTCCCCCGCGGTTAACCAGTAGTACGAGCAATCGGCAGGTAATTTTAAGGGCAAGGGAAACGCCAGAGAGAAGGCCGGGAGCGATGTTTGTTTGGCGGAGAAAATCATTTTCAGTCCAATTTGACGGGATCATATGGCGTATTTGAAGTGTTTGCCACTCGACATCCCAGTAGGGATGGCATAGCGACTGAGAAAAAGAAAAGGCATTCGTCCCCGGGATGTAAAATCGAACCTTCAGTATGGGAAGCGGTTACCGAGGACACAGAGCCAATCAGACTCGCCGGCTTCGTTTGCGTCTCATCCCTTATAAAATTCTTTGGGTATCTAGAGTATAAATTGCTCTAGCCATCACAGCCAGCCTTTTGTTCTCGTCAATTTCATGACTCACGCCTCTATGTCTGTAAGCACGAACAAACGACGTTCCCCGTAGATTTCATATGGCTAATTACAGCCTGGGTGCTAGATGGAGTAAGACTGAATCAATCGACCTCTTTCTTTCCCTTCGTAGTGCGGTCCCGTTGATGCGGTCTCTGCTCCGTCGCGGCCCCGCCCTGTTCGTCCACCGCTGATTCAGCGACCGAAAAAAATCTTTGGCGTGCCCACGTGTTTAATTGCGAACGAGTGCGACTCTGCGTCCGAGAAAACTAATTTTATTTGTTATCGTTTTTGTTCGCGTGCTTAGCGGCGCCAAGTCAGAAATTTCGCCGTCCAGTAATCTCGCATTCGTATCTGCCGTCGAGATAAGGGAACTGGAACAGTCCTGTTGAATTTGCAGCGAATAAATGGTCAATTCATTCGGACCATAAGTGCTGCTCGACTGTGTTTATTTTCATTGCCTAATCTCCTCCTCTCCCTCACTCCACATTGTCCTTTTTCATCGGTGGTTATCGCCCGGGAAATTGAACCCGTAAGGCCAGAACTTATTTTTAATCAGGAAGTGCAATGGTTTGGAGAGCAAAATGATGTGGTAATTATACAGCATTTGAAGCTAATTACGTTTCCCCGATTTGGGATTCGCTCAGATGTTAAAGTCACCGAGGTTGAAACAGTAGGTGAACGCGGCGCTTGAACTGTTGCATACTCGTGTTTTTATTCTGTCCGTAAGTTCTGAAGTGGGGCAAAAACTTGCGGAATGAGCCACGCGATAAAATTTGCGAGTCGCTAAATTGAAATTGTCATTAGGGTTTTGGGGATCGAGAGGAGCGAAAAGGAATGGTTTCCTAATGCCTCGTATCAGTATTTTCGCCCCCGAGTGTGTTGGTTCTCTCGGGGAATGTGAGGGAAGAGAGGTGTGCCCGGACTCCTCCAACACCTCCCCGCTTTTCCAAAAGGTGAAGTGAGCGGAGGGCGAGAAGGACAAAGTAGCCAGAGAAGGGACAATCGGGGTACAGTGATTCGGAATTTATCGATTTGGCACTTGTTATATGTGCGTTTGCCCCGCCGCACAAAGAAAAGCCCACCGGAATTCGAGCTATGGGGAAGCTCGAACACATTCCTCTCCGCGGCGGTCTCAATCGTCCATCCAATTTGTCCGAGATTCCCTCGTCCTGCCGTGAGCTTTCAATTACATTCGGACTGCGAATGGAGAAGTTTTCACGGAGGGAGAGGGATTTTCTTTTTTTTTCGAACGAGCTCCGTTCCCCAAAGATCGTTTTGCTCGAGAGACTTTGGAGTTGCGGCAAGAGATTCCGGAGTCTTTCATTTTTTTTTCCCGATTTCACCCCCACCTCCCGCGAAGAGTGAACTCCACGTCCTCTTGTGAGAATCCGCGCGTGGCTGAATCTGCCCGCTGTCCCATGTTCCCTCCATGGTCCCGCTTGGAGTGAAATTGACGGGCTGTGCGAGTGGGGGAAGGCCCGCGACGTCGCCGTCTCTCGTCCAGGCGCGGCGCCATGCTTCCAGGGAATCTCCCTGATTCGTGTGAACGCTGAGTCACTTTCGTGGAAGTCGCTTAGTGACCAGTACTCCACCATTACTCACTCCTTTTGATATTGCTTTTGTGAACCTCTTTCCTCTCAGGGCGATTTTTTCCGAGAAGAAGAATTGCAAGATTTGTATTACTCAGACGCAGTTCAATCAAAAAAATTTCAAAGAGCGTTTTCCTGCTCGAATTTATTTTTTCGTGACGTTTTTCCTGTGTAATTATCTGCACCTAAACGATAATCTATAAGTTACCGGTGACTTTTTTGGAAACAGTTAATCTCGCCTACGTATACGATATCCTCATTCAATATTTAGTAAAGATATAGGATTGAGAAGGTACTGGTATCAGCGAATCGATGAAAATGAAACAAATAGCTTTGCGTCTGAATTTGATGGTTTTGAGCATTGAGCATAGGCTTTGAGTTTTATTCAGTGAGCCTTACGTCTGTTTAGGCTTCAACAACTAACCCGTGCGCAGCCGAGCTGAGCTGATAATAATGGTTTTAATAAGAGTTTGATTGAATAAACGACTTTGATTGGACTACTTCCTTTTCTGTACCTAGGCTATTTATCATATAAAACATATCCAGGATGACTTCGATGATAATTATTAGATTCTAAAATCAGTAACCAAAAAAGTTTCAAGGTTAAATTTATTCATAGGATATTTTATGATATTTATAAATAGGATTAAGTATTCACTTCGATTTACTGAAATGACGATATAGGCTCTATTTTTAGCGCTGCAACAAGCCTTTTAAAGATTCAATCACATTATTAGTCTGGGTTGGCGTTGGGCCAAACGTTTTTTTTTTTTGATTACTGCCTTTACTGTATCGGCCATTAGCAGATATTCCAGAAAATTACTGAATATGATGGTGTGATATCCTCTGGCCGACATTTTTAGTTTAAGGACAGTGTTTACCCACTAAATTGTGAGCATCAGCGCTTTTGGGTTCGTCGAAAACGGGGATTAATTTAAGGCTTATATAAGCGATGGAATGGAATTGGAGATCTGTTCGACATTTGGTTAATGGATGAGGGGCGTTCAATCCTGGGTTTAAGAAGATGTGAATCCTCTTCATCATCGATTTCCGAAAAATACAACTGGGTTAACCTTTTTTTTTTTCTAGTCGAGCTTAACAAAAAAAAATTGCGTGGGCATTATTTTCGACGAACCGTCGCCTGCAGGAATTCGAATTTCGAGAAAATTTCTAGGAATGATAAATCCCTCACCCATAAAAAAAATGCGACGTTATAAATCGGCGAGGCCATGTAAGTTTCTCCGTGGGAGAAGCGATTTTCGGTAACTTTATTTTTTTTTTAAACGGCTGAATCAAGGGTCGCGTCCCGCTTTTTTCTCTTGCGAAGACGGGTCAAAAATCCCGTCGTATTAATCCAGGTTTTTGCGTGCGTTTCTTTGCTCTGGCGCCCTCCGCATTTCGTGCCCGATACGACCCAGTTCGCCGGGCGAGAAAGAAAGAGAGAGAGAGAGAGAGATTTGAAGGACGTTCGGAACCCATCTCGACGAAGCAGCGTGCTCGAAGATCAAGTGTCTGGAAATTAAGAGGGGAGGAGGGGGATCGGTTCGCTTTTCCACCCCACGGCATCCACTGGATTTCCTTCGATCCCCGTCAAGGAGCGCAGGTGCTTCAAGACTTCATCCCGAGAGGACGGTTGTTCGAGTGGTCCAGGGAAGGGAGAGAGCGAGGGGATCTTGCGCGCGCGGGGCGGATCCCTGTCACGGCGCGCCATTCAGAGATGGCGGCGGGAGCCATAGAGTCTGGAGGAGTGACGGAGGAAACTGGATCGAGCACTGACCGGTGGATTTCCTTTTCGTTGAACGGCAACGAATTCTCATGCGGACCTCGTCCTTCATTTTTATTTTTCTCCTTCGGATTCATTCCCGACCCGCTCTCCTCCAGTCTTCCTTCGTCCTCATCCATCCCAACGAGAGGGCTTCGGGGCGATACTCGAGACGGTGACGGGGGGGGGGGGTAATGGTCTCGATGTTGCGTTGATCAGGGGCTCTCTCGACCCGAAAGGATGGTTGGAGGTGAAAGTTGATAGGTTCACCGCAGCCGTGTTTGTGTTGGCGCGACCTCATTTGTGACCGTTCCGCTCCCACGAAGCGGTTTTTATCTCCGGTGTGCGCTGGGATATGTGATGGTCGATTTAAGGATTGTGTTTTCCACGTGAAACACGCTTGCCAATTACCTTTCAAGGACATGTGCTAGTCGGTGACTTCTCTTTGATATTCACGTTTATTTTAATTTTAAGAAAAGCTAAAAATGTATGCCAACTAGCTTTAACCAACTAAGAAAAACACCTATTTTAATTAATTCATGAGCCAACTAAAATAAATGACAATTAAATACGTGATCGTGAGCTAGTTTTTCATTTTCATTTGCATACTGTTGAATATCTTTTTGCTAAAATAGTGCTGGCTTTATTCAATCCTTTAATTGATGTTAGAATTGCAATTTCCTAATTTCTGACCCCAATCATGTGAGTGGTTTACTCTGCAATAAGACTTAGCTGTTCATATCATGAATCTGCTGGTAAATTGTAGCTTTGTATTTCTTGATAAGAATTTTTTTTAGCGTAAGGTGGTAGAAATCAGTATTTTCGACTTTTTGAAGCCACTATATATATATATATATATAAATTTCCGATGTTCCTACACGAGATGGTTTGAGATGGAAATAGACTAGCGCATACGAGTATGTGCACTAAATTTTACAAAGACAATTCGTGCTTTAAGACATAATTTGAGAGTTATGAAGACAATGCAGACTAGCGTGATAGATTTGACGTGAGAATCAATGAGAAAAAACGAAGGTAGTGAGATTCTCAAAAAAAGGTTAGGCAAAGATAAACATTAAATTCGGGGGCATACTCGATAAAAGGTAGAACAGTTCGCTTATTTGGAAAGTATTTTAAAAGGTGGGAAAATAGTAGCGACATTAAAGAAAAAGAAATGTGTTAGTCAAAGACCCATTTACAAATGGAATTGGCGAAAGGTACCTTTAGCAAAAAATATTAAGAAAAGATTACTAAAAACTTTAAGATTGAGCGTGTTATTGTGCCGCTCGGAAACTTGGTCGTTGAGACAAGAGGATAGGCGTTAGTTAGAGGCGTTTGAGATATGAGCGTGGAGTGGAATGGAGGAAATTAAATGGACGGGAAGGAGAATAAGCGATCAAACACCTATCTCGATCGATAGAATACATGTAGGTACTCTTAACAAAAAAAATAATTACGCCATGATGCCCGTATTGTATTTTTAACGCTTTTTTGTTGATATTCATCGAGTTCAACGATTGCACTGCCTGGTAGTTATTTTCTGCCTTTAAAAATACCAGAATGAACCGTGTGAGAGTAGTTTATTTTATTTCGCGTGGGTGTTGTTTTAGCCAAATTCGATATCGACCGACTTTATTTCAAGCCGCACCATCGCCGAATTTCATGGAATCGGAATGCAGCCGGGAGTCGCTCCATTCTCGAATGTGGGGGCGGGGGCAGTGGGAAGGGATCCTATTTTCTTGGACCCATTCCCGGGCGGGCGTCGTGGCCCCTGGAATCTACCCGTAGCCAACCCTTCCGTTCTCTCCTCCTTCCCACCGCCCCCGTGGCCCCGCCTCTCAGGGACGAGGTCGTTCTCCGTTCCGGGGGTTTCCTGTCACGGGGGCAAGGGGTGGGGACCCTCCTCGGCGGCCCCTCACCTCCTTTTCCCCCATAAGTCCAGATACAGTTCTCCCTTCCCAGGACCCCATGACGACGGCGACCTCCCGGTAAGTCTCCGCCGCTCCGCGGATCCCCCTTTAAGCCTAAATCCTCAGCTTGTTCGATAGAAGGAGAGGGAGAAAAGCCTCCTTGGGAATCGTCTCCGGGAGGGTTATGCCAAAAAAGATAGGGCGTTCGCTACTGCTCTCGAGGGCAACTTAAATTTTACCCCGTTACCTTCCCCCTACCTTCATAATCGGCGCGGGTTGAAGTGGGTGCCGTCGATAATACTGCCGGCGAGGAGAGGCGCTGTGCGTCCTAAGCTTTTGCGTTTCACTGCATAACCAAGGGAAGGTGTTGGGCATTACCCACGGGCCGCCACCGCTCATGTAGATTTAGAAATATTAAATCGATGCTTGATATTTCTCGTAATTTCGTTGTGTAATATTTTTAAGATTTTGGTGGTAAATTCAATTATAACTGTCCATCTTTTAGTTACTCCACGTGCCTAAAAATGAAATGCAACAATTTAGATGCACATAGTTCTACTGCAACTCTGGTAACGTGACCCGCAAGCTCAGAAATTATCTAAAACTGTTGAAGTGTTTTATTCTTTTAACACAATTCAAGGAACACCTACATCGGAAATAATTTGTATGAAACAATACAGAATTTTTTTAGATTAGCCATGTTTTACAAAAACACTTTCCGTAAAAATCGAAAACCTATATGTCTATTTGTTATAATGATAGTTTACTATTGACAGTAGTGAATTTATTTTTGGTACCAGTAGTCTCAAAAACCGATGGGCTTATACCACCAGTTACACTAATTTGCAGTAAATATCTGCACCAAATACGGCACCCAAATTTGCCGTTTGATTCAAATTTTTTAAGTTTAGGACCCAGTTAGTGTTATTATTGGGTTTTTAAGTACTCATCAGAAAAATACTGAATTCTTTTTAGGTGCTACCCCTGGCCTCCGGTCGGTATGTTTCCCTTCTCTGCTTGCGATCTTTCCCTTAATCATATACTACCTAAAACCCCACTATGTCCAGGCGCGTGCACCCGTGAGAAGTATCACTGCGTTTAAATTCGCTGTCGTTGAATGTAATCATTCCCGTAAGACATGAGAGCTAAGAAGTTTCGCTTTTTTCTTCACATCGGATATTGAAAGTTTTAGACGGGTGAGCATTATAAAAGGCAAGGGCAAGAATGGGCTAATTGAGAGGAATGCAGACGAATTTACATTATCCATCTTGTCAGATTGACCCTGTTCATTTCAATGAAAAGTGTTAAATACGGAAGAGAGGAATTCAAAGATGGATTTAGGAGATAATGAGATGTAGAGGTCTCCTGAAAACCATTATAAAAGGGAGAATGTTTGGTGAGCGGAGAAGAACGAGAAGAGGGGCTTTTAAAAGGTATATAAAATGTTAGGACTCGTACAAACAGCTGTGGCTGAAATTTGTTGGCCTTAAGGAATATATATTCATGGGGAAAATAATCTGATTTTAGATACCATACATATTTGTGTGTCAACTGGCATATGAAATATTCTCTTTGTGAATTGTGATGGTTGTATTCATATGGATAAGTAAAATATGAGATTGTTCGTGAAGAGAGTAGACGATGCTTTATTCGGGCGATTTTAATGTAAGAAAAATTACTTTAATTCGTCATATGTCGATTCACCAAATGACTGCTGAGCATCGAAAGATGGAACATATGAATGGATGCCGTTGGTCACATTTCTGCTGCTTTAAGCTAGTCGATAACGAGAAAGGAATACCAATCTTCGACCCAAGGCTCGAATTTTCAGCCGGAAATTCTTGAGTTCCATCTTCTCCTAAGTGCCTTTTATCACCGTGAACACACCAGCTCAGCCATGTTTGCCCTTCATTAATGCGATCCATCGAGTGCGCTTATTGAAAGATTACTATTATAAACATCTTCAATTCACCGGGTGAAAACTTAATTAATGCAACCATCGTGATGGACTAAAGTGTATAATCGAGTTCCATCAATCAAGTGCCGTGCTGGAATAACAACGTATTCCTGCTTTCCGTTGCTTGAGAGGGTGTCTTCTCTAGTTATTCAAACACAATTACGCTAGATGGGCCCAAGCGCCTTCGCAACTGAAGTAGTTGATAAACTTTTGTCAATGACGATCGATCTAAGGTGAATGTTTTCATCGTGGCTCATGTCATGGATCGCTAAAACTCATTATAGATCCTTTTTGTATTTTTTTACTTATTTAGTATCATACACTTCTGCGTCTGTACCCTTCCGCATCATCTTCACTTACTGATGGCATAATGTCTTTTCCACTCCATGGAGTTAAAGATTAGTTTGCTGGAAAATATTTTGTGAGTAAAGTGCTTGAGTCGGATATCCATCTACATCTACACAATGCTCCGCTAGACGCCACAATTGTGTGTGTTCACCAGCCATGCATGCATACATATGTATTTTATACACAAATATACATTTGCACATACACAAACACACGTACACGCACTCACAAACATGCCTATCTACATCATCCAGTAAATGGTGTTTCCAAGGAAAGTTCTAAATTTGACGTCTTAAATTTAGAAAGTAGGAGTGGCTATGTTTGATTTTGTTATGATTATACATTCATATCGTGGGAAAGAAGAAGGAGTACCGGAATGAGTGAGTGCTTGTACCTATCCCACTTGTTTTATTCTGGGGTCCAATCTGTCAATTTTGATGTGGGGCCATAATAATTCCCTCCACGTTTCTGGTAAACTCGAGTGGTCTGTGCCTCTCCAATACTCATAGCCTTGCTTGCTTAATGCTCAGTAGGCTAATTGCTCCAGCAAACCCCTCACGCTTACTCTTTTCTCTTAGCCAACCTAGGAGGGTTCCTCCTGAAATCTCATCAATTCCCCTAACGTTTTCTCCCATGGATAAATACTTGCTTTTTATTTCAAATGCGGCCTGATCAAACCAAAGAAGTACCTATTTTTCTTGAATTCAAGCGTGTGACTCTATTTACATGCCATTAATCGCCTGCCTGTATAAACAGTGCTGTGATAGGGTAGACTAGTTGGTAGGTCCCGGGTTCAGATCTGGGTCATTCCTCTCGAGGCGCCGAGCTGTAGTATTTTCAATGCTAGATTACCCGGAAAGTAGCTGGCATACGGAGCAAAATACTACCCCGCCCCCCCTTCTACCCCATGCTATTTGTGGATTTCGCGTACCGTAGAGCTTACATTAGACCTAGGAAACTCTGCCATCTCCTCTTAAAACTTCCAACGGGTTGGTGATTGTGGTTTGAGTTAAACTCGTGCATAAATCTTCATGCTTGTTAATGCGTTCAATATCATGAGTTTACAAATGCAATGCGCAGCTTCTAATGACCAAATTTATTTATGAAAATCCCGTGAGAGAAATGGTAAAAATTGATAATGAGAGAACATTTTAATTAGCATTTCTGCTCTCTGAAAACTTTATCTGAGATACGTTACACCTGAAATGAAATAATTTGCGGTTAATCATTTGAAAAAATATTATCACGTCTACGGAGAATTGATCGGCTTCGATATTGATCTCTGCTTAGTGGCTTGCAAATATATGACGATATATATGAAGTGTCTGTGGTCGCTTTAAACAAAGTCTATCTACTTTCACAATCAAGGAAAATGACAAAATTTATGGCCTTCCCCTAAAAACATTTTCCCAGTAGGCGGAATGGTTTAAAGCTGCTGAAAATGCTATTTTCTCCCAATATTTACGGGATGATAAGTGTTTCGATTTCATTTTTTGAAATTTATTCCGGAAATGACTACGATATCGTAAGTTATAGTATGCTGCCTCGTGTCTGACGTGCACGTCCTCTTGATTGTGCTTCTCTTTCTTGGAATGACATGCTAAAAGACGTTGGTACGTGACTGGATTTGCAAATGGCCACTGAGGAATGTCTTGAGAAGGAAAAGGTTTTAATTTAATTTAATACTTATTGCCAGAAGCATTACGCCGTTATACATACCATTAAGTTGATGTCGTATTCACCATCTAGTATAAATAACAAACTTTTGTTATATAATAAGTAGAAATTACAGGTGCAAAGGTAATTAGTTGGTGTGGTATACGATGTACGTACATTCAAAGGTTTTGTTTGGTTTGGCCCAAGTAGTAACGCACCTCGAGGGCAATATGGCCAGTGATATAATTGAACCAATTAATATCTCTGTGTCATATTATTTGTCAGAAACCGAGGTAAGGAAATAACGTATATTATCCATGAGATATAACCTTCGATCCATTGGAAGTTTTCTCTAGGGACCTGTATCAAAGGTACTAAATATATAATATGAGTGTATGTATTGTTTCGGGAAGTAGTGTTACTGCATTATTTGCTGGGTCAATTATGGACGCAGAGAAATGTTCGGGTAGTGTGGCCAAGCGTTCAGATATGTCATGAAACATGTTGCATCAAAACATCAAGTTACATCGAAACGGTGTTGTATACCACTGCTCTTATCCATTGTTGGATTATAATAGGAGAAATCGTGTGGTCGATTGGTAATCGTAAGAATGTAAAACATTTATTATTAGCAGAAACACCGTAATATCTACTTGGATTCTAGTGCAAAGGGAGTTATTAGAAACCAGACTTAAGATTTATTTTAGTCATCTTAGAGTACTGTGGGATTCTGTGCAATATTTCTGCCGCTTAGGATGGCAAAAACGAGGATATATGAATTTTCTTGTTCAATGGCGTGGATAAATCTCACTATTCCTTCCTTTTTTGGTATTAGAAATGCCAAAGACGCTGTTCTCGGTTTATCTTTGGTGATCACTCCCGTTCTAACATTTATCACCTTACATGTATTAGGTTATCTACCGGTTAAGGTAGGTTTTTTGGATGCACGCAACTATCAAATAAATATTTTGTAACTCCAAACCAAACCCAATCCAGCAACCTAGTCTACCTAGTACCTAGTCTCTCTTCATCTCTGTGTACTTCTTTCCTCCCTTCATCCCCCCCAACATCCCTATCCTGTGCCTGCTCTTTCCTCGCTTGCCCAACTTTCTCCCCTCTATTACCTTCTTCAACATTCCACTACCGCTCAATACGCCTTTCATCCATTTTTCCTGCCTCCATATGATTTCTCTCAACAAACCCCTCTCCTCCCCCACCATCTCCAGTACTTCCTCATTCATTTTCCTTTCGGTCCATTTCACCTTTTCCATTCTTCTCCACACCCACATTTCAAAAGCCTCCAATCTACGTCTATCCTCCTGCTTCAGTGACCACGTTTCCGCACCATACATAGCTACGCTCCATTTATTACCTTGTAGCAGTGAATTTATTAATGGTGACATTTGTTTTCCTTAATGTAAAAGGTGCTCGCTGAGGCTTCGGTAATAGAACAGCTATTCTTTGCTAATCTGTATTGCTCGGTCGTCTAGATATTCGTAGGAAAGAATAACTAGTGGTCATATCGAAGAGAATTACGTCGGTTGTGCCTGCTTGACCAACATATTACTAGGATCGATAGTAAATGACCATTGATTGTTTTCATTAGAATTCATAGAGATATCGTTGGCGATATCTTATGCCTCCTCTGACACCCTCAGATAACCGCTATCTTCGTCGTGCACGGGCGTTGGATAGTAACCGGAGCATGAATCACACAACTGAGGATCCTTTATCGCACTCGCTCAATGCTGTGCACTTGAAGAAAAGGTGAGGGAGAAGGTGCAGGTAACTCGATGTCGAAAGGCCAAAATTCATTGAAATGTTGAACTGATTCCTCGTTTTCTTCTTCGGCGAAGCCGACATCTTGGGAAGAGGTCCACCAACTTTAAGCCGCTTGAAGCGCAGGGACTCTGCCTCCCATTTCTTCATTTCTGCCCATACCATGCCGCGAATCCTGTTCGTGTGGGACTAGTGCGCTACTTGGGATCGGATACTTTGTCCTCCAGACGGAGACCTGCAGCCTCCTGCACGTCCTCGCCATACCCTAGTGTCCGTTGTGCCGATACGTTACACGAGCAAACGCTATGGACGTTTGGGCACTTGTGTGGTGCTGGTCCTCCGGTCGTCCCGTGACAGCCACTGGACAGAAGTATAAGTACCAGGGGTTGGGGCCGGCTGTCGTGAGTTTCCGCAGATGCTTGTAAACCCTCTCTTCCGTTGCGCCATAAAACTTGCGTGCCTGGTCTTCCTGTGAAGAAACGATGGATGTTTCGCCGGTTAGTTTATATTGGGCTTCGTTGCTGATATAGTCCGGCATGCGGTAGATTGTCCTTAGAGCCGAGTGGAAGATAACTTCCATACGATTTCGTGACGGCTGGACAAAGAATATTCCAAGCGAGATTGGAACAGCGTAGCAGATCCGAGGAAGGATGACGGTTTTCCAAATACGGATTTTGGAGGTTCCCCCAATTTATACTGTCCGCGCCTCGGTGGCCGCCGGGGATCGTTGTAGTTTCTAATGAAACCTGCGCCATTAATCTTTCATATGAAGAATATTTATTCTGGAGAAAGTACCTGAGTAGGTAGCATTTTATTTCTCGTGCCCGTCTAATAGAAGGTATATATTCTTTAATCATATATATATATATACCATTAAACCGATGTTATTGAAAGTGAATATGTTGCTAAATTGACGAAGAATTGGACGGAAATACTGTCCCCCATGAAAATGAAGTACATACTACCTCATTGACATTTTGAACGAAAATTTCATTTCAGATTATGGTCCATTTACTCACAAATTATCATTATGCAGGTAAGTTTCTCTAACTGCTTATAATCACAACTCTTGGACATCTACGTTTACCACGCATTACCATATTCAAAATGAATGCGATTATTTAATGTAAATAATAAGGCATATTGAAATAATTTGCGTTACAGAGGTTCTATTGTTAACTTTAAATTGGGACATACCGAGTAATTTTATTAATTTTTTATCGTGAACGAAACCCATAATTTCTGATTTCGATGAAATTTAACGTGAAATACCGTAGGCTATATGATAGAGCCCTGCAAAATTCACGCGTCAATGTTTGCTACAATTTCCTGTGTGCTGTAGGTAGACTGTAATGGTTCCCAAGTGTATTTACGTCGGAAGCACTTTAAAGGGAAAGGAAAGTTTCGAAAGCTGCGTTGAATTAAAACTATCAGTACAAATATAGTAATCTATAAAACTGAAATTTTCTTGGCTAAGTAATACGATAGCATTTTTGGTAACCTGATCGCATTAATTTTATGCACATGATGCGTTGTAATGTAGTGGGCTGAGCGTTTGTTTACTGCCCGGAGGATCACGGGCTAATATCCTGTTGAAAGCCCTGGACGCCCCTAGATAACCCCGAGCTCTGTGATTTTCAAGGAGGACTTTCTGGGAAACCGCAAGCGGAAAAGAGAAAGGAGCTGGTCAACCTACTCTGAGCGTATGAATTTCACGCACCGTAGGGCATAGCACATGGCGAACTTAACGCTCACTTATCAAACCAACCTTTCGCGTTGAAACCTATGATTTGGTTTTGATAATATTTTAGTCATTCTCCTACTCTTGTGACACAGACATCACTTCATCATCATATTTAGTGGGTCACAACGACCGTCTAAGTTTAAAAAATAATTCTCTGGGGAGAAAGATTTTTATTCTCATCTTCCAATACGGCTTACCATGCGATTCTTTAAACTATTAATACCTATTCACTTAGCTGACTGATTGGGGGATCAATGAAAAAAATCATCAGCATCGATATAATATTGGACATTAATAAATATTGATATTTTTAGTTTAATAGAATTCTTACGCATCTATGGCTTAATTTTATTTATTTATAATTATTACTTACGCATATCATTTCCACGCGGTATGAGTCAATCAGTATTAATTCAATTAAATATTGTATTCAGCGGAAGTTGAGCTAAATTTGTGTCATTTGGCATTATTTTATTGGTTAAGAATCACTTTAATGTTAGAATGCGTAGCCATTATGTGAAATACATGATTGTAAATTAGTACCAAAATGTTAATGACATAGATGTCATCTTGAGCCTGTTCTATCGAGGTAAATACTCGTCAATTAATGAGTGAGTCGTCTTGTGCAACCACTATCCATTTCTCAATTTCGTGATTCTCCATTCATCCGTTCTTAAGATTTATACTCTAAATTACCTCAAAACCCATCAAGAAGTAATTCAGACCCACACAGCAACCACCCCACCCTTTGTAACGCAATCCTTTTTCTCCCCGAACTAACTTCCTTTCCACATATTTCACATAGATGTGTTCGCCCTTACGACATTGGTTCACCGGATTATACAACGATATCCATCTAAACCGCTAATGTTCCGCAAAGAAAACATTGTAGACAAATGCACTCAGTGAGTTTTTCAGTATCCTCATTTATAACACTGAATTTCGCCCAAATCTGAAATGGTAGATGCCTTCGTGGGTATGAATTTAAATGGCCCGATAAGCTTTAGACGGAGAGTCGGAATCGTTTTAAGTTTTATTTAATAATAAAAATACCTTACCACCTTCGTGTAAAACGCATTGTTATCAGATCTTCTTCTTCGGATGGAATCTTGGTTGAGGTCGTCAATGAACCAAAAGGTCTCGAAAAACAAATTCTGACTTCTTGAGGAGTACAAAGAGCAATCGGAATATTCTTATAGTGAAACTGAATGACTTAAATTGCATTAATTAATTAATATCTATACAGAATTTATTTTTCTGGGAGTGTTTAGCGATGCAATGTTTCCTGCCGTCACAGTTCCATTTCGAATAGTTATGTAAGCTGCACCAAGGTGTGGTGCGCGAACATTATTGGAGGTGAAGAGAGTTAAGTCAATGAGTTATGTAGATCGTAGTAAAAATTGAAGTAGATCGAAGGGAAGATTGAAGTAGGTCTAAGGTAATATCCAAGTCCCACTTGATCTACAACATATTGAGTCAAGATTCGTGTGACACACAACTGGTTACGTGTACCCTTAAATTAATTCCTTCAGTTATATTTTTGTGGCTTGTGTCCTATCAGCCCCTGCCACATGCCCTTTCATACGGTTCTCTAGTCAATATATTCGAATAAAAAATCCGGGAGGGCACTTTCTATGATTATAATGGTAATTATGCTGATTGGAAGAATATAGGGCATTTTCGGGAAACTGATGAGCGACAATCAATCATCCGCCATTCGACTTCCTGATTAGGACAGTGGGATATTACGTTACATTATCCATATTGTTATCATATTGGAGGGATCGGATCGATTTTAAGGAGTCCATGCGGACGATATTTTTAGATATAAGATACGTTATGATAGATACAGTTGATTTGCAAAATGGACGATAGCGACGCTCGATATGGGTACAATAGTTGGTCGATGTTAATCGGCTTACCTGCTATTTTTTTATGTGACTCGATACAGCAGACAATTGCCTCCATGTATTTTATATCCACGGTCGATATTGGGACATGAATATTCCACAGCCCTACTCCAGGGGGATGACGTCTGGCCAGGTTGGCATTTCGCCAACGAGAGCTCCCCAGAAAGAATGCTTAGTTTTAAGGTGCGGAAACTCGGCGACCTATCCGTGCAAAGGATAGGATGTGTACCACCACCGAGCGCCGTTGCATTATTTTACTTTCTGCGCACAGTTGGCGTTGTATTTCAGAAAATAAAAGTCCTTCTTCCCCCAATTCCCCCCACCCCCTCCCTCCCCCTCTCAGCCTCCCGGGTTATTCACTCCCTGCCGCAGTCTGCTGGCGGGGATTCGCGGCGGAGTCATTTCGCTCGTCCTCCGCGGGCGTTTAAATGCGTATCCATTGTTCTCGGCATCCTCGTTGCGGGTTTCCCAGCCTGGCTTTAGATGCTCGCGGCCGGGCATTCATTTCTCTCCTTTGGAGATCCGCCGCGACGTGTGGTGCCGATGCATCCGCGCGACTGTAAATCCCTCTTCCCACTCATCCTCCCAACCCCCCCCCCCCTCACGGTGGTAATCGCGGTGGTGGGTGAGTTTTTTTTTCGTTTCGAGGCAGAGGGCAAAAAAAAATAATAACGAGGAAGCTTTCTCGAACGCGATCTCCGTTTCGCGTAGAAAAAAGTAAGCCGCTTCTTTTTTTTCCCGTGTTCCGTCGTAATATGTAGTTCCAACGTCGCGGATCGGACCATCGAAGGTGCTTACCCAGCGCAACTCCTTGTGGGGAGTGCGGTATAACCTCTAGGTTACCAAGAAAACTACCATGCCCCTGGTGATATCGTATTTTCAACGTAAACCTAGCTAGTCTTGAACTCGCCCGAGATCCTGGAGAGATTGGGGTCGAATTTTCTGTGGTACCATGGTGGATTCTGTGATTCCATCCGACTTTAAAGATTTTAGACGATTGTTCTGCATCTACTCTGTACCCTGTGGGAGATAACTAAGGCGTATGGCACTGGGTAATCTCATCGACATGAAAATGTAGGTGCTTATGCGTTGGCACCCAATAAATATGTTAAATAATTCAAAAAGGGAAAGTAATGTTTACAGAAAATTACATACACTACGGTATGTAAGTGTAACATACTACTGTTCACATGATAAACAGGATGCAGCCAAGAAGATAAATAAAAAATGTAAGAAAACGTATAGCGGAGGTGACCCTTAGTTAGGGGAGCAAAGAAACCTCGTTGGAACTTTAAAAAAACTATCAAATAGTAGAATCAATACTACGGTTGGCAGTGGAATCTGTTGAATGTTGTACTTTATCATTTAGATCTCTGATATAGGTACCCATTATGATAATACATAACATTTACAAGTCGATGCAAGAGTTCGTGGCGAGGATTGATAGAGCATCGGCCATACATCCAGAAATATTAATCCGTACATGAATTTTAAGCAAATACTTATTAATATTAAAACATACTTGAGCATATTCACGTCAACTCCTATGCACGTTATTAAATAATAGTTGTGTTTAATTAAAATCATTAAATTTTGTTCTTAATTCAATATTTTCGAGTGCTAGGATACAATTATTTTATGACTGCATATTCTACAAGGGAAGAACGAATACTCTAATCTCTCTGTGACTCTGTGTCTTATGTTATCCTAGAGGTCGACGCTATCGTTATACTTTGACGCCATTATAAATGCCTCTGTTTCACGAAAACTTAGAGGTAACCTGTACCTTTTTAAAAAGTCTCGAGTCTTTGCCAGCTCTCTTCGAGACTCAAAGAGGCTCCCAACATAATTCCTCCAGCGTACCTGTCGTGCTTAAGTCTCTTCTCTCAGAAAATTTCACAAACCTAGTGCATCCTCCCTTAACCTCATCCAATACTTTAATTAACGTTTTTTTTGCTAGTGATTCCGTATACTTTCCACATATTCCAAATTTGGCAAAACTAAAGCGTCATAAGAGCCCGATTTCCTTAAATCGGTATAACTTACCGTACTCGCAAAACTATTACACCAATAATATAAATTTATTTTTGTTCTGGAGTACTTGTATGTTCAGTTTTATCTGTAAGTTCGAAAGTATACTGGATGCTATTATTAATATACAATATGCAATTGTTGGTACCTGGCCTTGAGATGACCATACCTACAATTGACTGAGGATGGAGTTTATTTTCATTGTTTTCATCTGTATGAGACAATTCGTAATAGCTTAATAGCTTTAACATGGTGACCTATATTTGATAAATGCGTTGAGCGATAGTGACTTACTCTTATGCGCGGTAACCTGGTAACCTACTGCTCCTCTAATTTTCAACATAGATAATAAATAAAAACAAGTAGGCTCCGCGTTTAGGGCACATTTGACACCTGGATTTAACGTTATAAGTCATTTTCCATGAGAACTACTTTAGGTTCACTGTTAAAAATTTGACCTACTCTCACGAACTGTGAGGCCGTAATAAGCGCATATGTGTGTGTGTATATACATAAATACCTTTTTTAATATTTTAAAAGGACTAATATTGCTAACAGGCGTAGACCTAATGATAATGTTATCCATTAAATTAGAGATCAATCCATTACAATGTTGAAGTGTTTTTAAAATTTTAATTTAATTAACCATTGGCTAGTACGAGGCTCATGTTCTCAAATTCTAATAGCATCGTAAATGTTAATAAAGTTCCAAATTTTAAATACTGCTGGCGTTTGGCGTTTATTTTAATAGAAAATTTTATAGAAATATTTTTATAAATACGAGGGGTGTAATGAATTCTGCAAATTCTTCGGTTGTTTCCACATCCTTTCCGTGGTTCCTTTCCTTGAGTTCTCACTCTTTCGTAAGTTTTCATCTGTTATTTCGGAAATTGCAAAATAATTAGCTAAAAATGTTTGATAAACTACGTAACAACTCCTTCTCATCGGAGAGTTATTATCTTTAGATATCGATCAGTCCATCTTTGTCGTCTTGTAACCTATTAAATTGTTCAGCTGTCGGAGGTAGTGTGTTCTAGGTTCACATTCTGGGTGGTTTCTTTGAAAACTTGCTCGTCTATGCTAACTTAAGCGATGCGACCTTACAAATCGTAGATCTTCCTCAGGAACCGCAGAAGGTACAGGAAAGGCCCCTCCTTGCCCTCGAGGTATAACTTTAAACACTGTAGTTTGTGTCAAACCGTGTCCTCGCCCGTCAAAACTAACGATTTGGGTTGACCGCCGTGGGTAGATTGGAAAATGGCTTAAACACGAGTGGTCGTGGGCCGACGGTTCGTGTTTCAAGATCTACCTGCACTCCTCTCAAAGCAGTGCTGTGGACTTCGGCGCAGTGTTACTCTGACAAGAAACGAGCACGCGTGGATATGTTTCCGGGGGGTCGCCGCGGGATGTTGGGTGCTCCGCGCCGGCCCTCCGTGGAAATGCTCTCTTCCGGTCACTGGGTATTCGAGTCCACCTCCTCGTTCTCCGGCCTGCGGGAACACCAAAGACCGCGGAGAAGAGAAGGCTCGCGAACTAGAGTAGTTCATTCATTTTGTAAATTCCACAGTCGTTGTTAAGGACTCCGAAATGACATTGGCATCCGGAGGGGGGGGGGGAGTAGCAGGAAGTAGAGAGGAGAAGGATGGAGGAGAGAAGAGTGATGCGGAATCACTGGAATGAAATAAACGGGTAGAAGGTTTTGAAATGAACAAGCTCTCTGGGTTTTGAGTGGGGCGTGCGAAAGGGAGTAATTTAATTAGTGAGACTTGGAGAAGGCGGAAGAAACTGTTATGAGAGAATCGGAGATTGGAATACTTAACGACGTTGTGCTTTACGGTGAGCGGGGGAGGGTGAGGTGGGGGGGGGTTTCGTGGGTGTCGGGGGCGCGGGTGGGATGGGATCGAGACACGTAAGAAGGAGGACGAGGAGATGATTGGTTGGCTGGGGACGGGGACCGGAAGTAGGTGAGATGATGAGAAAATCCTTTTGGGGTTGATGATTGGAGAGGCATGGGACACGAGGAGAAAAGTGGGGAGATTTTCGAAATCAAACCCCGTTGAGCAAGCCTTGTGATCGTTCCCTCGCTCACTCTTTCTCGAGAACTCCCCACCTGTCTTCCCAAGCACTCTCCTTTTAAGGGTGGAGGGAAGAGGTCGATGGGCGTAAAGGCATTTACTTACGTCGGCTCCATCGGAATGA